>NW_021011631.1:0-644364 GCF_003987935.1 Bombyx mandarina
CAGAGATTTTCATCACCTGAAGAAGCTGTGGACGTCTACAAAACGGCCATTTTGGAGACCCCAACTTCCGAATGGAATGGTTGCTTCAATGATTGGTTCCATCGTATGGAAAAATGTGTCAAATTTCGCGGAGAATACTTCGAAAAGCAATAAATACATTTTTAAATAGTAATGTTGTGTCACTTCGTTAATTCCCGAAGTTTACAGTGCCGCCTATGTAAAAGTAACAATTCTTCCACATCTGAATCACTCGACATCTTAATACTTTAAAATTTTTTACACTGCTATGGAAAGGCGCTATGGTTTGGGGAATATGTTGCATCAAAGAGCGTCGGACAAGTCAATTTGTGTGACATGAAAGAGCGCGGCGTTAGAAAGCGTATGGAGAGTTTTAAAAATTGCATTTGGCTCCATACCTATTTTGTGTAATGCAATCACAGCGATTCGGTTCTCTTTATTACCCCACTCCATTTTAATATCGCAAAATATTGTACAATGTATTGGCGCCAAAATGAGAAAACTCAATGAGCAATCATATAAAAATGACAGATTCCAAATTCAAATGTAACATTTTGTTTATTTTTAATGTAACAGTATTTATGGCCAGACTAAGTATATGTTGTTAAAGTTAAGGCATTTAATTATTGTATAACTAAACACAGAAAAAAAAAATCATACAAGTCTTTATTTGTTATAGAAAAATTGATAAAATTTTATTCTGAAAATTTGCAAAATCCTTCATTAAAAATAACTTAATATAATATAGTTAATTTGTTACTGCTATCTACAGGAGCAATGAGAAACTAATCGAAACGAAGCCATCTAGTGGCCGACGCCCGTAAACATTTTTGTTGAGTGCTGAGTTGCTAATCTATAAGTTCTATAACTAATTTACGTGTAATATCTAAGGCGTCCCCTTACGGGGCGCGAAACCGGCCTCGGGGTAACCCTCTCTGCCCGGGCTTGAATTGCCTGCCAATATTTAACTAAACAGGAGCGTGCCGATAGGTAGAATTATCTGAATAATTAGTTGAAATGTATAGAACAGAAAAATATCTTAAATATTAACTTTTTAAACATTTCATTACATAAGCCGAACGCATAAATAGGTACAACTACATACTAATTTAGACAATAGAATTGGAACGAGCCAATAAAAATGATCGTCTTCTATAAACAAAGTCAATTGATTTGCACCATAACAAACGGACGTCGAGAACTCAAAGTCCAGTTACATAAGAAATATCTGCTTAAAATTAATAATTATTATCAACCAAATGACGTCACGCTCTTGAAATTTATAGTTCCAGTAATTTCGTTACTTTGATCGAGTATTTTATGATATTATTAATAATAAACAATTCTCTTACGGGTTATAATTTTTATTACACCAGTTTTAAAGGACAGGCTTAAGGAAAATGATCGATTTAATTTTAATGTTGGACTGGTTTATAAAGGTAACAAATAATCATTTCTCGTTCTAAGTAAGGATTTCGTTAGTAAACAAGCCATTCATGAAAGTAAAGATTGGTTATTGGTGCCGGTGATTCCCCGATACGGTAACATTAAGAGGTATTTTTTGGATTAAAAATTTCGTAAACTATTTCACGTGTCACAAAATCACCTTCGCTTTAGTTAAATCCGAAAGGAAATTCAAATTAACTAGGTATATAAAATAATTACATATATAAAAACCGGGGTGGGAAAAGTATGTAATCTACAAACTGACTGGTAGTTTATGGGCTAACGAGTTACACAAGCAAACTCTTTATTTAACTTATTCCAGGAAAACGACCAGCCTGCTTAATTCCTTCTGAATTACAAATCGAACACAGGTGAAACCGCAGGCACTACTAGCATCCTTAATTATTACCGCTTCGGATTTCGGAACAATTTTTACACGACACATGCATAATTCAGACATATAAAGCTATGACTACTACTACTTTGTTTACTATAAATACAGTCAAACCTGGATAAGCGAGAGTTCAAGGGAGCACAATCTCATTCTCGCTTATAGAGGTTTCTCACTAACCCGAGTTTCTTCGCTAATGCTCCCTCTGAATTTCATTTCGCGATTTTCCGGATTCAAACGCATTCACTATTTTAAGTTTATCACTTAATGACAGTAATTTAATTTTCCGTTTTGACATGATGCAGAACAGAACTTTCCTTCGCAATTGATTAACGATAAATTGAGTAAGTCCGACAAACAGGACGGTACACAGGCACACGTGTCCATTCGAACCGAATGCGATAAATTAACAACGTAATTTAGTTCCACGAAATAGAATAGGTTCAATATTGACGTGCAAAACAATACAAAAACAATGGTAGGAAGTTCCACGAAAGATAAGAATGAGTCATAAAATAGCAGATGTTAAATTTGTAATTTGTTTTGTCATTTGTTCCTCCTAAATAATATAAAGAAATAAAGCTCGACTGTCGCTTATAGAGGTATAGATAAGTAGCAGTCTCACTTACGGAGGTCCATGAGGAAAAAACGACTCTCTCTTACAAAGATTTCTGTTTCTCGCTATTAAAAGTTTTGGGAGCTTAAAATGACGGGTCCTGGCTATTACTCTCACTTATAGAGTTTTCTTACTCATCCAGTTCTCACTTACCCAGATTTGACTGTAAATGTTAATAGTCTTTGTGCCAGAATAGCACGCCGCTATATTACGAATACAATACGGGGGTTCTGTAGGCAATAAATCAAGTAATTTAAGGCAAAATAAATCCTTAATCCAAATTAAGGAAAATCTTCGACCATTAAACAAGTTACAATTACATTCAAATATATGTATGTAAGTACTGCATAGACATATACATAGGTATAGGCAAAATAATGAGTCGCTTTTCATTTAAAGGAAATTGTTCATTTTTATACCTCAAGCTTTTTAATAAAATCAAAATTGCACTTGAAAATGGACCGAAAATTTTAATAACATATAGTTAACTACTTGATAGGAGCCAAACAACAGAAGTTTGTTGTACATATTATTTTAAATTAGGTATTGTGTAATGTTTTTTCTGTCTCATTTGTATATATATTTTTTTTTGTTAAATTTACTTTTAGTATATGTCGGCGCAGCGTCACTATTTAATTAACAAAAAATAGTTACAGTTAACTGTTTCCTTACGCAATGTTGTTATGTTACGCATGTCAACAACTGCTTAAGGCGATATCCAAGAGGACTCATGACTAAGCTGCCTCGCTTTCTACTATAAATACAAGTGACTTTAAATACGAGCCGGAATGTTTTGTGCAAGTCATAAAAAATTCGAACATTTCGAGCAAAGCGGAGCTCTTTGCTATTACCTATCGTTGTATACTTGAAGTGTAATAACTGAAATTCATTGGAAAAGTGATTCTTAATTACTGTAAATAGAAGGCAAGGATAATGATGAAGAGAATGGCGACGTCATAATTTTAAAAACACCATGGAACCATGGAACCATGGAACCATACGTCATACACAAATTCTATTAATTATTCAATTTTAAGAGGCAGCCATGACTCATGAATGAGAGATGAGAATGATAAGAATGTAGGTCTCGCTCACACCAGAACCGCCATAAATAAAACGATAGTCAACCTTAATATTATTGCCAGCTGAACGTGAATTTTCCCCCCTCTATTCGCTGGTAGGCTAAAGCGACGGCTGAATTTGATATTGTTTGGAATGCCTTGTATATTCTATAGATTTTTTAGGTATTCATTAGAATATGGATTTTACGAGATAAAACATGTAATGATGCCGGCCAAAAGATTAGTTCACTGACCAGCTGTGACCGTGGCGTGTGACGGCGGGCGGCAATACGTTTACGTGTCTCCACGGAAACGGTCGTGTTCAAGGTTCGCTCGTATTTTTCACATGACTTTTTCGATAATGTTTCAATTCATTCTATAGGCACGTAAATCGTTTGTTGTGCTTCTAAAAGTGGTGCCTCTAATCTAATTAATGAATTTGTTTTTTAAACGTTCTTATTTTTCGGCTGAAACGTTTTCAAATTAAACATAAGGTAAGGACGTTTTTAGTTTTAATATTCAGATATGTAGCTAATTAAATACATAGTTCCAATTAATTAAAAAATTTGTTTACCGTTTGAATTACATTTTTTTTTAGCTAAACGCTCTGTAAATTTATATAGATCAAATATTAATTCAAATAAATTCAGTCAGAACAACACAATATTATTGCTACGCAATATTATTACAGCTATAAAATAAATTCTCATAAAGTCATACTCGCTCGGGACTGTAGTACGATGAGCTTGTGTTTACGAACAATATTCATTTGTAATTCATAAAATACAGATAGACATTCATGTTTTATACACGTCAATGGCAGTTCTAAACACATTATACACACACATATAATGTATACATACACACATGTAATCCACCATTTTAATGTAAATTTAATGTTTTATCAATACAGATTGAAACTTCATTACAAACAAATAATTTTATAGACTTCAGTACGCTGGAGAAGTTGAGAATACGAACAAGAATTTTCATTGCTGTTCTTATATAAGTTAATATTACAATGGAGTCGGAACTCGAAAAAGTTCTAGATATTGCTGGTAAGTTTGTTTTTTAATATCGAATTAGATTTCCGTCGGCAATTTAGTCTCCGTGAATTACTTTATATCCTTGCTCAGTAGAGTGGGGTGAAAGGTAGCTCATATTCTTTCAACGTTCTACTTTCTGGCTTAAAACATTTTATCAGAACGGGTTCTATGAACAATAATATTTCCTCTAACAGGGCCGGTAGTTATTGAGGTAGCACTTGAAACCAGACGGGACATAAGCTCGTCCACGCCAATACTCATGTCTTCAATAAGCAATAAAAAAATAATTAAATTAAATAAAAATTGTCTTTCGCTGTCTTTTGGTCAATGTTTTCACACTGTTATACTTTTTCTAAAAAAAAAAGAAGGGTGAATATTGACTTTTACGTATTCAATATGACATATTAAGGTGTTTTGAACTACATAAAAACGTTCAAACTGCTTTCTAACTACGCTATACTATAGTGTCATATAGTATAGCAGCGTATACTTAGTCAATAGGTAATATATAGTACGAATAATACGTAGTAGAAAGTGTGAACGTGTCCATAACAGTGTATGGTGCGCGATATTGTTGTGCTATGAGCTATATACCACGAGTATATGCTATTATATATATTATTATAGCGCAGTCTGAAAGAAGCTTAAAGCTGCGGCGATGTAACGCGCAAGGCTGGGCGGCGTCGCACAGCTGTGATTATTTGTATTGTCATCTTCATTCAGGCCGGCTCCGCACAAAAGGCGCCACGAAATTTATATTTTTCTCAGTCTGACTGACGCCTAGAACTATCAGACATCTGTCCCAGGGTTGCTACAGAAAAGAAAAATAGCAATTCTTCTCGTTACAATTATATTTTGTCAATACGCAATACAAAGCGGATAAAGTTGACAAAAATAGCCGACATTCTCTTAAAACCGTCGGTCTTTGGCGTAACAATATTCGTTGCCAAAAACGTTCCAATTTGTAATTTGAATATCGTACGAGCGTTCTTGTCAAAATATCCATTCATTATCTATTACATCATACTCAAAATGTTCATCATAATGTTATATTATATAGGGTTGGTGTTATGATCGATTCTTGACGGTTATCTCTGCAACCTCAATGCTTAGATTAATTCTACGCCTTGTTTTGTGATTCACATTTGGAAAAAATAAACAGATCATTTCCATTTTTTTATTGATAGCAGCCTATAAATTTAAAAGAAGAAGACGTTTAATTAAGAAGTTACTAAAAGACAAGTGACCTAACGTAAGGAGTTTTGAAGTGAATGGAATTCAATATAGGGTACTTAATGTGTACTGAAAAAGCTGACAATAGCGTATTGCGTATGTAGTCGTAGTGACATGTAGTTAGAGCCACTCCTAAAGCTAGCTACGTAATACGATTTGTCAATAGTTTCTCCTTCGTATTCGATACACAATATACCCAAGGTCAACCGAGAGCATTACACAAGATGTTAGCTATTTTATTATGTAGCACGTATTTAAGGTCTATTGCGTAATCGAATTTAAAAAAAATACCTAATGTCAGAGAGCACATTTCTAATGACTCTAACAGAGGAAGACCAGGTCAGTTGTTGAATTTTTCAGAAGAAGACAGTCTTCGATCAACAATAGTTACAAGATTGTCTACAAAACAAATCTCTGTTAACGAAAATAAGTATGTATAATATTTTATAAGCTTTAAACACGGAAATAATTATCATCATTCAAAACACAATATATATAATCTTTTATCAGTATCTAGTTGTAAAAAATAATATTATTGTAAATCTAGTTGTCTAGATCTATCTAGAAATCTATCTAGTTGTAAAAAAATAATAATATAAACTTAAGACCATAAAGCATATTTACGGTGTCACCGATTATTGAAATTAGCATTGAAAACAAAGGGATTAAAAAATATACATAAAAAAATGAACATATGTACATGAAATACAATAAAAACGGAACTATTATCGTTCTACATGGCTACAGTCTATAGCTATGTGTTCTACATATGTATATACTAAGTCATTCTCTGTCTCATACAACTGTACTTATAGTCGAACATATTTATACAATACATTAAGCATAAAATTTAAACAAGTTTCTAGCGAACAAATTCTACGCCAGACGAGCGTGAATGAATGCCTTTAAGCATTACAAGTACGTTTTTTCTTGAATATTATTATACTACTCTTGTAATTTTTGCAAGTCATTGACATTTTATTTTTATCAAATAATGAAACACGCTTCGCAGGAACAAAGTACATAGTTTCCGGATTATAGATAAAGTCTATGTAAAAACGTATTGCTTTTTTTTCTTACCTAATCGTTGGTAGCCTAAGGGGCTATTCCAACTTCGCGCGAACCGTTACCGCGTTCAACCTGAGAGAATTGCTAACACTAGGCCTAGATAGAGCCGTTTTTTTATCTTACCTATGCTAATGGCCTTGAGAGGCTATATCACCTTCGCCCTAACGTGAAGGTGAGCTCACGAGGCTCAAACCGGAGTGTTGCTAACACTGGCCCTAGCAAGAGCAGTGCTTCGCAGAACCTACCACCGGATCGGAAACGCGACCCACTGAGAAGATCCGGCGAGAAACTCAGCGGGCTGCGTCTATGGGTTAATTCGCTGGTCGAGTCCTTCGTCGCAAGCGACGGGTTCGACGAGGACGGTGACCGGTGCTTGTGGTACCTAAAAGCACCGTTAATGGATCGGGAGGATCCGTAATTGTAATCGTTTTGGACGATGTCGACATGCGCTACTAATGATAATACCCTACCTTAGCCCATTTACTGGTGGTAGGACCTCTTGGGAGTCCGCACGGGTAGGTACCACCACCCCACCTATTTCCTATTTCCTATCCTATATTCTATATAAGTGTGAGATGTGTGATAGGTGAAAAGAATGTTTTTTTTTTCAATATATAAACAAATACCTGTGACAGACTGTCGAGATACTTATAATGATGGCAAGTTAATTATGAGATAGTGAAAGCTCAAAACACCCCTGACGAATTGCAGCTTTCATTAAAATTTCAGACAGAGCATTTAATTATATTGTTATACATTACGATCTATATGTACCGCTGTAATGTTATTACGATTTCTGTTTTTCGTGATTACTATTTAGAATTAGGAACTGACTAAAAATCTAAATAGTACAATATATATAAAAGAAATAAATGGTATTCATACGATATTTCATAGAAAATGAAATAACACTAACAGGTGAACCCAGTTTTTTAGTATATTTAATGAATAATGAAATATATGCTTCAAAATAGGTCCTCCTTTGGTGGAAGTAACACGAAGTAACCCAATGTGTTTGAGTCGAATTAAATTTCACTTCTTTTTATAATTAATAGGTATAAGCAAAACGTCTTTAAATGATAAAACAAAATTCTAAAGCTGTAAGCTCAATTAATAGGATTTTTGATGAAATAATTCCGTTCATAGTGATTTCGAATTTTTTATGTATACTATATAATATACATGATATTATCAATAGTAATCCGAGGATTACTTGTGGCCCGGAGGCCTTTCCAGTTTCACCAGGACAGGTGGGCGAGCAAAAGCTCAGCTCACGGTGGGATTTGCTAACAGCTGCCCGAGCGCCTCCGTAGGAGACCTAACAACTCAAGAGCAACTGCTTCGCGAATGAATTTACTACCGGATCGGAAACGCGATCCACTGAGAAGATCCGGCGAGAAACTCAGCGAGCTGATACATGGGTTAGGTTGCACGTCGACCTTTCTGTAGAGCTCGACGAGTACGGTTATCGGGGTTCCTAAACCTGCTCCTAGTGTTAGAGCTGAAGGCGTCTAATGCAAAGGTTGTTGGATCTGATGGATCCGTAAGGACGTGTCTAGGGCAAGTGAGGAACTGAAGCTGCATACCCACTACACTGGTGGTAGGACCTCTTGTGAGTCTGCACGGGTAGGTACCACCACCCTGCCTATTTCTGCCGTGAAGCAGTAATGCGTTTCGGTTTGAAGGGTGGGGCAGCCCCTGTAACTATACTGAGACCTTAGAACCTATATCTCAAGGTGGGCGGCGCATTTACGTTATACATATCTATGGGCTCCAGTAACTACTTAACACCAGGTGGGCTGTGAGGTTGTACACCCATCTAAGCAATAAAAAAATAAAAAAAAACGCGCATTTAGGTACAAGGACGTATATTAAATAGACTAGTTCATTTTACCATTGGTAGTCTTGCAAATATTAAAACAACGAGGTCGATTTGGGCATGTGCTCAAGGCTGGACTTTTGATAAAACGTAGCGACATACACATTATCTAGTCAAGGAGATTATTTTGCTTTTATTTCTTGTAGACCGAATGAAGATAACATATGTCGGCGTTATGCTAGGCTTTTCAAACTTATGATCTATTACAATGTAATTAGATTACAATTCTTTAAAACGTTAACATTATTTGTTTATTACAAAAAGCCACGTCTTAGTTTTTACACAATTGGCCATCTTGTGTTTGTAATAACAACTTCAACTTCTGTTATATAAAGAAATGGAATTACTGTGAAACAATTCATAAAATGTAGCTTAATATTCACATTAAATAGTTTAGTGATTTTTACATGACTCTGACGTTAATTATTTATTATCCAGCGTAATAATAAAGATGGCGCCAATAACATGATTTGCTTAAGAATTACAATACTCAATCAAATTATTAATGTTAATTATAACCTAGCTTATCTATACTACTATATAAATCTACAGTGGTTTTTACGGATGTTCCGTTTATAACTACTGAACCATGCATCCGATTAACTTAAAACTTGGTATCCATGTAGAAAATACATGTACTTAATGGATAGGCTAATATTTATATGAGTGTTGGACTCCCTACACCAGTTGCGGGGGCGTTAATGATGAGAATCTTTGTGGGGATGAGAAACAATAATATTAATTTTAAATGCCCAGCGAAGCGGACGGGTACAGCTAGTTATTAATATTTTATGCTTTGATTATTTTGACAATCATTTGTGTTGTCAAATAATAATATAAGCATTAAACATATTTTGAACATTTTCACGTCACAATAGCGTATAGTAAAAAAAATATTAACTATGGTAGAATGACAGTTTTATCTTGCTAATTTAATAAATAAATAGTAACTAAGTAAATACATCTCTTTGTTGTTACGCATTATTTTGAACGCTATGAGTACGGGGAAGCGCGGGTTGAAACGTAAAATGTAATCTATATTTAAATATACGTTAAATAGCTGATAACAAATTACGCACGGTCATCCGCCCGTAATTAAATATTCTCTGTATTATGTGTACCAGAGACCGAAATACATAATTATATACGTTTAAACATATATGTACTTCTTATATATAAAATTCTCGCGTCACAACGTCGTCCGCGTAACTATACTTCTCTGAAACGGTTTGACCGAGGTTCATGAAAATTTATATGCATGTTCAGTAGGTCTGAGAATCGGCCACTATCTATTTTTCATACTCCTAAGTGATAAGGGTTGTCCACCCCTAACATTTATTTTTTATTTTTTGGTCAATTTTTTGTTTGTTATAATTGGGCATTATGTGGTTGAATGAGGTTTTGTTATTTTTATATTCCCTCATCGTTCACAGCGCTACATGCCTCTTTCACTCATTTACCACCTCCTTACACACTTACAATAAGTTTTTTTTTTCTACACTAAAAATTCCCTAGAAATCTTATATGTATATGACAAAACAACGTTTCTCGGATTAGCTAGTAGGTATATAGATAATAAAAACGTGAACAAAGATCAAAATATACCTGTTTATTAAACGAGTGATTGCCCGATGTGGGAATTGAATCCACGACCCTTGGTGCAACAGGGGCGCTAACCGAGACAGTCTAGGCTGGTTTCTCCTAACGTGAGGCCCACGCCCACAAAAGGGAGCCATTTGTTAATTAAGGAGGCAATCTCACTAAATTAACATAGAAAAACTGTATTACAATTATGTATTATAAATTTGAATTTGAGTATTTTATTATATGTTTTGAAATATTACTTACTGTGTTTTTATTACGATTTCATAGTGATTTTTTCTAAAAACCTATCATTTATGTTTCTGAAGTGAACGAATCATTTTTTTAATGTTAAAAATTATGTACGGTGTGCATAAAAATTTTAGAAATGTTACAGTGGGGCACAAAAAAAGTTTGGGAAGCACTGGTCTAGGCTGTATTTACGTTTATTGTTTTACAGGTCACGGGCGGTACAACATAATGGTGTTACTGGTTAGTAGCACCATTCACTTAGCGTCGATCCTGGATTTGCTCGGCTTCTGTGTCATCGTCCCGGCTGCGGCATGTGACTTGAAGTTAGGAATGAGAGAGATCAGTCTACTTACGTCCATACCTTTTGCAGGTAAGGGTTAGTCGATGAAGGGGGCTTTCTCCTCTTCTAGGAAGTCGATCAGTTTCTTGATATTCCTGAGAACCTTACAGCACCAAAGTCCCTAAGATAGGGATTTCCTAACTAAACTGCTTAGTTTCCGAGTCCTTTACAGCTCTACATTTATCACGCTTTTGTGCGCTGTCTATAGACAAGACAGAAAAAGGCTATAACTACCATTTGTATTAACATCTTTCTTACATCGTTTTGACAGAAGCTATTTATATACACATTTCATACGTGACTGACTGTCTAAACTCTAAAGGAATCGACACTGAGACGGTTTTTCTATCGAGCGAGTGAAATTGCTCAGCAGATCGAACTGTAACGCCATTTATCGCCGCATACAAGAGATTTGGCAAAAACTTATTTATAATAAACTAGCTGACCCGGCAGACTTCGTTGTGCCTCAATCGATAAATGAAAAACCAAAACTTTTGTATAAAATAGACTTAAAACAAACAAAAGGAATCCGTCCGTCTGAGGACACATCAAAGGAAAAACAAAATTTATTTACCTTTCAAACCTTCCCTGGACTTCCACAAATCATTCAAGACCAAAATTAGCCAAATCGGTCCAGCAGTTCTCGAGTTTTAGCGAGACTAAGGAACAGCAATTGATTTATATATATACTTATATAGATTTACGATGAGTCCGAAACGCTCAGATCGATCAATCTGTCAGAAGATAGCCCCCGTCTCGTCGTTTTCTAGATTAATTTGATGAAGAAGTCAAATAGTTGGATAGCTGTATACATATATAATAGTCTAGTCTCGAATCTGGCCGATGTTGTTTGAGAAACATTTAACGCATCAACGCGCGCAAGATACAATAGAATTACAATCGAATTCTTGGACGGTTAAAACATGTTCCGTTTTTAGACCTAAATATTATCGTTGTAAAGTATTTTTATTTGTTTTATTGTAGTCTTGGTAGTCACATTGAAATCTATAAAAAGCTTTGTAATCGTAAATATAAAAACGACTGGTTTTATTAGAACAGCCAATAATTGACGAAAAATCTTGAAATAGTTGACTATCGATACCGTGAAAGTCAGTTTCAAAGTCGAATTACAGCTGTCATGAAATTAGTTTTTATTCAAATTATTTTCCTCGTAGGCCAAATAGTGCTATAAAAGTACTACTCCCGAATGAATAATCATTCGAGCAAAGTTAATTTACAACAATTCTAGATTAAGCTAATCCTCTCACTGATAAGTGGTGATTGGCGATCAGTCCTTCGTTAAACTGAATTTCAACATTAGGAGGAAATACGATAATAATACGATAGATAGAATTATTGACATGTGTATAGTGGGCGTAACACGATATAGTTATCTCTCCTAAACTGACTCTTGGACTGCTTTTACAACAACTGCGCCAAAGCGACACAACCTTGCCTCAATAATCCACAATGCTGTCAGTCGTGGCCTCATGACATGGCTTTCTTCGGAAATACACACGGTGGGCTCCCGCGTTCTTCAACGGCAGTGCTTTTGGAAGAAATTTAGTTCTTAGAGGCCCCTGAAGCCTTATTTGGGTCCACCTAATTAACCGCCGCCCGACATTCGACGTTGACTGTTTTACGGTGGAAAGGTCGAACTCCAACTCAACCCTCCCCTTTTCTCAACCGGGGTTGGGACAGGACATTGGCAGAGTTGACCGGCAGACCGGCAAAGCTACTAATAGCTATTAATGTAGGGTAATGCTAGGGTAATGCTATTAACAAATGCTTTTTTTGCGTAGACTTGTGTTTAAGGCCTATTTGGTGTTAAGTAGGCATTACAACGTGAATGCCGCTACTCTCTACTCTAAGCATGAGATATTCTAACTTTTAATCGTATACTATTTGGGCTATCCCGCCCTTCAAGCCGAACTGTATGACTATGGACTTTTCGGCGAAAATAGCTAGGATAGTAGTACGTACGCGAGCCCATATCACTAAACAGTCTTCGAACTATAAATTAGTCTCTCCTATATTAAAGAAAAGGAATACTTTGTCAGAAGCAAGCACAGTAGAAATGTCACAGGCCGTACGCACAAAACTTCTATCCGATGATTTGTAAACGAAGTAAATTGTCCCTTCGTAATAAGGTGACATTCTACAAAAGTCGCATACGCCCGGTCATGACCTATGCAAGTGTAACGTTCGCTCACGCGGTCCGCATTAATTTGGAGCCCCTTCCAGTCATTCAATCCCGATTTTGCAGGATAGCCGTTGGAGCACCGTGGTTCGTGAGGAACGTGGATCTACATGATGATCTGGAGCTTGACTCCATCAGTATTATCTTCAGTCGGCATCGGAGCGCCACTTTGAGAAGGCGGCACAACACGAAAACTCTCTTGTCGTGGTTGCCGGAAACTAGATACCCAATCCTGCGAACCGAATGATAAATAATCGACGTCACCGTAAGCACGTCATTACGGATCCTCCCGATCGATTAACGGTGCTCGTAGGTCACGTCGTTTGCGACGAATGGCTCGACAAGTAAATTAACCCATAGACACAGCCCACTGAGTTTCTGGCCGGATCTTCTCAGTGGGTCGCGTTTCCGATACGGTGGTAGATTCTACCACGCACTGCTCTTGCTACGGCTACCGTTAGCAACGTCCTCTGGTTAGAGCCCAGTGAGCTCAGCTACGCTATCGGTTACGCTGGCATAGCCTCTCAAGGCTACCAGCTTAGGTAGGAAAAAAAACACAAAGTTAAACACAAAAGCGCAAACAGGCGTTAGGTGATGCGGGTAGGCTCTGACTGATGTCAGTGCGGTGCTCCGGGCAACGACGTATCGACCTGACGTCACAACAAACTGGTTTTCAGTGCGTGTGTCCAATACAGTCGACTGGTGCGTATCGACACGGCTGAAATGTGTGTCGCAAAATGATAAAGATATGACGTATATAAATACGTACCGGTTGTGCATATGTGTGTAAGTGTATATGTAGGAGTAGACCACATCCTATTCAAGATTTCAAACCATTCATTGGGTAAACTTATATTATAAATAACGGTAGGCAGCGGCTTGACTCTGCCCCTGGCATTGCTGAAGTCCATGGGTGACGGTAACCACTCACCGCCAGGTGGGCCGTATGCTCGTCTGCCTACAAGGGCAATAAAAATAAAATAAAAATAAACAAAGTCGGGTTCGTTTACTTCGAACTCGAGAACGGCTGGACCGATTTTCATGGTTTTTAATTTATTGTGTTTGTCTCGGTCCCGAATAACAGATTAATTATTAAGAATTAAGAAGATTATTAAGAATTCAAGAAAATTGATGAAAAACAAATTACAAAGATTTTCCCATACATAATGTTCATGTGTTTCGTGGCTATCAAACATTTAATGTTCATACAGTCGAGTCATCCATATTAGCTGTATTTGTTATCTATGTAATCGATACGGTAGTCTCCCCTCAAAATAAAGAACGTATTTAAATAAAAGTTTCGAATCGACAAGAGATATCGACAATATTCTGATAATGGCGTATGGCGTAATGGCGATCCGAACAAAAACAGTTTCACTGTAAAAAATTGCGCCAAGTCCACGTTTATAAAACTCATCTCAATAACATTTGCACTTTACAAAAAAAAGAAGACTTCAATAGCTTTCATTCTCTACAAAAATATGTGAAATACAAAAAAATACCAAGAAACCGTCATAAAGATGAAAAAATTAAAAAAAAATTGTTGAAAATTTAAANACTAGTTAATATCAGTAAAATAAAGTTGTGAGTGATTGATATAATATACAATTTAGGAACCAGAAGTACCGTAGAATTAAATAAAATTTCGCAACCTCAAAAAACTGTTCTGCTCACAGTAAACACAGTCGGTAGTCTGGCGCTCCGTTTACAACGGGATTTTTGAACGGAACTTGGCGCCAGATTCTACCGAATCTGTGGATTTAGATTTTAAAAATCTCAATCAATCATTACAGATTATTCCGTCACTCCAATCAGACTCAGTATCTTTAAACATATCTGAATTGCTGTCGCTTGTCTCGCTAAAACTCAAGAAGGGCTGAACCGTTTTGGCTAATTTAAATTTAATCTATATATATAAAAATGAATTGCTGTTCGTTAGTCTCGCTAAAACTCGAGAACGGCTGGACCGATTTGGCTAATTTTGGTCTTGACTTATTTGTGGAAGTCCAGAGAAGGTTTAAAACGTAGATAAATATGAAAATGCTCTGAATTAAAGAAAAATAATAATTTTGTTTTTCCTTTGATGTGTCCCCCGTCGGACGGATTCCTTTTGTTTGTTTTAAGTTTATTTTATACAAAAGTTTAGGTGTTTTATTTATCGATTGAGGCACTACGAAGTCTGCCGAGTCAGCTAGTAAATAATAATTAAAGGGAAATACTAAAAACAACAATTTAATTTTCCAATACAAACGGTTTCTAGCTGTGATTGATTTGAATTCTTTTGCTACTTGGTTATCAAATATTTATAGGTACGTTCAGAAATTTGTTTGTTTCATAACTGTAGTATGAGGTCCGATAACTTTGGTCAGATTTGAAAACGGATCTGTTTCCGAATTAATAAAAATGTCAGTTAGTTGTCCAAAAAAAAGGAAATAAATAAATAATTTTCTTAATGAAAATCTAAACAATAGAAATCTATCATTACTGTGTCAGTATGCGAAAACATTTTTTTTTTAATTTACTTCCTATAATATTGCTCCAGGAGGGTATGGAAAAACGTTCCTAACTTTATTACTGTTGGTAAAGATTAGATAGTAAAATGATGTAGCCCCAGCGTTGGCTTCATCAGGAATAGCTGCAACATTGGTAAAAGGTCGAATTGCACAATCTGCCTTGAAATTACCACTAAACATACAAATCAACGAAGCACCAGTCTGCAACATCGCCAAAATAAATCTACGACGGCGAGGTCACTGGAGGCATTGGATAGAACGTTAAAAGATATTTTTTTGTAGAGCCATGATTCCGTTGTCAGGTGATTTTCGCCAGACTCTTCCAATCATTTGCCGATCAACAGTTGCTGACGAACTAAAGACGTTTGTGGCAGAATATAAAGACACCATTTAACAACTAATATGGGCGTGTTTTTGCTATATGGTTTCGAAGCAGTGATTAGATATTGAAAATGGTAAGGTCGCGGTTGATATCTCAACCGGATTAATTATACTAGCCATAGATTTTTGTCACTTTACCGACTCAAAAGAGGAGTTTGTTTAGCGTGTTTTATGGATATAGAACAACAGTTCAGAAACCATAATTAGCAGCTTTTTTTGCCTGTTTATTCGCTGACAGCCCGAGAGTCTATTCCAGCTAATTTGGCAGAGTGAACGAGTAATATTGGCGGCCAAAAACAAAGATGCTAATCATTCAATCCGACAAGCTGAACTTTACTCCAGGAGAATTTCATACAAATCAGTTGACACAGTTTCAAACCATGATGACGTAGTTAACTATCCTACCGAGTTTTTAAATTTCCTTTGCCTGGACTATCATGAATTGCATTTAAAAGTAAGATCAGTTGTGATTATACTGCGCAACATCAATCAACCTCGACTGTGCAATGGAACGAGACTGGCTGTAAAAAAGCTTATCAACGTCATTGAGGTCATCTAAACGAAAGAATGTTTTGACCCCGGGTATATATACCGATAATTCCAACACATTTGTTATTTGATTTTAAGCGTCTACAATATCCCGTACATCTGGCATTACCATAAATAAATCGCAAGACCAGTCGTTGCGGGTTTTCGGAATCAAATTGGAATTTTTCCTGTTCCACATTCGCGAGTGGGAAAACCATCATCTTTATATGTATATTTACACAAAAAAAGACCAAAAATATAGTATATTAGAAAACTAAATTGATTAAGGTTAATTAAGATTAACTGTTTATTATTAAATGAAACACAGTTAAATACAGTAAAATAAAAAATTGTATTAAACTTTGATCCCATTTTATACAAAAACGTATAGTATGTAGGTGATACGAAGTTCACTGGGTCATCTAGTAAATACATTAATAAGCACATCATGTATTCGTGCTGACGCTTATCATCGAGTGCTTCGAATTCTACATGTGATAAGAAAACAGATAGATTGTTGATTATATCTAGTGTAATATCAATCGTTGAAATTTTTGATAGAATTACAAAAACTTAGCAACCACACTCAGGACCGAATAAATACCAAGTGATTTTGAATAAGATCTTACGATTCGTGAAGACATATGGTGTGATTTTTATTTTATAAAATATGTATTATCAAGATTTTGAGTTTTTTTATCGGTGGCTACTTAAATTTTACGAAAGTAAAGCATGAAAGAAGATTAAATGCGGCAAAGATGCGAATGTTGCGATGGATGTGTGGAGTGATAAGAATGGACAAGATAAGGAATGAGTATATCAGAGGAAGCCCCGGTGATTGACAAATTAAAGAGCGGTTAGCGTGGTATGGACATGTGATGTGAAGAGAGGTGCATGTGAATAGGAGATATATGGAAATGGTAGTGCAAGGTAGAGGGGGAAGAGGTCGACCGAAGATGACATGAGAGTGTGTGAATGACGATATGAGAGAGAGAGAGGAGTGAGTGTTGAGATGACGGCTGATAGAAGAGAATAGAATAGAAAAAAAGCGCACATGAATGAAGTGAAACTTCTTTTTCGATGTTGTAGTATTGTGGTTTTCTTCATTTTTTATCCTTAATTGGTCTAGTAATAGAGAATGTTGTGTATAAGAGATACATCTTCAACATTTATAGTAAATATTTTTTAAATTATAGATAGAAAAAATATATATATATATATGTACTTCATTAAAATATTAGACGCTACTCGTTGCTAATGCTCGCGCTGGTCTGTAAGAGGTATACTACGCGCATGCGTTCGAGTGCCACGCGTTCACTCTCGCTCTTTCTAGTATGGTAGCGTTAAACGTCTTGTTGGAAGTCGCATTAGAAGTTTCACTTCAAAAACGGCTGTGCCCACCTAGTGGGATAAGGTGGACACCAAGAAGAAGAAGAAGTTACTTAAATTTAACTTTAACATTTTTTTAACCAACCTAATTACCACTAGACTCGAGATTCTTTTCTAGTTTCAGCAGGCTGGCGGGCGGGCTGACGGGGATCGGCCTGGAGAGACTTTGCTAACTTCTGACCTAGCAAGAGCTGTGTTTCTATCGCGATCGAATACGTGGCTACGATGCTTAGTATAAACATAATATTATGTAGATATCAAAGTTGGCCTTATTGATAAATCAAATTGATATCGTTTGAGACAAACAAAAAGCCGAAGGCCTTTTCCGCTTCACCAGAACGAATAGGCGATATTAGTTAGTGTTGAATAAATAAATTTCTAGAGTAGATCATAAAAGTATTTGTAAACGTTTTGGTATAGACTATTTAAATTGATACACATCAATATCCGTGCAACTGTGCGAATTTAGACTGAAGTCACTTGAGAGCTAATACAATTCATTGTGTTCTATATAAGAAATCTGATTAGAGTTTTATTGAAATACTGCCAAATTCCAATAGTTAGGTTGGGGCGGGGTTTGGCTAACAGCTGCCCAAGTGTCTTTGAATGAGCCTTAATAGCTGAAGATTAGCTGTTTTGCGAGTGTTATTCAGCAGAAGAACGTAAGGTTGTGTAATGCATTACGAGCAATTTAGCTCACGATCTCACGATCATGGGCTAAGCTTATTTTGGTTTCGATAGGCAGATTCTCTTCTTACGCTTTGAGATATAAAACATAAGGTTAATATGACAAATCCAGACACGCCCAGTACAAACACAATTATGCTTTAAGGTTTTTTAAAACTCATATAGCGGAATTAGAAAATTATTTTGCGGCAGACAAACGACACACCAGAGATCCCAACTTTTCTGATCTCACCGGATTCTTCAAGCCACCCGCTTGAAGAATCCGGGCCAAGTAAGGACTTTGGTTCTTCGTGGTTTATACTAATATGATTACCATCATCTCTTTTTATCACCAACCCATGAGCGTTCACCAGTAAATATAGGCTAGCAAAAATTTGATGCTCATATGCGTCGTTATCCCACTAAAATGAGATGTAATAAGTACTATACAAATAGTACTTACTAGTACGTACTATAAAAAATACTTTTGAAGTCGTCGTGGCTTAAAGAATAAGACGTCCGGTGCATTCGTATATAACGATGCACCAGTGTGCGAATCCCGCAGGCAAGTACCAATTTTTCTAATGAAATACGTACTTAACAAATGTTCGCGATTGGCTTCCACGGTGAAGGAATAACATCGTGTAGAAAAATCAAACCCGCAAAATTATAATTTGCGTAATTACTGGTGGTAGGACCTCTTGTGAGTCCGCGCGGGTAGGTACCACCACCCTGCCTATTTCTGCCGTGAAGCAGTAATGCGTTTCGGTTTGAAGTGTGGGGCAACCGTTGTAACTATACTGAGACCTTAGAACTCATATCTCAATGTAGGTGGCGGCATTTACGTTGTAGATGGCTCCGGTAACTGCTTAACACCAGGTGGGCCGTGAGTTCCTCCACCCACCTGAGCAATAAATAAATAAAAAAAACTAGCATTAAGAATAGAAACAAAGAACAATCAGATACATAAATACATTTTCAGGTTACCTTTCCGCGTTGCCATGGGGCTACTATGTTGACACGCACGGTAGAAGGAAGGCTATATTAATATCAACATCAGTGGGTGCCGTTTTCGCTACACTAACAACTTTCTCGACATCTTTCACGATGATGCTGGTTTTGAAACTACTTGGATGTCTCTTGTAAGTAACTCTCAGTTCTGTCAGATTAATTTTCAAAATGAGGGATTGTTTTTTTTGGGTGAGCCCAATGTTAATGTGTTCGCTGTATGACCGTTATAACTGGACTGTCGTCCATCCTTTTCCTTATACTTATGAAAAAATCCTTTTGCCATAATTACAATTAAACAATTTAATTACGTTCTTATTGGGGGGCATTGATGTTAATTGTGACGTGGATTTTATTATACACCTCTGGACGTAGGTTCTCGCGCCTAAATCTCACCTTAAATATAAAAACAAAAATTCCATTTAAGTTTGCAATTCTTGTTTGATGGGCAGAGCATATATTTGACCGACCATTTCAACATTTAAGAAACTTTTCTGCCCTAAATATTAGCTTGAAGATGTTAGGTGAATACACTGTTATCTATACTATTATTATATTATATAATATTATAAAGAGGAAAGATTTGTTTGTTTGTTTGTTTCGAATAGGCTCCGAAACTACTGGACCGATTTGAAAAATTCTTTTTCCATTAGAAGCCGACATTGTCCCTGATGAACATAGGCTACTTTTTTTAAATTTTTTTTTTTTTTTTTTTTTTCATGTGTGTTTTAATGTTTCCGAAGCGAAGCGAGGGCGGGTCGCTAGTGGACAAATAAAAGTAAAAAAATATTAATGGTAATCTTAATCCATTTTAGATAATTTAGTTTTTCCTACGTTACGTCATTAAAATGACGGAGGCAAGTCTCCGTGACCTGGTTTTTAATGTAGCTCAGTTAATCACCACTAACTACTAAAGTGTTATTCGTTTATTAGAAATTACGAATACTAACGAACACACATCTAAGAAATTTGTTGCAAATCTAAAATAGAATAGAACTCAATTAATATACATATAATAAGCCCAAATTCGATCAGCCATGAAAGGAACTCAATTTCTAGGCTCATCAGTCAAGTATTTTTATTATTTTTTTATTGCTTATATGGTTGGACGAGCTCACAGCCCACCTGGTGTTAAGTGGTTACTGGAGCCCATAGACATCTACCACGTAAATGCGCCACCCACCTTGAGATAAAGTTCTAAGGTCTCAATATAGCTACAACGGCTGCCCCACCCTTCAAACCGAAACGCATTACTGCTTCACGGCAGAAATAGGCAGGGTGGTGGTACCCACCCGCGCGGACTCACAAGAGATCCTACCACCAGTATAAAAGTATTATAACGTATTTAAGAAGTGCTCAAACAAACAACCATTTGGACATTTAATTTGAAGGAATCCGTATGATTTACCTTTTTTAAATCACGCTAGCCTCAGACATAGCCCACAGAGTTTCTCGCCGGATCTTCTCAGTGGATTGCGATTCTGATCTGGTGGTAGATTTTACGAAGCACTGCTCTTGCCAGGGCTAGTGTTAGCAAATTCCTCAGGCTAAGCTCACCGTGTGCTCACCTAACGCGCACCTCCGTAAGCTCACCTATTCGCCCGTCTTTCTTTTCCCCTACTTATCCTGATAGCTTTGAGAGGCTATTTCAGCTTCACCCTGTAGGTCTGCGTGTAGGTGAGCTCACGGGGCTCAAACCGGAAGTGTTGCTAACACTGGCCCTAGCAAGAGCAGTGCTTCGCAGAATCTACCACCGGATCGGAACCTCGACCCACTGAGATGATCCGGCGTGAAACTCAGTAGGCTGTGTCTATGGGTTAATTTACTTGTCGAGCCCTTCGTCGCAAGAGTCGGATTCGGCGAGGACGGTGACCGGTGCTTGTGGTACCTAAAAGCACCGTTAATGAATCGGGAGGATTCGTAATGACGTTCTTAGGGCGACGTCGACTGTTTACCATTCGGTCCACAGGATCGGGTATGTAATTTCTGGCGACCACGACAAGAGGGTTATCGTGTCGTGCTGCCTTCTCAAAGTGGCGCAATGGTGCCGACTGTATATACTTACTGACCGAGTCAAGCTCCAGGTCATCATGGAAATAACTCGCCCGGTTATGCCGGCATAACCCCTTAGTTTACCAGCTTAGGTAGGACACTAAAAAAAACTAATTTTCCATAATATAATTTTGTTGTTTCAGTTTCTTGTATTGTGCATTTCAGTTCCACAGCTTCAATAACGCTTTCGATAACTTATTTGGGGGAGTGCACGGGAACGAGGAACAGGACTAGATACCTGTTAATCCTCAACTGTTTCAATCTAATATCTGATTTCATTTGCTACGGTAAGTTGTTCTAAAATCTATATATATAAAAACTAGCGACCCGCCCTCGCTTCGCTTCGGAAACTGTAATTTATTATTGATTTCTCCACCATTTAATGGATGTTATTGTACATATAAACCTTTCTCTTCAATCACTCTATCTATTAAATAAAACCGCATCAAAATCCGTTGCGTAGTTTTAAAGATTTAAGCTAAAGATTTAAGATACATAGGGATGTAGGAACAGAGAAAGCGACATTGTTTTATACTATGTAGTGATGAATTGCTGTTCGTTAGACTCGCTAAAACTCGAGAACGGCTGGACCGATTTGGCTAATTTTGGTCTTGAATTATTTGTGAAAGTCCAGAGAAGGTTTAAAAGGTAGATAAATATGAAAATGCTCGGAATTAAATAAAAATAACAATTTTGTTTTCCCTTTGATATGTCCCCCATCGGACGGATTCCTTTTGTTTGTTTTAAGTTTATTTTATACAAAAGTTTAGGTCTTTTAATTATAGATTGAGAGAATGCACCTACCACAGATCTCTCTACACCTACCTTGGTTGACTGGTAGAGAATGCCTCAGGCATTAAATCCGCCGTTGACCTTTATGCATAAATTTGATTCAGATTAAAAAGAATCGATTGGATACACTAGTATTGCAAAAATACTAAATTCACTAGCACCAATAATAATAATTCTCTTTCATAATTTCAAATTTGGGTCGCAGTAATAATAAGTACTGTGTTCATTTTGTAATAGTAAAGCAAAATGTCATCTTGGTTTTAAACTATACGATTATTTCAATGTAATTTAGAAGTTTTTTGACGTTTTGTGTAGTAGTGTGGTATGTAGTAGGCTGTGTACCGATTGAGGTATTTAGGAGCTCCGTCAGCATCGGATAGACGTGAGCTCATTTGCTCATTCACTATTCGTACTACACGAAGAAAGTAAAAAAGAATAAATAGCCCGATACATATGTACTTGTAGTAGGTACATTCAGGTACAGATGTAGTAGGTACAGATGTCTATGGGCTCCAGTAACCACTTAACACCAGGTGGGCTGTGAGCTCGTCCACCCACCTAAGCAATAAAAAAAAAACATTCTAAACTCATGTCGATACTAAAATTAAGGGACCTCCATCACCGCTTATCACAATTCAAAAAAGGAAATTTTGAGATATTTAAGGCAACATTCCAATTTATATTGTATAGGCTTAAAATTACATAGAGTGTAGGTAATACATGTAGAATGTAAACATACCATTTAAATAATAGATCTTTATCTATGAAATTGCCGTTTTACAGTACTGGCCGTTTGAAACTTAATTTATGTATGGCTAGCAATAAAATCAATGGAACGCATTAGCGACGAAATGGGCCTCAAATTTTACAAATCCAAGATTAAAATAGTGGTTATTGACCAAAATGGCACCCTCAACCCTTCGGCGCACTTGGTTTGAAAGTGGTGGACAATTTAGTATATCTTGAAGCCACAATTACCAACAATGGTTCGTGCGAACCTGACATAAGAAGACGCATCGGTATCGCCAAAACACTATGCCCCAACTCGACCGGATTTGGGCTGAAAGGTGTATGATATATATCTAAAAAAAAACAAAAATACGCCTCGTGAACACACCAGTATTCCTCCGTTATGCGCAGAGACGTAGACCATAAGAAAGGCCAACCGAACACGTATAGACGCATTCGAGATGTGGTGTTATAACTCTATAATCTATAACTTAACTAGAACTTTTTAATTGAACGAATTATAATTAAAAAATTCCCAATAATCATCCACTGTCTTTCACCAATGTCTGCTATCCTAATATGACCTCGGGATAGATGTTATGTGTTCTGCGTAAACCCTGTCCCGCCGTCTCAATAGCTCCGACTGTGTTCCTACCCGGTCCGGGGTAGGGCGCCGGCTGTGAGCGGCAGGAGTTTTTAGTGAGGTTCGACTCTCACATACCCCACCTGCCGTGCGGGTGGGGATCCGGCGATTTTCTCCTGTGGAAATCCTAATATGACCTGGAATTTACTTTTCAGCACTGGCCTACTTAATATTGGGCCTACAATTCGAAATACCTCTACCCTGGTTGGCCATAACATTCCGTCCTTGGCGATTGCTGACTCTGGTCATGGCAGTAATGCTGGCTGTTGGAGGCTTCGTTATCTTCTTCCTGCACGAGAGCCCCAAGTTTCTGGCGACCAAAGGACGTGTCGACGAAGCCTTGGAGGTTATGAAGACAGGATACGGCCTCAAGGACCGCGACGTGGATCTTGTGGTGCTTAGTGCAACTTTTTGGAGTTATTTCTGATGAGAGGTTTAAATTACTGTTCGAAGTTCATAAAAGTTTATCTTAGAAAATGTTTGGATGGATAATTATAATATAGGTGATCATTTACTTAGATAAGCAGTACCAAGCAATATTTACTAATCTCAACATATGTATGTATGTAGGTACTTGTCTTTTAATTCAATAAATATGCCACGAACTTTAGAACTGAGTTCGTTAAAGCGGCGCCTCAAATTAATAATTGTGTTACATTGCGTGGTATACATTTTTATCTCACGAATAAAAATCCAGAGCTCCTTCTTTATTTTGTGGAATTATTCCATTAGTTTAGACTTTATATTAATTATTATGGCAACTTTGGAATTAAATAACTCGTTTAAGTTTATTTACACTTAAAGTAAGATTGCTACCTACTAAACCAATTAGTTGTAATCGCCCGGTCATTAAAAATAGATAAATATTCATTTATGAAATTCATAGTAATTTTTGTTGCAATTAGATTGAAACTATGTTATTGCTTTTTAATGATTTGTGTTTAAGATTATTTTTTTTGTTATTAATTATTAAAACGAATTAATCTTTCAGAAATCACTACTCACCGTTACCAAGGATACGGGAAACGAACGAAAGCTGCCCTTTATGATGTCATTATGGCAGCAGACGGCGCCCATCTTCAGTAGACCGTATTTGATGAAGACTCTACAGCTTTTCTTTCTTCTAGCCGTCTGTACTAGCACGTGAGTGAACTGGTTGCTTCTAAAGAATTATTTTTAAATGAAATACCTACGTAGTTCAGTGAAGTGGGCTCCAATCTAATTGATGTAAGCATTGTAGAGCCCAGAGTAGGGGAATCCCTATGGATTCTAGTCTATACAACAATCAGTTTTTATTTATTAAATGACAAAAAAAATTGTAGCCTTCTTAAGCCATTAAGGTAAAGTTGGGATGCTGAATAAGAGCACTTTAGGTGTATCGCCTAGTAGACTATGGTCTCTCTTATTCACTATGTTAAGATTTTATCGAGAGAACAATTTTTTTGTGGAAGTGGCGTTTGTATCAGAAAAATATTTTACTTGTGGAAGTTTATATGAACCTCTTGTTTCCAGAGTGGTGCCATAAATTAGGGTAATAATTATTTAGAGATGTAAAAGATAAAATTTAACTTAAAAAATAAAAATAACACTCTTTAACAGCAAGCCGAACTAGATATTAGTAGGTTTTTATTCTGGCCAGCATTTTACGTGAGAGTAATATAATTATTGTATGCTAATCGGTGTAGCGTGGGTAGGTTACCCACAACGAGGGCCGACGAACTAATGAGACTCGTACGGATCTGCTGGATGTAAAGAGTGCAGGACGGATCGTTGTAGCGAGGTTTAGGAGCGGCCTATGTCCAGCAGTGGACGTCTGTGGTCTGAAAGAGAGATTCTAATCTGTCTTTGATATATGTACAAATTTTCAAGTTGATCAATCAGTTACATAAATACTTAAAAGGCAAGTTGGAAAAGGCGTGCTTAAAAAAATCGGTTGTCTGTAAAGTCTGTTTACTGACGATAGTTGAACGTGACAACGTCATAAGAAACTACTGATGGAATTGTTTCATTTTTCAATTATCGCAATTATCGTTGCTATAAACGATTGACACCACATTCACTTTTCACTGAACTTCATACTTGACGAAAACATGTACACCTCAGAGCGAGGTAACGCCGCATGAGTCATGTTTTTTCGTGCGTGCAGCCGGCTCCATCGAATTATAAGACGTTGTCACGTCAAAAAAACGCAACGTAACGCACAGGAGAGACATACTGTGATGATTTAATCTTATTACAGTAACAACGTTTTCTACATTTGGTTCCCGACCATTGTCAACTCGTTCTACAACGCACCGTCCAATGCCACGGCGAGCTTCTGCGATAAAATAACATCGAACATCACTGCGGACGTACATTTAGGGGTAAGCAATTTTAAGTGAACTTATACATGCGTAGATACGAAGTTGTGTTCGAAGATCGTGAAAATAGTTTTTGTTTACTGGGATTATTTTAAGATACAGTAATGTGGGCGTTCCTGAAAACGATACCGCGGATTTGCGTCAGTGAGTCATATTTGTAAATATATTTTTTGTGAGCGCGCAATGTAACACGATCGGAAATTACGATACGCGAGGGCTACAGCGGTGCTTTGGTACACTGAGGCCGGCTGCTGTAAGAGTTTAATGAACTCAACATTTCTAATTACTATTCTTCTTCTTTTTCTCCATCACTGGGTGGGGTCGGCATAGCGAATTTTTCTATTCTCTTCTATCAACCGTCATCTCACCACTAACTCCTCTCGCTGTCATATCGTCATTCACACACTCCATCTTCTTCTTCGGTCGACCTCTTCCCCCTCTACCTTGCACTACCATTTCCATACATCTCCTAGTTACACGCATCTTCTCTCTACGCATCACATGTCCATATTACGCTAACCGTCCGCTTTTTAATTTGTTAATTACCGAGGCTACTTTGACTCTTCCTTTGATATACTCATTCTCATTATAATTACTATTATTCAAACGTTATTTCTCTAATATGCTTAATGCATTTCTATACATTGGCGGTCTTCATACATCAATCAGCTGTTCACTGTTAAACAAGCAAAAAACATGTAAACAAGGTCACGGTAGGTGCGCCTACTATGTATTGTATGTGATACAAACATACACATGCTATTTACTATAGTTACTTACACAAAACTCACACATTACTGCTGGTAGGGCATACGCACCCACAGACACAGCCCACTGAGTTTCTCGCCGGATCTTCTCAGTGGGTCGCGTTTCCGATCCGGTAGTAGATTCTACGAAGCACGGCTCTTGCTAGGGTTCGTGTTAGCAACGTCGTCAGGTTAAGGCTATCAGCTTAGGTTGGAAAAAAAAGGCGGTAGGGCATATTGTGAGCCCGCTCGGGTAGGTACCACCACCCTGCTTATTTCTGCTACGAAGTAGTGTTTTGGCTTGGAAGGTCGGGCAGCCGTTGTACTGTAAAACCAAGACTTAGAACTCATGTATTAAGGTAGGTGGTAGTATCTACGTTATTCATGTCTATTTAGTCGGGTAACCAATTAACACCAGCTAGACCGGAGCTCTTCCACTCATTTAAACAACAAAATACCTTCTATACATTCTAATCTACATTCTAGAAATGTATGTAAGAATAAATGAAACTGTTCGGGCTTCGGTATTCGTGAGTCAAAGGGAAACCTTATAAGATCAATGTTTTGCTGTAATTGTTTTGATTGAGAAGCTTGAGCTTGATCCTAAGATCCACGGTGGAAAGAAGTTTTAGTAATATCTTCGATCATCAATAGTAACTAGATTTCGGGTCGGTGCAGAAAATCCGTCTCGTCAAATAACGGCTCATTTGAAATGTGAGCTCTTCCATCCGTCTCACCCGTCTCACAATGCCGCAGTGTGTATTCAAAAGTTGCAAAAATAATGCCCGAAAAAGCAATTTAACGGCCGGTGTATCTTACTTTCGGTAAGTACATGAAGTATAAACTACAATTTAAGCTTTAAACTAATAAATAATATTAAATTTTGAACAAAATTACATTGTAAGTATTAGACAATGTTTTGGAGATTTGTGACTTTATTACAAGGTGCCATAGTTGTAATTAGTTTGAACTTAAAACTGTTTCAAAACTTTTTCCTCGGTTTTTTTGTAAACGAATGTAGCTATTTATGTGTATATTCACGCGGACAGCTTTTGCTTTAATTTTGTACGTGTCCCTTTATCTAGTTACTATTGATGATCGAGGAGATTACTAAAACTTCTATCCACCGTGGATCTTAGGATTCTGTACTAATTACAATTATATACTTTTCAATACCCGTTCCCGAGAAAAATGATTTTGAGTGACGAACAAACCGACAGAGAGACTAACAGACGGAGAACACACCTACAAGATTATATTACTTGGGGTTTGTATAGCGTTGCTTACGAAGAGCCTTAGCTTGCAACCGGAATCCTCAGGCCGCTAGCCTCAATCGCACTTCTCTGTATTATAATATCAAAACCGAATAAACATAATATGATCGTAAACATTTTGAGGAGTTTCCTAAAAAGTCGGACATACATAATAGAAATACTAGGAACAAACACAAGCTTGTTGTGCCGATGAGTAGGTTACATAAGATACGAAATTCATTCGGGTGTTTGTCTGTGCGCCTGTACAACAAAATCCCACAAGATGTTCAGAACCTACATATACATAGGTTTAAGAAAACTGTTAAAGACCATCTGTGCAATAAAGCTTACTATAAAGTCAATGATTATCTAGAAGATTGCACAAAGTGGGAATGAGTTGCTCGCTCCGGGCATTTCAATATTGTAGTAATTGTTACGTTATAATACTCATTGTATAAAATTCATATTTAAAAAAAAATCGAATATTAAAAAATTAATAAATAATAATTTCTTATTAAAAAAAAAAAAAGACATGCCCGCTGAGTTTCTTGCCAATTCTTCTCAGGACGGAGGCTAGTTCTTGTGTATTGGCGGTAGTTCTTTTGACGTTCAACAAGTATGTACTTTCATTTATGTTGAATAAATTTTTTTTGATTTGATTTGATTTGATTTGATTCTGTAAATCTCTAAAGAGCATTGAAGACGTAACCGTCAGTGAATTAAGTGTTTTCATTGACCGACTTAACTTTTGTATAGCGAACCAATACATTAAATAACGAAAGCGAACTAACTCATAGACACAATCCATGCTTCTGGTCGAATTTTCTCAGTGGGCCGCGATTCCGATCCGGTGATAGATGGATATATATAATATACGGTTGGGTACCAGGAGCGTGGGGCGTCCTCCAACCAGGTGGACCAACGACTTAGTGCGCACGGCGGAAAGTCGTTGGATGCGGAAAGCGGAGGACCGCATTATGTGGAAGGCATTGGGGAAGGCCAATGTCCAGCAGTGGCAGATCTCCTTTTTATCATCGCACCTCCCGCCATCGGAGCAGAGTTCGTACATATTATCTGGAACCGCTCCGATCATCGACAGTGCGTTTCCAGAGGTCTTTTTTGCCACGTACCATCCGGCTATAGAACGAGCTCCCCTCCACGGTGTTTCCCGAGCGCTATGACATGTCCTACCTACTTTAAAAGAGGCTTGTGGAGAGTATTAAGCGGTAGGCAGCGGCTTGGCTCTGCCCCTGGCGTTGCTGAAGTCCTTGCGCGACGGTAACCACTCACCATCAGGTGGGCCATATGCTCGTCTGCCTACAAGGGCAATAAAAAAAAAAGATAAAGGCTGATGATGATGATGATGATAGATTCTGCAAAGCACTGCTCTTGCTAGGGCTAGTGTTAGCAAATTAACAGAGGTTCAGTACGTGAGATCATCTAAATGTCTGCGTAGGTGGAATAACCGGTTAGGCTACCAGCGGATAGGTAGGTACGGATAAAACAGCTCCACCACATACATGTCTTCTTATTGAAAAACAAATTTAAAGATTGACAAAAACTATGTTCAATTCTCTGCACAAAATTGAATCATAGTTTGTAAGTTTTATTTTTATTGCTTAGATGTGTGGAAGAGCTCACAGCTCACCTGGTGTTAAGTGGTTACTGGAGCCCACAGCGTAAATGCGCCACCCACCTTGAGATACAAGTTCGAAGGTCTCAAGTATAGTTACAACAGCTACCCCACCCCTCAAACCGAAACGCATTACTGCTTCACGGCAGAAATAGGCAGGGCGGTGGTACCCATCCGTGCAGACTCACAAGAGGTCCTACCACCAGTAAACTTTGCACCAGTAACAGATTAGCTTGTTTTATAATTTTGTCACTTTAACATTTGCCTCTAATGGCTTTGAAGTGGATTGCAGTCATAACTCATCGTTTTTGTTAGAATTTCTCGAGCACTACCGGTCATGCCTACAAAAACAAATTCCATGCGTGGAAAAAGAAGCATAGGCCTCATCTTTAATACCTATATAAAAATGAATTGCTGTTCGTTAGTCATGCTAAAACTCGAAAACGGCTGGACTGATTTGGCTAATTTTGGTCTTGAATTATTTGTGGAAGTCCAGAGAAGGTTTAAAAGGTAGAAAGAAGATATGAAAATTCTCGGAATTAAATAAAAATAACAATTTTGTTTTCCCTTTGATATGTCGGACGGATTCCTTTTGTTTGTTTTAAGTTTATTTTATACAAAAGTTTAGGTCTTTTATTTATCGATATCGCATATCCTATATGCTTGATTAAATGTAAACTGATCGTATTTTTCATTATTCACGATTAACCTATCCATAACTTCCAACAAACTATCATCGAAGCAAATTTAGTTTTATTTTATACTTTCTTAAACAAAACAAGCATTTAATATCTAGTCTATCAGAGGATTTTATTTATAGGCGATAAAGAAAAAAAAACGATGCCATGTTACTTTGTTAAATTTATCAGTTCACTTGTTAGATGCTTAACGAATATTTAAACAGGTGGGCGTCAAAGATAATGAGTATGTAGTTACACACATCATCGCAATACAAACAGTGACACGTTCAATCTAAGTGTTATTTGCTAATAAATACAACGGCCGATTTAATTTCGTGTATTATTTTTTATGGTGGATTTAAATTGGATATATTTTTTTTAAATATTAATTAACTATTATTTCGTATGTTTGAACTCAAAAAAACATGTGATATTTAGGTCACTTTATAAAATCACAAAAAAAATATGTTATCGATTACCTACTGTATTCGAATATATTTTAATAATGATTGACGATTTTATCGATTATAAGATGTAGCATTTTGTATTTTGTTTTTTTGTATAAAAACTATACGGATGTTTTTATATTGTTAACCTTGAGCATTGTTTTCTACAAAATATTAAAATAGCAAACAATAAAAAAAACATTTCGTGAAAAAGCATCGGAATTAGTTGTGAAATGGGGTAGAATCGTTATTGTTATAAGTGTGTACAAATAGAACGCGTCACGCTGATGATCTCCAAATTCATTTTAAATCTTCGATCGATCATAAATAAACAAACAAACACTTACTTATGCATTCCGTTTTTCGAAGATCGATATGCGTAGGAATCTCAAAGGCACATTGCTTAAATTTCGTAACACGCTTTTGACGAGCTATTGTTTAACGTGTTATTTACATAGCTCATGGGTATCACAATATAAATGCTGAGGAGGGACACTGGCGTTATGTCAGACACGGGCACTTGGCCCCAAACGAGGATTCTCTGTACTATGGGAACCAGAGACTAATATACATATTTTTGTACGTATACAGACATTGCCCACTAATCTGGAAAATAACACATAAGTTTTTTTTTTGTTGCTTAGATGGATGGACGAGCTCACAGCCCACCTGGTGTTAAGTGGTTACTGGAGCCCATAGACATCTACAACGTAAATGCGCCACCCACCTTGAGATAAAAGTTCTAAGATCTCAGTATAGTTACAACGGCTAACCTACCCTTCAGACCGAAACGCATTACTGCTTCACGGCAGAAATAGGCAGGGCGGTGGTACCTACCCGCACGGACTCACAAGAGGTCCTACCACCATTAAAAACATACTTATGTAAGTAGACATAAAGTTTACGTTTTCTTAAACACTACGTTTCTATTGACAGGAAACATGCAATGACGTCATCGCCGACAACACCATATTTTCTGGGATGGCGTTCAGTTTGTTCTTCACAATTATCAACTACATCGCCTCTATGATCACATCGTGGAGGAAGAGCGTACTCGTTGGTACCTTGCTCATATCCGGCATGAGCACTGTCGTGGTGGACCTAGTTGAGCAGCCAGTGATCAGCTTGTTGCTGTTCATACTGATCCAGCTGGTGGGCTTGTCGGCTGGGAACGTCGCGTCTTATTTTGTTGACGTATATCCTACGTCATTCAGGTTGGTATATTTGCATGGAGAGTAGAGGCAAGAAGCGCAAATTCTGTGTATAAAAAGTGTCATTCAAAAATTAGTTCAATTAAAAAAATATCTGGTAAATTCAGATCATTCCACTTGCCGTAGCGCAATTCTATTTGGGCTTCCGAATTAAAGTTTGATTCCCATTTAAGATAATTCGCCTTGCCTCTACTCTTCCACATGTATTTTTATTAAAAACTATGTCGAATCTAGAACTTTTCAATTAAAATGTATTGATTTTTGTTTTATTTGTCGGGGTCTGTCGGATTACGTTTTGTGCGACTGATGATTCTATTGTTTCTTAGAATCCATTTAATTTAGTTACCTACAACAGTAAGCCGTGCGTTCACCGTGGTCATGAATACAGTAAAACTAACCCATAATCGAGGGTAATGAATGAAATGTAAAGTAATGAAATAGCAATTTATAATCGTAATTTTATTTTGCGTTTTCATTTTAAATTCATTACGATTTGTTATAATACTCCTCATTTCTTGAAAGCAATCAATAGTTTCTGAATCACTCATTATCCGGATATTTATAAATGTATTGATACATTTGGTTTTAAGTAGGTCTATGGTTCTCAAAAACAATGAACATTATGTTCGGAAAATATTAACTATTTTTTGGGTTGTTCAAGTTGTAATACAAATGAGAATGAACTGACGTGTCCAAAAAAAAGTTCAATGGTCTCGTGTCATGCGATACAGCGAGCGAATGACGCATATATCTAACTGTTTTTTTTTTTCTCTATCTACTCCCAATGACATCAGGAGGCCATGCGGCTTCACCGAAATTTATCTTTAACTAGCTGACCCGGCAGACTTGGTAGTCCCTCAATCGATAAATAAAACACCTAAACTTTTGTATAAAATAAACTTAAAACAAACAAAAGGAATCCGTCCGACGGGGGACACATCAAAGAGAAAACAAAATTGTTATTTTTATTTAATGCCGAGCATTTTCATATTTATCTACCTTTGAAACCTTTTCTGGACTTCCACAAATAATTCCAGACCAAAATTTGCCAAATCGGTGCAGCCGTTCTCGAGTTTTAGCTAAACTAACGAACAGCAATAAATTTTTATATATATAGATATAGAAGATATACAATCATACAATTTGTACAGGTTAGTCGTATCTAATTCCGAAAACATTGCGGAGTTTTGCCTTAGAAGCATAGACATCGTATCGTCGTACAGCTTAGTTGGTTCATAGTCAGTGGTTACTGTAGGATCACCAGACGTAAATACAAGTCACTGCCTATAGCCAAGGACTCTAAAAATCTCAATAGAAAAAGGTCATTGCGTTTTAAAAATGCTCCAGAGGGCAGGTCGTTTTAGAATCGAATGATTAATGTTTAATGTTGTTTCACAGAGGTCTTAGCACCAGTCTGGGGTCAATGTTTGCTAGGATGACGGTGATGGTCGGTATCAATATAGTGGGCAGTACAATAGTGCAGCACTGTCGAGCCACGTTCTTAAGCTGGTCCATTTTTGTATTTGGTAAGCGAAGATGTATTTTTGAAGTAATTTAATTTTTGGGTATAGCTTTACGGTCGTGTCGTCGTTTATAGCAAAACAAACATGATTTCCTGTTTGAAGGGTTGAGGCAGCCGTTTTACTATTCTTAGACCTCGGTCTCAAGGTGGGTGGTGGCATTCTTATCGTGAGGTTTGCGGGCTCCGGCTACTACTGAAACCCAGATTAGCTGGTCGCCCTTAACGGCAGAAAAGTTTTGGAATTGCCACCTTGTAACTTGTTCAGGAGGGATACGCGTACTCGAGGGTTCAGCCGTGCAGGGAAAGGTTTGATAAAAGCTGCCCGAATCGAAACCTAATAGCAATAGGCCATCAGATGGGAATCGCCACTCACTAAGAGAATTAGACGAGAAACTCAGCGGACTCTTGGTATGGTTTTGAAGTCGTCGTGGCCTAAAGGATAAGACGTCCGGTGCATTCGTATCGAGCGATGGAACGGCGGTCGAATCCCGCAGGCGGGTGCCAATTTTTCAAATGAAATACGTACTTAACAAGTGTTCACGATTGACTTCCACGGTGAAGGAATAACATCGAGTAATAAAAATCAAACCCGCAAAATTATAATTTGCGTAATTACTGGTGGTAGGACTTCTTGTGAGTCCGCACGGGTGGGTACCACCGCCCGGCCTATTTCTGCCGTGAAGCAGTAATGCGTTTCGGTTTGAAGGGTGGGAGGTAGCCGTTGTAACTATATTGAGACCTTAGAACTTATATCTCAAGGTGGGTGGCGCATTTACGTTGTAGATGTCTATGGGCTCTAGTAACCACTTAACACCAGGTGGGCTGTGAGTTCGTCTACCCATCTAAGCAATAATAATAATAATAATAATAATTACACTTCAAACTTTTCGGCGAGTTCGATGAGTTCGCTGACCTGTGCTTTAGTTGGTGCTATTAGTATTGTCAATCAGCTCTGAGGATGGATCAGAAGGGTCGGTGAGGCCGTATCTAGGACATCGAAGGCTGTAGACTCCCTGTTTTAGTTATCAATAATGTCACAATATGCTTTGAACATTGTAAAAATGAACTTATTCATAAAGTTTGTCGAATGTATTGAGTTGCTAAGCGTTAGCTGGGTACTGACTCGTCGAGACTTGGCTAACAGCCTCATTCATGGATTTTTATAATGAATATTGTCTTGTTTACAGTGGGAATGGTAGTCGCTTGCTTCCTGCCCAAGGAAACCACCACAACCAGAAACCCATTATTTTACGTGAGTAAAATAGAATCTGTAGGTTTTTGAAAAACAAGAATTTGATAGTTAAATGTTGGATTGATGACAATGGTGATGATATAGCGGCATATATTTGGTAGCTCGTATGGTATATACGTAAGTAAAGACATCGTATTTTTTAGATTGTCTAGCAAGTTTTAAGTTGCAGTTGAAGTTAAAATAATTAAAAAAATATACTTGCAATTCACTAGATGCTTTGTGATTCAAAAGTGTTTTACTGGAGATCTAAGCTTCTAGACAATAAAAAAAAATACAACTGTCTTCTAGACAATAAAAAAAAAACTACAAAAAACTTACCATGTTTTAATAAATATTACCATATAGTATTTGTATATTGATATTATTGTATCGAGTTAAATTTTGCATTTATTTAAGGCGTATGCATTCAATGCATAATATTAAGGTCATTATTTAGAAAATTGTAATTATTGAACTGTCTGTCAAAAAATCTATGAAAAGGCTGTAAATCAAACAGAACTTAATTTTAATGAGAATGTAATGTTTTCTTTTTTTTTAAGTTTTAAAAATAGATTTTTTTTCATTTGTTTTGATGCTTAATTGATTCTTATAGAGTATGATCAATACAAAAAAACCTGTCGAGTAAATACTGTGTAATTTAAATATTATGTTATTTAATTAAAACTACTTTTACGGCTTCAACTGTATCTCTGGTTCGTCTAAAGCCCTTAATATCAAACGTAGTTAAACTAAAATTGAAGACGTAAACGGTCACTGAAGATCAATTATTTATAATTTCAATCATAGTTAAATTAATCTTCGGGGTTTGAACTATCTCATAGCTTAAAAACGTTTAAACGTTAACGGCTGCGACAAACCTTAAGTTTGGTTTAAAGTATGGAGGGTAGAGGTAAGGAGCACCATCTTGTATAGGGGACAAGTTGAAAAAGTGCCTATCTGTAAACAGAAAATTATAGTTCGAAAACTCACCGAATTAGCGCTAGTGTAGCAAGGGGAAATAGCACGAATATAGAAGTTTTAAACCGATTTAAGTGTGCTGGATTGCGGTGAAGGCTATGCTCCGATTTACACTACGAACACTGTTCAGTGCTCTCACTGCTATTCGTTACCTACGTTAATGACTGACAGTATACAGTCGCAGTAATTTAAGGAATGATTGATGATACATGATGATGAGTGGAATGGGAGAATGAATGGAATGGAGGAATGATACATGATTTCATAAATCTTCACTTCATCACTTTTACCGTGCATAACCTCATTTCAATAATACGTTTATTAAGTTATTATAGATTAAATTGCTTGAAAAACAATATTTTCTTTTATTAAAAAATATACTTACTTTTAGCGATTAATTCAACTGACAATAACTTGAATATTCTATTTTCAAAACTAAATTTAAACATGATTGTTTTTGCTGAAGTGAAAACACCGACATGACAACGTCGATGACAGTATACTGTTCTGTAAAGGAACGGCTTCCCAGTATACTAATTTGACGTCACACCTTACAGTGCTCGCAGTGCAAATCGGAATATACCAGAAGTTTGGTAGCTTATAATAATAATGTTTTTATTGCAAGTAACCATGACTCCTATAAATTGTTAATAAGACTTAGACCTATGTTAGTAGTCATATTTACATCACAATGAATTACTGTCGTAACATCCCATGGGAGATGGCACTACAGCAACCCATGTATATACAGTCCAGCCTGCTTGAGATCATGCTCAGGATACTGTTGGAGCTGGCCCTCACTCTGCTTACCAGAGATGCACACCTCTCACGCATGGTAGCGTAAAAACAATCTATGTGCTTATGGCGCTGTTTTTAAATTCTTTTCACTTGCTACTATGGCGCCATCTTAATTTGCTGCCCTTCAGTGGACACTTTTTAATATACTGAGATGGTTCTCTTTGCCTATACCCTCCATAGTTTAAAGTGTTCTTTTCAAAATGGCCGCTCGGAATCAACAGCTGTTTTGAGTGTCAAAGTAAATGTCAGTAAATGTTATGTACCCTAAGGTAAATGTCAGCTATTTGGCTAGTTTAGACCAAGTTTGCTCCTTCATCCGTTTTGTTAATCTTAATTTGATATTACGGGCCTTATTAGCCTTTAGACGTTCAGACTTTAGCTCATTTAAATAGCTTCTAAGCGTAGAATCGTAGCAACGATAAATTACAAAAATGTAAATACAACACAGATTCGTTTATTGATATAATAACATAATAATAATGTTTGATAAGTACAATTGTTATAAATAATTCATTCTATACATTATAAATGCCTTTTAGAATGTAAACAAAGAAACGAAAACCTCTAGCGGAGACTTCTTAAAAAGTACAAATACAAATGTACAAATGTGCTTTTAAAAACCGAATTTATTTAATTAATACCAGATCACTTCGCACATGTTATAGAAATGCAATTTACGCGGCCGTGGAAAGCATAGACACGTGCGTGCGTGCGACCATAGATAATAAAAACACTTAATATGACGCGTTTTTTTTCCCGCCTATTATAGTAACCTCGAGGGGTTATTCTAGATTCGCCGAATTAGTAGGTGAGCTCACGGGGCTCAAATTTGATGACGTTGCTAACACGAGCCCTAGCAAGAGCCGTGCTTCGCAGAATCTACCACCGGATCGGAAACGCGATCCACTGAGAAAATCAGTGTGCTTAGTGCGAGTTTTTTAACGTTCTCGATAGCGTAAAAGTTAGCTCATATTTGTATTGAATGGGATTGTTTACCTACGTTTGTCGTTAGGGGCGCTGTTCCAACTGCATAAAAAAATGGCTTAAAGTGACGCAACCGACGGGTTCGACGAGAACGATGACCTGTGCTTGAGGCACGTAAAAGCACCGTTAGTGGATTGGGAGGATCCGAAATGACGTGTTTTGGGCGACGTCGACTGCTTTCCATTCGGCTCGCGGGATCGGGAATGTAGTGACGCGCGACTGAACAAACACATGTATGTTTCTTCTTGGCCGTTCGCCATCTTTGCGAGCTGAGAAATCGTAGATAGAATGTCGTAAAGTGTAATATTTAAATTTGTCACATCAAAGGTTTATATTTACGTAAGCGTCATTGTGATAATAAATAAATAAAATATACAATTTGAAAAAAACAAAAGCTCTTTTATTTTTGCCATCCCTTAAAGCATCGTGCTTAACAAATTTCAACTTACTAATGAGGTTTCACCAATCATTTGATTTGTTTTAAATTACAATAATTATTATCTAAAAGACGATGTAATTTAACCTACACCCTGTGTAGCAACACAGAACTACTTCCTTGTGTCAATAATTGATACTTTACGAGATGAAGAAAATGAGGAACATTGTACTATTGTACAAATTAATGATTAAAATATCATGAATATATAATATTTTAATAAAATTTCAATAAACAGACAGTTAGTTATTAATACTACATGTGATTTTAATTTAGTTTAATACTAAAAGAAAGAAATCCTGCCTACAAATTATCTTAATATGATATATCATATATGTATACATTTTAATAAATCGGATTAAGGTTTTAAAGTTTTATTTTATGGTATTAGAGGTTGAATGAGATCGAATTTATGGTGGGGTACCACATACCATTAGTTATGGGCTCGTGCACCCAACCCAGTGCGCAAAAATGCGTTATCAATAATTTCAACATCACTTTCTTTTTTTTTTCAAAACTTCTTTGGATCTTTTAAGTGAGTCACGATTGCGATCCGGTCGTTGAGTCAGCCTAGCACTTATCTTACTAAGCTAGTTGGCAAGTTAGCAAGTCTTTTCAGGTTGATCCCCGTGAACTCAAATAACAAACCGTGCATAGCTTGAATATCCCTTTAGGCTACCAGGGATTAGGTAGGGGAAAAAGTCTTCACCATGTCATATGGGAGAATGTCAGTAAGACGTCTTATCCGTTTGGATCAACTGAACGTCGGTTAATTATAATAATAATAAATAAATATTTACTAACAATCACGCCACGTTAACTGGTCCCGTGATAAGTTCGTAAAGAACTTGTGTTACAGGTACCAGATAACGGATATAAATGTAAGATTTTTATTATACACATACATATATTTAATATACATCCATAACCCTGGAAAAGACATTTATATTTATCATACAAATATCTTCCCTTGGCGGGATTCGAACCCGCGACCCCCTTGTGTAGTGACCATGTCACTTACCACTACACCAGACGGCGGTTGGTGGTTGGTTTTGAGATTTTTACTTTTTGATCTTTTCGTGTAGTTCACAGCCCTATCTACCGTATAAAAAAAAACTGTTATGTGTCTATAGCTTTAATATTTATCTATAGCTTTCATTATATTTTTAATCACAATCTTTATTATTTTCAAGTAACAAGATTCATTTATTAGTTCAAATGTGATAAAACTTAACCTATGTTAGCCTAATGTAATTATTACTATCTATTACATTTTTTTTCTATTTATTAAAAAAAAAAATTGTGTTGTCCCACGTTGGCAATTATGACTATTCATCTGACAGATTGGCAAGAATTTAATACATAAAGAGCTGTCAATATTAAGTACCGCCTTAATTCAATTCAATTGACATGTCAATATAACTGTCAATATTAACTGTCAATATTAACTGTCAATATACCGTCTTAATTCAATTCACACTTAACTTACTTAACAAATTAATAATACAGTCTCCGAATTTTATTTTCTAAAAATCAATAAACATAATATCATACCTAAACAACTAGATATGGTAACTTCATTGTTCACGCGAAAAAAAAATTCCTATAAATCCAACGCCTGAACAGTTTCATTGTGCCTGAGAATGTCGACTTTATATCAGAAGAGCATTTTGACCTCACCACCGAAATTTAAAAGAAAAACATTTCGCAATTTAACTCTGCAAATGCTAAAAAGAACCTACGTAGATAATTTGACCGCCCTTTTCAATGAATAATATGCTAAAATCCTCACAGCAAATATAACACCGAACAAAATACCAACGTCGATCCAGTACCTGTTCTGTTTCATGCTGAACTCGGTGAGGACTTGCATTGAGTACCTGGAGAAAATAGTGATCATCAGTTGTCGGTCATTGCATCAATCACTTTTGTTATGGAGACCAGTGAGTTTCTCGCCGGATCTTGTCACTGGGTCGCGATTACCCGATGCACTGCTCTTGCTAGGGCTAGTGTTAGCAAATTCTCTCAGGTAGAGCCCGTGAGCTCACCTACCAGTCCGGGCGTAGCTGGAATAGCCTCTTAGGCTACCAGCGAATAGGTAAAAAACACTTTGTTATGTCCAAGCGCTCTTGTAGCATCTTAGCTAATTAAAAATTAGGCTATACAGTAAAATCTCTTTATCCGCGAGATATACGTTCTATAAATATGACGCTAATACAGAAACCGTGAATTTGAAAAACCGCGTTTACAAAGGATATTCGTTTGGATACGTACTTATTGGTATCGTTTTTATCAATGTGTATGTACCTACCGATTAATTCTACGAATAAAGAAATCTTTAGCCGCGAATATAGGTAATGGGGCGCATTTTTTTAATCCGCGTATAGTGAAAACGCGAATGGAGGTAGCGCTAATAAGGCACCTTTACTGTTTTTTTTTATTTTTTTTATTGCTTAGATGGTTGGACGAGCTCACAGCCCACCTGGTGTTAAGTAGTCACTGGAGCCCATAGACATCTACAACGTAAATGCGCCACCCACATTGAGATATAAGTTCTAAGGTCTCAGTATAGTTACAACGGCTACCCCGCCCTTCAAACCGAAAGGCATTGCTGTTTAACAGTAGAAATTGGCGGGGTGGTGGTACCTACACGTGCGGACTCACAAGAGGTCCTACCACCAGTATAATACATAATATGATTTTAAGTGGATTTACCTCAATGGACAATAGAGTGCCGTCTCAGGGCACTTCATAGGCGACCGATCGTACCCATACAAAGATAGTACCAGAGCTTCGAGGCTGTATCTCAGAAACGAGGCCTGGGAGACCGCTTTCATCCAAGAGCTCATGTGGGAGAACAGAATGAGGAACCCAGCGAACACTATCATGGTGCAAATCATTATAGCACCCAGGAACGTCCCATTCTGGAAACAGACATTAAAAGATTAAATTGGTATGAGATAGTATCTGGCTCAGCCATTGCTCAGGTTAATAGACTCGAAAAACTTAGAAATGCGTTATTAAAGACAGTAAACTTTTTTATATTGTAGACATTTACATAAAGTAAATCAATTTACAACAGTGTATTTAGTGCGAGTTTTTTAACGTTCTCGATAGCGTAAAAGTTAACTCGAATGCGTAGGCAGTCAGAAAAGCACCCCTGGCGGCAAACTCAGAGAAACGATCCAACGTCATAATAATTTAAGTTAACTTTTACGCTATCGAGAATATTAAAAAACTGGCACTAAGGACACAGGCCTCAAGTGTAAAAATGAGTAGCTGCCTTCGTATAGTGATGTCTACTGGCCCTGGTAAATACTTAACACCAAATGTGATGTGAATTTGTGTACCAATTTACAGAAATAAAAATATTATAATTTTCTTGATCATCATCATGGAAAACTTCTAAATAAAATATCCAACACAAATCTACTTCGTAATGAACGTAACAACAAAAAACACTTCACATCTCTTTCTAATTGTGTTGCATTCTAAAATCTATTCCAACTTACTTATTACAGAAAATGTTACTATCAAAATGTTCGAGATACATTGTAATGTAAGAGATTTGAATCCGATTGAATTGTCAAGGTAAGAACGAATTTAGCCTATCTGCCTGGTCGTATGCCAGTCTATTTTTGAATGAAATACAAATGAATACTCACAACAGGGTTAACGGTGCTGCCAATGACATTACCAAGGGCATCAGCGAGTAGCGTCACGGTAGCGAGCACCAATACAAACATACAGAATCTAGTTAATTCCAGCGGTTGTCCAGAGAGAATGTATGAGGGCGTCGAATACACGAAGCTGTACCAAATCTAAAAAACAAAATACAATTTAAATACGCTTCTATCAGCTTGTATCTATATACGATTGGTAAGAACGGAACTTATGAAAAGACTGGAACGGAGCGTTAAGATGTGAGCGAGAGTAACGGTAAGAAAGGGAAAGAGAATGACAGTTTTTTTTCGTGATTGAGAGATTACTAGTTGCCCGTAGACCTTTCCAGTTTGGTGTAGCTTGGGCAGGTAGGCGAGTAAAGGCTCAGCCAAGAGGGGTAGAATTTGCTAACAGCTGCTCAAGCGCCTCCAAAGGAGACCTAATAACTCAAGAGCAGCTGCTTCGCGAATAGAATGACAGAGAAAAGGAAGATGGCGAAGACGATTGAATGAGCAAGCCGTAAAAAAGGTGTCAGATAATTCATTAAATTATTATAATACAGAAGATTTGAGAGAAGAACAATAAAAGTGCAAAAAAGGAATAGTCTTATATTTTTATGTGCCAAGATCCCTATTCTACATCTGTCCATGTGTGTAACGGGCATGGAGTTAATAAGTAGTAACTCTATGGTAACGGGGAAGTCACCGTGAACATTTGCTACGTATTTCATTAGAAATAACTGGTGCCTGACTGTAAGATTAGAACACGGAGACCCTCGAATCGACTGACACGAGCTGACCAGTGTGTTTAGTGCGAGTTTTTTAACGTTCTCGATAGCGTAAGAGTTAACTCAAATTTGTATGAATTTGGAACATTTGCCTACGTTTGCCGCTAGGGGCGCTGTTCCAACTGCATACAATTCTGAGTTAACTTTTACGCTATCGAGAACGTTAAAAAACTCGCATTCAGCACACTGGCATCTTAACCTTTAGGTCACAACGAGTTCGTGTTACCCAAAACATTTAGTACCTGCATTGGGATCCCAGTAACGAGTACCGCAGCGTAGTATGTGCGTAAGTAATACCAGTTGTTGAAAGTCTCCTTCTTCACGACCGGTAATTCAGATGGAACTGCAAAGATATTCGTGAACCATGATTTAAGAGGTAATTTGGATGCGTTTCGGTAAGCTATTGGTTTTGGTAACCAGAAATTCCTTTAATTCCACATTTCTGCAAAAGGAATACCCTCCCTAGATAATGATCTTGTATATACGAGGTACAACAATGCTAAATATTATACATGTTGTAATCAATCAACAAAGTAATCTATAATACCTATTTGGAGGTATACGATAAAGGGAAGATCTTCCAATGAGCGGGTGATATTGCTCGGTATACCGACGGTCCGAATGTTGTTGTTCGGGACTTGTATACGTGTAAGCTTATCTTGAAAATGACGTAAGCGAGATTCAGGCATCTGCCAAATAACTTGTGTTCTTTAATAGCTATCACAACATCTGTCTAGATTACCAATATCTCAAAGCAACTGTGTGAATTCAAGCGAAATTAAATTAGATAGGCTGTCTCAGTAGGTCTGACTTTCCGAGTTGCTAAAAAAGCAGAAATATTTTTAAACTATCTATATATTTCCGAACAACTTTCAGATATTTTGTCGTGGCTTAGATGGACGCAATCCTGTTCATAGACAGCCATGACTACTCTGCCGAGAGTATTCGACAGAGAAGAAGAAGATGGACGAACGAACTCACGATTTTTGTGGTTCCCGAAGCCCATATACATCAGTGCGTGGATGCCGTCACCTACCATAAGACATGAGATGTAAGGCCCAATTGTAGACACTCCTTCGTGACCTATAAACAGTTTGGGCTGAAATTACAGACATTAGGTACTTACATTTGAGTATAGCTGGCATTAAAGACGTGTAGCTAAGGTAGACGGAAGACACAAGAAGGTAGCCGAGGTTACTGAGAGTTTTCGAAGCGTCATTACCAGCATTCTCGAACAGAAGACCGAGAAGCACTCCAACTACGATGTGTAACATCACTTTCAAATGTGTTGTCGTCTGCGCAATATAAAAGATTATTTAAAGCCTGGAGTCGCGTTACTGGGTTGATCGTTTCGGTGGGAGGCGTATTGTAGGCGTCTGTACAAGATCGAGTCTTCGTCCTCATATCTTAAGGCGGATTTCGGCATATGTGCTACGATGTCTATAAGCTCTTGTAACTACATAGCGATAATCTAGGAACAAGATGAAAGTAACGTTTTTACAAAGCGTACCTTTCAGCCCTATTAATGGCCTGGCATTCTTCGACGGGTGTTAAGACATGGTTACCGGAGCCTATAGGAATCAACAAACTTATTGGCCGCTAATTATCTTGAGAAATGAGCTCTAAGTCCCCCTTATTTATAGTTCAACGGCTGCCTCACCCTTCAAACTGGAACTCATAATTGGTTCCCGGGCGGACTCACAAGGTGCTCTATGTTGTAAAGTTTCTAAAGTTGTAAAGTATTCAAACTAATTTAAAAAAAAAGGGACGAAAAGCGTCTTTTGCGAGATATCGCCTTTTTTCAAGATGGCGGCCGGGGGACAAGGGTGGCGACCCCACAAACTTGAGGTTAAGCTTCTATTGACCACATGTCCCAAAAATAAAATTGCGTCCTCTAAAAAATGCCAAGCTCATGTAACATTTCAATGGACTAGATATATTTATTGTTATATGAAATTAACGAACCCAATCTCTGTACTGTTGTTTTATGCATCTCTTGAAGAGTACTCCGAACTTGTATAATTCATGGGGAGGATTAACTAGAATGGATATTCGATCGCACGAGAACTCGGATATTGGTGAAGAGGTGACAGTCGGAGTCCTCGTGGCCTCTCCTCGCCACGGCTGCCTCGACGCAAGCATCTCGTTCAAGTTACCATATTCTCCAGTGGCGATTTCTAGAACTATAAATAAGTTTGGCTGTTAGTTAATATCTATAGACAAATAGGTAAAACAATACAGTTCAGTTCCATTTTCTTCCCATTTTGAAGACCGAGCCTTAAAACTGAAGCCAAATCTTCAGTTTTTTGTTGTAATTACAGTCGAATTTAATTCAACACTAGTAGTAGTGTTGGCCTAATTAATGAAAAATAAACAACAATACATTATTTTTTTTATTATTGCTTAGATGGTTGGACGGGCTCACAGCCCATCTGGTGTTAAGTGGTTACTGGAGCCCATAGACATCTACAACGTAAATGCGCCACCCATCTTGAGATATAAGTTCTAAGGTCTCAGTATAGTTAAAACGGCTGCCCCACCCTGCAAACCGAAACGCATTACTGCTTCACGGCAGAAATAGACAGGGTTGTGGTACCTACCCGTGTGGACTCACAAGACGTCCTACCACCAGTAATTATGCTAATAGTAATTTTGCGGTTTTGAATTTTATCACACGATATTATTCTTTCACCATGGAAATCAGTCGTGAACATTTGTCAAGTACTATATCAATAATATGGTACCCGACTGCGGGATTCGAACACCGTTGCATCGCTACATACGAATGCACCGGACGTCTTATCCTTTAGGCCACAACGACAAATTCTTATCTTTTCGTACATCACGAAAAACTACAAACGAAATAACAAAAAACTACAAACACACAGAAATAACTACAACAAACGGCGTCCGTAAAAAATCCGAATGTAGAGCTCATATCTCAAGGAGAGTGGCGACCAATACCGTCTTTACCATAAGGGCACACGGGGCCCGTGCCCAGGGCCCCCATTCTCAGGGGGCCCCGAAGGACCGACAATTTCTCTCACACATTTATTCTCAAAACATTTTTGTCGGGCACATTACACTTTTTTGACAAATCACTAATCTTATCAGAAGGTATTTACAAGGCATATACTTCGCCATTTTATCGATGACTATTCGCTTATTCCTACGGTACTAATTAATAATATTTTCGAACGCATCCTACCTAATTTACTATGAACGCCATCCAGCGATCGTTTCCGTTATCGTAATCGTATCCAAAAAACCAGCAGCATTCTAACATAATTAATGACATATTATATCATACTGTATTTGATTACCTATAATAAATGGTCCTACTCAGTAAAAAAAATGTTATTATAATTCGCTTTTTTTACTTTCCAAAAGGGCCCCAAATCCTTGTGTGCCCAAGGGCCCCAGCCTAATTTAAGACGTCCCTGGTGGCGACATATACGTTGTAGATGTCTATGGGCTCCGGTAACTACTTATCACCAGGTGCACCATCAGTTCGTCCACCCATTTATACAATAAAAAAATTAAATAAATATAGAATTACAATAAAATAACACCTTAGTGACAGTGGTGTTTACGGACAGAAGTTTAGACAGTTATTATTTATTATATCGCATTTAAATATTATTATTACAGACAATAATCCGTATAACAAACAGGCTTTGCTAGCACCCACCTGTATTAAAAAAAGAAATAACGTGAAATACCGGTCGGCCGTTTTAGTTATAATTTGCATACAAATATTTTGTTTTGATATTTACTTAAGGTCACGTATGTCTCCTTCGGTTTCTGCAAGTCGGACTTAGATATTATTAAAATTACTTTTACGGTTTAATGTCGCATTTTTAAGCTACTCCATAGCTTTTATCGCGGGCTTTGAGCGCGGCGACCGAATCAATTCCGTAACGAAAATAAAACCTAACACCCCCCACTCTGCCACCATGTAGCTCGCGTTCAACACATTCATTCGTTGCGCTTGTGTAGTATGAATGAGCGCACGGCGTGATGTTGAACTGCATGCGCATCATGAAAAGTCTGCCCATCTCTTTCTTTCGCGCGGTCTAGCTTATGAGTGTAAAGGGCACAGCTAATGTTTTGCTTTTGTTAATGTTTATAAATATAGCGTGGTCTTATTTTATTATTGTTTTTGATAAAAAAATGCTATGCAATAGCTTTACCGCGCCTGTCCCCGAGTGCCACACGTGTTTTTTAAATGTTATTTAAACATATCCGACGTTCGGAATACTGAACTTAATTCGTCGTGGTCACGGACGTCGGTCAGCAGAGATTAACGCGTAAAAATATTTTTAATCATATAATTATATCATCATTCATCATTATCCTGCCCTTCTCCCAGTCACCTGGGGTCGGCGCAACATGTTTTCTCCTTCCATACTCTTCTATCATATACCATTTCTTCGCTCACTCCCCTCCTACCCATATCGTCTTTCACACAATCCATCCATTTCTTCTTAGGTCTACCTCTTCCTCTAAATCCTTCCACATTCATAGTTAACACTCTCTTAACAACCTCATTTTCATTCCGTCTCATCACATGTCCATACCATCCCAAACGTGCACTCCTCAGCTTCTCTGTCACAGGTGCCACTTTCAGACTTCCTCTAACATATTCATTCCGTATTCTATCCATTCTCGTTACTCCACACATCCATCGCAACATTCGCATCTCTGCTGCATGCAATCGCCTTTCATCCGCCACTTTCGTTGTCCAACACGCTGATCCATACAAGACGGCAGGCCTTATTAAGGTCTTATATATCTTCCCTTTTAGGGGAAGAGGGATGTGCGAGTCACATATGGTGCCCGTGACCTGCCGCCATTTCATCCATCCTGCGTCAATTCTGTGCCTGACAGTACGATCCAGTTCACCGTCGCTTTGGATAACAGACCCTAGGTAGCGGAAGTCTTGACATACTGGCAAAGGTGTTCCGTCGAGGGAAATGGGTGCAAAATTGGAGAGACCGCCAAAATCACAGAACAGATGTTCGGTTTTCGATCTGCTGATTTTTAGGCCAACACTCTCCAACTTGCATCGCCATTTCTCCAGTATGTTTTGGACCTCGAGCCCGTTTTCTCCGACGAGCACTATGTCATCGGCAAACAGCATACACCAAGGGGGCTCTTCCTGTATCTCCGATGTCAAGGCATCCATCACAAGCAGGAAGAGATAGGGACTTAGTGCAGACCCTTGGTGTAAGCCCACTGCCACATTGAACTCGTCGGAATTCCCCGCGGCGGTTCGTACATACGTCCTGGCTCGACTGTACATGGCACAGATTAACCTCACATACTTACCAGGTATACCTTTCTCATTCAATGCCCACCACAAAACTGCTCTAGGTACTCGGTCGTACGCTTTCTCTAGATCAACGAACACCATATGCAGATTCCTGTGCACGTCGCGATGTTTTTCGCACACTTGGCGGAGTGCAAATATGGCGTCCGTTGTCCCGCGACCAGGCATGAACCCGAACTGGTTTTGGGTGATCTCACTTTCATCTCGCAATCGCTTTTCTATCACTTTCTCCCAAACTTTCATACTATGAGACATAAGCTTTATTCCCCGATAGCTGCCACAGTCTTGCACATCCCCTTTATTTTTGTATATGGGCACCAGCGTACTGATGCTCCATTCCGTAGGGATCACTTCTTCTTGCAGCAGCTTATTGAAGAATAAAGTCAGCCACTTATATCCGTCTTCTCCCAGTATCTTCCATACTTCCACTGGTATACCGTCTGGTCCTTCCGATTTTCCGCTTTTCATACTTCTCACTGCTTCTCTAACTTCATACATACTAATCTCATTCACAAGTCCGACGTTCTCTGGCTTCCTATTAATCACTCTATTCCAGTCGTTCTCCTCATTCATTAATTTTTCAAAATATATCTTCCAGCGCTCTTTTATTTCGTCATCTCTCATTAAAACTTTACCTGTCTCATTTTTCATACATCTGACATGCTTAATATCTTTCGCTCTTTCTTCTCTAGCTCTTGTAATACGGTAAAGTTCCTTTTGTCCACGAGGTCCATCTAAAGCGGCATACAACCGTTTCTGAGCGTCAGACCTGGCTATAGCAACCGCTTTAGTGGCCTTTTTCTTACATTCTCTATACTCATTCTTCCTAGCTTGCCTCTCACTTTCATTACCTCTTTCTAGTTGCCACTTTTTGAATGCATTCTTCTTTTCTTTCAATTCTCTCTGTACATTCTCATTCCACCACCATGTATCCTTGTCAATTATACCTTTCCCTTTTGATTCGCCGAGCACAGCCTTAGCTGTCTTCCTGACACTATTTGCCATTTCATCCCAACAATCATTCGCAGATTTCTCTTTCATATCCTTCATTTCCAAGATGTTTTCTATCATTATTTCCCTAAATCGACCAGCATACTCATCTGTCTCTAGCATACGCCATCTAATTTTTGGCGAGAGACGGTTTTTCCTCCTTAGGTACTTGTAACTGATTGTAATGTCCATTAGTAACAGTCTATGCTGCGTCACCAATGCTTCACCCGGCAGTACTTTGCAGTTTTTGACACATACCAACTTACTTCTCTTAATCAGAAAGTAGTCGATCTGTGTCGCGTGTTTACCACTCTTATAGGTGATAAGGTGTTCAGGCCGTTTCTGGAACCACGTATTCGCCACTGCCAGGTTAAAGGTGGTCGCAGCTTGGAGCAACTGGTCTCCATCATCATTACGATTGCCATACCCCCACCCTCCATGCACCCTTTCATAGCCCTCATTTGTAGCTCCTACATGTCCATTAAAATCACCTCCTATACAAATCTCTTCACTCTCTGGAATGCGAATCATAACACTATCAAAATCCTGCCAAAATTTCTCTTTCACGTCCTCCTTGCACCCGGACTGAGGCGCGTACACACTTATAACATTCAAAATAACACTTTCACAAACTATTTTTACGGTTATTATCCTATCACTCGTTCTTATGACATGCGCCACACAATCTTTCAAATCCTTATCTAACACTACTCCCACGCCATTCCTTCTTCCATCACTTCCACTATAATACAGCTTATATCCTTCACCAATTTCTCTAGCTTTCGCTCCTTTCCACCTAGTCTCTTGCAGACATGCTATATTTATTCTTCTCCTCTTTAACACATCTACTAGCTCCCTTCCTTTCCCAGTCATACTGCCCACATTCCAGCTTGCATACCTCAATCTCATCTCTCTCACATTTTGGGCTTGCGTCTTACGTCGCACCCGCCCGTGATGCGACAACCCTCGTCCACTTTCCACAGAGACCGGGTGCTGTCCCTGCGCGTCGCCTGCGGGGGACGCCCTAGCCCTGGTGCTCTTCTTTTTATTCCTTCTCATGTTGCTCTAAGTTTTGGCAAAGTTTTTATGACCGGCCGCCTGCCTGACATCAACCCTCCTTGGGAATGCTTTTGTTGACCTTGGGCCGAGGTTTTATTGGCTTTGGTCTGGCTTTGGCTCTTAGTCGCCTTCTACGACACCCATGAGCTAAGTTTGGGTTGGGGGTATTCTTAGGCGCCCACCACACGCTTAAATTATAATTGTATAATAATAATATGTGCAAATGTATATATATATATATATATTTCCTCCATATCCGACGTTGATCTACGTACATAAATTATATAGTTTTTATGTAAATGAACAACTTTTTCACTTAACGAAACAAGAATATTTTTTGTCTCTATAATTCGGTGTCGTGATAAGACGTGTGTATATTATATAATAATGATTTATAATAAAGCAAGCTGCGATAAATCGACTTGTAGGTTGTTTCTGAAGCATATTTTTGTCTCGAAATAAATTATTAGTTTTCTTTCTGTTAGTTTTTTTCTGAATTTGCAACGATTTTATTTGGAATGCCATATAATACTAATATATTTAGTATACCATAAGACAAGCAGTGTTAGTTCTCGCTTAAAATTTAATAAACAAAGCATCAATAGGCAATTTAACATAACTTTTTTTTGTCTGGTGGGCCGTATGCTCGTCTGCCTACAAAATAAAAAATCGGTTATCTGTAAAGTCGGTTTACTGACGATAGTTGAACGTGACAACGTCATAAGAAAATACTGATGAAATGGTTTCATTTTTCAAAAGAAAATTTTAATTTTATTTGTTTGATAGATATTTTGTATGGACAATGAATTACATTCAGTTTTCACTGAATTTCATACTTGACGAAAACATGTAAATGTATTATGTATTGCAGCTGTCCACGCGGATGCATCGCTCACTCAAGTAGGAGAGAGACAGATGTCGAACGCTGCCGAACGCGGAGGCCGATTGTGCCTCTTTGTCGCTCGTTGCGCGCTCTCGCTTGCACTTCAAGCCTTAAATGGAACGCCTCAATGAGTCATGTTTTTTCGTGCGTGCAGCCGGCTCCATTGAATTATAAGACGTTGTCACGTCAAAAATTAAAAAAATCTACAAAACTTTCTATTTTCAAGATAAAAACTAACTACAGCCCATCATAATCATTATGTATTTAAGAGATTAATGGATGAAATATTTTATTGTAGGTCCGTTGTCCGTTTCGACCCTGAATGGCGTCACGCTCAGTGAATTTGTTTTGGGGTCGGGTCGATAACGAGTTTAATTAAATTGGGCGTAAAGCGGTGTAGAGGGGGGGATTTTGAACAAAAACATGTGCCCATCTTATGAATGCAAAATAGATTAGAACGTAACATCATTAATAAGAAATCATAATAATTGTAAATTGCTTTAGAGGAACAAACGTTCGACGAGCTCACGACGCACCCGGCAGTAAGCGTTCGCTCGAGCCCATAAGTATCACAGCTTGGAATAAGGATCGGATGAGTTAAGTGCCACGAATTTTTTTTAGAAATATCTTATCAATCGGAACGTTACGTTACTTTAAAAAAAAAGCTGTTGACGCGGCGGTTGATGAAAAGAAACATTATATTTTTATTATAAATTCTCATTTATTTTATTCTATTTGAAGCATAGATACATACATACACACATAAATAGAGAAAAATAAAAAGTCGAAATTGTAATAAAACTTACCATAATCGGCCGGATTGTGGTACTTGGGACAATGCAGGTCAACAGTGGCGAGATAGCGTACCGTATCTTCGCTGGGCCCTTGGTAAATACACATTCCTTCCGCCAAAATGTAGACCTAGACAAAAATTTAGGATCTTATTTGCAACTAGCTAGCTAGCGGGCAGGACCGCACCAAAGTCTTGTTATTGTTATTGATTTGTATTTCAACGATATACCACGGTCTTTGGCGACCCATTTAGCTCTCTTCGCCGATGAAACTGCTATCTACTACATGACTGTGGTTCCGGAAATGGCACATCGATATAAACCTCAGGGAAAGCACAGCCGTGCTCTTCAAAATGGGTCGCTGTGGCGATACCACTTCAAGTATCCCAAACCGTTTCAGGCGCGATAACGCCATTTGCCCTATCACCCTATTCGGCCAGCCGATATTGTGGGCCTCGAAGACAAGATACTGAGGCGTCACCCTCGACAGATAAATGACATGCCGTTCACACATTAGAACACGTCGCAACCGAGCCGCGTTCTCACTCAGAAGATTTTATACCATGATCTGCAAGCGGAGCAGGTTGTTGTACCTTCGCAATAAGATAGCACCCTACAAAACTAGCACAGGTTGTCACATGTGCAAGTGTGGTGTTTGCTATCGCGGCCACATGAGCATCCTACAAGTCATTAAGTTCCAGAAGCAGAATAGCTATCGGAGCGCGTTGTAGGTATGTGAAGTATGTAGATCTCCACTATGCCCTACAATTAGTATCCATTCGTAAGTACCTATCTGAATACAGCGTCAGAACGCTTCTCGAAAAAAACGGGGTGACACGATAGCACTGCATTTCGGATCCTTCGGTGCGTTTAGACATTCCAAGCACCGGACATCGTTTTTGGCGTCGTGCAACTTAACTCACAGACACGACTCACTGAATTTCTCGCTTAACCTTGTCAGTGAATCGCGATTCCGATCCGGTAGCAGAGTCAACAAAGTACTGCTCTTGCTAGGGCAAATGTTAGAAAAGTCTCGAAAGCGAGCCCTGTGAGCTCACCTACACTTCAAAAAGAAGCTGAAAGAGCTATCAAGCTAGCAAGGCTATCTGCATAGATAGGAAAAAAAGAACCCGTGAGCTCGCCTACAAGTTCGGTGAAACTAGCATAACCACATATAGATTTTTTTTAAAGGAAATTAGGAAAGATTACTGTTGACCTGAAGACTTTTCCAGTTTCACCAAGATAGGCGGATGAGTCTGGGCTCAGCCAGATAGTATAGAGAGCATACATTCGTTCACAAATATAATTAGTATAGAATAATGGCTGACATTAACGAGTGACGATGTCCACTGACCATCAAGTGGACTGAATGTTCGTCAGTCTCCAAACGTAATAAAAGTCAAGTAAGTTAGTGGTAATTAAAATCTAAAACGTTCTATACAAGTTTTGTATTTAATAATAATTATTTTTTTGTTTTTTGTTCCTCAATATCATTCGCTAACTGGCATAATTTTGTAATAAATTTTTTTCAATGTTAACAAAAAACATAATGGTTTTATGCAATGTAATTTGGTTTCATGTTTATTTTTTGTTTTTAATATACTTTTCTTTTTATTTTGTCTCACTCATCTTATGAATATAAAATAAAAAATTATAACCTTATTGGGTTCAACGTATTTATATTTCAGGGGCATAGGCAAACCGTTCTCTATGGCAGCCGACTCTCCTTGAGACTCGTTTGAGTAACTTATTGAAACAGTTTGGAGAGAAGGCTGTCTGGTAGAGTGTCTCGTGAGCCCGCACAAGCTGGTGCCATCAGCCTGCCTGTTTCTGCCGCGAAGCAGTAATGCGTTCTATTATACTATAACACAACCGAGATTCAACCTTATTTCTCAAAATAAGGCCAGTATTCACGTAGTTATGTTTTTTTTATTGCCCTTGTATGCAAACGAGCATACGGCTCACCTGATGGTGAGTGGTTACCGTCGCCCATGGACCTTAGCAATGCCAGGGGCAGAGCCAGGCCGCTGCCTGCCTATATATCTATGGTTATGTAGTTATATATCTATGGGCTTCAGTAATGACATAGCTATAGGTGGGTTGCTATCTCTTTCACTAAGGAGGAAAGATCATTGCCGGATGCTCTCAAAGCCGAACTATGAAAAGGCGGACGTAGCTTAACGAGTTGAAATTAATTCCGATGACCTTCAACAACAAGTTCAGTGAACAAGATTTTTAAAAGACAAGAATAGATATAAGTAATATATATTTACAAAACTTTAATAATTATACGGCAATACGGAATTTTGTTGTTTTTAGTTTCGTGTATTTTTTGCCATCTTACCTTTGATTAAAAATGTTTTTGCACACCTTACCAAACGTACCTATATATATGTGAAGCTCTATAATTAATAAGCTATCACGGATTCCTAGAACAAAAAATCAACGGATTCCAGTTTTTAAAATAGAGCTGATCTATTCATTAAAATTTAAACAGGACGAAGTTTGAAAGTCTTACTTTTGCAAAATGGCCGCGGAAGCTCTACAAATTTCAGCTGAGCGCGACTCTGACGTCATTTGAGGCCAAAATGTACGACGAGCGATTAACGTCGATTATACGTTAACTTGAAGTATATTTTGACATCATGCATTTTAATTGATTTTTTTAGAACGAAGTTCCTTGTGGGTCGATGCGTAGGGGTACCCTAACCGGGAAAAACGTCCGTAACGTAAGATTTTTATTAGTAATGCACACAGTGTACGAGTTAACTTTGTAATAACGTACAAAAAATAACATATTTTTCTATTGTAAATTTTTATAAATCATTGTGAATAAAATAAAGTTGATAACTTTGTAAAGTATTTTTTTTTTTATCAATAAAAAAATCATAATAAAAAATGTATACCCGAATAATTATCTTGTACGAGCCATTCTTGTATATTAATATATATGTATATAATCTGAATCTCGGAAACGGCTCCAACGATTTTCATAAAATTTAGTATACAGGGGATTTCGGGGGCGATAAATCGATCTAGCTACGATTTATTTTAAGAAAATGTTGTTTTATTCGTGTTTTCAATAATCAACTTGATGACTCTTCCCGACATCTATTGGCGAATAATAATACTATTTTCCATAATTGAGAGCAAGACACAATAACACTAAAGCTATTTCAGCAGATGGCGTTGTTCAGCCACCCGAAGCCAATGAGTGTTTAAGTTTAAGGTTAGACCAAGAAAATGAATTGTTTATTTATATATTTGTGTCTTTTTAACTCACGTTACTTCAAAATGCCTAAAGGATCTTGGAATATTTCATCATTTTATCAATATGCAATTCCTATTTAAATATAAATTCTAAAAAAAAACAATTTAATAGAAAAAAAAATACCGTTCATCGTCTAGTATTTTTATAATAAGGAACTTCGTTCCTATCCGGTGTCCCACGACACCACACATTTTTTTCCTACCTAATCGTTGGCAGCCTAATGGGCTTCACACTACAACTTCATATACAAACACATATTACAACTTCACGCGGACCGGTAGGTGAGCTCACGGGCTCAACCTGAAGGAATTGCTAACACTAGCCCTAACAAGAGCATTACTTCACTGTGTCTACTACCGGATCAGAATCGCGACCCAGTGAGAAGATCCGGCGAGATTTTTATCATGCTATGAAACTTAGGGTTATTTGATTTATTATCTATGTAATATCTATTATCTATATAAAAATGAATTGCTGTTCGTTAGTCTCGCTAAAACTCGAGAACGGTTGGACCGAATTGGCTAATTTTAGGTAATTAAAGGTAGATAAATATGAAAATGCTCGGAATTAAATAAAAATAACAATTTTTTTTCCCTTTGATGTATCCCCCGTCGGATGGATTCCTTTTGTTTAAGTTTATTTTATACAAAAGTTAAGGTATTTTATTTATCGATTGAGGCACTATGAAGTCTGCCGGGTCAGCTAGTTATTTATAAAAGTTAAAAACAATTGTATCTGCCCCAAAAAAATAAAACTTATAATCAGACCATCAACACGAACATGGGGCGTCTGATGTATTAGGCAATCGACGCTTTAATACTATTTTCAATAGAATTTTAATTTCACTAGTGGTCCCCCGATAGTCGATATTCGACTATAATTAATTGAAATTATAAGTTTGTACACTATTATGATTCTATTGTCAAAGACTATTAAACTTCTATAATCACAGATTTCGCTAACACTACATTTAAGACTTAGAAATATTAATAAAGACGAACAATATTTAATCTATTCTCAATTTTACCACAGACTTTACAAGCAATAAGAAACAAATGACAATAAACAAATAGTATGCATGCGTGTTTGTGTGTTAAATACATAGTAGTGTGTGTAATGTTTTTTTTATTGATTTAATGCATTTCTTATGCATAATTTAATAAAATATTAACATTCTGCACTCCTTCTCTATATTCTCGATAAGTGTGGGAAATTTCATACTCCTTCGTCAACGCAATTCTCGTAAAAAGGGATACAAAGTTTTTGCTTCACGTATTAATATAATTGCATAATGCTGGAATTAAAATGGTTATAGAGCAATATATAAACACTAAGGAACCAAGACATACCTGATCAAACATAGAGTAGATAGAAGCGGTGGGCTGATGTATTGTGCAGACTATAGTTCGTCCTTCACGGGCGAGTTTCTTCAGAAGCTTCATGCACTGTGTCGACGTGAGGCTATCCAAACCTCTGTAAGTTAATAATTAACGCTTTATTGAAATACTTTTTTTTTATTATTGAAGGATTACTGGTGGCCCGGAGGCCTTTCCAGTTTCACCAGGACAGGTGGGCGAGGAAAGGCTCAGCCAGGAGGGGTGGGATTTGCTAACAGCTACCCGAGTGCCTCCGAAGGAGACCTAACAGCTCAAGAGTAGCTGCTTCGCGAATGAATCTACTACCGGATCGGAATCGCGACCCGCTGAGAAGATCCGGCGAGAAACTCAGCGAGCTGATTCATGGGTTAGGTTGCACGGCGAACTCTTGGTCGAGTTCGACGAGTACGGTTACCGGGGTCCCTAAGCCTGCTCCTAGTGTTAGAGCTGAAGGCGTCTAATGCAAAATTTATTGGATCTGATGGATCCGTAAAGACGTGATTGAAATACTAGCTTTTGCCCGCGACTTTGTTCGCGTGGAATAGTTACTTTGGCATGACGCTAAATTTTACCCGCGACTTAATTTACGTAGAAAGTGAAAATATTTTTGAATAATATAATGTTAAGGAGCTATTTAAGGTAGGTACCAAAATCAGGCTTTTTAACCGGCTTCAAAAGAGGAGGCTATCAATTCGACCACCATTTTTATCTGTGTATGTTCACCGATTTCTCGAGAATGTTTGAACCAATTCTGTTAATTCATACATTATTTTAGCGGAACTTTAACCGTTTCCGCACCGCACACAGCGGAAGCTCTCAAAAGGAAAAAACCACCGATTTTGAAACATTCTTTATTGGTGCTCCGTTTGTATTAGTCTTAGCGTGATTTTATATAGCCTATATAGCCTTCCCCAATAAATGGGCCATCTAACACTGAAAGAATTTTTCAAATCGGATCAAATATATTTTCAACTCAGATCATTAGTTCCTGAGATTAGCGCGTTTAAACAAACAAACAAACTCTTCAGCTTTATGATATTAGTATAGGTTATTTTCCAAGATATCACAAACAGGTTCGATCGTGGAACTCGACACGTTACGTTGTGACTATCATCAAATACAATGAGTAAACAGATTGTTCTCGAAGTCGATCTGGAAAAAATAAATCTTTAAACGTAAAATGACAATACGGAGGGAAGAAAGGCAACGACAAGAGGAATATCTTCGAGCGAGGAAGGTGTTGTTCATCACTACATAGTATAAAACAAAGTCGCTTTCTCTGTCCCTACATTTGTCTGTCCTATGTATGCTTAAATCTTTAAAACTAAGCAACGGATTTTGATGCGGTTTTTAATAGATAGAGTGATTGAAGAGGAAAATTTATATGTATAATACCATACATTAAATAGTGAAGAAATTAATAATAAATTACAGTTTCCGAAGCGAAGCGAGGGCGGGTCACTAGTTTTAAAATATTTTATTTTGGATTGGAGGGATTTCGGTTTGACCCGTATACCTTTCCGCTAATTTATTATGCTGCTATTAGCCTTTGTACTAATAGGCTGCTATTAGCCTTTGTACTAATAGCCTCAAACTTTACTGAGATTGGCTCAGAAGGGCCATTGTCTAGGGCTTCGACGATAGTTAATTTTTGCGTGAGCCGCGGTGGGAAAATGTAGCAACAGATAAATGGGTTATTGTTTCGCGCCACTATTAGTGTTGTTTAGTTGGTTGTACGACAAAAAAAGAACTGGTAATTATTCGTATAAGTATGTGCCATTTTGAAGGCCGAATTAAATTATTAAACAAGTCCACATTAATTAGTCGTGATATAAAAAAGAAACTTCTTATTATAAATTTAAATTTTTTTTAAATTATAATCAGAACTACCAAATTGTATAAATTATAACCGGTGGTTCCCCTTACATTAAGAAATAAACATATAATAAAAATATTGGTTATTGTTGCTATTTTATCTTGTAAAGATACGGACACCAATTAACTCGGAAAAGTAAAATTGAAAATGAAGATTTTTTTTTTTATTGCCTTTGTAGGCAGACGGGCAAACGGCCCACCTGATGGTGAGTGGTTACCGTCGCCCATGGACTTCAGCAATGCCAGGGGCAGAACCAAGCCGCTTCCTACCGCAAATAGATATAGATAATGCATAGGATGGACAAGTCTACAGTCGATGTGTCGGGTAAAAGTTATATTTGTTTACACGATACACAATACAAGATAATGCAAGCATTACATTGTATCTATACAATAAAAACTTAGGCTTTGTGTGTATAAATTGTTCTCTACGCGTTAACAAAAGATGAATGAATGAAACTTGTAAAGGTTCTCATTAGCACATCCCTGAAATGGTTGTTATATTGTCATTTATAATGTCATAGTGTCATTGACATACGATATGTGGAGAACGAGTACTTTCAAAAAAAAATTTATTAATAATAATAATAATAATAATTTTATATTTAAAAAAAAAGACATGCCCGCTGAGTTTTTTGCGAATTCTACTCAGCACGGAGGCTAGTTTTTGTGAATTGGCGGTAGTTCTTTTGACGTTCAACAAGTATATACTTTCATTTATGTTGAATAAAATTTTTTTGATTTGATTTGATTTGATTTCAAAAACTTTATGTTTTTCATTCATTTATTAATAATGAACTAACAACGTAACATTATTTTTTTATAATTAACAAATGGCAAAGAGCAAAATTAATAATTAATAAGAAAATATATTAACGGAGTCGTAAACATTTTTTAGAAAATATAATTAAGATCATTAAAAATAATCGAAATTTAATTGACGTTAAAAAAAACAAACATGGAGGATTGTATGCGCTTCAGCGTAAGGAATGTCCCTAAATTCGGTAATTTTAAAAGAGATTGACCAACCGAAGCTATGAGCTCAAAAAGTTGTGAGTATTAATACTCACAGCGTAGTAGGAACTAGCCTTAGAATTACTGGCCTTTAAATAATCAAGAATATTTAATTTTCTAATAATACTGGTGGTAGGACCTCTTGTGTTACTGGTGGTAGGTCTTCTTGTGAGTCCGCGCGGGTAGGTACCACCGCCCTGCCTATTTCTACCGTGAAGCAGTAATGCGTTTCGGTTTGTAGGGTGGGGCAGCCGTTGTAACTATACCGAGATCTTAGAACTTATATCTCAAGGTGGGTTTACGTTATAGATGTTTATGGGTTCCAGTAACCACTTAACACCAGGTGGTCTGTGAGCTCGTCCACGCATCTAAGCAATAAAAAATAAAAACTGCTTAATCTCGTGTTTATTATATGTTTATGTATTTTATTATTTCCGAAATAACGAACGAGATATTAAACCTTAACAATATTTTTAATTATGGCTACGACTAATGAAAACCGAAGAATAAATACTATATTTGGTTTACTGTTTTCCTTTTTGCTAGGCAGACGAGTTCACACCCCACCTGGTTGTATTATTATCTCAACTGTTCTATTCTATGTCGCTTCGTGGTAGGAATTGTTTCGATTTTTCGTATAGGGCAAGTAAGTACGATCGACAGCTTTTAAATAGCTATAAGTAAATGAGTTTTCTTTTCGACGACTAACTTTAAAATTTTTGGCAACTCAACTAATTAATGGAAATTTATTAAGATGTCAAAAAAATTGTTAACATAAAAGATAATAAAAAATTACTTATGTAAATTAATACAAGGTAGAAGACAAGATCTCTTGAAATAAACTTCAGTTTTTTGAGCGTGATACTTGACTGTTGACCACAGAGTAGTGTGTCTCAAGTACGCCCAAAATAAAAACAGTGTAAAATAGAATTTTCATATATGACATAACTTAATGATTCCATGGTCCAAATTTATGGTAAGCAGCGACTTGGCTGTGCGTCCATGAGCGACGTTAACCACTTACCATCAGTTTGGCCGTATGCTGGTCTGCCTATCAAGGCAATATTATTTTTTTGTTAAGAATTTGATTATTTTATACTTGACCACACAGTTCCCTTGAAGATTGCTTAAGCTATCCATTTCCTTCCCTTCTCTGTATCGGGTTAATTTTGTTGTATGAGAGACGATTGTTTTCTAAGAGGACATACATAACAGTCCAGAGCTATGAGCATTTTGTAACTGTCATTTGACTGTGGTTATATAGTAAATTACAAAAACAAAACAGCACTCTGTTTCGGAATGCAGGTTTCACGTGTCTAAACCAGTTTTAATTTTTAAAAAAAAACCTGTTAAATTCGGTCAGTGACTTCAGAACGCAAGTAAAGAAGATGCGTTTTCCAATGATGCGAAATGTTTTCAATTAAGTTTATTTTTATTTTGGGCAACAGAAAACAGACCTGCACGTTCAATGAGGGTTTGACAATAATTGGTCTCAGATCTCAAATATTTTGGTAAGCAGTTTTTTTTTTGGATCAAGTAGAAAAGTCTGGACTTCTGCCACGCATTTGGGACATTATACGGGGGCATCTTGGAGTTGAACTGACCTAAGCCCCCTATCGCTCAACAACCAGCGTCCAAAGCTTGGATAAGTTCACCTAGCCCTGATGCTTTCTTAATATTGATTTATATATCTGGATCTTAATCTGGTATCGAGTGATTACTATAATCCATAGACATCGCTATGCGTTCATGAATTGTATTACACAAAGCCTGGTCAGTGTCTCACAGTAAAATGATTGATGAAAAATAGACAGAATGACATTACCCACACGTATAGGCTAAATACTAGACTGGGCCACCGAATTAAAAGTCAGTATAAAAAATAATCGACTAAAGTTTTCTTTCCCCTTGTCGCTCACGTCACACTGCTAGGTCACTTTGACAATCCGATTCACATGTCTTAGCCATGGCTATGCATGCGGTTAGAGCTTGCTTTAGAGATTGTTTTGTATTTGAATGACTATTTGAGTTTCTGATTTTGACGACATTTAAAATTGCCCAAAATCAAACACGTAATCCTTGCAGGGTTTCTCTTTCCATGTTTTTTTTTTTGTTGCTTAGATGGGTGGACGAGCTCACAGCCCACCCGGTGTTGAGTGATTACTGGAGCCCATAGACATCTATAACGTAAATGCGCCACCCACCTTGAGATATGAGTTCTAAGGTCTCAGTATAGTTACAACGGCTACCCCGCCCTTCAAACCGAAACGCATTTCTGCTTCACGACATAGGCGGGGCGACGGTACCTGTTTACAGTTTTTTGACTTACGCATAAGATGTGAAAGTTATATTAAACTACGAATTATTTAAAAAAAAATAGTAACGATTATGGACTTTTGTGGACACGATTTTCTCAGTTTTTTGCGAAACGGGATATATATATCGACGCTTGAAAAGCAAACGTGACTAAGCGACAAAAACTGCTTTGTACCTAAATGATATGCAATAACCATATTCGATGCGCAAAAAATATATATTTCTAGGTCTATTAAAATCATTTCAATCCTACAGCTACTAGCTAGATTCTACTACAGCTAGATTCGTTAAAATAAATTTTGTTTTCAGGTATTTCAACTTTAAATTAGTCTACTGTAAAATTCACACATTGTCGCTTAGTCACGTTTGCCTTTCAAGCGTCGATATATATTTAATACCTTGACAATTTAGCGTTTTGATTTATAGATAAGCACTCCACATTTATTTAGCAAAGACATAAAATTATGCTAATTCATTCTTATGACCTTATAAACTCATATACATAATATATGACATTAATACAAAGAATATTTTTTTGTTCCTATTTATTTATTGCTTAGATAGGTGGACGAGCCCACGGCCCACCTGATGTTAAGTGGCTACCGGAGCCCATAGGCACCTACAACATAAATGCCACCACCTACCTTGAGATAATAATCATAAGCTCTCAGTTTTTACAGTACAATGGCTGCCCTAGCCTTCAAACCGAAACGCATTACTGCTTCACGGCAGAAATAGACAGGGTGCTGGTAACTACCCGTGCGGGCTCACAAGACGTCCTGCCACCAGTAATAACGCAAAATTTAATATTGCGGGTTTGATTTTTATTACACGATGTTATTCCTTCACCGTGGAAGTCAATCGTGAACATTTGTGAAGTACGTAATTTATTAGAAAAATTGGTACCCGCCAGCGGGATTCGAACACCGGTGCATCGTGAGATACGAATGCACCGGACGTCTTATCCTTTAGGCCACCACGAATTCGTTAAATAAGCATACTGTATAAGCCTTATGATATAAATTAGCAAGCAATTTGAAACATATTTAAAATTTATCTCGATATGATGTCAAATATATAAAAATAGTTTAAAAAATAATGATTAATAAGATGTTATAATTAAATTAAAAATAAAAGAATCAAGTGCGGACTCTTATTATAGTGTCTGTATCGATCGCGAAGCAGCTTCGCATTTTGGTTTGAAGTTGTAGATTATTCACATTCAGTCTTTAGATAAATATTAGATTATTAACCTATGCGTCATTACGTCTGTTATGTGTCCAATTATTATAATATATGTTCTGGCATGAAAAAACTGTCGGATCATTATATAATTATTTATAATTTTAATGTAGTTAAAGATCTCGTAAATACTGTATTATGATTGTTTAAAAATCATGATGATCGCGTGTTTGAGGCAATTCATTGTTTCGCAAAGATTGTTTTATTGGAATTAATAAGGTTCACAACTCACAGCCTATCTAGTGGAGAGCATTAGCACTAGATTCAGTGAGTATCTTAAATGCATAGCAATACCGTTTAGCTGTTACCCTGACTTTATCTTTTCTTAAAAAAACTTTTAAAAAATAATACCTAATTTTACCAAATCAGTTACAGGGAAATAACGTTTTTTATTTATTGAAACATGAAAATTCATTAAATGAGCGTGCTATAGTTCTTTAATAATAATATTTACAAATTTTTCATTTTTGTAACTACTATTAAATTTTAGAAGTTACCAATAATATTGTTAATACGACTATAGCCATGTCTGTCTGTTACATCTTCACGCCTGAATTGCTGAACCGATTTTGACGAAATTCGGCAGGCAAATAGTTTTGAAAAAAATAGAGGGTACCTTTATCGATTCAGGCCTATGATACGTCATCTCTGAACACACACCCTTCTGTCGCATGTCCTCTTTCATACAGTTCATCCGAGTCTTTTTAGGACGCCCCTTCCACCCAATCACAAATTAGTTTCATACCCTGGGTCCTTCTGGCTACATGATCATCCTCTCTTTGCCTAATATGCCCGTACCACGATAAGCTTCCAATCTATATTTTCTTGTCACCGACGCTACTTTCAGACCTCATTTCACTAATATTTAATTTTACCCATACATATTTTTTAATTTAAATAATAATAATAATAATAAATTTGATTTTAACGGTTCAAGTCAGACAAGAAAAAGAACTAGAAATATCAAGAACGCTCGAGAAGTGTAACGTCATCTATTATCAAATAGCGAAAACACATATCGATACGGTAGTACTACCGGGAATGTTTTCGATAATTGTAGACTTCTCGTGTTGACTATAAAAGCTTTGCAGAGATGACATGAAGGCCCTTAGCTGTTAGCAAATCCCACCCCTCCTGGCTGAGCCTTTGCTCGCCCACCTGTCCTGGTGAAACTGGAAAGACCTCCGGGCCACCAGTAAATATTCAATAATAAAAAATAAAAAAAATGAAGGCCCTATTTATTCCGAGCCCCAGCGAGTAACAATTCTACAGGATTCACGACAACCGAAGCATTCTACGCTAGATTCCATTTTTTTGTAATTAATTAATGTGGAAAAAAGGTTAGGACGATTATAATTTTTAATAAAAGTTTTATAGCATTCGTAAACAATGTAATCAGAGAAACAAATGATAACAGAACAAACACAATGTACGGATTATTTATCGTTAAAATTTTGTAATTGAAATAATTTTCGATCGTTTTTATTTATTCGTAAGTGCTCAAAATTATACGTCCATTTTTTTGTTATTCACGACTATATCCTTCTCGTCTAAGTTCAGCTTAAAATATTCCAACTACTTTATATGAAGGTTAGTTTTTTTGCACTCAGTATCATTTGATTATAATTTCATTAAATTTATTATATAATAAAGTTACTTTTCTCGTGACCGCGTTCCACATTCAATGTCTCCAAACGGACTTTGTAGATGAGATAGAAACTATGTTCTAGTTTGCAATACCCCGTTTTCATATGCAATATATTTAACAAAAAGACAATGGGACACTACGATCGGTAATTTAACCTGGGTCTCAAGGTAAAGTTGTTAGAGTAGTTAGAGAAAAAATCTAATAATTAAAGTTCTCATATAGTTCTTGTGAGCATATACATAAAAAGTACGTTTCTAAGAAAAGAGAACTCGCCAACGTGCCTGTCTAATCTAATAAGTATACTTTATACGACCGATACATCCGGGGTCATCAAGTTGTCAATAACTTGAACTATACCTCAATCGATTTCGAATTCAAGCTTATGAAATAACTAAGTAGTTCATAACAAATAAAATAGGGTGCGCGTGCAACTTGGTACACTTGAAAGAAGTGAAACTTCTTTTGCGGTATATAGTATTGTGGTTTTCTTCATTATTCAGCCTTAAATCAAATTTCTTTTGTATTAGGGAATGCTGTGTTTAGGAGAAACGACTTTTCCCCTCTCGACTTTTCCACAGTCGAGTGGTTCGCCAGACGCTTTGTCTATTATCTCCCTCTCGCCTTTCCTAAATTCTATCTTTTCTCTCTAGCCGTGACGAATCTGTCGCGAGTTAAATTTTACTCTCAATCCGACTAGAGAAGTTTCACTTCAAAAATAATGATTAAAAACAATTGCTCACTAACGTTGTCGGCTCGTCGAGGAACACGACCGGCGGGTTGTCAATCAATTCCACCGCTATCGAAAGACGTTTCTTCTGCCCCCCAGACAGATTCCCGCATCTCGTCTCTCTTGTTCCGGCCAGCCCTAACGAATTTAGAATGTCATTTATCTGTGAACAAAGAAATTATGTCTCTTAATGATTTTGATGTGCGTTGATATGTCTAGTACGACACGTAAATCGTATGGAGTTTGTAATATCGAAAAAAAAAATCGAACTTAGCTGTCGAAGATAATCGAATACCGAATGGAAGTAAAAGAAGAAAGATAATTTCAAAGTAAATTCTAACAATTTTCGTTTTTTTCTCATAAATTTTAAACATTTTGTGTTTACATTTTTCAACCTCTCTCATTGTGATGTGGACGCATCTCTAGAGCGTTGTTTTTTTATGTTTGAGGAATTACTGATGGCTCGGAAGCCTTTCCAGTTTCACCAGGGCAGGTGGTCCAGCAAGGGCTCAGCCAAGAGGGGTGGGATTTGCTATCAGCTACTCGAGCACCTCTAAAGGAGACCTAACAACTCAAGAGTAGGTGCTTCGCGAATGAATCTACAACCGGATCGGAATCGCGACCCGCTGAGAAGATCCGGCGAGAAACTCAGCGGGCTGACGTTTAAGTTAGATTGCACGTCGAACTTTTTGCCGAGTTCGACGAGTACGGTTACTGGGGTCCCCAAGGCTGCTCCTAGTGTTAGAGCTGAAGGCGTTATTGGATCTGATGGATCCGTAAGGACGTGTCTAGGGTGTCGTAGATCATTGTCTATTCCGTCGTGAATCTAAGAAACCGTTAATGTTACTTGATTTAAATTTCGTACAATTAAAAAAAAAAGAATCACTAATTCATCATCGTACGATAGGTAATAGCGTTTTCTTATTTATCAAAGTCCAGCATGAACTATGCGACGTCTCTCAGACTTAAAATTAGCAAGAAACAAAACCATAGAATCGATACGTACTACAAAAAGGCTACGTATTACAATCCGATTGTATCTGAACATTGAAGAGGATTAGTACAAATAGAAAGAGGGCAAATAAAGCTACATAACATATAAGCCATCTGTATTTAGATTTAAATAATATTAGCTAAAAAAAACAAAGGTTTTCCACGTATGACATCATGCCCTGTGATTCATGTTAAAAGGTATTGGAATTACTAGATTTACCCGGCGATCGTAAACATTAAGCGTTAAAATCGTAAATAATAATGATAAATAATCATTTTGCAATTAGGAATCACCCATCATAATTAATTTTTCGATTGTCTTAATTTAAAATGCTTTTGAGGTTTAATGTCGTCATTTCTATTGTATCGAGTGATATGCATGCGCCGGCGTTCGAATCCCGCTGACAGGTTTTTGTAATGAGACACGTAACTATGAATTGTTCACGAAATACTCCCACGGTGAAGGAATAAAAAAAAAGATGTGTGGTGTCGTGGGACACAGGATAGGAACGAAGTTCCTTATTATAAAAATAATAATTTTAAGTTCTATTCGAGGTATAAAGAAAATAAAACTGGAGGTTTCGCAACACTTCACGGTCATTCGGTAACGTGAGAACTTATTGTGGTACACTTCATTCACGGTTCTTTGTATAAGAGTTAGCGTATTGCGCAAACGAACGCTCTGAGATCGTGGTAAATGAAAGATAAAAAAAATGTTATTTTTTGTACGTTATTACAAAGTTAAGTCGTACACTGTGTGCATTACTAATTTGTACGTTATTACAAAGTTAAATCGTACACTGTGTGCATTATTAATAAAAATCTTATGTTACGGACGTTTTCTCCCGGAATCGTTCCATAAGGAACTTCGTTTCAAAAATGATAATAATCAAACCCGCAAATTTTTAATTTCCTTAATTACTGGTGGTAGTTAGTTTTGTGAGCCCGCACGGGTAGGTACCGCTGACCTGCCTATTTCTACTACAAAGCATAAATGCGTTTTGGGTTTAAAAATGAGGGGTCGTTCGTTATACTGTAAGACTGAGACCTAGAACTCATGTCTCAAGGTGAGTGGCGGCTTTTTCGTCGTTGATGTCTCTGGAGCTCATACCACTTAACATCGGGTGGACCGTGAGCTCATAGATCCATCTATGCAATGAAAAAAAAGGAACTGGTGGTAGGACCTCTTGTGAGTCCGCACGGGTAGGTACCACCGCCCGGCCTATTTCTGCCGTGAAGCAGTAATGCGTTTCGGTTTGAAGGGTGGGGCAGCCGTTGTAACTATACTGAGACCTTAGAACTTATATCTCAAGGTGTGTGGCGCATTTACGTTGTAGATGTCTATGGGTTCCAGTAACCACTTAACATCAGGCACGTCCACACATCCAGGCAATAAAAAAAAATACATATACAGTCAAACCTAGATAAGCGAGAGTTCAAGGGAGCACAATCTCATTCTCGCTTATAGAGGTTTCTCACTAACCCGAGTTTCTCGCTAATGCTCCCTCTGAAATTCGATTCGCGATTTTCCGCATTCAAATGCATTCACTATTTTAAGTTTATGACTTTAATGACAGTACTTTAATTTTCCGTTTTTACATGATGCAGAACAGAACTTCCCTTCGCAATTGATTAACGATAAACTGAGTAAGTCCGACAAACAGGACGGTACACAGGCACACGTGTTCATTCGAAAATAATACGATAAAAGAATACGATAAAATAACAACGTTATTTAGTTCCACGAAATAGAATAGGTTCAATATTGACGAGAAAACAATACAAAAACAATGATAAGAAGTTCCACGAAAGTTAAAAATGCGTCATAAAATAGCAGATGTTAAATTTGTAATTTGTTTTGACATTTGTTCCTTCTAAATAATATAAATAAATAAATAAAGCTCGGCTGTCGCTTATAGAGGTATAGATAGGTAGCACTTACGGAGGTCCATGAGGAAAAAACGACTCTCTCTTACAGAGGTTTCTGTTTCTCGCTAATAGAGGTTTTGGGAGCTTAAAATGACGGGTCCTTGCTATTACTCTCACTTATAGAGTTTTCTTACTTATCCAGTTCTCACTTACCCAGGTTTGACTGTATATTATTAATGTTTTAGTGTCTGTATTATAATAGGGTGGGGAAAAAGTTTTAAGAAAATTCACAACATTTTTTTAATATACTTTATTTTCATTTAATTCATTATTTTCATTTACTGGTGGTAGGACCTCTTGTGAGTCCGCGCGGGTAGGTACCACCGCCCTGCCTATTTTTGCCGTGAAGCAGTAATGCGTTTCGGTTTGAAGGGTGGGGCAGCCGTTGTAATTATACTGAGATCTTAGAACTTATATCTCAAGGTGGGTGGCGCATTTACGTCGTAGATGTCCATGGGCTCCAGTAACCACTTAACATCAGGTGGGCTGTGAGCTCGTCCAACCATCTAAGCAATAAAAAAATAAATAAAAAAAAACATACATTTTCCTAATTTGAATTTGGAATTATTTTCTTTAAAATTTAAACTTTAATGATACCAAAACGCAGATCAAAACCAGCCAGATACATATAGTATAGCCAAAGAGATTTTATTACAAGTTCATACGTACTATGTATAATGCGAAAACACTTTTTCCCCAACCTGTTATGTAGTTGCGCAATAGTTGATACGCGCTTAGAATTAGCCGAGAACATCGTTTTATTTATTTATTTTATCTTCATGTAAAATTTACATTGGCGGACTTAATGCCTAAGGCATTCTCCGCCAGTCAACCAAAAGGTAGTGCAGAGTAAATAGTGGTAGGTGGGATGAAATTTATACTAAATTACAAATACATACACAAAAAGTATATATGTACATATATACACAATCACATATACATATACATACACACACAAATATATATATGAAAACACAATCACACATACATACATACATATTTTTAAAATGAAAAATAAAGCAGAACTAATCCGAACCTCAAATAATTTTACAACTATTTTATACTCTCGTGCCCTTAACATAATGTGAAGTTCATCGTGTTGTATAAAATGAAACACAAAAATACTGTTCCCGGACGAGATTTTAAGAATGTAACATCATCTATACATATAAATAAAATTGGAGTGTTTCTTTGTAATATTGAAATAGCCGTCTTTTACTAGATGAATTTGAATATATGTATATACGGTACATCAAAATAATATTTTATACAATTTTTGTTTGTCCGTCTGTCTGTTTGTTCCGGCTAATCTCTGGAACGGCTGGACCGTTTTGGACGAGACTTTCACTGATAGGTAGCTGGTGATATATGGAGTAGCTTAGGCTACGTTTTTAGACTAACTTCACCCCGCGGCGTCACCCGCGGTACGACAATAACCGCGGGTAGCATCGCGGGACTCAGCTAGTCTCTATATATAAAAATGAATTGCTGTTCGTTAGTCTCGCTAAAACTCTAGAACGGCTGAACCGAATTGGCTAATTTTGGTCTTGAATTATTTGTGGAAGTCCAGAGAAGGTTTAAAAGGTAGATAAATATGAAAATGCTCGGAATCAAATAAAAATAACAATTTTGTTTTTCCTTTGATGTGTCCCCCGTCGGTCTTTTATTTATCGATTGAGGCACTACGAAGTCTGCCGGGTCAGCTAGTATTTTATAAAAAGCAAGGTTATTGTTGTAAACCTTTATTAATTATTGGTTTTCAATTCATGTGCCAGTTCATTCTTGTTCATGTTGATGAAGGTTATAAGTATTTGTGGAGTGGTACTTGTGTGCTTGAAATCAACTTCGAATTGTCTTTTTATAGTTAATTTAAAAATAATCATTATTGATACTCCATAAGGGTTTTAATATCGCGATTGTATTTCGTTTTAACTCGTTCAAAACGTTCAGATGTCGACTTCGTTGTCCTTGAATAAATATAATGAAAAAAAAAACACAAGACAGTTTTAATTATATGTACGACTCGCCAATAAGTATGTGCGTAAATATGTACTTAAAAAACATACATTTTATTATTATGACCAACAGATCAATGATAGTCTCCATCAATTTCAATAAACTAATATTTTATATCATTAAAATGTGTTTTTTTTTATTGCATAGATGGATGGACGAGCTCACAGCCACAGCAACTGTGAGCTCACAGTTATTACACAAATTATAATTTTGCGGGTTTGATTTTTATTACACAATGTTATTCCTTCACCGTGGAAGTCAATCGTGAACATTTGTTGAGTACGTATTTCATTAGAAAAATTGGTACCCGCCTGCGGGATTCGAACATCGGTGCCTCTCTACATACAAATGTACCGGACGTCTTATCCTTTAGGCCACGATGACTTCAAAATGTGTGGTACTTTATCATAATAGATAGTCGTTACTGGACGAAGCTCGACATATTATTAATTTAAATCTTCGCAAATAATGTTAAACTAATGGTCGCAAATGATAAATAAGAAAATGCAATAAGCTATATGCATAAAGTATTGAAAAACAATGATTCATTGACACATCACTTTCAACATCACATCAAAACTTAAATAATTCAATGCTATCCACACTAGTCTAAAGTGTTTTAAGTAAAGAAAAACTTAAGTTACGTAATTAGCATCACAATCGTACGGTATTATTAATTCATGGCATAATCTAAGCGAAGTGGGGGTACCTATAATATATGTGCGGGCTTATATTACGTTCTACCAAAAAACACCCAGAAAACGATGCTGCCCACTCACTGGTGTACTCGTTAGTCGCCCTTTACGATATCCAGGGGAGTATATGGTTTACTATTTTGTTTTTGTGTCGTAAGATTTGTTGAAATATATTTTAGGGTGTTTTGGGTTTTTATCGGATTTCTTCAATTCGCAGAAGGATGCCACTACATGTTGTATCGAATCACGAATATATCGAATATCGAATCAAGAAAACTTGGTAGTGTTGCCCGCATTATTGGTAATGGTCCAAACTTTTACAATTCCAGATCAATACTGGAATGCTGTCTACATGGATATACGCTATTATTTTAAATTTGCATAAAAAAGAATAGTACATACTTACTAAAAATAAAAGTACTTACAACTCCAAGTTTTGTTTTATCGTTCAGAGTATTTCCAAGTTTCATGTCTGCCGCGAAAGTCATTAGTTCGTTGACCGTGAAGAGAGGGTTCAACCGGTCGTCCTGGAGTATGTAGCAGGATTTCTTCCGGTACTCCTTTAGAGAGCCTAAATTCCGAGAGACGAGAGGTGAATTCATCCACATGCGTAGCTCGCAGAGACAGTCTCCGGCGCGAATCCTTCCCGTTACGCCTTTTGTCCTGAAAGCGAGAGTTATTTTCAATTACTGAAATCCGGCTACGGTATGGCTGCTACAGAATTTTAGTGATACACATTATTGAAATTTATCAGATTTAAAAAAAAAATACACCCAGAATAATTTTTATCTTTGTATCAAAAAAAAAATATATTTTGCGATAACTTCAGTTTTATCCAAGGCACCAAACATTAACTTACTTAACTTAGTAGTATTTTTACGCCACAAAATAAACTGAAGTCTATTAGTAGACTTCGGCCTGACGGGCCACTGTACCGCGGAGACTGGTGTCATTGGTCGTCGACAATGGCCGCCACGACCCGTCAGTATCCGACTGACGGGTCATGGGACGGCTATTGGGGTCGTCGGAGTGGCGCAGCGAGTCTGGTTGTAGTGTTGACCGGGGAACCGAACGTTGGGTGGAGACAGTGCAAGAGGAGTTGTTTGGTGCGGTAGAGCCCCAAAAATATCCTTGGGTCCGCGGTCTGCTCCCAACATCTGCAGACCGTCAAATCCCACATACCTCGCGTGGTCTCTAGGCGTAGAAATCATGTAGGAGGTTCAGCTCCTTGCCCGACAAAAAAAGGTCTACTAGTAGGTCTACTTTGTTGCCAAAAAGTCTACTCACTATTACTCGGCTTGCTCGCAAACTCATCTAAGATACTCTTAATATAAGCTTTTATATAAGTTCAATATCAATCAAGTTTTTAGCGGTAGGCAGCAGCTTGGCTCTGTCCCGGGCATTGCTGAAGTCCATGGGCGACGGTAACCAATCACCATCAGGTGGGCCGTATGCTCGTCTGCCTACAAGGGCAATAAAAAAAAAGCTGATGGTAGAGCCTGTGTACACGAACTTATGATATCAGCAGCCTGCTGCGAATAAAGTAATTAAATTTAGACGACACGAGGTGACTGCAACCGCCACTATAAAAAGTGATCTCCAAGCTTAAACTGCACTGGAATAAAGGATGGTAGTAACTTATCGTGCGGGCAAGATACTGAAAATAGAATCCTAACACAAGGTAAAGCGTGGTCAAGCCAAGGCGGAGACGAATCTCGAATTGGGTTTGATACTTACGAGAAACCAGTGAGAGCGTTCATGAGTGAAGACTTCCCGGCTCCGGATGGACCCATTATGGCTGTCAGCTCACCGGATTTGAACAGCCCCGATATTCCTTTTAGTATTGTTTTGTTTCCTGTAACAAAATTTAAATAAAGAAATCGATTTAGTTTTGGATATTCTAATAATGACGGACAGTACCAAGCGGAGTAATACTAAACGAGTGATTTATCAGAACACTCAATATGGAAAGTCTGGTAGACTTATTTACGCTAGAAACAATTAGTATCGAATGGATTTCTTCTATATCGGGCTAAATGAAAGTCCTTGAAATTTGGGATCCCTGGCGCCAAGATTGAAGCAGTATTTTTTTAAATTTATTTTCCCTACTTAAACTGAGAGCCTTGATATCAGTGTAGCCTTAACTAGTAGGTGAGCTCACGGGGCTCAAACCTGATGACGTTGCTAACACGAACCCTAGCAAGAGCCGTACTTCGCAAAATCTACCATCGGATCGGAAACGCGACCCACTGAGAAGATCCGGCGAGAAATTCAGTGGGCTGTCTGAGGGTTAATTTACTCGTCGAGCCCTTCGTCGCAAGCGACGGGTTCGACGAGAACGATGACCGGTGAAGCAGTATAGGTATGGCATAACAATATGGTTTCAAGATACGGCGTCTCTGATCAGGTCCGAAGTGTGGTATACTTTGTGGAGGGCTTCTACCTATATATTTTAGCATAAGCAGCTTATGTTGAGAGCCCAAACAGAGCTATATCCTCTGACTATTTTCGCCGTGGAGTAATAGTTCGTTTTTGTTTAAGCCACTCTTCATATAGTTCCAGTAGAAATTTAGAATTCATAATTTTAGAGCGAGTGGCGGCATAAAGACAATTTTTTTTTTTATATTCTGATATTTCGTCTGTCGTTCTGTTGTTTGTTTATTTCAGTCCTAACTTAAGGCACACACTATGAATACAAACAACAAGCTAACGACGTTTCAGATCAGAGATAATATTATAGTATCTCCTAAATTCAATGGTACGTGAGTACTGGAGTAATTGTAAACGTTACTCATCTAATCTGTTCAACCTAATCTTGAACTTGGACTGACTCAAAAATGTTGTTTCTTTTTATAATATGTACGAAAAAATGTACCTTTAAGTTTAATGGCATCTTAAAGACTTCAATACTTGTTTATGAATTTTTACTTGACAAATTAAATAATACATGCTGATCACAATGCAATAAAATACCTGCAACCTTCTGTCTATGAACATATATATTATGATGGTTAATGCAGCTTGAATGGCTACTAGTAAATTAATCTTTTGGGAGTGTAGCGTGGCCGGGCAGTGAGTGGGGTTCGTCCCGAGGCCCGTTCCGTACCCGTAAGGCTATAAGGGGTTTGTCACCCCACGACGACGACAACGGGAGTGTGGCTTTGCATTTTTATTTATTTTGTGACTCTCTCTCTATCTCTGTTTGTCTCTCTCTATTTATCTCGATTTCTTTCTCTCTTTCTCACTTTTTCTCTCTCTCTCTTTGATTTCACGAGTGTCTTTCTCAATAAAGGATAAACATCGCGTGATTTCAAGCGAGGTAATCGTTCGATTCCTTCGTAATAAGGTGACACTCTACAAAACTTGCATACGCCCCGTCATGACCTAAGTGTAGTGTTCGCTCACGCGGCCGCACCATCTCGAAACCACTTCAAGTCATTCAATCACGTTTTTGCAGGATAGCCGTTGGAGCACAATGGTTCCTAAGGAACGTGGATCTCCATGTTGACCTGAAGCTTGACTCAGTCAGTAAGTACATATCTACAGTCGGCATCATTGCGCCACTTTGAGAAGGTGACACGAAATGAAAACCCTCTTGTCGTGGCCGCCGGTAATTACATACCCGATCCTATGGATCGAATGGTAAACAGTCGACGTCGCCCTAAGCACGTCATTACGGATCCTCCCGATCCATTAACGGTGCTTAGGTACTTCAAGCACCGGTCACCGTCCTCGCCGAACCCGTCGCCTGTGACGAAGGGCTCGACGAGTAAATTAACCTATAGACACATCCCACTGAGTTTCTCGCCGGATCTTCTCAATGGGTCGGGTTTCCTCTCTGGTGGTAGGTTCTGCGAAGCACTGCTCTTGCTAGGGCCAGTGTTAGCAACGCTCCGGTTTGAGCCCCGTGAGCTGACCTATACGTCAAGAAGAAGCTGAAATAGCCTCTCAAGGCTATCAGCATAGGGAAAAAAAAGCGTGATTTAAAAGAAAACCAAAGTGAATTTGTGGGTGGAGCCTGCAAGTGTATTTCAAGGTTGTATATTATTCTAAATCGAATCACCACCTCCTCTTCAGATCTCGATGGTAATTCTTATTATTCATAATCGTTAAGGATAATCGATGGTAATAAAAAGACAAAAACATCAGTTGCAGAACCAGTTTTTTTTAAATCGCCAAAATCATATCTGACTCAGGATATAATATTAGGTTTTAATAAATACAATGATTTGAGAGATTTGAGATATTGAGAATAATACGGACTCACGGTAGTTGGCGTCTTAACTGCATACTTAGCATCGTCAAGGCAATCAATTACGTTAGGTCGTCAAGTGATAACAATCATAGAATAGAAACAGAGGATTATTTGATAAAAAAAAAAAAAAAACAGTAATCGCGCTCACTATATATATATATTTTTTATTGCTTAGATGGGTGGAAGGGCTCACAGCCCACCTGGTGTTAAGTGGTTACTGGAGCCCATGGACATCTACAACGTAAATGCGCCACCCACCTTGAGATATAGGTAAGTTCTAAGATTTCAGTATAGTTACAACGGCTACCCCACCCTTCAAACCGAAACGCTTTACTGCTTCACGGCAGAAATAGGCAGGGTGGTGGTACCTACCCGAGCGGACTCACAAGAGGTCCTACGACCAGTAAATTTTCAAGGTTACTTTAGATATATATCCAAGTTCCGAAAAACAATACATAACTTTTGTCGACCGAAGCTCATATAAGGCTCGATAGAAGATCTTCCCTAGTTCACTAGATTAGAGCCTCGTGAGCTCACCTACTCGTCCGGTAAGAAAAAAAAATCTCTATGTCGTTATTTCCGCAGGCGCTAAGATTTCCTGCCTTTGATAGCATAACTCGATCTTCTATCTCTGTCGTATTGATTGATGTCTTCAAGGTGTACAGCCCCAACCAGGTTGACGAGAATTGATTATGAAAATAAGTTAACTTTAAAATGTTTAATTAATTACTGAAAAATATCAGAATCGCTATAGCGTATTCTAAACAAATACGTAAGAATATTAAGACTTCCGTAGTATTTAATTAATTATTTTCAAGGTTTATTTTCGCTGTTTCGCATATTTATTTACATTTATTTTTAGATTTAACGTGATCGTTAGCCTGTCTCAAGAATATTGTAAATATGATCTGAACAAAAATCTATACTAATATTATAAAGAGGAAAGATTTGTTTGTTTGTTGGATTGAATAGGCTCCAAAACTACTGAGCCGATTTGAAAAATTCTTTCACTGTTTGGAAGGAACACTATTCCTGAGTGACATAGGCTATAATCTTTTTTGAAAAAAATTCGTGTTCCTTATTAAAACTCCAATAATGTAACCCAAGGTGTAAAAAAATTTCCTAAAATATTCTTTACATTGCGTGCCCTGCGAAAACTATTGATGATAGAATAAAATAATGTACTACGACTTTGTAGAACAAATTATTATTTACAAAAAGTGTCGCGACCGCATATGTCTAACTATTATAGTTTTACCGCAATAAGTGTAATTTTATTTAAAAACATAAAATAACGTCAAATATCGTTGACATTTTTGTTGAGGACCCGAGCGGCGCCGGAGCGGGCTGCTAGTATAGAATAAATACGTGTAGCTTTTTATAAACGACATATTAAATATCATTAGTTTTACCAAAAAGGGGGAAAAATTACGTGACAGTAATCGTGCCAGCCACTGTACTATGTCAAACCCCTTTCGTGGAGTGCAAGCAACAACCGCAATGTGTGTGTATTTTTTTTTAATTTCAAGGCGAAACTGCCGTACTTTCTTTTGAATTAGGGCCGACCGACGATTCATGTCGGAATTGAATCAACAAAACTGTGGGAGCCAAAACTCATCGCCTCGTATGGTAGGTAGAGGAAGGTTGGAACGAAATAGCAGGCAGGCTATCCGAAGTCCACTTAGACCGCGCTGGTAGCTGGCACCCCTGGGATACTCCGCTATATTACTCTTACAAAAGACGCGTGAAAAGCAGCTTGCACGTCATCTTCTTGGGTCTACCACAATAGTCCCCAAATCAGACTTAGAAACACATAGACAAACATGTAAACATTATTTTGATTTACTGGTATAAAATTTGCTAATATTTCCGTGTAAACAACGTAAGAAAAAATATTTTTATTACATCAATTAAACACTCCGTCTATCGCACGTTTGATCTATCAAAATAAAAATGATTGAGCTCTAGCAAAAACATAATCATGTTGCAATTAAGAAGTCCTTCGGGGACATAATTGTTATATCAAATCAATTAAAAATGAACTGGTTTTTATGAAGTTCATATGTTTCTAGTTTATAAACGTTTATCCTCGTTTCTGTATTATAGTAATTTACTTCATAATAATATGTCCTTTAAATTCACTCGACATGGTAGCAATGTCTAACGACAGGACCACATTAATGGAATTGCTGTAATTACACTATGGCACTATTCGGCTCATATTTTTATTGAGTCAAAATTTATTGTCCACAAAAACACAAAATGGATTTAAAAGAACTAGAGGTCCCGCAGTAGTCGAAATTCGACTATAATTAATTGGAATTGTAAGTTTGTACACTATTATGATTGTATTTTATACTTCTATAATCACAAATTTCGCCAAGACTACATTATAAAAAATATTTACAAAGACAAACAATATTTAATCTATTCTCAATTTGCCCAACAGACGTCAAGAAACAAAAGTTTGACAATAAATAGTATGCATGCGTGTGTGCGTCAAATACATGGTATGTAGTGTGTGTAATGTTTTCTTTATTGATTTAATGTATCTTTTATGCATTATTTTAAAAAAATATTGGCATTTGCACTTCTTCTCTATATTCTCTATAAATGTGGAAAATTTCATACTCCTCCGTCCGCGCAATTTTCGTAAAAAGGGATACAAAGTTTTTGCTTCACGAATTAATATATAGATATTTAAATGTACATATAAAAGCGAGAAGAAATCATTCATGAGCTTTCTATCAGCGGGCCCCTAACAGAGAAAACTTGGGTAGCATATACATAGATGTGTATAACATAAAAGATGATTAAAATAATGGCGTCGATCGACAATTACTGACTTTAGAGTTTGGCCCATCGTTCGTTTCCAGAACAAATCGAATGAAAAATGAAGATTTTTTAATTTTTTTTTTTATTTCTTAAATGGGTGGACGAGCTCACAGCCCACCTGGTGTGAAGTGGTTACTGGAGCCCATAGACATCCACAACGTAAATGCGCCACCCACCTTGAGATATAAGTTCTAAGGTCTGAAGTATAGTTACAACGGCTGCCCCACCCTTCAAACCGAAACGCATTACTGCTTCACGGCAGAAATAGGCAGGGTGGTGGTACCCACCCGCGCGGACTCACAAGTGGTCCTACCACCAGTAATTACGAAAATTATAATTTTGCGAGTTTCATTTTTTATTAGACGATGTTATTCCTTCACCGTGGAAGTCAATCGTGAACATTTGTTGAGTACGTATTTCATTAGAGAAATTGGTACCCGCCTGAGATTCGAAAACCGTTGCATCGCCCAATACGAATGCACCGGACGTCTTGTCCGTTAGGCCACGACACGAAGAGAGCCTTCATTCCTTGCGGGGCTCAGAGCAAACTTAAATAAGGCCACTGTATAATAAAATTCTGTTGCTGCCCTCAACCTTGAACCTCCTTGATTAGAAAGGGACAAGATATTGCCCTAGTTTTTTAATACTGATCCAAAAACACAATGATAGCCGACCTAGATTGGTACAACATTATAAATAGAATATATTAACTGGGGCAATTTTATAAAATATGATATGAGACGTACCAAACACGAAACACGAGGAGGAAGTCTCAGTAATAATTTATAACAGATATCCGACACTTTACTGGTGGTAGGACGTCTTGTGAGTCCGCATGAGTAGGTACCGCCACCCTGCCTATTTGTGCCGCGAAGCAGTAATAAATAAATGATTTAAAATTGGTCATATTTTCTATACTAATATTATAAAGGGGAAAGATTTGTTTGTTTGTTTGTATTGAATAGGCTCCGAAACTAATGAAGCGATTTGAAAAATTATTTCACTGTTTGGAAGCTACACTATTCCTAAGTGACATAGGCTGTAATCTTTTTTGAAAAAAATTAGGGATCCTTACTAAAACTTCAATAATGTAACTCAAGGTATAAAAAAAATACCTAAATATTATTTACATCGCGTGCCCTGCAAAACTATAAATGATAGAATCAAACAATCTACTACGACTTTGTAGAACACATTATTATGTGTCTAACTATTATAGTTATGCCGCTATAAGTGTTTTTTTTTATTTTAAAAAATAATACATTATCAAATATCGTTGAAATTTTTGTTAAAGACCCGAGCGGAGCCGGAGCGGGCCGCTAGTATAGAATTAAATTGTTTTCATACATTAAAAATGTCATGCGTCCAAAGTTCGTTCCATCGATTATCTCTTGAACACAACACAAAGTCCGGTTAGGATATGTGTTGCAACCCGACCCTGGATTACAATACGCCCGAGCATTAGGAAGAACCCAGAGCCCACTGAGTTTCTCGCCGGATCTTTTCAGTGGGTCGCATTTACGATCCGGTGGTAGATTCTGCGAAGCACTGCCCTTGCTAGGGCCAGTGTTAGCAACACTCCGGTTTGAGTGCCGTGAGCTCACCTACAAACGTTAGGGTGAAGCTGAAATAGCCTCTCAAGGCTATCAGCATAGGCAGGGAAAAAAAAGCGTTATGTCAATGTAACTATTCCACGCGGACGGAGTCGCGGGCAAAAGCTAGTTAATTTATAAAAATGTCAATCAAACTGCTGCCATACAAATGTTATCAAATAAAGACATCAAGTCTTTGCCTTTTTAAAAATTACCGTTTGGTTTACAGAATGTTATGTAATATTTTTTTTATAAATATTTTTTTGTTTCTATCAATTAATATATATTATGGTATGTCAATAAAAATTAATATATCCATGATATCGATGTATCTCTACCAGGGCAGTAAAATTTTTTCAGTGCCCTTCTTGAGGAAGTCAAGGTTTTTTTATTGCTTAGATGGGTGGACGAGCTTACAGCCCACCTAGTGTTAAGTGGTTACTGGAGCTCATAGACATCTACGACGTAAATGCGCCACCTTGAGGTATAAGTTCTAAGTTCTACCCGAGAAACAGTACAAAACACCTTTAGTTCGTTGGATACTGGTGATAGAACCTCTTGTGAGTCCGCGCGGGTAGGTAGCACCGCCCTGTCTATTTCTGACGTGAAGCAGTAATGCGTTTCGGTTTGAAGGGTGGGGCAGCCGTTGTAAGTATACTGAGATCTTAGAACTTATATCTCAAGGTGGGTGGCGCATTTACGTTGTAGATGTCCATGGGCTCCAGTAACCACTTAACACCGGGTGGGCTGTGAGCTCGTCCACACACTTAAGCCACAAAAAAAAACTGTTAACTCAGCGGCAGATTGAATATCGTCAGCTTCCAGTATCAATTTTAAATCACCGTTAATGAGTTAACAAAATTAGCGACCTGTCAGAAAGCGACGGAAAGAAGTATATTGAATAATACAAAGAAAAATACAAAAGATAAGAAGCGAATACATTAGAGAAAAAACAAAGCTGATAAATGCTCTCAGATACGCTCTGACACAAAAGTGGCGCTGGGCAGGAGGACATCTTGCGAGATATACGGATAAAAGATGGACATTAGAAACTACAACATGGGAAGGACCAGCGGGCAAAAGAAGAAGAGGACGACCAAGGAGCAGATGGATCGACGAAATAATAACAGCAACTGGAAAAGAATGGAGAAATAAAGCCAAGGATAGGGAAGAGTGGAGTAAGCTGGAGGAGGCCTATACCCGAATGGGGTTCCAATAACACAAGTTTATATTTAATTTTGTAATTTTTATTTGATAATGTGTTTTTCTTGTTTTTTTTTTCTTTGTTTTTGGAAATAAAATGGGCTTATTATTATTATTATTATTATTAATGAGTTTAGGTTTCGGGCGACCACGGGGCTAATTTCTTAGATCAAAATATCCATTTCGGAAGCATTTTAAACCAATAATGAGTTGTGCGTTAGTTTGTTATGTTCACTGGTCAAGGAGAAGCTGAAATAGCCTCTCAAGACTATCGGCAATGGTAAGAAAAAAAAAAACACGCCATTAATGTTGCGAGCTGTTTGTGCGGCAGACCGCAACGGAACTCGTCTTCCATAATACCTCGTATTTTATCGTTTCTACATTGATGAAAAACAATACAAATGTAGTAGTAAAAACAAAACACTAATCAATAAAGACTGAATTTGAAAATAAAATTCCATATCTTTAATTCATCGGCTAAGATTGTTTTGCTTTCGCATAGGCCTTAGCCGATGAATTAAAGATATGGAATTTTGATGTCGAATGAAAAGAAAAATGTACCTAAATATGAATTAAGGTTGTTAATAAAGGCTTCTTTAATCTTTAATCTTTAATTCATTTGAATTTAGAATTTTAAATTGTCATCCATACATAAATTACGTTTCAAATGGCCAGTATTGTAAAATGGCAACTTCATACTCGTAGGCAAAGACCTAGTATTATACATAAATGCTTGGACGCATGTGCACTTGTAGATATTATTAAGGCTCACAACAAGGTTGGAAACCAGAAGAAAAGTTATCCGCGCTGGCATGTTGATGGCGTCGTTGGCCATATCAGGAACCGGTCGCGTATAATTCCCAAGAAAAACACGTTTAGTAAATAAACATTAATTGACTACCGCTATTTGTATAGCTTTGGTTTTATTGGATCAAGAGAATTTTATGATTTGACTATTCTCATTAACGGCCTAGATCTTTAGTCATATCATTTGCAGTTCTGTTGGTGACTGAAATTGTGTAAAGTATTTGTGTAAGTAAGGTGTTTAAATGTTAGGTAAACTGGTTAGACAGGTTTTTTGTATTGTAGTCTCATGGCCCACGTGGTTTAAATAATTTCCAGTGCCTATAGGTATCGCAACGCGAATATCCCTTTAACTTTTGGGGTCGAGTTTATGCAGCGGTACCGCCAAGCCGTTATCGATTGCGACTTGGCTCTTTTCAATCCTTCTTTGGAGAGATGTAATCGATCGAAAGCATAAATTTTTCGTTGCAGATAAATATTCTGTAACGCCACTGGATAAACGCGTTAGTTCTTGGTGTATACTGGCGCTCTTATTAACCACCGAAAGTCAATACACATCCGATCTGTTTTTTGTTACACTTTTAATAGGAAATGCAGGAATGCTCGGAGGAATTGTTTGAGATGATTCCATCGTCTCGTTTCTACCATCGCACCGCCCGCCACCGAAGAAGAGTTTATCCATACTACCTGGAGCCACTGCGTTCATCCACATGCGTTTCCAGAGATCTTTTTGGACACCTACCATCCGGATTTGGAATGAGCTCCCCTTCACGGTGTTTCCCAAGCGCTTTGACATGTCCTTCTTCAAACGAGACTTGTGGAGAGTACTTAACGGTAGGCAATGCTTGTTGTTGTTATGCTATGCTTTGTCCAGAAAATATGCTTACTAGATGTCAAAAACGAACCACGTCTAAAAATTATTAAGTGCGATTTTAATAATTTTAGCTCATTATATTAAATTATTAATTATGAATATAAATATAATAATTATTTTTAATATGAAGAATTTAATATTTTTATTAATTACCGCATAGCTCGATGTACATTGTTAATGACCATTTTATTTTAATTTAAAATCTTTGGAACGACTCGCTGTTTATTTTTACGTTGAGTAAGAAAATCAACTAAGTTTCTAGATGAGTGCGTATCCGAGAATGGGTTCCGTAGTCGTAATAGACACAAAATATTTTCAAAGTTAACTAATAAATAAAATGAAAATTCTGAACGTTTTTTTTTTGTTTGCATGGTCCAGTTTGTTGCCAGTTTTACTGGTTTTTTGAAAATACACATACCCTTCAAATCGGAACCCATGGTTGCCAGAATCTGTTATGTCCATATCGGGCTATTTATTCTTTCGACCACGACGGATGCGGCGGTGCTAGGAGGCTTGCCTCAGCTTCGGATTTTTTTATGAAGAAAGGACTAGTGGTGGTCCTGAGGCGTTTCCAGGTTTACCAGAACAGGTGGGCGAGCACGGGGTCACGGGCTCACCCAGGAGGGTTGGAATTTGCAAACAACTACCCGAGCGCCTTCCCAGGAGATCTAACCCCTCAAGGGCAGCCGCTTCACGAATGCATCTACTAACGAATCGAGTAGCCAGTAGTTAACGCGGAGGCGATTATCATGACGCATGGCCTTATTGAAATATCGTTCCGACGCTGACTTCAGGTGTTTCCTGATCGACTCAGTATCCCAAAATCGTAGTATAGACCGTTATTCCTTACGATTCTCCACGGTGCTTCACGCTATGTGTGTGAGCGAACACCACACTCGCGTATCTCATTACGGGTCGAATGTAAGTTTTGTAAAGTGCCACCTTGTTCCGAAGGGACATTTTACTCCGCTTGCAAATCATGGGAGAGTCTACTGTGAAAATACGCGGCGCGGTCGCGGACCTACTTTAAGTATGGGCAGAATGTTATGGATGCATCCAAGAAGACTCCCAAGTACTTAATCTTCCCGGCCCAGGGTAGGGATTGACCGAAGAGGGTGATCGGTATTTGTACCTATTCCATTTTGACTGCACGCTTACTAGAATGTGCTAGGGTAATGATTGAGCATGGGCTAGAGACGTCTTTGGTAGTGTGGCCCCGAATATTTCATATAAATTGTAAAAATATTTTAGAGTAGTTGATAACAAAACGAATATGTCCTATTTATACTATCAACGGAGATTTAGAAGAATAAAAAAAACGAATACGACCAATTTAATTATATAATCGTATTAAACCAAATTATCGTGTTAATGACAGACCTCATTAAATAATTGGAACTAACTATATTTAAAATGCACGATAAGATGTAGGAATGCCGAATGCGAGATAAGGACGTTCTCAGAATACATAATTGATATTAACGAAAATGTCTCAAATTGGTCTTTTAAGTAATAAATGGCGGCAGCGCGTCTGATAGAACAGTACGGGTAAGTACCACCACCGCCTTACCTATTTCTACTCTTTAATGCGTTTTTTTTTTATTGCTTAGATGTGTGGACGAGCTCACAGCCCACCTGGTGTTAAGTGGTTACTGGAGCCCATAGACATCTACAACGTAAATGCGCCATACACCTTGAGATATAAGTTCTAAGGGTCTCAGTATAGTTACAACGGCTGCCCCACCCTTCAAACCAAAACGCGTTACTGCTTCACGGCAGAAATAGGCAGGATGGTGGTACCTATCCGCGCGGGCTCACAAGAGGTCCTACCACCAGTAATTACGCAAATTATAATTTTGCGGGTTTGATTATTTTTACACGATGTTATTCCTTCATCGTGGAAGTCAATCGTGAACATTTGTTGAGTACGTATTTCATTAGAAAAATTGGTACCCGCGTGAGATTGGAACACCGGTGCATCGCTCAACACGAATGCACCGGACGTCTTATCGCTTAGGCCACGACGACTTCAACTTTCTGTCCTATCCTAATACTACTACATTGAGATTTAGTCTTCAGTCTGATGGTTGAACCAATCACACTCACTACTCAATACTCGGAGTCATAGTTCGGTGATCTAACCACCAATCCAAAAAAAGCTTGGCGTTAAATTTTACATGTCAAGTAACTTTTTAATTTTTCTTGGCTTTATAAGCAGACGATTTAGACAGATCTGATGATAAGTGGTTACCGTCACTTATGGTCGTCAGCAATGTCAGGGGTACAGCTTATTCGCTGTCTAGCGATGAGTACAGTCGATGGCGAGAAGTGCGTTGGTAAAATTGATTTAGAGGGATCGCCTTGACAATATTCTCAGAGCACTCCCCGTGGAACATAGGGTACAAAACAAAGCCCTTCTGTAGTCGATATATTTGACGAATATTCATATTGTTACAATAGCAAAGTTTTCTACATTTAGTTAACGATCATTTTCAATTCGTTCTGTAGCTCGCCGTCCACTGCTACGGGGAGCTTCTGTAAAAAAATTACGTCAACATCACAGCGGATGTGTTAAAAAAACGTACGGTGCTAATTAAGAAAATTCCCTTCATCATCATCAACCCACAGTAATCCACTGCTGGACACAGACAACCTAACCTCAACCTAACCTAACCTCCCTAGAAATTAATTAAAAATAATGGCCGATGTTTTTCTCTTTAATATTTCGATTAGAAAAACAAGCAGAGGTAGGTGACGCAACACTAATAGTTAAATATTAATGATATGAAATAACGAAAAATACTAAATTATTTCATAAATAATTTCATGCAAATATTTTTAACAAAAACGTAATTATATAAACAGGTGTGTTAATGTAAATTAACGATCTTTTTTTTACAATTATCCATAGAAGTTAGATATATAATTTTTTTTCTTTATACAATTCGCAAAGGGTCGTTTTCAATTTTTACGATTAGTAACGATTTCATGAATTTAAACTTTCTCTAATTTTCCATTTTTTGTATTTAGGCATGTTCAGAATAAAAAATGCTTCATCACAATCAAGTCAATCACTCATTTATTGATAATATTATATAATATTAATTTATATTTTTCATTTTACGCATTTGATAACGCCAACACGGATGACAATTTAAATAGGAACTTTTTTAAAAGCTTAGAAATCTTACTTCTTTTCTTTTGAATAATGTTCTATTATTCAGTTACTTTTCCTTTATTATTGTATTATATTATATACTGATTAAATAAAATTGCCGGATTTCAACACGCATTACTGGAAAAATAGCAAACAAGTTAGAATTTGAATTTCGAACCACTGATACGAATAAGATTTGGGGTAGTTTTTAATGTATAACTCCTAATTTAACAGTATTTACGAATAACTATATAGTTATAGGATCACGTGCCTGTTTTCATGACAACAAATTTACTGTACTTATAATTAAGATAACATTACCTAAGGTTATGATAATTAAATCAAACTAGCGGTCCCGCAGTAGTCGAAATTCGACTATAATTAATTGGAATTGTAAGTTTGTACACTATTATGATTGTATTTTATACTTCTATAATCACAAATTTCGCCAAGACTACACTATAAAAAATATTAACAAAGGCAAACAATATTTAATTGTTATTCTCAATTTGACCACAGACGTCAAGAACAAAAGTTTGACAATAAATAAATAGTATGCATGCGTGTGTGCGTCAAATACATGGTAGTGTGTGTAATGTTTTTTTTATTGATTTAAAACTTAAAAATTATTAACATTCTGCACTCCTTCTCTATATTCTCTATAGTAAGTGTGGAAAATTTCATACTCCTCCGCGCAATTTTCGTAAAAAGGGATACAAAGTTTTTCCTTCACGTATTAATATATAGATGTTCTCAAACTTGATTGTCATTAGTATATCTGACGTAATAGATAACTCGCTTTTGGCCCCAAATTTGAAAACGACCCCAAGCGTCCTGTGTGTGAACCCTGACCTGGTGGCCAGTGATGCGATACTAAAGCGAATCATATCTAACAATTTGTAATGGCATTCCCAGTGGAACATCAGCACAAAACAAAGAGAACCGAAAGTCCTTAGTCCCAGAAGTTCCAAACGATCTGTGAGATTGGGTTTATCAACGATCCGAATAAATTTAATTTGAATGAACTCTAACAGACACAGCAGGTCTAGAGATGAGAAGATTGAAGTACTCAAGCGAAGCCGGACCTGCGATTTGTATAGCATAAATGTTTATGAAGGCGTGAAACATCGATTTGTTAAATTTTTAAGTCGTCGTAACCTAAAGGATAAGACGTCCGGTGCATTCATGTTGAGCGATGCACCGGTGTTCGAACCCCGCAGGCGGGTACCAATTTCTCTAATGAAATACGTAGGTACTTAACAAATGTTCACGATTAACTTCCACGATGAAGGAATAGCATTGTGTAATAAAAATCAAACCCGGAAAATTACAATTTGCGTAATTACTAGTGGACCTCTTGTGAGTCCGCACGGGTACGTACCACCGCCCCGCCTATTGCTGCCGTAAAGTAGTAATGAGTTTCTGATTGAAGGGTGGGGTAGCCGTTTTAACTATACTGAGACCTTAGAACTTATATCTCAAGGTGGGTGGCGCATTTACGTTGTACGTTGTGGGTTCCAGTAACTACTTAACGCCTGGTAAGTATGCTGTGTGCTCGTCCACCCATCTAAGCAATAAAAAAAAACATCTTTGTTTTTTTGGATGTCTTTATTCAGTTAAGCTAATTTTATTGACTAAATTCTCTTCTTTTCTTTAGCTTTCGTTTGCTTTAGCTTTATTTCTTATGCAAATTGGTTGAATTTTAATTTGAGTTCATTTTAGTGTTACATAGAATAAATAACTGTACTAATTTAAATATGATAAGGTTAATGTATACGTTTGATCTCAATTTACATATAGTTCAAATAAAACGCTGTTTTCTTATAATTAACAGAGTTCAAATGCTAAAAACCACTTAGTACTGTTACAACGTTCCGTATATGTCCCTTGTTTGAAAACTAAAACAAATAAATAGCACGTTTGAAGCCAAAGTTGTTCTTCGAGCTTCTACGGATAGTTTCCTGTTGGGTAATCGCCAGTGACGTCAAGCTATGCATTTCTACTGCAAGGTCAGATATTACTTAATTATTGTTATCACAATCACACGGATATTTGTGTGTAGTTTTTACGTTCACTTATGTAGCTACAATATACCTTTATACCTTTTTGGAACGAAGTTCCTTACGGCAGGCTTGGAGGTGATAGGGATTTTGCTGCGCGACCGAACTGAAAAAATGTGATAGTAAACCGTAAGAAAAAGTCCGTGGAATAAAACCGTTAAATGAGACGTGCGCAGGCGCGACAGTCGTATACACAAGCGAGTAGTGTATATTTTGTGATTATTTCTTTTTCTATGTAATTTTATGTTGTCAAACAAAAATAAAGAGACATATTTTGTTATTTTAATTTTAATTGATAATTTGAATTACGATTTTTTTTTTTATTTTACGTAATTTATTATTTCCTAAAATACTGAATTTCCTAAATACTTTCCTGTACTTAAATAAAAACTAATCAGCAAGAGAAATATCAAGAAAACCTACATAAAATTGAGCACGTTTTTTTTTTTGCAAATTGTGTCGATTCTACATTAACCGAAGGAACTTCGTTCCTACTTGGTGTCCCACGACACCACATCTTTTTATTTATTTAAAAACACCTGTTTACACGTTATATAAGCGAATCCTTCAGAAGATAGTTTCATCATTTTGAAAAAAAACGAAATCGTATATGTAATAAAGGTATGTTTTTTTTTAGTAATACCATTCAAGACTAGATTGTGTTTCATCAAGTTTTGAATCACAACGGTGCTTTTTGTGCTTTTTTTTTCTTATCTAAGCTGATAGCCTTGAGAGGTTATATTATCGTAACCCTGGCACGAAGGTGAGCTCACGGGGCTCAAACCAGAAGGTGATGCTATCACTGGCCCTAGTAAGAGAGGCGCTTTGCAGAATATACCACCGAGTCAGAACGCGACCCTCTGAGAAGATCCGGCGAGAAACGCAGTGGGCTGTGTCTATGGGTTAGTTTACTCGCCGAACCCTTCGTCGCAAGGGACGGGTTCGACGAGAACGGTAACCAGTGCTTAAGATACCTAAAAGCACCGTTAGTGGATCAGGAGGATCCGAAATAACGCGTTTAGGGCGACGTCGACTGTTTACAATGGCTAAAGAATTGTCAGACACTAAGATAAATATGAATGTTTGTATGTTTGTGAGTTGTTAAACCAATCGTTTGACTGTAATGAAAGTTGGAACACTTGTGTTTGATATTTCAGGGTAACGCGCGTGTAAATTCAAGAAATCGATGTTCTTCATACAGTTAGCGTTAGTTGGTGTGAATCGGATTTCACTAGTATTAAGTAGTAAGTCACCGGATCTTCTCAGTGGGTCGCGTTTCCGATCCGGTGGTAGATTCTGCGAAGCACTGCTCTTGCTAAGGTCAGTCTTAGCAACTCTCCGCTTTGAGCCCCCTGAGCTCACCTACACACGTTAGGTTGAAGCTGAAATAGCCTCTCAAGGCTATCAGCATAGGGAGAAAAAAAAAAAAAAAAAAAAAATAACAAGTCCGAAAATGCTTTACTTCAAAATGATCGTGTAGCCAACACACTAGTATGTATTAAAAATTTAAAAGTCAAATTAAAAAAGTATAAAACTATCTTTAACCGAAGATGTTGAATAATTTTATTCAGCTCCGTTCCATTCAAGTGCATTTTGCGCTTTCGGCTACGAATATAAATAGCTAGATTATTTGGCAACTTTATAATGATTGCAAATGCAAATTATTACATCACCTATAGTTATAATTTTTTTTTGCTTAGATGGTTGGACGAGCTCACAGCCCACCTGGTGTTAAGTGGTTACTGGAGCCCATAGACATCCACAACGTAAATGCGCCACCCACCTTGAGATATAAGTTCTAAGGTCTCAAGTAAGTTACAACGGCTGCCCCACCCTTCAAACCGAAACGCATTACTGCTTCACGGCAGAAATAGGCAGGGTGGTGGTACCCACCAGCGCGGACTCACAAGAGGTCCTACCACCAGTAAAAATATTTATATTTATATATTTTATATTACATTCTATATTTTTGTGCGTCCATAGAACAACTTATGAAATTCAGGTAAGTAATTTCTAATGCTAAGCCCATGTGAGTTTAAGGGTAATGTATTTATTAATAGCGTTATATTGCTTTTATTGCGTTTTTAATGAGTTAAATTGCCGTTTTATTGTAATAGGTACTTTGAATTGACATACAACCTTCATGGTTTGAGATTTTTGAGTAAAACTTTTTTCAAATGGTTGGAATGGAAGTTTTTGTTTTAATTAATTTAATAATAATTGGAATGGATGTTTTAACATTCGATTACCGTCTTTCAGTTATTTTTTTTTATTCAGCCTCATACAGCACGAGAAACCGTTTTAACTCTACAGGAACTGCAATTAGAAACCATTCGTCACCCTCCGTATTCTCCAGACCTTGCTCCAACGGACTACCATATTTTCCGTGAATTGGACAGTTTTCTACGTGATAAAAAGTTTCCTTCCCAGGAGGCAGTACAAAATGCTTATAGCTAGCACAGTTTGTAGAATCTAGATCACCAGAGTTCTATCGCAAAGGCATAAACGACCTTCCCATTAGATAGCAGCAATGTATAGATAATAATGGTAAATATTTTGTGTAAGTAAATATGTTAAACTAGCTTTTGTCCGCGACTTCGTCCGCGTGTAATATTTACTTTGGCATAACGCAAAATTTTACCCGCCTCTTCATTTACGTAGAAAGTGAAAATATTTTTGAATAATAGAGAATGTTATGGAGCTATTTAAGGGTAGACGTCCCGAATGGTCCTATAACCATCAAGATCTGATGATGGGCTCCTGGAGAAATCTAGAAAAATCTATAATTGTCAAAGCCTATCTTGAAGTGATTTGGGTGTTTCAATGTTAAATAACGTAAATTTATCTAATTTAGAACAAATATGGTTAGCATAAAAAACGATATAGTGAGTCAACCTTTAAATATGCTGTCGTGGACTTTTTTTTTAAACTTTTAAAGGGGAACAATTTTGTTATACATCATTTTAGTGTAACTTTAAAGCTTTAACCGTTTCCGCAGCGCACGCAGCGGAACCTCTCAAAAGGGAAAAATACCCCGATATTGAAACATTCTTTATTGGTGCTCCGCTTGCATTTGTCTTAGCGTGATGTTATATAGCCATGCTATGTAGAGTATAGGCCATATTATAGCCTGTTATGTAGAATTTTCAAATCGGAACAGTAGTTCCTGAGATTAGCGCGTTCAAACAAACAAACTCTTCAGCTTTATAATCTATATATATATAAATAAAATTGGAGTGTCTGTTTGTAATATTGAAATAGCCTCTTTTTACTACATGTATATGAATATATACGGTACATACACCAAAATAACATTTTTTACAATTTTTTTCGTCTGTCTGTTTCTTCCGGCTAATCTCTGGAACGGCTGGACCGATTTTGACGGGACTTTCACTGATAGCTAGCTGATGATATAAGGAGTAACTTATGCTACTTTTTTTAGACTAGCTTCGCCCCGCGGCTTCACCCGCTGTACGACAATAACCACGAGTAACATCACGGGACTCAGCTATTTCAATAATAAAATTTAATGTTTCCGAAGCGAAGCGAGGGCAGATCGCTAGTATTAAATATAAGCATAGATGGAGAAAAAAAAACGCGAATTTAATTTTTTCAGTACAAATCGGCAATTTCATACTTTAATCTAATCTAATATTTTTATCTATTTTGGCGAGTCGTAAATGCAATTAAAACCAATTTTTTTTTTAACTCGCCTCGCTCATTTGTCATTGTACCTACCCGTATGAGTCATCCGTGGCCACGAAACCCGTAAAATATTTCGAAGCGTCGGAAATAATTTAAAGACACTAAACAAAATACCGCGACATTTAATCGTGAATTAGTATCTAAAGCGTTGGTATTTTTTTATTGAACATTATTATTAATTGCCGCTTTAGATTTTGAAGTCGTCGTGGCCTAAAGGATAAGACGTCCGGTGCATTTGTATCGAGCGATGCAACGGTGTTCGAATCCCGCAGGCGGGTACCAATTTTTCTAATGAAATACGTACTTAACAAATGTTCACGATTGACTTCCACGGTGAAGGAATAGCATCGTGTAATAAAAATCAAACCCGCAAAATTATAATTTGCGTAATTACTGGTGGTAAGATCTCTTGTGAGTCCGCACGGGTAGGTACCACCCCACCTATTTCTGCCGTAAAGCAGTAATGCGTTTGTACGTTGTAGATGTCTATGGGCTCCAGTAACCACTTAACACCAGGTGGGTTGTGAGTTCGTCTACTCATCTAAGCAATAACAAAAATAGGTTTTAACAGTTCATTTTGAACATTTTCTGTCGATCTGGTTATTATTATACTTCACTAATTTTTATTAGACATTCGATGGAACTGCCACATTATACACTTAAAACGTATTAGTTAAATAATTGTTAAACCAAATAAATTTTTATGGAAAAAAACTGATCATACAAAACCTATTTATTTGATAACAACACACACCAAAAATTTATAATAACTATGCAATACATCCCAATTTAATAACAAGCAGTCTTATCATTTAACCGATTATTTCTTGGTGACCTTGCGAGCAATGATTTCATTTTTATATTTATTGAATCCCGACACAAAAGTCCCATGTACATGCACATAGGCATTTGCCTATCGTAAAGGAATTAAGGTAGAAATTGTAGATTTCTTTCAACAGATTTAGCTGACGATGATTCATTAAAATACTTTCAAGCAGACCGGTCACCGTTCTCGTCGAACCCGTCGCTTGCGACGAAGGGCTCGACGAGTAAATTAACTCTCAGACACAGCCCACTGATTTTCTCGATGGATCTTCTCAGTGGGTCGCGTTTCCGATCTGGTGGTAGATTCTGCGAAGCACGGCTCTTGCTAGGGTTCGTGTTAGCATCGTCATCAGGTTTGAACCCCGTGAGCTCACCTACAAACGTTAGGGCGAAGCTGAAATAGCCTCTCAAGGCTATCAGCATAGGTAGGAAAAAAAAAAAAAACTTACTTCTGAATGTACAGCCCTCGGACACTTTGAGGCTGATATCATTGAACTCTATGTCCACTGGTTTTGGTGGTGGCAGGTTTATTTGCACGGTCCTTGTGTCCTGATTTTCCACTTTACTCGTTTTCTTCCCCAGGCCCTGTACTACTGCGATAGCTTTTGACATTTTCAAACCTTTTTTAACGGCGCAGCGTTCTATTTTAAAATGTTTATCACTCAAAATTTCACATAAACTATCTCTTGTTGTGTCCGTCAGAATTTCACTTGAACATCGTGTAGTAAGTAACAAAGATATAGTTTCTTAGCTGCTTATTTCCTTTTTGGAAGCACGGTAATTTCTTTTAAACGTTTTTCATAATTTCTCCGCGCGGTCTAGCACAGATGTTGCCTTATTATTAAAAACGTAACGAATATCCAAGTGCTTGCGTATCATGTGCGAATAGCTCGGTGTTCGTACATGGAATGCCAGTTATGTTAAACCATATTATTATCGTGAAGACAACGCGTGCGATTGTGTGAATTAAAAAGTATACAGTGCGATAAGTTCTTTCGAAATTTGAGTTAGTTTAATGAAATTACAGGTTTGGTTCATAACTGCATTTCTTGGTAAAAAGCGAAACGTTAATGTGCCTATTAAAAATGTGTTAGCGACTTCGGGTAATAGATAAGAAAAGCACGACACCTGAAATTTGTCACGTATAACTAAATAGGCAAAGAGTTTTTTCTTTGCCCATTTAGTATAGATTAAATATATATTTCTCTTCTGTTTATCAGTCGATATTCTTTTCTTTTTTCAGCGAATTGCTTAGAGAACTGATTTGCTTTAGTTACCAATAAAAACTATTATGAAATGATCCGTACTTTTAAACAAATATATGCCAATAACTAAACGTAAGACAAAAAAATTCTAAATCTGGATGCTTTAATGATTATGTTTTAATTTCGATCATAAGGCGTGTACTCATGTTTCTATATTAAAAAAAGTTCGTGTACAATATAAAAAGTCGTCATGACCACGTGAAGACTGTCAATTAATCGAAGCGTCAAAAATATTAAGCTGACAATAAAAAAAACAGGAGATTAATCCGTAAATGTGGTTTTATTTATATTATGGAAAGTTCGTTCAGAAAACCACAGAAATGTTTATGAGTTCCATCCGTTATCGTGGCACTATATTTTTTTTATTTTTATTGCTTAGATGTGTGGACGAGCTCACAGCCCACCTGGTGTTAAGTGGTTACTGGAGCCCATAGACATCTACAACGTAAATGCGCCACACACCTTGAGATATAGTTCTAAGGTCTCAGTATAGACACAACGGCTCTCCCACCCTTCAAACCGAAACGCATTACTGCTTCACGGCAGAAATAGGCGGGGCGGTGGTACCTACCCGTGCGGACTCACAAGAGGTCCTACCACCAGTAATTACGCAAATTATAATTTTGCGGGTTTGATTTTATTCATATGAGCTCCATGCAGGTTGTATTTAATTGCTTTGTCCCGCACTGAATTGAATTAACATTATGTAGCTGGATACAATTAGCAAAGATTATCGTTAAGGGACCTTGAATATAATACAAAACTGAACAATCCAGTTTCTAAATCTGGTTTGAATTAACTTTTGTCGCTTAGCCCTAAAGCTTTTGCGATACGTTTTAAATGATTTCTGTATTTGGCTATCTCACAACGGGGATCGGAAATCTGAAAGTCGCGCGACTGCTGAAGAGGATTATGCAGGATCGACTGTCGTGACGAGGCTTGGGGAGGATATGTCCAGTCGACCACTCTGGGCTGATATATGGACTGATGTATATGTTGTGTTAGATGTGTATGTATTATATTGTGGGCTGATACATTACAGGATTTGAGGTAATCGTTCCAGACGTAAAAAAGGGACGCAATCTATATATATAATATAAATGAATTGCTGTTCGTTAGTCTCGCTAAAACTCGAGAACGGCGGGGCCGATTTGGCTAATTTTGATCTTGAATTATTCGTGGAAGTCCAGGGAAGGTTTAAAAGGTATAAAAATATGAAATTTCTCGGAATAAAATAAAAATAAAAATTTTGTTTTTCCTTTGATGTGTCCCCCGTCGGACGGATTCCTTTTATTACTCGATTGAGGTACTACGAAGTCTGCCGGGTCAGCTAGTATTATTATAATTATTACGGTATGTACGCTAGTTTTATGCTGGCATTCCAGTTCCAACTAGTTATACCTTCCAGTTTGAGATGTAGTACTGCTATCACACCGTTAAGACTAAGAGCCATGTCTCAGTGATACAGGCAAGCATGATGTTGTTTTGTTGTTATAGGCCGGTAAAGATGAAGATTGCGTAGAGCCTAGCTATTTTTCCCTCACCTACCAGTTATTCGTGCTTCAGATACAAGAGACAGACAGTTCGAAACTGGTGCCTCTGCTTTCGGTTCTTCTAATAGTCGCAACGTGAGGTCTGTGCCTTAATGACCTTTGTGAACGGTGGAGTGATGATCTGTGCAGGGTGGCTGGCAGGAACTGGATGAGACAAGCCGAGGATCGTGCTCAGTGGCGAACAATTGGAGAGGCCTATGTCCAGCAGTGGACTGCTATAGGCTGATTATGATGATGATGATGATGATGATGATGAACGGAGACTTTGTTCGTTTGGTTGAACACTGGTTATTAAAAGGAAGTACGAGTACCAAAAAGTTTTGATTTATAAACTATATATTATTATATATGGTAAGCTCTGAACTTTCCCAAAATAGAATAGGAAAAAAACGACTGTAGCTACAGTATCTTAATACTTATATCTATGCAAAAAGTTGAACTGTTGAACTGGACATTTCGTATTTTTCCTTTGATATTAGGTTTTTTTTTTATTGTTTAGATGTGTGGACTCATATACATCTACAACGTAAATGCGCCACCCACCTTGAGATATAAGTTCTAAGGTCTCAGTGTAGTTACAGCCCCACCCTTCAAACCGAAACGCATTACTGCTTCACGGCAGAAATAGGCAGGGTGGTGGTACCCACCCGTGCGGACTCACAAGAGGTCCTACCACCACTAAGAACGTAACTGAACAAGATAAACTTATTAAATTGCGTCCAAAAAAATTATTTTATCATTTTTGTTTTAGTTAAAAAATACGTTTCGTTTTTGGTCCGCGAACGGATAAAGGTTTGTATTTCGTTACGTGACGATTTACGCGGGTCGCGTTAAGAACTCCATCCAGCTTTCTGACCGCCGCCAGTTTGGTTTGAACGTAAAATTAACAAAAACGTTATGTTATCATTGTGACACAGCTGATTATACAATACACTGACGATAACGAAGTGGAAATAAACGAATAGTATAGTCACATACTTGAGGTAGACGAGACAAACAAAATTTAAGTTATTGTAAGACCTTCGAGTCTGTTTTTCTATCTCTGTCCCGCATCAGTTGAGTGACTACATAAGATGAGTGTCATGCTTACCATTACTCATGTATATCGAGTATATGAACTCGGAGTTCAAAGTCTTAATTACATTGTCAGTAATGAGAACTGGCATACATACTTACCGGACAACAAAAAAGTATTTTAAATTCCACATTTTGTCTACATTTAAATACAACTCTCATTTCAGCGCCGTGTCTACAGTCTATGGTGACCGATTAATTTTGGATAAGCCGTCAGCTCGGCTACTCGCTTAACTTTTAAGCTCTTCTAAAGCTAAGCTTCTCTCTTCTTTTGAAGTCGTCGTGGCCTAAAGGATAAGACGTCCGGTGCATTCGTATCGAGCAATGCACCGGTGTTCGAATCCCGCTGGCGGGTACCAATTTTTCTAATGAAATACGTACTCAACAAATGTTCACGATTCACTTCCACGGTGAAGAAATAACATCGTGCAATAAAAATCAAACCCGCAAAATTATAATTTGCGTAATTACTGGTGGTAGGACCTCTTGTGAGTCCGCACGGGTAGGTACCACCGTCCCGCCTATTTCTGCCGTGAAGCAGTAATGCGTTTCGGTTTGAAGGGTGGGGCAGCCGTTGTGACTATACTGAGACCTTAGAACTATATCTCAAGGTGTGTGGTGCATTTACGTTGTAGATGTCTATGGGCTCCAGTAACCACTTAACACCAGGTGGGCTGTGAGCTCGTCCACACATCTAAGCAATAAAAAAAAATAAAAAAAAATAGAATAATACTTTTCTGTAGTAATAAAACACAAATTCGACCTATGAATACTTTGATTGGTAATGTCGTAAACGCATTCACACATACGTGAAGTTAAATAACTTATCGTTTGTTTACATAGGTGACGATACAATGTTGAAATGGTTAGTTAAATTAATAAACAAACCGTTTCGTGTATTTATTTATATAAGGACGTAAGGACAAAAAAAAACCGACTGTATATGTTTATACGACATATACTACCTTTATTCTTTCCGGCAGGGCGAATATTTCAAAACGTTCACAACATATTATGAGATTTGGAACAATTCTCAATCTATTTCATAACTTTTCTTTTATATTTTATTCAATTATGATACAGTTGATGTGTTCAGTAGCTAACCCGCCTGATGTTAAGTGGTTACCAGAGCCCATAGATAACAAAACGTGATTTTGCCACACACTGGAACGCTTGAGTCTATCTTATCTTAATTATTTAGTAATTATGCAAATTATTTTTTCGCTCATCGAGGAAGTGATGTGTTATGTACATATTTCATTAGAAAATTGATAGGTACATCTGCCTACGCGGTTTGATTACCGCTTCAATCGTATGGCTGGTTAGGAACCTATAGGCGAAATATTATTTAAATAATAATATATAATAAATATTTTGATTTATTTAGGCCAACAGCTCCCACAGTTTCGCGACACATTAATACATCGCAAGCCACTGTCAAGTGTCGTGAGAATTACAAATACGATATTCATATCTAAGTCGTTCCGAGTGAATTTCATCTCTGTGATACATTTTTTTTTGTTTATGATTGAATGTTTACTGGTGACCCGGAGGCCTTTCCAGTTTCACCAGGACAGGTGCGCGAGCAAAGGCTCAGTTCAAGGTGGGATTTGCTAACAGCTGCCCGAGCGCCTCCGCAGGAGGCCTCACAACTCAAGAGCAGCTGCTTCGCGAATGAATCTACTACCGGATCGGAATCGCGACCCGCTGAGATGGGAAGATGCACGGGTTAGATTGCACGTCGACCTCTTTGTCGAGTTCGACGAGTACGGTTGCCGGGGACCCTAAGCCTGCCCCTTGAAGGCGTCTAATGCAAAGGTTATTGCATCTGATGGGTCCGTAAGGACGTGTCTAGGACGTCGACGGTGACTGACGCCTGCGTGATCAGGATTCGGGGAGATGATACATTTGGGGTAAATATACAACTAATGTTAATTTTACAACTAAGTTTCATACATTAATAATGTTTAATTTAATAAATGTACATACACCTACGTTCATTTCCGCTATCAAAAGCTTTGCATGTAAGTCTGAAGTCTGAAGTCGTCGTGGCCTAAAGATTAAGACGCCGGGTGCGTTCGTATCTGGCGATGCGTCCGAGCCGGTGTTCGAATCCCGCAGGCAGGTACTAATTTTTCTAATGAAAAACAAATTATCACGAAGGACTCCCACGGTGAAGGAACGCATAGTGTGATAAAAATCAGACCCGCTTAATGTAATTATAATTTGCTTACTTACTGGTGATAGGACCTCTTGTGTGTCCGCACGAGTAGTAGGTACCATCACCCTGCCTATTTCTGCCGTGAAACAATAATGCATTTCAGTTTCAAGGGTCGGGCAACCGCTGTACTGTAAAAACGTTGACTTATAATTCCTGTATCCAGGAGGGTGGCGGCATTTTTGTTGTTGATATCTACAGGCTCCGGGTAACCACTTAATCTTGGCAATAAAAAATAAATGTAAATATGTATCGCCAATTTGTCTTAGTGCGTCCCTAAGTGAAAAAAGTTGAAAGCTTCTGCTAGATCTACCATATCATCCTTTGCTCCGTTTTGTAAATCAGACTGGGTTCGGACACACCAATCGATCCTCAACCGTATTGTTTGGCATGTACCCTAAGCCCCCCATGTACTCCAACGTGTTTGCATCAGTTTTGAAGAGTTATCGGTTGGCGGCGTAGCGTATTCCGACCCGGTAAACTTGTTCTGATCCAGCGGGGTACTCTGAAACAGCAGCAATGTCTGGACAGTTTGGATCTCTGATCGTTGGGGTACCCCTCCCAACTCTCTCGATTCTGTCTCGGTCTGGCTCAGACGTTAAGTCGATGGTGCAGGGTCGTTGTTTAGCGGGTGACCTCTAACATCTCTCTCTACCCCGTGCCAGTGGTACAAAAAAAATAACGTTTTATATTTAAATGGAGCTTCTTCTTGAATGTGTCCGCTATTGACGGAGCTCATTAGGCTTATACATATCTTGTTCGCATATAAATTAGTAATATCTCTTGTCGTAAACAAAATGATTTCGTTCGTAAGTTTTAAATTTTACGTATTGCTCGGCTCCCATATTATTATGTGTGCATATAATGTTACTTCGTTTCGGACTACTCAAAGTGAAATACGATTGGTTTGTTGAATAGTAGAATTATCCAATTCCTATCCATCAGAGTCCCATCGCGAAGACAGTTTCAAATATTTTTATTAAAGCGCCATCTGTGAATATAATTTTGCACTACTTTACACATCGCAGAGAGCGCATGCAAGATGTTTTGTTTAAACGAAAACAGTTCACCGGTAAATATATCGATGGCGCTGAAATATAAATAACCTAAAATAATGTCACGGTCACAAAAATAACACAAGATCCTAATGAGTCGATCATTCAGACAAAGCCAACGATTTCTGAAAAGCCATTACGAGTAATGTTTAACTGTCACATCTCTTTGTCATGAATTCCATTTTCTTTTATTACGTAGATGTACCTATGTACAACAAGCTCAAGGAAAATTTTAGTACCTACCTAGCTGTGCCCATAGAAATGCCACAAATGCGTCTAGTGAAATGAGTTCGAAGTCACATTTAAATGATTTAACGGCCGTACCACCATATTTCAAATGACCGCCACTAGTAATGTTTTTCAGTGTCATTAAGATTAAGATAGCCTTTATTATCAATCTAATTTATGTAACATTTTTATTTATTTTATTAACTAGGTCACTAGCGCGATAGGTATATGTAGGTACATATTTAAAATTTTAAATAGGTAAGTATGTATACACTAGTTTTATTCTATTTATATAAGTACTTATCTAAGTCTCTTTATATATCTAGTTTTATCATTCGAAGCCGGTTTCTTGATCGTCTTGCTGTACAGAATAGGCCTTCAGTGACGTTACAGAAATACAATTAGCATACATTAAAAAAAAACACAATAAAAACAAGTAAGTTTTTTTATTTCTTTTTTTTTTTTATTGCCCTTGTAGGCAGACGAGCAGCATACGGCCCACCTGATGGTGAGTGGTTACCGTCGCCCATGGACTTCAGCAATGCCAGGGGCAGAGCCAAGCCGCTGCCTACCGTGAAGCCGCTGCCTACCGTGCTGTTCAGAATGAGTGATGCAGCATCAAAACAGTAAGTGCGACTAAATAACGAAGCAACTTTATGTTTATGCTAATAACTTAACAATAATTATCCAAATTACGCAATTTTTAAGTCGCAATGTCATAAAAACTACAAGGGAATATTAAATAGTTTTATTTCATACCACTTAAAGACATAGTAGCTATTACATTGTAAGAAAATAAATAGTACGCAATTAACAACAGAATATGTACTGACAGAATACCTATGTTGTACCCTGAAAAACTTAAACGGTACCAAACCGCTGTATTTAAATGTCTTTTTTTTTTTTTTTTTTTCTATTATACTGTTGGATTTTATAAGTTATATAGCGAAATCATTACTAATACGAAATCAGGGGAGTGCTCTGATGAATTGTTTGAGATGATACCATCATCTGGTTTTTATCATCGCACCGCCCGCCACCGGAGTAGAGTTCATCCATGCTACCTAAAGCCACTGCGTTCATCCACAGTGCGTTTCCAGAGATCTTTTTTGCCACGTACCATCCGGCTATGGAATGAGCTCCCCTCCACGGTGTTTCCCGAGCGCTATGACATATCCTTGAAACGAGGCTCGTGGAGAGTACTTAACGGTAGGCAGCGACTTGGCTCTGCCCCTGGCATGGCTGAAGTCCATGGGCGACGGTAACTACTCACCACCAGGTGGGCCGTCTGCCTACAAGGGCAATAAAAAAAAGCAACCCTGTCTGTTTAAATTTCCGCGTCCATACTACTGAATTGATTTTGATGAATTTAGATATGGACTTTGTACCTTAGGGAATAATGTAGACTACCTTTCATCACATTTCCGAGCCCAGACTTTCGCTCATGCGATATATACCTATGTGTGCTTAGTCCGAGTTTAAAAAAAAACCTCAATCGCGTAAAGGTTAACTTAAATCTGTATAGAGTTGGGACCACAGATCATAGCTGTGGTTGGGACTGCTTCGGAAAAGCTACGGAAAACTTTTTGCAATTTAAAACTCACTAATACCAATACTAATACTACTTACTTAGATATTATACATATTAATCTTTGAATCATTTTAAAATCCAAACATTGTTTTCAACAACAATCGACTGCAGTAATGAGGAAAGAATAATATATACATTACTCATTTTTTAAACAGCGTATATATATACATAATAAAAACATAAACAGCATTCATAAATCAGCTGTGCGCTGATGACGTATCACGAGGGTTCAATGCCAACGAGAAACGTTGCTTTTCAGAAGCAAAAATTCCGATAACACAAAACGAGATTATCCATCTTTAGCGTTATCATCAGCAACGTCGGTTGGTTACACTCTAGTACACCGCTTCGCGCACAAGAATCCTTTGTTTACAATTTCTTCATTCACTCATCACCTTTGTCTCACCGGACGGACACACTTAAATAAATAAAGGACATTGTTTTGAATACGCAACCCACACACACCGCCACGGCATCCATTGCTCTGTACTGTACGAAAGCAAAACAATCGAGCGCATTTAATTAATTGGCGCGAGTATGAATGCGTGTGCAATTAATTACCAAGCACGGACAAAGGGTGCGATAGTGCTGTGCTAAGTGTACTAGTCCAGTCAGTGCTGAGACGTGATCAAAGGCGCGCGCACACAGCCGCGCGACGCATTCGCCAACACTGCGTACGCGCTTAAAACGATATTAGTTAATATGATGCTCGCCGGAGCGCAAATCGTTGAAGACAGTGTGTCGTACAGGCCAGAAAATGCATCGGTTTCGATAGGGGCCAACCCCGAGCCGCAGCTGACGACGCAAGGGTTCTCCAAGATGCCCACAAGGGATCCCGTGGACATACAGTTCACTAACATCACATGCACTGTACATCTGGGATTTAACAAAGGTAAATCGTGCATACAATTTCCATTACAGTGTCTTACATTCACTTATATTTGTAAATCTTTGTCTACTTTAAAACTGTGCTTTAAATTGTGAAATATTCAATCCTTAATCGAATGAATTGGATACGATATCAGAAATATAAAAATTTATCGTTAATTAATCTTATCGACATTATAATCTGACTTTGTTACCCGACTGCATCAGGTTAAGCTGTAATGTAATATTTAATGATTTTTCGTTATTGGATGTCTAATTCTTTATGGACTTGACGGATTTTACTATAAACAGGCTGTAAAGTCATCATTCCCTGTGCCGTAACAAAGATATAATAATAATACAAGAACAGTTTTCAGAACTAGTATTCCTTGTACTATGTGAACATAAATAGGTTTTAATATATGCATAATAAACACCCAGGCAAAGAGCAAACAAACATGTGTGCTTAGTGCGAGTTTCTTAACGTTCTCGATAGCGTAAAAGTTAAGTCAAATTTGTATGGAGTTGGTACATGTGCCTACGTTTCCCGCTAGGGGCGCTGTTCCAACTGCATACAAATTCGAGTTAACTTTTACGATATCGAGAACGTTAAAAACTAGCACTAAGCACACTGTTCATCACATAAATGTTTGCTCGATGAAGGATTCGAACCCACGGATCTCTGCCTAGGAATCAGGAGCGCTAACGACCGCACCGCTGAGTCAGTCATATTTGGTTATAATAACATACGGAAAACGATACTTATTTATTTAACTTAATATAAATTTTTGTGGTTATACCCACTGCGATTTTATTTAATGAACGTACTTAATATATTTAGTGCGAAGTGGAACTAGCTAGTTAGAGGTCCACCACACACAATCTACATTATAGAATATTCTGTTTTTGTTAAATAGCTGGGTAATAAATGGCTGCGTTCTAGTTTCTAAGCTAATTCTTGTAGTACTGTATTACACACTTTGCTATATCAAGTGTATTGTGATAGAAGGAAATGAAATTGGCCTATCTAAAATTGATTGTGGGATCACTAGGAGCCGGCTTAGGGACTCCGGTAACCGTACTTGTCAAACTCGACAAAGAGTTCGACGTGCAGCCTGAGTTTCTCGCCGGAAATTCTCAGCGGGACGCGATTCCGATCCGGTAGTAGATTCATTCGCGAAGCAGTTGCTCTTTTGAGTTGTTAGGTCTCCTTCGGAGGCGCTCGGGCAGCTGTTAGCCAATCCCACCCCTCCTGGCTGAGCCTTTGCTCGCCCACCTGTCCTGGTGAAACTGGAAAGCCCCCGGGCCACCAGTAAGCCTTCAATCCTTAAAAAAATGATTATAGGATGAAATTGAATTAGATGGAACCTGAGTTTAGATGAAATTAATTAATGTCCCAGTGAAATCTACATATTAATACGTGAAGCAAAAACTTTGTATCCCTTTTTACGAAAATTGCGCGGACGGAGGAGTATGAAATTTTCTACACTTATAAAGAATAAAGAGAAGAAGTGCACAATGCTAATATCTTTTTTTTAAATAATGCGTAACAGATACATTAAATCAATAAAGAAAACATTACACACACTACATACCATGTATTTGACGCACACACGTATACTATTTATTGTCAAACTTTTGTTCTTGACGTCTGTTGTCAAATTGAGAATAGATTAAATATTGTTTGTCTTTGTCTACGAATAAATAATAAATATTTTTTATAGTGTGGTCTTGGCGAAATTAGTGATTATAGAAGTATAAAATACAATCATAATAGTGTACAAACTTACAATTCCAATTAATTATAGCCGAATTTCGACTACTGCGGGACCTCTAGTTTGGTGGAAATTTACATAAACTTTTCGGAGGGACTAGAAAAGTCACGTCCAGAAATTTTATTAGATTTTTCGACACTTATGCTCTTTGGCTATCGATTCGTATTCGCTTTTCTCAGTCAGACGCTATTTAAATATAGGTTCTTTTCTCTCTCATTTATATAATTAGAGACACCTATTAAACAGCCCCACTTTTTTAGAATTATATATTACAGTATGGGATATACATCCCATTCTCACGGATCGTTTGGAACCTCTGGGTCTGCGGAGGGACTTCGGTTCCCTCTGTATTTTGTACCGTATGTTCCATGGGGAGTGCTCTGAGGAATTGTTCGAGATGATACCGGCATCTCGTTTTTACCATAGCACCGCCCGCCACCGGAGTAGAGTTCATCCATACTACCTGGAGCCACTGCGGTCATCCACAGTGCGTTTCCAGAGATCTTTTTTGCCACGTACCTTCCGGCTATGGAATGAGCAACCCTCCACGGTGTTTCCCGAGCGCTATGACATGTTCTTCTTCAAGCGAGGCTTGTGGAGAGTATTAAGCGGTAGGCAGCGGCTTGGCTCTGCCCCTGGCATTGCTGAAGTTCATAGACGACGGTAACCACTCACCATCAGGTGCGGCGTATGCTCGTCTGCCTACAAGGGCAATAAAAAATATATATATTAGAAAAAAAAAGCATAAGTATGAATAGAATAATTTTTCACTGAGAGCTATTATATTATTACATACGGTAGTAACCTCAACTCTACCTTCGTTTGAAAGTCAATATTGGAGCATTGCTAAAATGTAACAGCGTAACATATGAAATATTTTCAAGCTGTTAAAATAATTTACTTCACAGTTTCCTTAGATAGAAGGCTTAGATTACCTTATTGGAAGTGGTTATTCTTGGTCTTAGACATCAACAATGCCAACGACAGCCAAGCCGATGCCAACCGCTTATAAGTCATTTAAGTTCGTTTGAAGTAGGTCATTTTTTTTTATTACTTAGAAGGGTGTACGAGCTCACAGCCCACCTGGCGTTAAGTGGTTACTGGAGCCCATAGACATCCACAACATAAATGCGCCACCCACCTTGAGATATATAGACGGCTGCCTCACCCTTCAAATCGAAACGCATTACTGCTTCACGGCAGAAATAGGTAGAGTGGTGGTACCCACCCGCGCGGACTCACAAGAGGTCCTACCACCAGTAATTACGCAAATAGGATGCCCCTTTCCTTTTTACTACCAGCGTTCAGGAATTGCAGTGAACGGGAGTGAATTCTAGATCTGGACTGTACAGGGATTATCCCGGATTATCTTTAGAAAGGCATTGTTGTCCCCCCCAGCAACACCAGACAACAACGAACTGTGCTCGCGTGGCGTCTGGTGCGTGTACTAATAAATAGATGATAATTTTTTTAAATATCCAACACGGCTAGAAGATGTCACGACATAGCCGGGATTATAGATAAGACTTGAAAAAATATTCAAATACACTTTACATGCATCTAAAAAATGAAATGGAGGTTTTTATTTCGATTAACGTTAGCGAGATATTTAATAGTAAATTCTTTGTTAAACACTAAATATGACAAAGTAAAAATTGTTGGGTATCTTAATGCTTTATGACTACTGTTCTAGATAACGTTGAACGAAGTGAATTTGGTGCAAACGATGATAGAACATCATCCTAAAATTTACTGTAGCAATCAATTATAAATAAGAGTTTAAAAAAATAACAAAATACGCTTTTATAGACAAGCCAACTAAAAAATAGAAAATAAATTTTAATAAATTTGAATTAAAAATAGTGTAAGAAAAAATTATTTTTAAATATTTTTTAAATATTGAATTGTCATCAGTCTTCAATAATTATACCAAATTTCGACTTAATCCGACGTTTTGAAGGGGACTTGAACTAACATACATACGTCTGAAGCTAATAAAAGCGTATTAAAAATGGTATCTATTGGACATATTATGAGTTCACATTGTCCATGTTGTATTTTGTTAAAGTGAAGTAACAACATGGAAGCTGTGATCCGTTTGGTTCAGTATAATGTGTTCACGGATGGTTTTTCCGATCACAATAAATCCAAGAATTCAATGTAAGCACGTGCACAATAAAAGGTTTCTCTGATCACCATTGATATTGCTCATGCAGTGTGAACGATTAACACGTTGACTGCTGGACTATTGAGGAATTTTTAGCCAGTGCATGTGAGGTCGTTCCGAGTCAGGATTGGACTTGTTTATTATATGAGACCTGATAGGCCTCAAAAAATGCTATTTCTGCCGTGAAGCAGAAATGCGTTTCGGCTTTAAAGGGCGGGGCAGCCGTTGTAACTATACTTGAGACCTTAGAACTTATATCTCAAGGTGGGTGGCGCATTTACGTTGTGGATGTCTATGGGCTCCAGTAACCACTTAACACCAGGTGGGTTGTGAGCTCGTCCACACATCGAAGCAATAAAACAAAACTGTTTCAAATATATTCATACCTATAGAAATGTGTAGTTGAAAAGTTTTGACTGCAGCATCAGCGAATAGTGGCGTGTGGGGCTTTTAAAGTCACATAACGCAGTTAACATGTTAAATCCAGAGATTGTCCATTGCCATACAGCATGGCAGTACTGCTAGCGTAATGGGTACTTTCGGGCCGGGTGCGATCCAGAGTGGCTTGTTTGAGTAGCCGATGCCTATGCGCGCATTGCTGTTAGCGTCAAAGGCGGATCCGGGGGGGGGGGGCATGGGGGTCATGACCCCCCCCCCCCTGAGCTGCTTCCAAGACTTAGGTGAACCACTAATTGAACATAATGATTTTATTTATATATTTTGTCACTATACAGATTTTATGTAACTACATACCTTCAATATTTAATTAATTTAATATAGTATAATAACTTTGTATGATGGCGGAATGAACGCATCGAAAATTTTACTATGTGACCCCCCTCCTGGCGCCAAAGCTGGATCCGCCCTTGGTTAGCGTGGACCTATTGGTTACTTATGACGACGCTTGCAGCTGAAAGTAAGTATTGTACTTTTTGACGAAGCATGTTGTTGATAACTCTGTTTCTATAATCTGACGAAGCGTGTTGCGGATAATAATATGTTTAAAAAAAGTGTTATTTCATTATTGCGAACGATTTGAATTAAACAAGTTTTTATGACTCACGATATACATCGATATTTCAGAAAACTATTTATAATAGAAACTTAGCACACAAATTACATAGAAACAAGTTTTTTTTTAGTAACATTTAAAAATTCATTTCAACATATTTCTCTGTAATTGTTCTGTCATTGATTGAGTTTTGAATTATTTTCAAGAATTAATTATTTATTTATTCTTTATTTGTACACACAGTTAATATAATACAGTAATTGCGATAAGATATAAAAAATGGCGAGCTTAACTCAACAATTGAGTTATCTACCTGCTAACCGTTCTTAAAGGAGGAAAGCTTTACATGAGTGGGTAGATGAGTACAATCTAATTAATTTAATTATTGATACTATAGTTAATAACAATAAAAATAATAAAAATAAACACTAATACATAATATATCAAACTATATACTATATGATAATATATTATATGAAAACCCGTGAAAAATAAAATAAATTGGTTAACAAACCGACGAGGAATTCTACTTATTTGTTTTGTCATTGCATATTATAAAATATTAAATGAAATTAAATGTTATAAAATTAATATATCTGTCACTCCCGAGAACCCGAGAACAAAGCTTAGAAGTTAATAATTAAAAGGTTAAAAAAACCAAATGCTCCTTTGTTTAAAATTAAACTAAAATACCAATTCACAATGGAAAGACTGAACACACTTAACAAATATAAATTTTATTATACTTATATATTGCCATTTACCTTGTTATTTGTTTGTGATATTTTTATTACTTATTTAATAACGTTATTTAACACAATAGCGGTAGGTATTAACTATTAACACACAATGTGCGTACGAGCAATGCTACGAAATAAAACAATTTTAACAACGATTAGTAATAACCTATTTTATGTTCCGCTCGCACACATAAATTGTACAACCCTAATTTGATTGTTCACATCGAGACGTTGTAAATAGGTCACTATTCCATTGATATACGAGCTAATATTCTACGTCGACTTACAAATAAAATATTCTAATCCTGAAGTTGACTTTTTTTTTATTGCTTAGATGGATGGACGAGCTCACAGCCCACCTGATGTTAAGTGGTTACTGGAACCCATAGACATCTACAACGTAAATGCGCCACCCACCTCGGGATATAAGTTCTAAGGTCTCAGTATAGTTACAACGGCTACCCCACCCTTCGAACCGAAACGAATTACTGCTCCACGGCGAAAATAGGCGGGGTGGTGGTACCTACCCGTGCGGACTGCCAAGAGGTCCTACCACCAGTGATTACGCAAATTATAATTTTGCAGGGGTTGGTTTTTATTACACGATGTTATTCCTTCACCGTGGGAGTCAATCGTGAACATTTGTTGAGTACGTATTTCATTAGAAAAATCGGTACCCGCCAGCGGGATTCGAACACCGGTTCGCTACATACGAATGCACCGGACGTCTTATCCTTTAGGCCACGACGACTTCCAACATTACCATGACTGCTATGATTCGCACTAACAACATTGCAAAAAGCAGGTTTATTGAGTCGTAAGTAATATGGTCGCATATGTAACATCATTCCTCACATTAGGCAACCTGTTAGTAATGCATATATTCAAATTAGTGCTTTGCTCGTTTTATTGCTTCTATTTATGATAAACGTAAAATAAAGACGGTTCATCGACCTATAATGATAATGCGCTAAACCCTAAAAAAAACCCACTAGGTACCTAAATATCGGAGAAATACAGATGGAGATGTTAAGAATTTGGGAAAGAGAATGCAATAATTGATATGATACTATTACTCCTAAGTTAAGGTAATACAGCAACGATAATTAGAAGTGAGAAGCATCACGATACCTTATATCCTGCTGAAAAAAAAAATTAATATTAAAAAAAAAAGAGGAAAAAAGACATGCTCGCTGAGTTTCTTGCCAGTTCTTCTCAGGACGGAGGCTAGTTTTTTTGGGAATTGGCGGTAGTTCTTTTTGATGTTCAACAAGTATGTACTTTCATTTATGTTGAATTTTTTTTTATTTGATTTGAATAATCAGATAGACTCTGCTTCCTCTGATCTCATCACTACAAACTCTTCTTCTAAAATTGTAACGCTAAAGCGAATGTATATTACAAGCTACGAAAGTACTTTGATCGGACTAAGGTAAATTTACACAATGCACTAACATGATACACGGTGAAGCAGCGTCGGGAAAAACCTGACATTTAAACGATTTTATTATTAGGCTAGCATACTTTTAAACGGTTTTATTATTAGGACGGACCCTTCGTCGTAAGCGACGGGTTCGACGAGAACGATGACCGGTGCTGGGGGCACCTAAAAGCACCGTTAGTGGATCGGGAGGATCCGAAATGACGTGTTTTGGGCGACGGCGACTGATTAACATTTGGTCCGCAGAATCGGCTATGTCGTTTCCGGCGGCCACGATGAGAGGATTCCCATGTCGTGCCGCTTTATCGAAGTGGACTTAATTGCGTTTTCTGTACAATATTATGAAAACAACATTTAAAGCCTTTATTTTACACAGTATTTTTGAATTAAATGGTCATTAAAACGACTTTTACGGCTTAATGTAGCGTATTCTATTGGCATTATATTATTTTATCCGACGTTTCCAATACTTTGCAGATTTGAGGTCACGAAGGACCAAGGTGATATTCGTCATTTAATCACGTCTATGACTCACGAATACTGAACAAAATAGATACTGTAATAAAAACGTAAGAAAATAATCAGAATACGGCGAATTGTAGAGAAGAATAATCATAATAATAATTAACTTATTTTATTTATATTATACTAGCGACCCGCCCTCGCTTCGCTTCGGAAACTGTAATTTATTATTGATTTCTCCACTATTTAATGGATGTTATTATACATATAAACCTTCCTCTTCAACCACTCTATCTATTAAAAGAAACCGCATCAAAATCCGGTGCGTAGTTTTAAAGATTTAAGCATACATAGGGACAGAGAAAGCGAATTTGTTTTATACTTTGTAGTGATTTATGGAACGAGCTGCTCATCTGCTGTTGAGTGGTTACCAGATCCCATAGACATCATCTCAATGCGAATGCAACCACATACCTTGAGGCATGAAGTCTCAATTGTATACGATTACGGCTACTCCAGGTCTTCAAACCGGAATGCATGACTGGTACGCGGCAAAAACAGGCAGTGTGGACGGCCAGGATAGCATAGGTGTTCACATTATCGATCGAATTCAGTATTTTAATAGAATAAATTTAATTTCTAAATCTAGGTTTGTTCAATTTATCTGCTTTTATCAACCAACAAAAAAAAACAAGCAATATCGCACATAGCTCAATTTAAATCTATATCTATGGAATTAAAAACAGATTAATATTTTATTTCCATTTGATAACATTCGCTTCGTCGTGTCGATATCAATATTGTACATTCAAATTTCTTCGTGATCAAAATGGTTTATCAAAACTTGAAAACGTAACAATACTATTGATAAAACTCTTGGCATAAACCACAGACAGGTGGAAATAAATCCATCTTTAGTTATCTCGATTGTAACGTTGGTCGAGTGATTAGTAAATCTAACTGCTGTAGCACTAGATTCGATTTCGGTCATTTTTATTAAAAGTTTGGTCACTGAGATCGGGATGAACTTCTCTTGTATCGGATGTGTGAGATCCGTCATTGAGAAAAAAAAATAGATTCGGGCTGTTGACTGTGAAAAGTTAAATGACTTTGATTTTTATTTTAAACTAGCTGACCCGGCAGAGAGAGAGATAAATATAAGGCCTAAACTTTTGTATAAAATAAACATAAAACAAACAAACGGAATCCGTCCGACGGGGGACATATCAAAGGAAAAACAAAATTGTTATTTTTATTTAATTCCGAGCATTTTCATATTTATCTACCTTTTAAACCTTCTCTGGACTTCCACAAATAATTCAAGACCAAAATTAGCCAAATCGGTCCGGCCGTTCTTGAGTTTTAGCGAGACTAACGAACAGCAATTCATTTATATATATATATATATATAGATAGACTACAAAAATAAATTTTTAGGTTTGTTTTATTTATTAGATTAATTAGAATTTTTTTTTTGTGGTTTTCTTTATGTCATTAACAAGGTTAAAATGTTGCTAATGGTGAAGCAAGGTCAGACGGATAGCTAATGGAATCGGTCAATGTCGCTTTGAAAACGTATGCATAAAAAGAAATAAGTTCCGAATTCTTTAGACTTAATGAATACCTACTGTCATTAATTTGCACAAAGCAATTATGCGGTAACTTGTTTTCTGTAATGAAAAATAGCTAAGTGCTTACAGTTTAATTACTATAACTTTTAACGGACGGTACATAATTAGTAAAACACGAAAAGAAAAAGTGTTTCGCGTAAATATGTTCTGATATCAGCGTAGATACTATATAGTACTAACTAATATTTGTTTTTTTTAAATCGACTTAAGGAGAAGATTCAATAAAAAGTTATTATGTTAAAGTTATTATTATGTATTAGCAAATTAAAACATCACCAAATGTAAAAGTATTTGCAATTGGAACATTTAATTTAAGCAACTGTCTTTTATAATTTTGCCCATGAATAATTTTCAACTATATAAAGAAAATAATAATAACATTGTTAGCTAAAATAAATGAAGATATTCGCAAAAAACTATTTGTAACAGTAATTCATCTCTAGAGTGCTACCATACCTACCACTAAAATACCATAGACTATGAGACCCCATTTTACTGGTGGTAGGACCTCTTGTGAGTCCGCGCGGATAGGTACCACCACCCTGCCTATTTCTGCCGTGAAGCAGTAATGCGTTTCGGTGTGAAGGGCGGGGCAGCCTTTGTAACTATACTGAGACCCTTAGAACTTATATCTCAAGGTGGGTGGCGCATTTACGTTGTAGATGTCTATGGGCTCCAGTAACCACTTAACACCAGGTGGGCTGTGAGCTCGTCCACACAACTAAGCAATAAAAAAAATACAAAAAAAAAACGACAATTTTTTTTTTCTACTAATCAAAAAATTAGTAATAATAAACCTCATATGGCAATCACATGTTTGATTAACTAGCATTACTAAGTCCTCATCCGGATACGACGATATCAGTAGGTATTATTATCACGATGTTCGTCACGCTACCTCGATTACAATTATCCTTGGGCTTCGACTTGAAAATGTTTTAAATATTTCAATGTGTTAATGTTTCAATATTATAATCTTTGTATACAAACAAGAGTTTCGCAAAGTATGGGTATTTTTTTTTTTGATTTTCAGTTTTTATACATTATTTTATACGTAATACGAGATGGCTTGAGGAAAAAAATTCTCAAAACAGTACTGAAAAACTTAATAAACCAAAAGTATTGATTCAAATCCTTTTTGCAGTGATTACAAAAAAAGAATTATAAAAATACGATGACGTCACTTATACGGCCAAAATGGTGTCTGTTTTTATCAGATATATTTTAGTGAATGTCACTTTTTAAAATACAATACAAAATAAATGTAGTGTAAACACGACAGAAATGCCAAAATTAAATCTTAAACATACTATTCTCTCTGCCTATTGCAATAAATTCCCATAATTAATTGACAATCGTGGTTTTTATATGAGAAACAAAGCAATAATTCTTATAAACAATAACTTCAATGAAATTACGCACCATTTCGATTCTGCAATGATATGATCGGACAATGACAGATTACAGATGCCAGCCATTTTTTTAGTAAGAATAAACCAAAGCATCAGTCGCTATTCAACAGAATGAATGACGTCAATGATGCTTATCTATAAATACTTTATGTATATCTATTTTCTTAATACGAAAGACATTTTAAAGTTTGAGTCGATACATAATAATATGTCGGAGAAGTCACAATTATTAACACCATATCGTCAGACATCGTAGGGGCGAATAAGGTGATCGAGCTAAGAGAAATATTAAGTATAACAATCACGTCTGTTGTCTTAGAACAATTTAGAAATATTCTCATGACGTTAGCAAACGAAAACTAATGACAGTTCTTAGAACGGAAACACAGCTCTTCAAGAAGACTAGTTGGTAAATGTGGTGGCGTCTACGCGCTTCCATCGGCTAGGCTCTGTCGTAGCACTATTGCTTAGATGGGAGCACGAACTCACAGCCCATCTGTTGTTAAGTGGTTACTGGACCCATGGACATCTACAACGTAAATGCGCCACCCACCTTGAGATATAAGTTCTAAGATCTCAGTATAATCACAACGGTTGCTCCACCCTTCAAACGGAAACGCATTACCGCTTCACGGCAGAAATAGGCAGGGCGGTGGTACCTACCCGCGCGGACTCACAAGATGTCCTACCACCAGTAATTACGCAAATTATAATTATTGCGGGTTTCAATGTTATTACACGATGTTATTCCTTCACCGTGGAAGTCAATCGTGAACATACATAATTCATTAGAAAAATTGATACCCGCCAGGGATTCGAACGTCGGTGCATCGTTCAACACGAATGCACCGGACGTCTTATCCCTTAGGCCACGACAAATGAATTTACTTACTTTCGTTTCGCAATCGAATCGTCAGGTTCTCGAAACTCGAAACTTATACTCATAATCGAGAGCACGAAAATCGTTTTGATATAGGTACGGTAACGTAAATCTCGAAGGCTCTGCTATCGAGTACTACCATTTAATGTAATGATCCGTTTTCGTATCCAGAACTCGATACATTTACATTAAGAATTCGATTGGTTTTCGTACTTAACGTATAGTACCTATAGGTGATAACCATTCTGCCTCGTTGTGAGAAGAAATCATATGCACCAGTTTTAAGCGTGAGAATGCCATTATTCAATACAGTCAAGACTTCAATCTCATGTCTCAAAGTAGTATGGTGGTATAGTTTCTAGGTGGTGGCATGGTGTAAATTTAGTCCATTTGGTCCGGAACCAACTAACACCGGATGGACCGCGAACTCGTCCTCCTATTTAGAACGTTCGGATTGTCGATAATCCCATTCTCACGGATCGTTTGGAATCTCTGGGTCTGCGGAGGGACTTCGATTCCCTCTCTTCGATTCCCTCTGCATTTTGTACCGTATGTTGCATTAGAAGTGCTCTGAGGAATTGTTTGAGATGATACCATCATCTCGTTTTTACCATCGCACCGCCCGCCACCGGTGTAGGGTTCATCCATACTACCTGCGTTTCCAGAGATCATTTTTGCCACGTGGCTTTGGAATGAGCTCCTCTCCACAGTGTTTCCCGAGCGCTATGACATGTCCTTCTTCAAACGAGGTTTTAAGCGGTAGGCAGCGACTTGGCTCTGCCCCTGGCATTGCTGAAGTCCATGGGCGACGGTAACCACTCACCATCAGGTGGAGCGTAAGCACGTCTGGCCACACGGGCAATAAAAAAAAATAAAAAAATTTAGAACAGTAACAAATATCTGATTTTCATTTGGGCAATAACAATAATCACATTGTATTGTTTATTTTTCAAGAACAAAATGCATACAATACGAATAACAATAATAATTGTACTCAAGAGATCATTCAACTCTATCACTTTGTTATTATATTTATGTTCTCCTGGGCCCTCGAAACAAAAGGATGTGGACAATTTATGTGTACGACAGTGCATTATATATGAAGGGACCTTCCAAAATATTTTGATCTACACGCAGATTTGCAAATAACTGTACATAAAATATGTTAATATATTGTGTTTAAGGTATATGCATAGGTATTATTAATTTGTGCATTTAGTCTTTTTCCCGCGATAAACATAATTTATTAAAACTACTAAAATAAAAACCAAAACAACAAAAACAACTGCACAATGGTATTGTCGTTGGACGACTCGGTCCCCCTTTTTTTTCCTACCTAAGCTGGTAGCCTTGAGAGGCTATGCCAGCGTAACCGAGCGAATAGGTGAGCTCTCGGCGTTCTAACCTGGGGGCGTTGCTAACACTAGCCCTAGCAAGAGCAGTGCTTCGCAGAATCTACCACCGGATCGAATACACGACCCACTGAAAAGATCCGGCGAACCATTTCGTGCTGACAGTGCATATAATTTAATTGAATTTGTGAGGGATAGAGAAGATCTTCCACCGAGCAGGTGATATTGCTCGGTAGACCGACGCGACGGTCCAAATGTTGTTGTTCGGAACTTGTATATATGCAAGCTTATCTTGAAAATGTCGTAAGCGAGATTCCGGCATCTGTCAAATATCTTACGTTGTATGATGACTACCGCCACAAAACAACTCTGGCATACGGACCAACGAAGCGCAAAAACTAAATTCTAAGAATTCCGTTATTTTTCTACGGAACCCCAAAAATGTAGCTACCCAATAACATTGCGGTTTTTGTTTATTTAATTCACTCTTAACTGTCTTGATCTTTTCTCAGAACGTTCATGAATAAGAACAACGTCAGATATATTATTATTTGAGTACGTACACAGACAAACTAACCAGCACCCAGACCAGACCAAGCCGAAACTGACCTTTGACACCTCTGTTATATTTCTGTAGTCTCCAAATATGAAGTTGCTGCGTTGTGGTAAATGAACGTGGACTGTATTTATTGCTTTTGAAATATTTATTGGTCCTTAAATGATAAGTTAAAGACTGAATATAAAATTATAATTTGCGTAATTACTGGTGGTAAGACCTCTTATGAGTCCGCGCGGATAGGTACCACCACCCCGCCTATTTCCGCCGTGAAGTAGTAATGCGTTTCGGTCTGAAGGGTAGGGCAGCGTTATAAAGTCGTCGTGGCCTAAAGGATAAGACGTCCGGTGCATTCGTTGTTGCGATGCACCGGTGTTCGAATCCCGCAGGCGGGTACCAATTTTTCGAATGAAATACGTACTTAACAAATGTTCACGATTGACTTCCACGGTGAAGGAATAACATCGTGTGATAAAAATCAAACCCGCAAAATTATAATTTGCGTAATCACTGGTGGTAGGACCTATTGTGAGTCCGCACGGGTAGGTACCACCACCCCGCCTATTTCCGCCGTGAAGTAGTAATGCGTTTCGGTCTGAAGGGTAGGGCAGCCGTTGTAACTATACTGAGATCTTAGAACTTATATCTCAAGGTGGGTGACGCCTTTACGTTGTAGATGTCTATGGGCTGCAGTAACCACTTAACACCAGGTGGGCTGTGAGCTCGTTCGCCCATCTAAGCAATAAAAAAAAAATTACAGAAACGTGCAAAAATAATAACACAGATATATATACACGAACATTCGCAAGCAAAACGAGCGAATTGTGCATTTTTTATAACAAAAGATGGTTTACATATATGTTAAGTGAGCAATGCGTTCAAAGTCCGTGCCATCGATTATCTCTTGAACACAACATGTTAATCACTAGTACAAAGTCCGGTTAGGATGTGTTGCAACCCGACCCTGATTTAATGACAAATAAACAATGCTAAGCTATTCATTGTTATTATTATTGCGTAATTAATATAAATAGAGGTCCCGCAGTAGTCGAAATTCGACTATAATAAGGAATTGTAAGTTTGTACACTATTATGATTGTATTTTATACTTCTATAATCACAAATTTTGCCAAGACTACACTATAAAAAACATTAACAAAGATAAACCATATTCTATTCTCAATTTGACAACAGACGTCAATAACAAAAGTTTGACAATAAATAGTATGCATGCGTGTGTGCGTCAAATACATGGTATGTATTGTGTTTAAGTTTTTCTTTATTGATTTAATGTAACTTTTATGCATTATTTAAAAAAAATATTAGCATTGTGCACTTCTACTCTATATTCTCTATAAGTGTGGAAAATTTCATACTCCTCCGTCCGCGCAATTTTCGTAAAAAGGGATACAAAGTTTTTGCTTCACGTATTTAATATATAGATTACAGAAACGAGCAAAAATAATAACACAGATATACACGAACATTCGCAAGCAAAACGAGCGAATTGTGCATTTTTTATAACAAAAGATGGTTTACATTATTTAAAGTGAGCAATGCGTTCAAAGTCCGCTCCATCGATTATCTCTTGAACACAACATGTTAATCACTGGTACAAAGTCCGGTTAGGATGTGTTGCAACCCGACCCTGATTTAATGACAAATAAACAATGCTAAGCTATTCATTGTTATTATTATTGCGTAATTAAAATAATTGTGTATTATTTTACGAGTATGTGTATATGTATAAATATTCTTTATTATTGTGAAATGAATATATTTTTTTATTTCTAGGATCGCTTATGCATATGTTAAGTATCTAAGAAACACATCCAAAACTACGCCATTAATTATGCCAAATTCGTTTTTAAACATTTCATGGTCATTAGCCTCGAGTCCGTTTTGTGGTCGCGAGAAACATAAACCATAAATACAAGAATAAAAATACTTTAAATTTAAATAAAGGCTTCCAACTTTGCCTGAGAATTGGATCGATTCAGTCGAGTACCACTAATCACTAGACCAACAATCCAATTGAAATTAATAAAGATAGATAAACAACCGTGTAATGGATTGCGCTAAGTAAATATGAACAATGTTCTGTTTCCTATAACCTAGAGAAGATCTTACAACAATAAAGTGTCCAGTTTTTCGCAAATAGTCGATCTTTCTCGATTTTTCTATATAATGTATAACACTTATTTTCAATTAACCGTAAAATAAATTTGATCTCTACATCTGATTTATAAAAATAAATTAATTAATTAAAACTACTTTTAAGGTTTTAATGTCACATTTCACACAATCTTTATATTATTTTCAACGTTCCGAATACTCATACTTTTATGGTAGGCAGCGGCTTGGCTCTGCCCCTGGCATTGCTGACGTCCATGAGCGGCGGTAACCACTTACCATCAGGCGGCTCGTCTGCCTACAAAGGCAATAAAAAAAGTGTTTGTGGTTACCAACGAATAAAGTGTTAATTCGTAGACATTTCAATACAATGCTAACTAACGCATACCAGTTTTTCGTCTTTTTCCTAGATATATTAAAGTATTCTTAAGTAAGTCTACGACTCGCAAAAAAACCGAAAATCTACAAAAGTATGTAATAGAAATATTTAAATCGACATTTTTCACACAATTAGCGACAGTGAGACAATGGGACGAGATCTTGTTAATCTAGTTATTAAATATTTCCATACAATGATTCGAGTCCGGAACTTGCCTGAAAAAAAAAATCTCACAGATGGCGCTGTATTAAATAGTATGTATATTTCTGTCTCATTCTTTGCTGGCTTTATCCTACACATTTTTGTATTTGTGTCTCTTACCTGTCGTTTTTTCCGTTGCATCCGGTTTAAACCACAACGATTCTAAAGAAGTTTTCACTTCAAAAACTATAAAAATTATCAAACACAACGAATAACCGATAAAATCTTTAAATAATACTTTTAAATTATTTTCATAAAATTAGTTCGCCACTGCTTAGTTGAATATGTAGAGATGTTCCAATGATACGATAAGATTCAAATTTAAATAATTACCATAATAGTCTGACGAAACTTATTAAGGTCTAGAAATTTTGCAAATCTGGTGCTGACTTTAGTGGGAGTTTTGAAAACGTCATATAGTATACGTCATGATTGCAAACAGACTGGACTGCCCCTATATAAGACACTGTTGTAATAAGCATCTGGCTCTCATTAATCTAACACAGTGACTAGTATGGTGGCGGTTACTCAGTTAACATTATTTCATTATTTATTGTATTAGTTCCTTTATTAATTTTATATTATTAGTTGACAATTTTAATTTTAATAATTTTGATTTAGTTTCATTTTTGTTTGTTTTTGTTTTTAGTCATTCTCATAAATTGTAATTTTAATTTTATTTTATTTTGATTTAGATGTTGTGTAATTGTATGTGAAATTTTATGATCTTAAGTTGCCTGAAATAAACGCGTTTCATTTCATTTCATTCATAGTATTGAGACAAGGTCGAAATCGCAATTGATTTTGCCTATTTTTGTCGTGAATCAGTCACGCGTTCCGGTTCGGAGAGTGATATTGCCGTAAAATAATAACACACAACGTTATTGCAATATACATCGTTGACCCTTCGACTTTATACCTCGATAGAGATGGCGGCGGTCTATGGTATTCGGTTGGACAATGCCTACGAGGAACACAAAAATATTCTTAGTTAATAATTTTGTGCGAACATTCCAGAAACACTAAAAGCAATTTATGTAGTCTCGTTCACCCGTCTGAGCAATAAATAAAAAAATAAGTTATATAGAATACCTTCGAAATAGCTCTTCAGAACCATTTTCGAGATCTGTAAAATACTTACTCTATTTTAAATTTTCATTTTAACTAGAATCTTACAGTCCTAAGTGCTTGATTCTGAGTGTTTTTGAATATATAGTCATCGGACACATTCATTTAACAATGCTACGGTGTATAAATAGCCTAATTCCATAATTACAATTAATGATACTCATTTTTACCTTACAAGGTAAAATTTAAATTCAGTACACTGAATTTAAATTATGTAAATGATGTAGACAGTTAATAATTTATGTACGAGATACTAATTATTTTGATATTTAAACAATTGTCTTCAAAACAATGCTGTTAGATAAAATACAAAATATTTATATATTGTTATTTCGTCAAAATTAAAACGCAATCAGGTTTGTTATAGACTTCGTCTGTAAGTCAGAGTTTTAATGATAAAATACGATCGTATTCAAAACTGTATTTCTTTTGTGAAATCAGTTAAAAATATATTTAAAAAACGACGAAGCATGTTGCTGATAACTCTGTTTCTATAATCTGACGAAGCGTGTTGCGGATAATAATATGTTTAAAAAAAGTGTTATTTCATTATTGCGAAAAATAAAGGTTACTGATTTTAAAAAAAAAAGTGATTAAAGTCTGACTAACTCGATTATGCAGCAGTTAGTGACCCTGATTGTTATCTACCATTGAAAAGCAGAACTATTCTGAAAACCGTAAGCACTCATCGTGACATTGCGTGATATTTTTTCTTCATTAACGTACCGCTCTCGGCAGAGTGATCGTAATCGTTACGTAGTATTGAAGGAGGCCGACTTGATGCATCTCACGATGTCCCACCATTTCTTACTGTTCGGGGCTATTCCGCACTAATTTAAGGGAACTCCTTGATTCCTTCGGTTCAGCATATCGGAAACCTTCCGTAACAATTGCGTGCTATGTTTCATGCATGCAACCATCGCGTGCAGATAGTTCATGGACCTAAAAAAAACTGATGGTAGGAAGTATAATCGGTCGAGGTAGTATAATTAATATATTTCGGCCGCTAAGCAGTGATGAGCTCCAATTTTAAAGACACCACTGAGACTTTACAGCTGAGATTTCAACTGCTTATCTTAAGTTGTGTATTATTATTGTGATATTCTGTATATTAATACTGTATAAACTATTATATGTATGTATGTATGTATGTATATGTGCTTGTGTATATATGTATGTACCTATATACTTCTTTTTTTTGTGTATGTATTTGTAACTTAATATAAATTTCATTGCACCTACCACTATCCACTCTGCACTACCTTTGGTTGACTGGTAGAGAATGCCTTAAGCATTAAATCCGCCAATGTAAATTTTACATGAAGTGTAATAAATAAATAAATATTTACAGTCTCCTAGTTAAATAGTCCCAAACAAATTTAATATATTGGTACATGTTTTGTCTCGATTATACGATCTCTCGAGTGAATATTAAGCCAATTACATTGTAAATTATGTAAAAAAAAATCCTTATCGTAACCATTGTACCACCCGCGGTTGCATTAATTACACGATAAAATAAATTACATTTAATTGTGAATTCGGTAATTGTCGGTGTTACACCAGATAGCGTCAGTAGTAGGTAATGTGCTGATAAGAATTCAGGTCGGACACGGTGCTGATAATTTCCATTGTCATGTAAGTAACAGAAAATGTCTTGAAGATACTTCGTATTTTATAAATTAAGGAAACCCTAAACATATTGGTCTAGGAATGTTCGTTGAAAGTTCTCATTGTTCCCGTACATAAGGAAAATAGGACTAAATAAAGATACAGTCAGGCAGCCGCTGTTTCAAAACAATTGAAACTCCAATTTCATGTTAAAAGTTTTCGCTGCACATTCTTTAGGTTAGTTAGGAATTGTTTTTTTACATCCTGTATTTTGGTTATCTTATTTCAAATTTAAGCTAACCGGTACTGATAATACAGTAATAGCTATTTAATAAATGCGTTATGTTGTATTTCAAGGGTCCGTGTAGTAGTAGTAAAATAATAACTGGTTAAAGTTGTACGATGACAGCGTCGTTTGAAACATTAACGCCAATAGAAAGTTTTTTTTTATTCACCCTTCAAACCGAAACGCATTACTGCTCCACGGCAGAAACAGGCAGGGCGGTGGTAACTACCCGCGCGGACTCACAAGACGTCCTACCACCAGTAATTACGCAAATTATAACTAAACAGGTTTGATTTTTATTATAATGCACGTTGTTATTCCTTCACCGTGGAAGTTAATCATGAACAATTGTTAATTACGTATTTCATTAGGAAAATTGGTACCCGCCTACGGGATTCGAACACCGATGCATCGCAACATACGAATGCACCGGACGTCTTGTCCTTTAGGCCACTACGACTTCAAAATAGAGGATTATGGAAAGAGAAAACAAGATCTTCTCGGTAAATCAGGATAATTTCCCCGGACCTTTTGAACTGGGATTAGTTACATTAATTACGTCAGATATACTAATGACAATCGAGTTTGAGAACATCTATATATTAATACGTGAAGCAAAAACTTTGTATCCCTTTTTACGAAAATTGCGCCAACGGAGGAGTATGAAATTTTCTACACTTATAGAGAATATAGAGAAGATGCACTTCTTGCTAATTTTTTTTTTTTAATAATGCATAAAGATACATTAAATCAATAAAGAAAACATTACACACACTACCATGTATTTGACACACACACATATACTCTTTGTTTATTGTCAAACTTTTGTTATTGCTTAAAGTCTGTAGTCAAATCGAGAATACGTTAGTATTGTTTATCATTAATATTACAAGTATTTGTCTATAGTGTAGTCTTGGCGAAATCTGTAACAATAGGACCATAATAATGTTGAAACTTATAATTTTAATTAATTATAGTCGAATTTCGACTACTGCGGGACCACTAGTTTAGTTAAATACGTAAGTTTTCCTGTTTTCAGTTTTTTTTTGAGGATCACGTGTTTTGGTAACGTGACACGTTTTGTGAAGTGCTCAGGGTTAGCAACTTTTGAAATGTATTTTATTTTATTTTATTATTAATATTATATAATACTCATATTAGTTACTGAGTTCGTTTTTTTATGTATTTTTTTATAACATAGATTATTAGTTATTGGCTTGAAGCCAATATGTACTCGAATTAAAGTAATAGTGACATATTAAAAAAAATACGTTTCACTAAGGCTGTCAGATCATAAGTACATGATTTCCTTACTCATTTCCTCGATCCCTTTTTTGAGTGGATAATGCCATTGTAGCCATTTCTGCCGAAAATTAATTAGGTTCTTGAGGGCATCAACGGCGTGTCGCAAAATTCCTTTCTCAGTCATTGTCTGTTCTCTGGAATATTTAAAGTTATACGTTCGATTTGACAATGAAATATCTATATACTAATACGTGAAGCAAAAACTTTGTATCCCTTTTTACGGGACGCGCGGACGGAGGTGTATGAAATTTTCCACACTTATAGAGAATATAGAAAAGAAGTGCACAATCCTGATATTTTTTTAAATAATGCATAAAAGATACATTAAATCAATAAAGAAAACATTACACACCCTACCATGTATTTGACACACATATACGCATGCATAGGTACTATTTATTTATTGTCAAACTTTTGTTCTTGACGTCTGTGGTCAAATTGAGAATAGATTAAATATTGTTTGTCTTTATTAATATTTTAATAGTGTTGTAGTCTTGGCGTTGAAAATTCAATCATAATAGTGTACAAACTTACAATTCCAATTAATTATAGTCGAATTTCGACTACTACGGGATCTCTAGTTATCATAATTATCCATTGAATTTTAATCATGAACGGTATCCTAACTACAGAACCCTGTGCACTGTTTATACGCACTTTTTCGGTTTCTCCTATTTGTTTTCACTATCAAGTATTAACGTCGTTTTACAGTTCAAAATATAAATCAACAAAAAAACGTATGAATTCATTTACAAAATACACACGCTATATTATGTAAATATACATAGATAGCCTTTGTAAAATATCATTGGATCATTTCATAAAACTCATTCTGAAATAATCTCTATATATAAAAATGAACTGATGTTCGTTAGTCTCGCTAAAACTCGAGAACGGCTGGACCGATTTGGCTAATTTTGGTCTTGAATTATTTGTCGAAGTCCAGAGAAGGTTTAATTAAAAGGTTGATAAATATGAAAATTCTCGGAATTATATAAAGTTTAGGTCTTTTATTTGTCGATTGAGGCACTACGAAGTCTGCCGGGTCAGCTAGTATTATAATAAAAAAACGAATACCTTTCAATTTTCTGTAGTTTTTGATTGATAAATAATCTGTGATAGATAAAATTACACAGAAAACACTTAACACACTATAAAGTATGAAAATCATTACGAGCGATGTACTGTTTTATTAATAACTACTTATGCTATTTATCTTAGGAGCTTTATTTATTTATTTCGGACAATGATCGCGAATCTTTTATCTGCAACTGAGGTCAGTGACCGGCCGGTGACGTCACGCCATCTGATACCTCACAATATAGGTCGTACTATCGCCTCTCACAAAGAACAAGTACAAAGCAATACGTACTTGAAAATCAACGTACGTCGCATTATTTTTGTACGTATCAACAGTTTTGTGGCGTGCAATAAGCGCACAAAAACTGCCAAGGATATCTTTTGTTAATCTCAATAATTAAGACATAAATATGTATAGTGTTATTTTTGCATTGAAATGCATAATTAGTTAACGATATATACTCGAAACTTGTTTTATATATAAACAGAAACATTGTGTTAATATTATAGTTTTAAATTTTTTCTTTTTCTTGCTCTCCTCCTACATTATATGGGGTTTTACGAGCAGCCGCTTGACTGTCATGTCTATCTTCTTTGGAATTATTTCTCCAGTAGTATATCCATTGCAACGAACATCCATTTTTTTTTTTTTTGGAACGAAGTTTCTTATGGGACAATGCGGAGGGATACACTAACCGGGAAAAAGCGTCCGTAACGTAAGATTTTTATTAGTAATGCACACAGTGTACGACTTAACTTTGTAATAACGTGCAAAAAATAATATTTTTTTATCATTCATTGACCACGATCTCAGAGCGTTCGTTTGCCATACACTAACTCTTAAGCAAACAACCGTGAATGAAGTGTACCACAATAAGTTCGCACGTTACCGAATGACCGTGGGTTGTTGCGAAACCTCCAGTTTTATTTTCTTTATACCTCGAATAGAACTTAAAATGAATATTTTTATAATAAGGAACTTCGTTCCTATCCGGTGCCCCACGACACCATACATCTTTTTTTTACCTCATCGAAGGATGAGAAGACCAAAGAAGTTTGGTCGTCATTGTGACTTGTGACGTCATTTAAGTGCAAGCTTCGACCCGCAATTTGAATGATGGTTCCATAGACTCATCCCACTGAGTTCCTCATCGGATCTTCCCAGTGGGTCGCGTATTCGATCCAGTGGTAGATTCTGCGAAGCTCCGCTCTTGCTGGCGCTAATGCTAGCAAATTCGCTCAGGTTGAGCCCGTGAGCTCACCTACACGTCCGGGCGTAGCTGAAATAGCCTCTTATGCTACCACCGAATAGGTAGGGAAAAGAAATGATGATTAATGGTGTACATCAAAAGAACGTCTTAACGACATTTAATGTGAAGGATTTTATTAAAAAAACGTATGCACTAAATCATTCTTTGTGAAATGGCGACGACTTTGTCTTTTGTTATATAATATATACCTAAGTTATAAGTGAAGCAAAAACTTTGTACTCCTTTTTACGAAAATTGCACGGACCGAGGAGTATGAAATTTCCAACACTTATAGAGAATATAGAGAAGTAGTGCACAGTGCTAATATATTTTTTAAATAATGCATAAATAATACATTAAACCAATAAAGAAAACATTACACACACTAACATGTATTTGACACACACACGCATATATATATTTTGTTAATTGTTAAAGTATGTGGGTCAAGTCGAGAATAGATTCAATATTGTTTGTCTTTATTAACATTTCTCTAAAGTGCAGCCTTGGCGAAATCCGTGAGTATAGAAGTATAAAAGTCTTTGACAATAGAATCATAATAGTGTACATACTTATACTTTACTGGTGGTAGGACCTCTTGTGAGTCCGCGCGGGTAGGTACCACCACCTTGCCTATTTCTGCCGTGAAGCAGTAATGCGTTTCGGTTTGAAGGGTGGGGCAGCCGTTGTAACTATAATGAGATCTTAAAACTTATATCTCAAGGTGGGTGGCGCATTTACGTTGTAGATGTCCATGGGCTCCAGTAACCACTTTATACCAGGTGGGCTGTGAGCTCGTCCACCGACCTAAGCAATAAAAAAAAAAAAAAAAGTTAATTATAGTCGAATTTCGACTACCGGGGGACCACTAGTATCATTTAAATTCAAAAAACCAACGCCGTCGGCTTAACCTACAAATACACACACACAAACACATAAGTACATATTATACTAATTTGCGAATATACGCAAAAGAGATAATACACCCTAGCAATATACAGCTCTGTCCGATATTAAAATAAAGATAATTTTAAGTTAACCGACAGATAAAGAATTGTTCTTTGTCTAGTAAAAGTATTTGTTCGGGCGCAATACACGATATGACATACACACGTAGGCACACACACACATACTTATCTACGAATATAGGCTCGTCGAAACTACATAATCAATATTATGTGTGATTGTAGACTCTTAGAACAATGGAATGTTGTAATAATAAGGTTTACGAACGCAAAACACGATACAGCTGAGTTTTTAATGCTGCGAAAATCGTTCTTTATCGTACTGTCGACCACTGCTACTCTTTTAAAATACATAATATGTACATATATCCAATACGTGACCAAAAATACAAAAAAAAAGATTCTGTAGTGTTGAGCTAGATCGGTGTCACTTTATATCTATCCCTAGTTATCGTAAAAGTCGATCAATCTGGTCGCTAAAGAATGGGAATTAGCCTTCTCTGGCTTTTGTTGCGTATAGGGTATATTTACCCCGTATGGGTGGATATTACTGTCTTACCTATTTCTGCCGCTGCGTGATCTTTAGTTCTAGCTTGGATACAAATACCATGATATAATTGACACATCAAATTCTTAGAATGTCTTAGAATAGGTGGCACCACGTTTTGATGTCTGCGAATTCCGGTGGTCATAAAAAACTACTTTTACGGACTAATACGGGTTTTTTATTATCTTTACATTATTTCCGAAGTTTCCAATTACAGTTTTCGTGGTCACGGAGAACTACTGTAATATATAAATATATATATTTAAATATTATGCTAGGTTTTCCGTGAGGTAAGAAAAATTTATAACGCTACTCCGTAACTCTGAAGTTTTTATTTATTGCCATTATAGAATAACGAGCATGCGGCCCACCTGTTGATTAGTGGTAGCCGTCGGCCGTGGACGTCTGCAATACCAGGCACAAACCCAAACCGCTGCTTCCGGTATAAAAGGCAGAGGAAGAAAAAACGAAGAAGATTTTAGGACACGTAGAATTACTACTGGACCAATATTGAGATCTTACAACCACAGTAATAATACAGTCAACATTGATAGTTATTGTAAATATTTTTTGTATTATCATAAAGCAATTAGTTACGCGCGTAATTATATAATGTAATTAAACATGAACTGTGTGTCAATCGATAAATAATAGTCTCGCTGACAGTGTACAAATCATAAATGGACATCTTAAAAGATTAAGTATTGATGTGATTGCGTAATTCTAGGGATTTTTATAGTTTTACTAGCTGACCCGGCAAAGGTTGTTTTGCCTTATAAATTACTTCTAGGAAAGATAAATAACCTAGATACAGACTGCAGTGCCATCTGCCAGGCTTATTTGTAAATTTAAACCATTCTCGAATCCACCTGAAGGTACACAGAAGATTTCATTAAAATCGGTCCAGCCGTTTAGGAGGAGTTCAGTGACAAACACACGAATAGAAGAAATCTATACTAATATATAAATCTACAGTGGTTTTTACGGATGTTCCGTTATAACTACTGAACCATGCATCCGATTGACTTGAAACTTGGTATCCATGTAGAAAATACATGTACTTAATGGATAGGCTAATATTTATATGAGTGTTGGACTCCCCACACCAGTTGCGGGGGCGTTAATGATGAGAATCTTTGGGGGGTGAGAAATAATAATGTTAATTTGAAATGCCCAGCGAAGCGGACGAGTACAGCTAGTATATATATAAAGATGTGTATACAGCTCGAGTTGAGAGGAGATTTAGGCGCGAATCAGTCACGTGTCCAGGTTCGGATGGTGGGGCAGTCGGTATACCTACTATAGAAATGATAATTCAACGTCGTGTCACAACCACGGTCCCATAGACGCAACCCATTGAGTTTCAAGCCGCATCTTCTCAGCGGGTCACGATTCGGAAACGGTGAATTCAGTGAAGCACTGCTCTAGCTAGGGCTAGTGTTAGCAAATTCTCTCAGGTCGAGCCCGTGAGCTCACCTACCCGTCCGGGCGTAGCTGGAATAGCCCCTTAAGTTACCGACGATTAGGTAGGGAAAAAAGAAAATGTGTGGTGTCGTGGGACACCGGATAGGAACGAGGTTCCTTATTATAAAAATAATAATTTTAAGTCCTATTCGAGGTATAAAGAAAACAAAACTGGAGTTTTCGCAACAACCCACGGTCATTTAGTAATGTGCCAACTTATTGTGGTACACTTCATTCACAGTTGTTTGCATAAGAGTTAGTGTATTGCGCAAACGAACGCTCTAAGATCATGGTCAATGAAAAAAAATGTGTGCGTGTACTAGTGTACACACGTAAGAAGTGAAACTTATTTATGGCCTTATTTTTCGAAAAATGATCTACATGCAACTTTCTAGAAATTGGTTAAATAAAGTTAAATTAGATAAAGTTTAAACAAAAGGATTTTATTATCATAGACATGAATACAAAAAAGTTAAATTAGATAAAGTTTAAACAAAAGGATTTTATTATCATAGACATGAATACAAAAAAGTTAAATTAGATAAAGTTTAAACAAAAGGATTTTATTATCATAGACATGAATACAAAACAGATGGCGCGTAACGGAAAAATGTGACGCGTAACCGAAAAATGTGACGGTAAATTTTTTTCCAACGCCGATAAGGAAGTTTCACTTCAAAAAAATTGTTATTTTTTGTACGTTATTACAAAGTTAAGTCGTACACTGTGTGTATTACTAATTTGTACGTTATTGCAAAGTTAATTCGTACACTGTGTGCATTACTATAAAAATCTTACGTTACGGACGTTTTTTCCCGGTTAGGGTACTTACCCCTCCGCATCGTCCCATAAGGAACTTCGTTCCAAAAAACCACATACCAGTCCGCGCGCAGTTGGAATAGCCCCTTCCGCTACCGACTATTAAATAGGGGAAAAAAGTTATGTCGCAAATGATCTGGACTAACAATCAAAACAGTACACTAACTTCGAATATGTCACGGTCCATACGCACTAAGTTGTATCGCGTTTTTGTAATAATAAGTCATGTTTAATACGAAGCGATAAGAATGTTATTTTATTGTTTACTAGCTGACTCGATAAATAAAAGACCTAAACTTTTGTATAAAATAAATTTAAAATAAACAAAAGAAATTCGTCCGACGGGGGACACATCAAAGGAAAAACAAAATTGTTATTTTTATTTAATTCCGAGCATTTTCATATTTATCTACCTTTTAAACCTTCTCTGGACTTCCACAAATTATTCAAGACACAATTTTTAATTCAAAATTATTATAATTTATTTTATATTTTTTGGTTGGATTTTTTATAAAAGCGTATTTTGTTCGTTTTTTTAAACTATTATTTATTTTCCATTTTTTAGTTGAATTCCAATTTTTTCATTTTTCTTTGAATTATTGAGTTGTCGTCGGTTCTTAATAAGTATATACACCAAATATATATATATATACACCAAATATGTATAAGCTAATACACCAAAAAATACTGTCGAATTGAGAACCACTCTTTTGTTTGAAGTCGATTGACACTTCGACCTTAAGTCTTGAAATGGGCAGCAGCATTCACAATGTGTTCACTATCGACCCCGTAACAGCAGATGACCCCGCAAGCTCGTTGACCTATCTTTGCAATTATAAAACTGTGGCCTAATTTCGTTAAATATAAAGATAAAAACTAATTATTCGTTTGTATATATAACAATAAAAAAAAGCATATCATATCGGAACCCGATATAAGGTTTTATTCAATGGACTTTGGAACTTATTTCCGATGAACACGAGAAAAACATCGTAAACACATTCTAACTAATTAAAATCGATTCTGTCCATCGAGTCAATATGTTAGTATTATTCTGTCAAGTGCATGTCAAATGTAACTAATCTCTGACGTCAAGGGGGGTTATCGAGATTGAACCACGGAACTTACTGATCAAATAGGTCGCTTGTAAATAGATGCTGCTATGCCTTGTCTGTAGAGTAACCATGCGTTTTTTTTTATTGCTTGGATGGACGAGCTCACAGCCCACCTGGTGTTAAGTGGTTATTGGAGCCCATAGACAAGTTTAGTTACAACGGCTGCCCCACCCTTCAAACCGAAACGCATTACTGCTTAAGGCAGAAATAGGCGGGGTGGTGGTACCTACCCGTGCGGACTCACAAGAGGTAACTATAATTGAGACCTTAGAACTTATATCTCAAGGTGGGTGGCGCATTTACGTTGTTGATTTCTATGGGCTCCAGTAACCACTTAACACCAGGTGGGCTGTGAGCTCGTCCACTCATCTAAGCAATAAAAAAAAAAATGTCCTACCACCAGTAAACAATTCAATTGCAAAAATCGCGAAGAGCGACAAGTTTTACCACTGAACCTGACCTACGCATAAAAAATATAAAAAGCCACGATAAGCGGACCGAATCAGTCTTCGTTCTTTTTTGAAATGAAACTTTATTAGGCGCGTTGAGAGTAAAATTTAACTCGCGACAGATTCGTTACGGCTAGAGAGAAAAGATACAATTTAGGAAGAGCGAGAGCGAGAAAATAGAACCGTGGAGAGAGGGAAGGGACAAAGCGAGTTAGGTCGTTTCTTTTATAAACAGCATTTCCCATTACAAGAAAAATTTGATTTAAGGATGAAACATGAAGAAAACCACAATACTACACGCCGCAAAAGAAGTTTCACTTCTTTCACGTGCACAATGTTGCACGCGCACCATTTTTTTGCGTCGGCAAACAGCATTTGTTTAATTGTTTAAAACTAGACCTTTCGTAACTTTAACGGCATTAAAGTAATAATAAAGCAGCTTAATGAGCCAGAAATATTCCCTTGAATTCCAAAAAGTATTGTGTGCGTGTAAATATTGTTTTGTCTCTGGTCTCGATACTAGTTTAAAAAAATGGAAAAGTTGTATTCGTGTGATCGAATTAGAAAGTGCCCTAGACAAGTTCTCACGGATCCATCAGATCTATTAACTCTAGCATTAGACGCCTTCAGCTCTAGCACTAAGAGCAGGATTAGGGACCCTGGTAGTCATATTCTTTAAGCTCGGCAAAGATTTCGACACAACCTAACCCAATAACCCATACATCAGCCCGCTGAGTCTCTCGCCGGATCTTCTTAGCGGTGGCTATTCCGATCCGGTAGTAGATAGTCTTCTCCGGATGCGCTCGGACAGCTATTAGAAAATCCTATCCCTCCCGGTTGAGCCTATGCTCGCCCACCTTTCCTGATGAAACTGGAAAGACGTCCGAGGCACTAGTAATTCTTCCTTTCTTAAAAAAACGATCACGCAAAACGAACAAGCCGACAACTTCGGCGCTCGGGAGTCTTTAGGATGGCCGTGTATTGATTGCGGTCGCCCCACCTTTTTTCCCGGGCGGTGTTCGTATGGTCGCGTCAGAAGTGTTGGCGAAACGTTTAGTGGATCGCTTCGGCAGTTTCACGTATATAATAATCTATATATTAATACGTGAACCAAAAACTTTGTATCCCTTTTTACGAAAATTGCCTGGACGGAGGAGTATGAAATTTTCCACACTTATAGAGAATATAGAGAAGAAGTGCACAATACTAATATTTTTTTAAAATAATTCATAAAAGATACATTAAATCAATAAAGAAAACATTACACAACCATGTATTTGACGCACACACGCATGCATACTATAGGTATTTATTGTCAAACTTTTGTTCTTGACGTCGTTGTCAAATTGAGAATAGATCAAATATTGTTTGTCGTTGTTAATATTTTTTATAGCGTAGTCTTGGCGAAATGTGTGATTATAGAAGTATAAAATACAATCATAATAGTGTACAAATTTACAATTCCAATTAATTATAGTCGAATTTCGACTACTGCGGGGCCTCTAGTGAACCTTTATTATGTGTTTATTGTTTGGATAAAAATAAGCGAAGGGGTAGTCACAAATGACATTGTGCGTTGTGATTGGTGTTTAGCTTGTCGTAATAAATTGATAGAACGAATAAATTTCATTTAGTAACTTCATTTGCAAATCATATCTCACAAAATTGATGAACCGTTTTCATTTAACCCAATAAGCATTATACTTAATTAGTTTCTAGTGTTGTTTTATTATCGGCGTCCGGTTTCCTTTTATGGTGACCCTACTAATTATCGAGTTAATATTGAATGAGTTATATATTTTATTAGCTGCCTTGCAATTTCAGTAAACATGTGGCACCGATCAACATCGTGATCGTTTTGTGTGTTAGTGTTTATATTCAGATTAGTTATAATTATCATAATATCGAAAATGTATTATCGGCCTTTATACTGTTTAGCTTAACTCTTCCCGAAATTTCTAAGTCAGGCGGCAATCCATATTAAAGAATGTATACTTTCTGAAACTTCTACGTTATACATCAACATGCGAGCCCTGTGATCGCCCATTGCTGAATACTCAAAAAAATACTAGAAAAGAGATCTCTTGTGTATACTTAATTCGCTCTTTATGTTTTAATATATAATAATATATCAGTCGTAATATTACCTAACGTTACAAGCCGCCTTTAATCAACTAATCTCGATGGTAATTTTAAATTCGTTTTGACTATTTTTTTGTAGATCCAACAAAAATCGATGAATAATCTTATGAAATTATTGTATAAAAATCAATAATAAATATAAAAAATTTAATATATAATATACCAGTTGTCACCCGTGGCTTCGTTTCCGTAGTCCAAGAGAAATGTCAATTATTTTTTTCTAAATATAAAAAAGTACCTAACTAAAAGGACGGGAAGGACGCATTACATGGGTTCGAACAAACGTGTGAGGCCGAAGACTCGTATTCCCTGCAATAACGGTTGGCGTAATCTTTGAAGCGGAAAGCATGACTGCTTTGCGAAATACCGTGAATTCCTTAGTAAAACGATCGCTGTACGTCAAACACGAAAATCTATTAAATGCGTAATGTAAATGTATCGAGTTCTCGATACGAAAACGGATTACGTTAGAAGGTATTACTCGACAGCCAGCCTTCGAGTTTTACGTTACCGTATGTGAAAACGATTTTCGTGCTCTCGATTATGAGTTTTTTTTTTATAGCTTAGATGGGTGGACGAGCTCACAGCCCACCTGGTGTTAAGTTGTTACTGGAGCCCATAGACATCTACGACGTAAATGCGCCACCCACCTTGAAATATAAGTTCTAAGGTCTCAAGTATAGTTACAACGGTTGCCCCACGCTTCAAACCGAAACGCATTATTGCTTCACGGCAGAAATAAGCGGGGTGGTGGTACCCACCCGCGCGGACTCACAAGAGATCCTACCACCAGTAAAGAAGTACCAGAGTATAAGTTTCGAGTTTCGAGAACGCGACTATTCGATTGCGAAACGAAAGTAAGTAAATTCATTCGTGCTGCTGAAATTAATTTTTTTTACGGACCGTTTAAGTCCTATACATTTTTTCGCGATACGAACAGTTTTTCGATAGTCATTCGTGCTCACCCCTCACTCAGTACTCGTATCGTGCGATGCGACAATGCGCGTTCAAATCCCTCAAGCCGATACCAAATTTCCAAATGAAATACGTACTAAACTCATCTCCACGAATGACTTCCACGATGAACCGAATAAAAATCAAACCAGCCCAAAAATATAAATTGCTTAATTACTGGCGTATTGTAAGCCCACATAAAAAAGTACCACAACGTTGTCTACGCCCGTGAATTAATCATGCGGTTCCAAAGGTGGGACAGTCTCTATTCAATTGTGACTTGGCCTTGTGTGTCAAGGTGGGTCGCGATATTCACACTGTTATGTCTATAGCAGCCTTTCCTAAAGTGGGCGTTAACAACCCTATGTGGGCGCTGTAGGCCTAAAGAGACCCAGAAAAAAATGGGGACGTTGTGTAGAGGTTTGGGAGGCGATTTGCAATTTCATCTAGGAGGACTCTTAGACACCGACTGAGCTCTCGCTATAGAGGTTTTTAAGTAGGTGAAAAAATGGAGATGCTAAAAAATAATTACTCCCAAAGTGGGCAGTAGACAAAATAAGTTTGGGAACTCTCGGTCTATAGGTTCTTATAGCCTCTAGACACCGGATGGGCCATGAACCTGTCTCTGCAGAAATATTCTGATTTCGATCACAAATATCAAAGTCGTTGGGCATAAAGCCGTATGCTAAAATTTTTTAGAAATACTTAAAGAGCCGCCCAAAATTCTAAACACAGCTTACAGCTTCTTTTTTTCTTGCAGGCTCGAAGCAAATTCTGCATGGTGTGAACGGACGACTCCGGCCTAAGCAACTGGTTGCGATCATGGGTCCCTCCGGTGCTGGTAAATCGACTCTTCTGGATGTTCTATCCGGATATCGTATCACGGGCGTCGGCGGGGTTGTCCACGTGAACGGAAGAGGCAGGAACATGAGTACGTATATCTTAGAGTTAATTTAATCATTTAATTAAAGATGGAATCAACTGTCTGCCGAATTGGTTCTCAAATAGATACGTGTGCGGTTTTTTGTCGTCGCCTTTTTTCGAGATATAGATTTATAGGCTATATCAGCTCTAGTTCTAGCTTTAGTGAGGAGTCGGTTGATCGTTTGAATGAACTAAGCCCTGCCCAACTTTTTCTCTTAAATTTCTTGAGGTTGCATTTTAGTTGAATCGTAGGATGTTAGTATTGTGAGATGTAGAAATGACCACACTTTTAATTTCTTCTTCGAGACTGTCTTTCTTTCGGGACATTCGTTATAAGGAAAATGATGTTTCGACCTCATCCAGCATGGCGTGGTGGTGTACCGATAACTACGATAGAACAGCGGCAATCCGACAAAAATCTCAAACGAGTTTTTTGTTATGATATTTTTTCCAATCCTGTAAAGTTGCAAAAAGTTCGCTTAAACCAAATTTCAATTCAATTCACCACAATTCACCCCTCGATATATTTAATTATACATAAATAATAGTCCAAAGTCAAATGGCAGCAGAGATATGTTTGTTTAGTAATGCAACTGCACTAACAAATCATTCGGCGATGTAGCCGTGGCCTCGCGGGACTTGTGCTTGAGGACTGACTAGAGGCTATCATACTATCATCTACATAACACCGGATATCGATGTCACAACAAATATATGACCGTGATTGATCACCGCGTTACATTACAGCGGGAAACATGATTTACCGTGTTTTGCCAATCACTCGATGATACGCGGGACTGTTTGTTTGTAAAACATAATTTATAATGCAAATATTTTTTGGTATTCTAATGAACAATTGTTGCTAGATCACAATTCGTGTTTTGTATGAACAGATGTTCCATAAATGCTATTGTGGACTATAAAGAAAAATTACGAAACATAATATTAAACTTATTTTAAATGAGGTTTTAAAAAAGACTTAGCTATTCTTACGATCAGGTAGATCGTAGGATACAGAAAGACAATAATGTTCAAAGCTATGTTATATGAAGAAACTATAATAAAAATCGGGTATTTCTTGCATGATACTCTTCACATAAGCGTAATTTACATTTTGCTATTACATAAATGCACAGTTCACACAGTTTGATTGATGCGTAACAAGATTGTCAGTGATTTATTTCGAGTGAATGTGTTGTAATTGTCACTTTTATCGAAATGATGACTTTAAGTTGCTTGTTAATGTTGCATTGGATAGTCATACGCTTTTATATTTCTTGTAAATAAACACACAAATGGATAAAGGATAAGACGCTACATGTACCCATATCGAGCGATGCGTCTGTGAGTATTCAAATATCGAAGGAGGGTATCAATTTTCCGAACTAAACACGTCCTTACAGCATGCATATATTCACGAATTACCACCAAGATGAAGGAATAAAATCGTGTAAAAAACAAGAAAAAAATTGCGTAGTTATAAACGGACTTTATTAATATATACATTTTTTTCTTTTTATTTTAATAAAAATATTTTTAATAGTACTAATTAATATCATATCAATAAATATAAATGTTGTATTTACTTTTTTAAACAGTAATGAATTGAATAAACGGTTTCTTAATCAGAGTCCTCTTAATTCAGACTTACCCTTAGTCTCTCGTAGGAATTATAGAGCAGTCATTTCTAAGTTTATGTTCATTTAGTCTGTGCATTAGTACTTTGGAAACCTTATCGACTGTTATGTTAACAGCTGCATCAAATCCAAGAGATGACGTTAGGTTAAGACCTTAATATTGGCGTGGGTGATGATATTTTTTCCACTTCTGCTTATGCCACCAGTACACTTTTTTATTCATAGATGAGTAGACGAGCTCACAGCCCACTCGGTGTTAAGTTGTTACCGGAGCCCATAGACATCTACAACGTAAATGCCGCCACCCACCTTGAGTTCTAAAGTCTGAGTATAGTTACAACGGCTTGCCTACCCTTCAAACCGAAACGCATTACTGCTTCACAGCAGAAATAGGCAGGCCATGAGACATGCTCATAGAAAAAAAGTCACAGTAAGAATTCCCACAAACAAATTATGTCTAGGATCAATAATGCCAACGAAGTTTGGTGATTTCAGAAAGATTCAAGAAGATGTCGTGTTACATACAGCAAGACGACCGCCTGCAGGGACTACTGACTGTCTCAGAGAACATGGTATTGGCTTCCGATCTTAAGCTCTCCATCAAAATGGACAAATACGAAAAAGGAGAAGTGGTGAGTGTGGCACACTAGTGTTTTTTAGCTGGTATCGATAGAGTTCTCCGTTTATTTATTGCTGCATCTATTTTGACATTTAACTGGTGTTAGGACTTCTTGTGAGTCCGCACGGGTAGGTACCACCACCCTGCCTATTTCTGCCGTGAAACAGTAATGCGTTTCGGTCTTAAGACCTGAGAACTTATATCTCAAGGTGGGTGGCCCATTTACATTGTAGATGTCTATGGGCTCCAATAACCACTTAACATCAGGTGGGCTGTGAGCTTGTTCACCCATCTAAGCAATAAAAAAAATGTACAACGGGTGCATTCAAAGTGCCAAAGCTGGTGTACCTCAGCAGGACTGCGCCTGTGTGCAATGCACACCCTGCACTATAGAAAAAGCCGCCTCTGAACTAATATAATACATAAATGCGGTAATTAATATAATAAGTAAATGCTTATAAATGCAATAAGAAAACATGCGTTATACAGGATGCACTGACGTTACCATATCAAATGCAGTGGGGTCTTTAGACCAAGGCCACATTTATTCTTAACAAACAACATGTTAATTAAAATACCTAAGCAATTCACTCGGTACAAAGGGCGTTTACGGACCGATCATTAGGAGGACCGCTTTATCTGTTTATATTAATGTATCAATTAACTGTTAACGAACGCACGGTATGTCAAAACATGGTATTGCATTATCTGTTGTGTGAGATGAAGATTTATTGTCAAAACATGATAAGGACGCGATTTTTGCTTTTGATGCCTTAACCCTTTGAGGTCCTAAGACTAATGTGATGTAAGACTATATGTCCAATACGTTTAGACACTGGACCTCGAAGGATTAAATTGTATTTGGACGATTTGTTTTCCTTTGTTGCACACATCAACCATCTAAACAGAGCATGAAAAAGCGTCTTTTTATTGATGTAAAAGGGCACACGTCAAAGGGTCCACAACCCGTGCAATTGGTTAACGGAGTTATAGATAATAAAACATGTATGCACTGGAGAACGGGCAATAGTAATAATCTTAATATTAAGAATTATAAAATAATATCCACTGTTTTTTCGTACCTGATCGCTGGTAGCCTAAGGATTCAAGATAGACGCCGACGGGTAGATGAGCCTGGAAGGTCAACCTGAGAAAATTTGCTAAAACCTCTCCTAGCCGTAGCAAGAGAAATGCTTCACAGTAACTACCACCGGATCGGAATCGCAACGTACTGAGAAGATCCGGCAATAAACTCAGTGGGTAATATCTATTTAATAAGCCCGTTGAGTTTCTCGCCAGATCTTCTCAGCGGATCACGACTCCGATCCCATATTAGATTCATTCGCGAAGTAGCCACTCTTGAGTTGCTAAGTCTTCTTCCGAGGCGCTCGGGCAGAAGTGAGTAAATCCTCCTGGCCAAGGCCGTGCTCGCCCACCTATCCTGGTGAAACTGGACAGGCCTTCGAGCCAGCAGTAATGCTACTTGCCCTTCCAAAAAAAATCAATTTTATAAATCCTCTGACCTATCTAATTTATTTTATAAATCTGAACCTATAATAGAATTCCTTGTAATATAGGAACCAGAGACTGATAATACATACAGAGCAAACAAAATTTTTCTTCATACGAAATCCGAACCAACGATCCTCGCTCGATACTGGAGTCGCCACTTGCCTGTCTCTTAGTAGTAGTATGTGGCAAGCCCAGTCCAAAAGCTACCACCAAGCTGCCCGATTTGCTTAAAGGGGTACTCATGTAGATTCTCAGAGATTCCTGTATTACTTTTTCAGTTTCATTATCTTTCTCAACTTCCTCACCGTAAGAACGTTAACGTCTTTAACAGTGCTAAATCTCACACTCCGGTATTATTGTTAATAATATTATTATTGTTAATATTTCATTACAGTTTAAAAAAAATACCCATTCCATTTTGTTAGTAAGTCTTACTTATAATCTATGTTAGTAACTTAAAAACCTAACACATAACTATCAGCCTGTCCATTAATTTTTTCCTTCCAAGTGCCTGCTGCAAAGCTTATTAATTAATAGCCTTAATGATATCGTACCTTAACCATATTCAGAAGATGTGATATATGTAATGTACCTGAAAAGGCGCACAAAATTTTTTATCAAGACGTAATTTTTTGTGATATTATATTCAGAAGACATGACATATGTAATAATGTACCTAAAAAGGCGCATAAAAATTTTGTTCAAGACGTAATTATTTTGAAAAATTTGACGTAAATGTGTCTTTGTCTTTTATATCTCGATGCCTCCAATGAACACTACTCTAACCCCAAATTCGTAGGTTTACAAGAGGAGAGTTTAAACGAAAAAAGTTGATAAATATATCTGCAATAATAAAGATTTTATGGTTTTTTCTTGTGTAACTAGTTGATTTACTCTTGCTTCGAACCCCATTAATAATTAATTTGTAATACTTTTAAAATAGTGAAACGATTTGCGTGAAAAACGATAATTTCAAAATTTTGAGTCAGAGTAGTGTTCATTGGAGGCATCGATCTGTACTTACCGGAACTCATTAGCGCACGATCACTTTGCGTTAACTGTGCCCTTCATCGTTCTACGTTATTTGTAAACAAACAAATTTAATTCGATAAATATGTACGTGTGTAATCATTATATGTACGTCAACTGTTTGAACAACAAACATCATGATCATGGATTTGTTTTTTTGTTTTTCCCTGCTGTTATTGTTAATTTTTGCTTAAAATATTTTTAAGTTAAACGAAAAAAGCTGTGTAATTCTTATTAATGATTAAATTTTGTAATTTATGTAATTTAATTCGTTGGCATTTTAGGCGTAGCACGAACAACGTTAAGATGATTTCTAAAATTGGAATTTCTATTAGAACATTAAGACATTATGGTCTAAGAGCCGGTGGGAGATCGACCTTCACCGATCTCATAACCAGATGAGATGTATTTTTTATCAAATATAATTTATAAACAATTATGCCTATAATTACTTGCCTATCTAAAAGTGCTTATGGCTATTTTTAATTTAATTTTTTTATTATTAATTTTAATTAAATTTAAAATTCATTTGGTTGTCAAAAGAATGAGAGTGATGAAAAAAATCGATTAAAGTTAATTTAATTAAAAATAGCCATGAGCATTTTTAGATAAGCAAGTAATTATAGGCATATTTGTTTATAAAATATATTTGATAAAAAAAAAGTTTCATCTGGTTATCACATCGGTGAAGGTCGATCTCCCACGTCTCCTCTACTTTGTGTTGCCTCTAGTATAAAAACCAAATATTTTGTTGTCAATATAATTATATTGACAACAATATATCCATCTATGTATATTTGTATAGCCCTCAAACTAACTTCCCTTAAAAGGGAAGTTAGTTTGAGTTTAAAAAACCTAGGGTCTTGAGAAAAGGCGAAGCCGTATGTATTACTTACTGTCAGCTGTCCCTGGTTAAAGTTGCCGTTTCAAAATATTTCAATTAGTTTTCATAATAACAAGTGGCGTTTATATTCTTAAATATTAAATATATTATGGTTTAATTAATTTTAAATGTCTTCCGTTCACGTTAAAGCAATAATTTGTTACCAAACACCAGTTGGGAAAAAAAACTTACATGATTTTAGACGCACTGAGATAAAGCTTGGATTTATTTCATTAATTTCAATCGGATACGTCACTATGAAGACTAAAATAAACAGGAAATTGATTAATAATTTGACATTTAAGAAATACTATCGTTAAATAAGTAACAATATGCCGAATTTATTAATTGATGTATTAACTAGTCGCATTGTAATCTCGCACACATGGATTTGACGGATGGATACATATGGTTCCCGAAAAGGCGCACTAAAATCATGTTTTAGCATTATCTGTTATGTGAAATGACGATTTATTGTCAAAACATGTTAAGGACGCGATTTTTGCTTTTGATGCCTTAACCCTTTGCGGTCCTAAGACTAATGTAATGTAAGACTGTATTATTATGTCGTAATACGTTCGGAAACTGGACCTCAAAGGGTTAAATTGTATTCGCGCGATTTGTCTTCCTTTGTTGCACTCACCAACCATATAGACTGAATATGAAAGAGCGTCGTTTTATTGATATTAAATAGGCCAACGGGTCTATGACCCGTGCAATTGGTTAACGGTGTACATAATTATTATTGAAAATTATTACATTAAGATAGTGTGATAAGATAGAAATTGGAATAGACTGCAATTTTTCGTAAAACAGGGCAGTTACCGTTTGACGTTTTGCTACGTAAATCTTATTTATTATAGACTAGCTGACCCGGCAGACTTCGTAGTGCCTCAATCGATAGTTTTGAAGATCTAAGCTTTTGTATAAAATAAACTTAAAACAAACAAAAGGAATCCGTCCGACGCGACGGGGGACACTTCAAAGGGAAAACAAAATTGTTATTTTTATTTACTTCCGAGCATTTTCATATTAAACCTTCTCTGGACTTCCACAAATAATTCAAGACCAAAATTAGCCAAATGGGTCCAACCGTTCTCGAGTTTTAGCGAGACTAACGAACAGTAATTCATTTTTATAACTAGTCAGGTCATAAGTATTGTCACACAGTAAAAACTTTTCTTTTAGAATGCTGGCCACAAAAAAGTTTATTGAATTCGAATTTCGAATTGTTCATGAAAATAAAAAAGTATACTTTTAGAATTTTACTCATTTTTAAATATGGAGTGGACGCTTAAAGAAGACCGTGTTGCAGTTATTGCGTTGCATCGTTGCGGTTACGCGCCAATTCAAATTTTTAACATACTGAAAAATTTGAATATAACCAAAAGATTCGTTTATCGTACCATCAAACGATACAATGAAGACTCTAGTGTAGATGACAGGTCAAGAAGTNGCTTAAAGAAGACCGTGTTGCAGTTATTGCGTTGCATCGTTGCGGTTACGCGCCAATTCAAATTTTTAACATACTGAAAAATTTGAATATAACCAAAAGATTCGTTTATCGTACCATCAAACGATACAATGAAGACTCTAGTGTAGATGACAGGTCAAGAAGTGGTCGCCCTCGGTCTGTTAGGACTCCAGCAGCGATAATAGCTGTGAAGGCGCGAATTCAAAGAAATCCCAAACGTAAGCAGAAACTGTTGGCCCTTCAGATGGGGTTAAGCAGAACCACGGTGAAAAGGGTGTTAAATGAAGACTTAGGGCTTCGGGCATATCGAAGAAAAAGAGGACATCGTTTGAATGCTCGTCTAATGGACCTGAGACTGAAGAGATGCTTTGTTGAAGCGGTACGCTGGAAAAAAATATCGGGAAATTCTTTTTTCGGATGAAAAAATTTTTACCGTAGAAGAGAGCTACAACAAACAATATGATAAGGTGTACGCACACAGTAGTGAAGAAGCGAGCAACCGTATTCCGCGTGTCCAACGAGGTCATTTTCCATCCTCGCTCATGGTATGATTGGGAGTTTCTTATTGGGGCTTAACAGAGGTACATTTTTGTGAGAAACGTGTAAAAACGCATGCAGTTGTGTATCAAAATACAGTCCTGACGAACCTTGTGGAACCTGTTTCTCATACCATATTCAATAACAGGCACTGGGTATTCCAACAAGATTCGGCGCCAGCTCACAGAGCGAAGAGCACACAAGACTGGCTGGCGGCGCGTGAAATCGACTTCATCCGGCACGAAGACTGGCCCTCCTCCAGTCCAGATTTGAATCCGTTAGATTACAAGATATGGCAACACTTGGAGGAAAAGGCGTGCTCAAAGCCTCATCCCAATTTGGAGTCACTCAAGACATCCCTGATTAAGGCAGCCGCCGATATTGACATGGACCTCGTTCGTGCTGCGATAGACGACTGGACGCGCAGATTGAAGGCCTGTATTCAAAATCACGGAGGTCGTTTTGAATAAACTTTAGTGTCATAAGAATCTATGTTTTGTTAAGTTCATTTTGGTATATGAATGGTTACATAATGAATAAACTTGTTTCAATTATTTTACATTAAACATGTGACAGAATTTATGACCTGACTAGGTATATATATAGATCTGTGATCAACTGAAAAGTTTATCTTTCGGTTAAGAATGGAATTGTACTGGTGGTAGGACCTCTTGTGAGTCCGCACGGGTAGGTACCACCGCCCCGCCTATTTCTGGCGTGAAGCAGTAATGCGTTTCGGTTCGAAGGGTGGGGTAGCTGTTGTAACTATACTGAGACCTTAGAACTTATATCTCGAGGTGGGTGGCGCATTTACGTTGTAGATGTCTATGGGCTCCAGTAACCACTTAACACCAGGTGGGCTGTGAGCTCGTCCATCCATCAACGCAATAAAAATAAAAAAACCCACAGAAAGACCCGGCGAGAAACTCATTAGGCCTTCCGTTCTCAAGTATATAATACTGTAATAAAAAAATGTGTGCGTGTACTAGTGTACACACGTAAGAAGTGAAACTTATTTATGGCCTTATTTTTCGAAAAATGATCTACATGCAACTTTCTAGAAATTGGTTAAATAAAGTTAAATTAGATAAAGTTTAAACAAAAGGATTTTATTATCATAGACATGAATACAAAAAAGTTAAATTAGATAAAGTTTAAACAAAAGGATTTTATTATCATAGACATGAATACAAAAAAGTTAAATTAGATAAAGTTTAAACAAAAGGATTTTATTATCATAGACATGAATACAAAACAGATGGCGCGTAACGGAAAAATGTGACGCGTAACCGAAAAACGTGACGGTAAATTTTTTTCCAACGCCGATAAGGAAGTTTCACTTCAAAAAATAGGATCCCGATCATAAGTAACTATAAACCACATCATTATAAAATAGGCCACACGTTATTCCCAATACGCCCAGTGGAGTAAACTAAAAGAAGATCAATAACAACACAACATTTTATGAATTCGTTTGATATTATGTTTACCACAAAACTATAATAACCTGTCGAGTATCCTCGTATTCCGATAGCAGTGCAAGGTTACGTCAGTACAGGTTAGACAAGTTTGAACTCGGTAAAAAACTGCAACGTTATGTTTTAACTAGCTAATATTTAGCTCAGTAGCTACAGTAGTTTGTTTGTTTTTTATATCAATCCTAAACTGGAATAGCGTATTACGAAATTCTGGCTTTTTTTTTCCAAGAATAGCGTACCAAACATGCTTCGAAAACTTGAATAGGAATAAAGGAACATTTTATAAGAACTTGATATTTTAACATTCGCTTTATTTGTTTTATATGTTCGCCATTATTTTTTTTGGAACGAAGCTCCTTACGGCAGGCTTGGAGGGGATAGGGATTTTGCTGCGCGACCGAACTGAAAAAAATGTGATAGTAAAACCGTAAGAAAAAGTGCGTGGAATAAAACCGTTAAATGAGACGTGCGCAGGCGCGACAGTCGCATACACAAGCGAGTAGTGTATAATACCTTTCTCTTTCTCCTTTTTTTTATTATTATTCATATAAATAGCTGTTTCTTGGTATATTAATATTATATATTTTACAGTAACCGCAACACTGTGAAGAATCCAAACACCTTATTTATTTTCGAGACTTGGAGATTACGGAAATTGCTATATTATATTATTACTTGAGAGAGCATCGTATAAATTAGCATTTGGGACTTCTATTATAAACCAAAGAGATATAGTGATAGTGGAACACAATTACCGCCTTCTAATTAATAGCCATCAATTCGCCCAGACAGCAAACGATTATCGCGCTAGATCCTATGGTTATTTTTTTTTTAATAATCCTATGAATAATTTTGTGGTTTTAATTTTGTTTTACAGATCGAAGACATATTAACTGCACTAGGTCTGTACGAGCATATGAGCACACGTGCGTCCCGCCTCTCGGGTGGACAGAAGAAGAGGCTCTCCATCGCTCTGGAGCTGATCAACAATCCCCTCGTTATGTTCCTCGACGAACCAACAACGTAAGTACTAAGATCACTGTATTTTTTTATTGCTTGAGCTAGTCCCATATCGAGGGTGGTAAGGGGAGGCATCATGCCCCGGGCGCTACCCGCAAAGATACGCCAGACGGTCCTCAAAACTGATTTTTTTTTTTATTATTGATCTTAGGAAAATATATTTCTAATTTAGTTAGCCTGTGTAATATAATAAATGTTAATTCGTAAATAAAAAGGAACAAAATGGGGGGTGGACGCTAAATAGGTATTGCGCTCCGGACATTAGTTCGAGATCTCAGCCACATTAGGCCAATATCTATTTAATGTCTCGCCCGTGAAGCGAAATTAATTTCCCAATCATATTTTTCGTACAAAACACGCTCTGCATCAATAATAATGCAAAATAGGAACCATCTTTAGAAACTTCCAGAAGAGAAATAAATCGTAAAAACGTTTTAATCTAGTGATAAAAAACTCAGAAAATTCTTCACTCGTTATTTTTCTCAACAGTGGTCTGGACAGCTCCTCGTGTAGTCAAGTAGTCAAGCTCTGCAGGGATCTGGCGCAGCAGGGTCGTACCATAGTCTGTACGGTACATCAACCCTCAGCGTCACTGTTTGCGCTATTCGATCAAGTATACGTTTTAGCTGCAGGAAATTGCCTCTACCAGGGCACCACAAAGAACTTAGTACCATACTTGGAGGGGGCCGGAGTACCGTGTCCTATATACCACAACCCAGCTGATTACAGTGAGTCAGTTATTGTTTTGTGACTTCCGCTCGGTCATAACAAATTTCGTTCATTATTTTTGAACGTTTGGGGCTGAATCTCTAATTACCCCTTCACCTATTGTTTTAATCATATCACATTAAGATTGCTTTGGATCACAATTTTGTTTACGTCCTATCATAGTCCCTAGATTAGTAATAAGATATTAGAAATGACGTCTTGTAAATCAATTAATAACAACATGTTGCAACACATCGACACCGGATTTGTTAAGTCTTTTCGCGGCCTAGTTTGTAGACAATCTGATTCAATTCCTTATCTCGTAGTTGTTTTCGTTTTTTTACAACGCAAATTTTATATTATTTTGGATTTAAAAAGCTATTCAACTAATTCAATTCCAATTCGATTTAAATAGTTATCGAATTGGCTTGCGGAGAATACGGTGAAGACAAGATCCAAATCTTAACGACAAAAGCTGAGAACGGACGCGCACTTTCCTGGTTCGATGATCCTGACTCCATGCCCACTATGGAAATCTTAAGAAAGCAGTGTCCTCTTAGCGTCTTAAAGGAGCAAGACCCTAGTACTGGCAACGAAGAAACTCCTAGATCCAATCAAAGAAAAGTACTTATTAAAAGAGGATTCTTAAAAGCAAAACGCGACTCCGTAAGTATTATTTTATATATTTTAATTAATTGAAATAGTCACAAGTAATTATTTACACTATCTCTGACAATTGCTTTAGTGATACATGATTGATGGCCTTTCATGTTAAAAGCATTGGATTATGGCCTTAAAATTACGTAAATAATCTTCGATATCTGTTTATCATCTTGTATACTATTCTACTTCATTGATTCGTATTTAATATTAATTATAACATATTTAATGTTAACTATGAGTTTAACAGTTAATTAAGATGTGTAACTAATGATCAACCGTGATAAAGATAGTAAAATTTAAAGTTATCCTTAATACTGTGTAAATATTATAAATACGAAAATACATATTTTTGGATTCAAAAGCAGACGAGTAAATTCTGGTGAGTGGTCATCGTCGTCACTAGACAGCACTAATTCAAGGAACATAACCAAGCTTCTTTAAAAACTCGTTTAGTTATCAACAATTGGCTGTTTTGTAGGATATTTTCTCAATCTGGGTATTTCAATATTATTTATCAATGATATGATGATATGTTATAAACAGATGGCAAGCTGAAAATGTACACATAAAAATGTCAAGATCAATGATACACAATGAAATATATTCTGTGTTTACATTCCTTTAACAAAAATGTTATACTCTTCTAAAGTTTGAATAAACATATAAATAACTAGCGACCCGCCCTCGCTTCGCTTCGGAAACATTAAAACACACATGAAAACAAAAAAAAAAAAAATTGCCTATGTTCATCAGGGACAATGTCGGCTTCTAATGGAAAAAGAATTTTTCAAATCGGTCCAGTAGTTTCGGAGCCTATTCGAAACAAACAAACAAACAAATCTTTCCTGTTTATAATATTAGTATAGATTTGTCTGTTACTGTGGGTACCTGCTATAGGATCAGAGTAAATATGATCAGGGGAGACCTACTTAATATTACTGTGACTGAGTGTCCAGCGTGAGATGACCTTATTATGATGACGATCATGATGATGATAAAGGAAATTTATTTTTTACTTGATTAGGTGCATGTTACGCGTTAACAGAATCCATAGCCATCACAACGTGAATACCATTATTACTCTTCAGATAAAGATTACGTTGTATTGAGACAACTATTTTTAACATTTGCGGTAGGACCATTTAGGACCGGATCATCATGATAACTTTTTGCCTATGGTAGTGAAAAGTGACGACAGCGATGATGAAAGTGAAAGTGATTTTGGCGAAAATGATAATAATGATCATATGATAATTGATGATCATATTATGTTACCGAAAAACTATGTGTTCTCAGACAATGACCCATCTCCGGCTAATAGTGAACGTGTTAGTGGGAGTTATGTTGGGGAGTTTATTTATCAAGGCCGGTAACGAAGGCTCCAGAGTCTTGGAGAACTACAATCTGCTGTTTGCGATACTGATGCACCACATGATGTCGCCAATGATGCTTACCATACTCACTTGTAAGTTGTTTGTCCTTTGTTCAATTCTGTCAAGAGAACATTATAAGTGTAAAAGTTTTATCTCTTGATATATACGTATTATGAGTAACAACAGTTTTTCTTGAAACTATAGTAGATAATAGATTATATAATAGACTAATAGAAACCTAACTTTTGCAACTTCACCTTTTCCATTAGATCCCATTTTCTCTTAACAATTTAAGGTAGATCGTTGTTTTGTTTAAGCATGATGTTAAATATAAGTAAGATAGATGAATGGCTGTTTTTTTATTATTGTTTGGACATGATTTCATTAATTTTACATATCGATGGTTGAAAGACTATTTGTTTTGAGCGACATTTATCTTTATAATTAAAGGTTCATTTTATTTGGTATGAGTATCAACAGTCATACCCGATCCTGTAAGCCGAATGGTAAACAGTCGACGTCGCCCAAAACACGTCATTACGGATCCTCCCGATCCATTAACGGTGATTTTAGGTACCACATGCACCGGTCATCGTCTTCGTCGAACCCGTGGACAAGCGAATTAACCCACAAACAGCCCACTGAGTTTCTCGCCGGATTTTCTCAGTGGGTCACGTTTCCGATCCGGTGGTAGATTCTGCGAAGCACTGCTTTTGCTAGGGCCAGTGTTAGCACTACTCCGGTTTGAGCCCCGTGAGCTCTAATAGCCTCTCAAGGCTATGAGCATAGGTAGGAAAAAGAAAAAAAACTCAACAGTTTGATTTTTTTAATTGAACTTCAATTAAGTTTATGATATTTTTTCCAAATTTTAAACTATAAATGGCTTTCCTTCTAAAGTTACAAAAATGTCGCTGAAACCTGATATTATTATAGCCTTGCCTTATATAGCCTAGCCTTATATATTATTATATAGCCATATTATTATATATGATTAAATATAAGGTCACTAATTAACGATTCTATGAGACTCCAACGAACAGAACATCCTGTAAAATTAATAAATGATCCCGCTTGCTAACAAAATTTAATAATAAAAAAAAAAAAGCAATAACACACCATTTAACGTTAACGGCCGTCTGGTGTAGTGGTAAGTGACATGGTCACTACACAAGGGGGTCGCGGGTTCGAATCCCGCCAAGGGATGATATTTGTATGATAAATATAAATGTCTTTTCCAGGGTTATGGATGTATATTAAATATATTATGTATGTGTATAATAAAAATCTTACATTTATATCCGTTATCTGGTACCTGTAACACAAGTTCTTTACGAACTTATCACGGGACCAGTTAACGTGGCGTGATTGTTAGTAAATATTTATTTATTTATTGATTTTTTAAAAGGTTTGTTTTGCATCATTTCCAGTTCCGTCGGAAATGTCCATATTATCAAAGGAGCACTTCAATAGATGGTACTCGTTGGGTTCCTATTACATCTCTATTACAATTGTCGATTTGCCTATTACGGTAAGTGAAATTATTTTCAAAATATCTTGACTTTTTTTTATTGCCGTATAGGCAGACGAGCATACGGCCCACCTGATGGTGAGTGATTACCGTCGCTCATGGACGTCAGCAATTCCAAGGGCAGAGCCAAGTCGCTGCCTACCGTTTAATACTCTCCACAAGCCTCGTTTGAAGAAGGACATGTCATAGCGCTCGGAAACACCGTGGAGAGGAGCTCATTCCATAGCCGGATGGTAAGTGGCAAAAAATATCTCTGGAAGCGCACTGTGGATGACCGCAGTGGCTCCAGGTAGTATGGATGAACTCTACTCCGGTGGCGGGCGGTGCGATGGTAAACACGAGACGTTGGTATCATCTCGAACAATTCCGACTTCAAGCTGGATTTTGTTTAAATTTATTTTTCATATTTATACATTTAACGAAACACAGCGGAACCTTGGCTAGCGTCACTATTTAACAAAAACTCCTAGGTTAATGGTATCTGTTACTGAAAGCGGTTCAAAAACGTGGATGAAGTATGTATCTTCGAGAAAAACCTACCCGCAAGATTTGAACACGGACGTGGTTGCATCAGTCAATGATTTCCTGTTGTTTTTTATTGCTTAGAGCGCTGGACGAGCTCTTGTTCCGCTTAGTGTTAAGTGGTTATTGGAGCCCATAGACATCGACAATGTCACTGCTGCCACCCACCTTGAGTCATGAGTTCTAACTCTCAGTTTTATATACAACGCCTATCGCAGTCTTAAAATTTAAACGCATTACTGCTTCACGGGAGAAAATACGCAGGCAGGCAGAATAGATGCTTGGTAGTTTATTTAAATTGACAGGGTGTCATCGACACCAATAGGGCGGATTTCATTTTTTTCAAAAACCGGTGCGCTATTATCTGTGATCACACTGTGTGTGTCTTTTCCTCTGATGTAATTGGTGTGGCTTTATTTTTTCCGGAAGTAAACATCTGAAAAAAAAGTAAATAAAAATTCAGAAATTCCGAAAGTAAAAATAAAAGTAAAAAGTGTAGTAAAAGTAAAAAATTGTTTTTTCATTTTCAGATAGTATCTTGTGCGGTGTTCAGTGCGATAGTGTACACTATGTCTGGTCAGCCGATGGCGATCTCTCGGTTCGGGATGTTCTTCGCGATCTCCCTATACACGGTACTAGTGGCGCAAAGTTTCGGCCTCATGATCGGAGCCGTCTTCAATGTTGTTGTGAGTTTTTATAGATGTTTTTTTAATGATACAACTCGCTGGGTTTACCTCGGCTTTTCAATAAAGATTTTGTAGTCCACCATATCAATCAGTACATACAATGAACCCATAGAACTAGGTGTGTTTGTGGTATTGAAGAAAAGTAATAAAAATAGAAGGTAGGTAAGCAAAGAACAAAAAAACTAAATGCATAACGAAGTCCATTAATAATAAAACAAAAGGAAACTGGTACTACATATAATGAATCTAAGTCTTAATGATTTCCATCCGAACACTAGTATTATTAAAAATCGTTACTAAAAATTCTAGTTAAAGACAATGTTCTGTGTTGTTACTTTTACACTTGCCCCCCACAAACTCGAGTAAATTTTTTTCCCTACTTATTCGCTAGTACTCTAAGGGTCTATTCCAGCTACGCTATGGCTGTGGAGCTCAGGTGCTCAATCTGGGATAAATTCCTAACACTAGCCCTAGTTAAAGCAATGCAATGCATCCTAGCTAAAGCTACCGCAGTATCGGGATAGTGACCCACTGAGAAGAAGCCCACTGAGTTTCTCGCCGGATCTTCTCAGTGGGTCGCGTTTCAGATCCGGTGGTAGATTCTGCGAAGCACGGCTCTTGCTAGGGTTCATGTTAACAACGTCGTCAGGTTTGAGCCCCGTGAGCTCACCTACATTTTAGGGTGAAGTGAAATAGCCTCTCAAGGCTCTCAGCTAGGTAGAAAAAAATACTGAGAAGATCCGGCGAGAAACTCAGTGAGCTGTGTCTATGGTCAATAAAGAAGAATTCTCCAACAGTAGGATATATCTTTCGTTTCCAGAACGGTACCTTCCTTGGCCCTACTTTGTCGGTACCGATGATGATGTTCGCGGGCTTCGGAGTGACTCTACGCGACCTCCCGCCGTACTTGTACTGGGGGTCATACGTCTCGTACTTGCGGTACGGATTGGAAGGATTCGTGGGCGCCATATACGGGTTGGAAAGACCGAAACTGGACTGCAATGAAGCACCTATATGCCTTTATAAGTGAGTTCATATCATTCAATTTGTTGTAAATAAAGATGAAGAATAAGGACATTCGACTATTTGCTGACCGAACATTGATAATTGTTCAGTGATAGATCTTCCCTGTGTAAATATGCATAATCAAGAGATAATCAAGACCGTACCGATCCGTACATATAGCATCCTACTACCATCCCTACCCAACTATCCTCATTGCGTCAATAATCCTCGATGCGAGGTCGCGACCTTCCTGAATATCTTTCTCCTGGACTTTCCTGCTCTTTCTATCTATCTATATTCAATGCGTGGATCGCATTGTGGACTGAGGTGAGGTGAGTGAGGTTGGTCCGACCAGCGCATTGAACTCCAGACTCCCTACCCAACTATACATAACTAAATATTCTCTCTCTTCAATTCCAGATACCCAAGACAGTTCCTCTCTGAAGTAGCTATGTCTCCGGACAGATTCTGGTGGGACGTTCTAGCGCTCACGATCTTCGTCTTCGTGTTAAGGATTGCAGCTTTCTTCCTTCTAAAATGGAAGTTAAACGCTGTTCGATAAAGACATCTAATTTGCTCAAGCCATTTATATATACTTAGAATTATAGTAGGTAGATTAATAATGTGATTTTTTTTATGGCGAAAATCGTATTTTAAACGGGAATTTAAGTTTAGTACGGTTGGTGACAAAAACAAAATTTATGTTAAATGTAAAAAAAAAAAATGTGAAATTCATAAAGAAAATTTTAGCTAAGTAGGTATTAAATTAATTATTGCAACGGTTTCTAGGTTTTCTTACTTGTACAAACTTGTACAAAGTAAATTATATTTTAGTGATTTCTGTTTTTCTAACCGTATTTTGAGGGTAGGTATTTTAATTTTGTTGACCTGAATTTTTATCTGGTCTGTGTATGAAGGGTAGAGGTACCCTCCATAGGTCTGTGGTTGAAATAGATAAAATTAAATTAAAATGAGTGCCATTTTACTGAGTCATTTTTATTATATGTATAAAATATTAAATCAAATATAATATAGTGTTATTATATCAAATATAAGTTTTTATTTAATAGTAATCGGATAGATGGTTGATTATAGCTATATGAAAGAAATATTAACAAGGAAACGATAAGAAAACGCAGCGAAAAGAATATATTTTGGATGTTTTAATTTCTAAGAAAACTCCAAATTTGAAAGACAGTTGGAGCTTCATATTCAATTTTATAATCCCCGAACATAATGTATGTAACCAAAGAAGACAATTTTCATTTCGTCTAAAAACCGATTGGCCTTTATTATGTTTTTTTGTATTAGAGTGTAATTAGTTTTAACATATCTTCTACAAATATACCATATTTTCTAAAAATATAATAATGCTGGTTTTATACTTGAAGCTTAAATAGTGTATCACCTATGACTTCAAGAGCTTGACATAAATTACAAATAGACATCGATGCGATGAATCCTGATGAAATGTCATAATAATATTTTTTATCTATGACCGTTCCCGGCATTTTTAGGTTTAAGTTTTAAATAAAATTTTAAAACGTTAAAATTATAAAAAAAGAAAAACAAACGCCGGTCTTGCCTTATTATTTAGGTTAAGTTAGTATTTTGTTTATCCCGTCTACATTTTCAGATCACTTTAAATTTATAATAAATAAATAATAAATATTTAATAACAATCACGCCACGCTAACTGGTCCTGGGCTAAGTTCGTAAAAAACTTGTGTTACAGGTACCAGATAACGGAAATAAATGTAAGATTTTTATTATACACGTACATATATTTTAATATTTAATATACATCCATAACCCTGGAAAAGAGATTTATATTTATCATACAAATATCTTCCCTTGGCGGGATTCGCGACCCCCTTGTGTAGTGACCATGTCACTTGCCACTACACCAGACGGCCGTTATATATAACAATTGAAGACATATTTATTTAATGTAATAGTGTTGTACGCATTGCATCAGAAGCTAAACGTTTATTTGTTAGCAGCGCCCTACTCCCGACAGATTAGATCCTTGACAGATTATGGGGTTACAAATTTAATACTAGGCTTAGATTAATTTAGACTAATTTAGAGGAACTACATTACTTGCTACTGTAGACCAAGAATTTTCAATAATATGGAATGAATGCCTAAGGTCATATTTATAATGTAAAGTTTATCGAAAATATAAATGGATATTAGTTAAAACTTCATTTATGCCTGTCGATCGTCTATGATGGGGCAAATTGGGGAAATTTTAACTTTATCGGACTGTTAACGACCGTTTTAACTCTTTTGAAACGATCATGACTAACGCTTCGTAGCGATCTTCTTTTAATTCCTTCCCATAATTAATTATGAAAAAGATTAATAGAATTAAAATAAAAACACATTCAATTCTTGATTGAAATGAATTTATGAAATTCTTTTTAAGTATCTGTAGTTTATTTGGTAGAATTCCCAGTGTCGTATGAGGAGCAGTTTCTTGAAACTCAAGTTAACAACCAATTTCAAGTAAAGAACATATCGACGCTTGAAAGGCAAACATGACTAAGCGACAATAACTGCTTTGTACATAAATAATAGGCAATAACCATATTCGATGCGCAAAAAAATTATATTTCTAGGTCTATTAAAATCATTTCAATCCTACAGCTGGATTCGTTAAAATATATTTTTTTTCAGGTATTTCAACTTTAAATTAGTCTACTGTAAAGTTCACGCATTGTCGCTTAGTCACGTTTGCCTTTAAAGCGTCGATTCGTATTGTTTAAGTATGAAATTTATTTAAGTGTTAATTAAGAAATCATCGAGTTATGCTTATATGCCGGTGTTCAAATCCCGCAGGCTGGAACCAGTGTGCTTAGTGCGAGTTTTTTAACGTTCTCGACAGCGTAAAAATTAACTCAAATACGTATGGAGTTGGAAAGGCGATGAAAGGAGATGAAAGGCGATTGCATGCAGCAGAGATGCGAATGTTGCGATGGATGTGTGGAGTAACGAGAATGGATAGAATACGGAATGAGTATGTTAGAGGAAGTCTGAAAGTGGCACCTGTGACAGAGAAGCTGAGGAGTGCGCGTTTGGGATGGTATGGACATGTGATGAGACGAAATGAAAATGAGGTTGTTAAGAGAGTGTTAACTATGAATGTGGAAGGATTTAGAGGAAGAGGTAGACCTAAGAAGAAATGGATNTGCTAAGTTCGTAAAGAACTTGTGTTACAAGTACCAGATAACGGAAATAAATATAATATTTTTATTATACACATACATATATTTAATATACACCCATAACCCTGGAAAGACATTTATATTTATCATACAAATATCTTCCCTTGGCGGGATTCGAACCCGCGACCCCCTTGTGTAGTGACCATGTCACTTACCACTACACCAGACGGCTGTTTGAGCAGCAGAGTGCGCTAAGTTAGCACAGTTTTAATTAACATTGATTATTTCTAAGAAACTACGACGAAACGAAAGCCTTACAATTTTTTTCAACATTAAATAATATTACTTTTTTTTTTTGTTTTTTTTTATTGCCTTTGTAGGCAGACGGGCATACGGCCCACCTGATGGTGAGTGGTTACCGTCGCCCATGGACTTCAGCAATGCCAGGGGCAGAGCCAAGTCGCTGCCTACCGCTTAAAACCTCGTTTGAAGAAGGACATGTCATAGCGCTCGGTAAACACTGTGGAGAGGGGCTCATTCCAAAGCCACGTGGCAAAAATGATCTCTGGAAACGCACTGTGGATGACCGCAGTGGCTCCAGGTAGTATGGATGAACTCTACTCCGGTGGCGGGCGGTGCGATGGTAAAAACGAGATGCTGGTATCATCTCGAACAATTCCTCAGAGCACTCCCCATGGAACATACGGTACAAAATACAGAGGGAACCGAAGTCCCTCCGCAGACCCANTGGACATGTGATGAGACGAAATGAAAATGAGGTTGTTAAGAGAGTGTTAACTATGAATGTGGAAGGATTTAGAGGAAGAGGTAGACCTAAGAAGAAATGGATGGATTGTGTGAAAGACGATATGGGTAGGAGGGGAGTGAGCGAAGAAATGGTATATGATAGAAGAGTATGGAAGGAGCAAACATGTTGCGCCGACCCCAGGTGACTGTGAGAAGGGCAGGATAATGATGATGACGTATGGAGTTGGAACAACGCCCCTAGCAGCAAACATACGGTACTAAGCACACGGGTAGTGTTACCGATGTTACCGCGTTGATTTACCACTACGATTGGGGAATGAAAATGATAACTATTTTCGTTATGATCCGTGGTAGGGCTAGCTAACAAAGCTATTAATATGTAAGAGTTGATAAGTTGAGCTTTTCATATAAGTTTGACGACCGTGTACCTACATACGTTGTAGGAAGGAAGTGTACACAAATACTTGTGTTAACAGTTAGCTAGTTTTTAAGATGGTTTAGTTGGTCACTTTATTTATTTTACGTTAATAGCACATATAGTACTAGACCAGTAGGATATTTTTTTTAAGTCATTGTTAAATTGCAAAGTGCTTGCAGGAGCCATTAGAATATATAATATATTAACTGTTAATGCGATAATCTTTCAATTATTTAAGATTGTAAACATTATTTTTCTTCATTTATTTTTCCATTCACCTCCGTAAAAATAATTAGGATTGGACGAAATTTTGGGTATTAGACTAAATTTTGTTTGTATTTTTAAAGATTATATACATACATATTAAAAATAAAGACATTAAACTTAAAAAAAATAGGTAGCATAGATTTATATAATTAGTAATGGTGATATTTAAAAAAAAAACTTGTATATATGTATACGGAAAATCTAAAACGACAAAATAAAAATTTATATTTTTTTACAAAAAAAAATGTGTATAATTTTTTTCGTACATACGTGAATGAAATTAAAAAGTTAAATTGACAATAAATATTTTATCTACATATTTATCTATTACATAACGACTGAAAAACTTAACTCGCATAGAATATACATACATATTTCAATATCCTGTACCTACAGTGGCGAAAGTTAACTAGGTAACAAACTTTTCTTTCACCGACTACTACGGGCTGCGGTTCGAAAGCCGTTGTTGACAGTTGAGACTGCGACCTCATGTCTCCATGGCTTCCATGCTGTAATGCCTATAGACTTCGGCAGTCATTGAACACCAGGCGGACCGTAAGCCCATTACCACCTGCCGACCACCCTTTTACACTATAAATAAGGACACATTTTTTTTCATATCCATAATATGTTCCACCGAATGTGTAGGCGAGGTCGCAGGGTCCAACCTAGGAGACTGCTAACATCAGGCACATTTACACAGGATCCGAGCCCCGACCATGTGCCCTGTACTACGGGAATCAGACATACACATACTATCTACCATACGTTTAAATTTATTTTCGATAGGAATACGTTTTAAGAAATGAAATGACCATTGAGGTCCACACAACACTTAGCTCGGGAGTGCTTCCCCACCGCGGCGGTCAACGCGTGCGTCTTCCGCGAACTCTTTCTAATTGGCGTCAACAAAGCTAATGCAGAATATACATTTTTATTAAATAACGTACTCTGTAGTGCCAGATGCTGTGTTCTCGCGGTCCGCACAAAAAGCGTTGCGCAGTCTGCCATTTGGCGACCCCTGAATCAAACGAATGTGAAGAAATTAATACGCAGATTGTTTTTGATCTGTGCAGATAGTGCTCTCTTTTCGTCTTTAAATTTTCGCCAGTGCTGAGTTATCGTGAGCACTTGCGGAGGCACGAATCAGGCCTCGGAGCAACCAGGGCTGTGGGGTCCCTGGCTCACTGCGCAAGAAGCTGATAGCTTGTTTTGTGGGATTTTTGTTGCTTCTGTCTTCCTTCTGGAAGCCGCGGCAGGTGTAACGCCGTCAAGAAATGCCAACAAATGGGAACAGTTGGCGGTGTTTGTTCATGTGGCACCGACCGCCAAAGCGCAGCGTGTATAACGCTCTAAATGATACCGCCGAGAACACCGCCGCTAGCTGCTTTGTGGTGCTTGTATTTTGGCGTGTTCCGCCGCTAGTGATGGGCACTTCGGTAACTAGGGATGTCGCCACACAAAAACAAAAAACAACAACAAAATCACTGAGTAGATCAGATTATAGTATTTTCGCAGACGCTATCTCCACACAAGATCTATTAACATCCACTGTAGATAAAAGAAAACCACGTAGCCGGTGTAAACGGCCAAGGATATAGTTCTTAATTTGGAGCCTGGTAGACTATCGATGGCGTTATACACTATTTGTCCGTTCAGATAATTGATGTATAGCCTGAAACCAAAATGTTGTTATTGTTTTTCGGATTCAATTAAATTTAGTTTAATTTGATTGTAAGGTACATATACAGGGTGTCCCAGAAAGAATGGATAATCCTGAAAAACCTCACAGTACAGCTATTGGGGATGCAAAAAAGAATGATATATTTCATTGGTAGTACCCAAATTAAAAATAAAGAAAAAATACAAAATTACATGTCTAAAATTTAAGTTCAGATTAACTTTTATAAGAAAATACACTAGCTAGCACTAGTGCACTAGCACTCATACGATTTCCTGCATATTCCTTAATATAGTCCATGTAGAATATTATAACATCAAAAAGCTTATAGATTTCATTTATTTGTAGCTGTTGTATATTCCAGAAACGCACAGCAGTATCGAAAATATCAACTATGTCCCCAGTAGCTCTACTATGAGATGTTTCAGGATTATCCATTCTTTCTGGGACACCCTGTATATCCAATAGTTTCTCTCAATCACGTTTATGTAAAACCATTTATCTACTTATATTCCATTGGTGGTAATGCGTCTTGTGAACCCACACGAGCGGGTGCCTCTTTTTGCCGCCAAGCAGTAATGCGTTCCGATTTGAAGGATGGATCAGCCGTGACACTAGAACTGAGGCTTAGAACTCATGTTTCAAGATAGGTGGCGGCATTTACGTTATAAACGTCTATGGATTCCATTAACCATTTAACGCAAGCTGGGCCGTGAGCTGGATTGAACGACAAAGCAATAAAATCGAAAAAAATGGTGCGCATGCAACTTAGTTTACGTGAAAGAAGTGAAACTTCTTTTGCGGAGTGTAGTACTGTGGTTTTCTTCATTTTTCATCCTTAAATCAAATTTCTCTCGAATAGGCAATGCTGTGTACTCGTATAAGATAAACGACCTCTTCACCGTTTATATATATTTTAAATTATATACAGAAAAAGAAAAAATCCTTCATTGGAAATAAATTATATTATAATTAATATATTAGTGCCATCTACAGGAGCAACGAGAAACTAATAACAAGTTGTCTAGTGGACGCTGGCCGTAAACATAGTGGTAGTTTTCCAATTACAGAGCATAATGCGACTCAGTAACGCACAATGCCGAATTATGCTGAAGCTCAATTGGAACGTAAATTCGTTTTCAAATAATAAATAAATAAATATAAATATTTACTAACAATCACGCCACGTTAACTGGTCCCGTGCTAAGTTCGTAAAGAACTTGTGTTACAAGTACCAGATAACGGAAATAAATATAATATTTTTATTATACACATACATATATTTAATATACACCCATAACCCTGGAAAGACATTTATATTTATCATACAAATATCTTCCCTTGGCGGGATTCNATCAGAACAGTCACCGTCTACAACGACCGTGATGCTCCGCCCATCCAAAAAGCTAGCGATCCACTTGCAGAGACCCTCGGGGATTCCGTAAGATGGTAACTTCGATAGAAGTGCCCTATGCCAGACCCTGTCGAAGGCCTTCGCGATATCAAGGCTCACAGCAAGAGCCTCGCCCTTGCTCTCCAAGGCTTCAGCCCACCTGTGAGTACTAACGATAATATAAACAAAATTTCGATCAATGCCAACTTAAAGTAAAAACACTTGTCAATTTTCTGTCACTGAGCGGTATCGATTGCACGCATCACGCGAGAGCAGTACTTTTGAGATAGAATATAATGACTATTGATAACTTAATAATTTGTTTTTCTACATAGTCTCCGAATCTCTCTACACACCGAGTCCAGCGCTTTTCCAAGGCCTCATTCAATCCCTTTAAAAAAAAAGTTTTGTCTTATTCTTGCAAAAAGTGCAGTGCTCGATTGTGCGAAGCGTTGCTGTAGTTGGAACATTCAACGTCGTGCATTATGCAGCATTATGCCGCATAATGCGCTCTTGTGCTGTAGTTGGAAAACAACCAATGTGTTTAAGAGAAACGACCAAGCTCGCTTTCTCCCTCTCTCCAAGGTCGAGTGGTTCGCGAGACGCTCTGTCTATTTTCTCACTTTCGCTCGTCCTAATTGTATATTTTCTCTCTATCTGTAACTGTGTAGTCAAATTTAACTCTCAACGCACCTAAAGAAGTTTCACTTCAAAAACCTACAGAATACAGATTGTTGACAAAGTTTTACACTAATAATAACATTTATACTCACACAATGAGATAAAACAAATAAAAAGCTGTCATAATCGTGAAACGCGGTGCAAGATTCCTTGGCCTCCTCCTTGGAGTCAGTATCAAGTCTCCGATTACAACGACCGCCGACACGGTGTGCAGCGAGTGCTGGCACCAGTACGGGAGGTAGTCGAATAGTTTCGGTGGAGCCATCATCTCCGGGTTGGTTATCATCGTCGTCCAAAATACTATATCTGCCATCTGAGAAGAATATTGGGCACATTTTTTAAGATCAATGCTCTAAAATTTCTATAACATTATCTAACTCCAAAATAATACACCTCATGAGTGGTAGAGGAATCTGTTGTGACTTCCGTCTTCTGATCATCGTTTCAATGGAAAAGGAGAGAAGATATCGAAATCGGGGTCAACGATAGTGCGATAAAAAAAAAAATATGTCACAAAAAAGCGCGAACACGGTATGTCCCCCTTCTTAGCTAACTCAGAGTCACGTAACCACATTGGAGTCTGACTATAGATTTCGACTAGTACGAGCACGACTACCGCACAATAGGGTTAAAAATACCATGAATAATCCAAAAATTCAGGTTTAAAGGATGTGCGTAGGACAGCTTTCATTGTTAAGCAATTGACGCTTGTGTCTCCGAGGTAGGCTAGCGGCATTTACGATGTTCTCGAATCGCCCGAATCCACTCTCGGATCCACTCTCGGTGATTTTAAGCTCTTCAAGCACTGGGCACCGTTCTCGTCGAACGTCGAACGAAGGGTTCGACGAGCGAACTAGCCCATAGACACATTCCACTGAGTTTCTCGCCGATTCTTCTAACTGGGTCGCGATTCCGATCCGGTGGTAAATTCAGCGAAGCACTGCTCTTGCTAGGGCTAGTGTTAGCAATGCTCTCATGTTGAACCCGTGACCTCACCTACTGGTCCAAGCGCAATTGGAATGGCCCATTAGGCTACCAAAGATTAGGTAGGGGAAAAAAACCCGTTTTGCGCATGTGAGCTGCAGCTACAGTCGATAACTTGAAAGACCGTGGACCGTGAGTTCATGGTACTTATGTACTAGCAAACGCATTTACGATAGCCAGACGATAGCCAGACTGATGAAACTCACAAAAGTTGTGGGTGCCACAACGCTGGTCATCGTGACGTCCGCAATCTTTTTCAGTAATGGAATGCATTTCCGTCCTCCGCTACCAAGTCCACAGCTGTTCCACTCGCAATAGATGACGATCGGCAAATAACAAAGCATTATCAGCTGAAAAATGAAAAAAATACTAACAGGTATTTTTAATGATTACAAAATGGGTGTGGCGATTATTTGATTATACATGTTAATATGAACCTCAATCCAATTATTACGTCTGCAGTGTTGTTCATGTGTGTTATCTGTGTGATGTATGTAATGGCAGATTTATGTGTTTCATTATTTTTAGACTATTCTTAATTTTTATTTGTTAAAATAAACCGTAAAATAAACGCATTTGCTTCATAGTTTCAAAAAAACATAGTTCTATCAAGATACCTATGCAACCTACATACTTGAAACAAACAAAAAAATCTTGGATGATTCGTGGTTTGTCGATTTGTTATCAAATTACACCGTATTAGCACAGTGTGAGTGACTAGCCAATACGTTATCATCGCCAATTATAACAATAGCATCTAAATCACAAAGAAAACGTGAACATATTTTTTTATTGCCCCTTTAGACAGACGAGCATATGGCCCACCTGATTGTGAATGGTTAACGTCACCCATGGACGTCAGCAATGCCAGGGGCAGAGCCAATTAGCTGCCTACCATATGCTTTACACCTACCCTTCGTTGTTCAATATAAAAAGTATTTCTATGTGACCAATTGGCCAAAGTAAAATACAATAATGAATTAATTAATAAACTTACATTAAACCAACAAGTGAGGAGCATCCATCTGATGTAGAAATAATTACGTATCCTGGGATCTGCATCAACGGTCGTATCAATAGACAATGTCACGACCGCGGTTACCACTAAATGTACGAAAGCGACGAAGTGGAATGAAATTCTTAAATATGACACCAAATTAATACATGAAACATGAAACATTGTCGAGCCTAAAGTGTATAACAGAAGTGTATTTATGTAGGATTTGTAGTGTGTACCTTTTTAATCTAATTTTCTATTCATATTTGTTAATCATTGTGGCATTATCACAATCAGAAATCACTAATCAGTAAATAATCAGTGGGTTTTTTTCTCTTTGTTTTGACGCCGCCGCGCCGGGTCGATTTTATTCGAGGATTCGAAGGTTAAGTGCGTGAAGCAAGTGTTTTGGACATATCCGTATTTTTCACTTATTTTTCGGGTGTTTTATTGAATTTTATCCCCTGTTGATTATCTAATTATTAGTTTTGTGTGTTTATATAAGTGTTGTAAGTATTATAGTATAGTAGTTTAGTGTAAATAGTGAAATTATTAACGGCGTCGACCCCCCCGATCCCGGGGGAGGTTATATCCTTGACCCATCTAACTCTCCAATCCCAATGGACACGGAGGTAATCCATACTTTTAGAAAAAGACAAATTCCTCCATATTCTGATTATTCCTCTTTACCACCAAAGAAAAATACAGTCGCGGAAGCAATCGGATCTGTTCGGTCTGTGTATACTTTACCAGAATATGAGGGCAACAGAAAACGGTATTTGGATCAAGATGTTGCTCCTTTTTTGATCCAAGTAAGAAAAGATTGCGAGTCTTCGTCTAGTGCTACACTTCGCCCCATTGAGTTTGGTCACTTTTTACACCACAACGATATCAAAGACGTTGCTAAAGACGGCGCTAAACGTATCGGCCAAAACCGCGTCTCAGTCCAATTTAAAACTGCTTTTGCCGTAAATTCTTTCCTAGATCACCCAGGTCTTGCCGCAGCTAAATACAATGCTATTATTCCTTCTTATAATGTGACCCGCATGAGTATTGTAAGAGGCGTACCAGTAGAGTGGACCCTAGAAGAATTAGTTTCTTGCATTGAAGTTCCTGATGGTTTTGGACGTGTCATCAGAGCCCGACGACTGAATAAAAAGTCAACTGAAAATAACGCTACTATTTGGACTCCAACTCCGACACTTGTTCTTACATTTATTGGCCAAAAGCTTCCAGATAAGGATTACTGTTTTTACACTTCCCTCCCAGTTCAGACATATATTTTACCAACTATTCAATGCAATAATTGCTGTGGGTTTGGACATGTTGCTACGCAATGCCGGTCAAAAGCGCGTTGTTAAATCTGTGCGACATCTCACTCTGGTATTGACTGTAATAGTTTATCTCCAATACCTACCTGTTTGTTTTGCTCTGGTAGCCATAAAGCCATTGATACATTTTGTCCTGAACATTTTAGACAGAAATCCATCAAACTGGTAATGTCACAAGAAAATATCTTATACAACGAAGCATCAGTCAGGTTTCTTCAAGTTAGAAGATCTTTTGCAGATATTTCTCGTACTTCTTCCTCCCTTTTTCCCACTCAATCTTCCCAAGCCCTAACCCAATATTCTCCCCACACCCAAGCCATATCCAATTCAGTCTCGTACCGTCGCGGCGTTGCACTTACTGTACTTTAATACATAAATATAAAACAATTTAAAGTATAAAAAGTTTATTCGAAGTGGTCTCTATTGGCTGCAATACAGTCCTTTAAACGTTGAGGCTAGTTATCAATAGAAGCACGCAAACTTTCCATGGGAAATTTTTTCACTGCCAATCGTAAGGATTGTTTTAGGGACTCCAAATTATCATGGCGTTTAGAGCAAGCCGTACTCTCTAAAACTGACCATAAATCATAATCCAGCGGATTAAGATCGGGACTAGACGACGGCCAGTCTTCAGCTCTGATGTAGTCCGAAACGTTCGTTTCCAACCAAGACTGCGTAGACGGAGCTTTATGACCTGGCGCCGAGTCTTGCTGGAAAGACCATTCTTGATTATTGAACATGGTGTTGTTAAGGGGCTTCACTACCTTCTCAAGAATGGTATCTTGATACACTTGTGCCGATGTTTTGATACCTTTTTCACAAAAGTATGGGTCAGTCACTCCTTCATAGCTAATACCCCACCAAACCATCACTGAAGTCGGATAGTGCCCACGTTGCACTCTGTCGACTAATTGGGAAGCTTCCTTAGAGCTTTGAACATAAATACGGTCATTTTGTTTGTTAAAATGATGCTCAATTGTAAAAATTTTCTCATCCGGAAACAAAAAATTTCTATGACCTCCCTTTGCGTACCGCTTCAGTAGTTGTTTTGATTTTACCACCGTATTCTCTTTTAAATTATCAGTTAAGAAATGACCAGTACGTCTTATGGGCTGCAAGTCCTAAGTCATATTTTAAAATACGTGACATGGTTCTAGGCGCTATCTTCATTTCCCGAGATAAAATATTTTGCTATCGGACAGGATTTCTTCGAATTCTTTCCCTTGCTGCTTTGACCACCTTTTTCGTACGAACACTACGTGGACGGCCAGATCTTTTTCTGTCACAAACAGAGGAGGTCTCATTGCACCTTTTAATAAGCCCGGTACACAAACATTTTACTAATACCAAGCGTATGGAGAGTTTTAAAAATTGCATTTGGCTCCATACCTACTTTGTGTAATGCAATTACAGCGATTCGGTTCTCTATATCACCCCACTCCATTTTAATATCGCAAAATATTGTACAATGTATTGGCGCCAAAATGAGAAAACACAATGAGCAATCATATAAAAATGACAGATTCCAAATTCAAATGTAATATTTTGTTTATTTTTAATTGTAACAGTATTTATGGCCAGACTACATCGATATATTATCGATGCCAGACTAAGTATATTTTCCCGTTTTGGGGACCTTGAACTACCGAACAATGTCGTATCTAAACTTACTGAGGTTACTAAAATTATTAAAAATACCCAAATTCCTACAATGGAATTGTTACAGCATTGCACACACACACACACTATTTTAAAACCTGGGAAGCCCAGCTCTGACCCTTCTAGCTATCGGCCAATCGCTTGTCCTGTACAATGGCTAAGATATTGGAACATTTAATCAAGAACCGTTTAGAATGGATTGTGGAAAATAGGAACATATTAGCTAAATCTCAGTTTGGATTCCGAAAAGGTTTTAGCACTATGGATAGTTTAAGCATATTTGTAACAGACGTTCGTATCTCCTTCTCTAAAAATGAGTCTTTAGTAGGTGTTTTTCTGGACGTGTCATCTGCGTTTGACAATGTTCTTCTTTCAGTGCTCAGGCAGAAAATGCTCCAGCTGAGTATTCCTATGTAGATTGTAAACATAATTTTTAATCTCCTGTCTCTTAGATTCGCATCTATTCGTGCTCCAATTATTCTTCCTCTCCCAGACAGCTGTGGAAGGGGCTTCCCCAAGGGTCAGTCCTTAGCCCGTTACTTTACAGTATTTATACGTACGATTTAAAGCTTTCGGTTAATTCCTTTTGTCAAGTTCTACAATATGCTGATGATCTCGCACTCGTTTCTTCTAAGAATATTGATGAGGCCTCTTCTCGCCTAAATTCAGCTATAGGCTATCTCCAAGACTGGCTCTCAGACCACGGTATGTCCCTATCTATCCCTAAAAGCAAAGTGGTTGTTTTCTCTCGGTCCAGATCTTGTCCTAATGTTTCAATATCTTACAATCAACAAAAAAGTTCGGTTGTAGACAATGTGAAATTGCTTGGTGTGGTATAAGGTTCTAGATTAAGTGGCGGTCATCATATTAATCATATTGTTAAAAAATGTGAGAAAAATATTAACATTCTGCGTTCCCTATCTGTTGGATCAAAAACTTAAGAGAAACTTAACTTAAGAAAAAAAAGTATGAAAAAGTATGAAAAAGCATACTTATATTTCTTATATATTCAGTTCAAAATATTAAATCACACAAGTTATTAATTACAATACAATTTTATCCCTGCTGTCCATCTGTAAACCACAAGATAATGGCAAAGTGTGGAGCATGTGGAAAATTCTTGTCAACCGCGGACTGTGCGCGTTGTAGTAAATGCAGTGACATCTTCCATAAAGGATGCGTGTCAATCCCATCTACGGGCGCTGCGCCTCGGGGCTGGATCTGCCCTAGTTGCTCAGCGAAAGTACCTCGTGGGGATAATACGGCAACTCCTGTACGAGGGTTGACAGCTGTCGGGGTGCATCACACTTCGAGCGAGGGAGATGTTGATGCAGATACGATGAATCGGTCGCTGGAGTCTCGTGTCGACCTTGGTTTAGAAATCCGATCTTTTAAGGATGAGCTGGTGGGCCTAAGAACTGACTTGAGAGAGTGCCGAAATGATATCGCTGAGTTTAAGGAGCTCCTCAAGTCTTGTCATGGACGCATCGACGNATTTTTATTTTGTTTTTTCTTAAATTTTTATAATTTACTAATTTTACTAATTTATATCATATTCTGAGTATGTACACACGTACGGAGTCTTCATTCCCGCAAAGAACCAAAGGGAAACGGGGGTGACTGAAAATCAGCGCTGTTCAATTTATCAACCTTGAACAGCAATAGCTGAGCCACCTCCTTTTGCCTTTTTCTCTTTTTTTTGGTTTTCTTTTTTTTGTATTTCATTTTATGATGTGAAAGGCAATAAATGATCTTTATTATTATTATTATTATTATTAAAAAAAAGAAAAAAACTTAAATGTTTTATTTATGTATATTTATATTTAGATATTCATGTTTATCCAATAAATAAATCAACTTAGGGACTAAAATATATTTTATACATTATATTCCGTACAAATTAAACAAAGTATACTTATTTAAAAGGCAAGTCATTATCCTCATGTCTGATGCAACAAGTGTCCTTGTTTTTGTTTAATTAACCACTAAAAGAAAATGAGTATGATGATATGGCTATTGTATAACACATGAATATCAGCAACGCTCAATGAAAAGTCAACACACTGGTTGCTGCAGAATATTTCTGTAAAATCTCATTTGAAGGAGATTAATACTCTGTGGGCTGACTATACACAACGTGCATGCAGCACGATCCGCGTCCAGTTCAATAATGCTTTCAGGGCTGTGTTGAGGCTGCCCCGGTTTCGTAGCGCCTCGGGTATGTTTGCAGTGGCTCGTACGGATTGCTTTCATGCGACCATACGCAAGCGGTGCGCATCCTTGGTACGCAGAGTGCGGGCTAGCTCCAACACGGTCCTAGCCATGATTGCAAACAGACTGGACTGCCCCTATATAAGACACTGCTGTAATAAACATCTGTCTCTCATTAATCTAACAGTGACTGGTATGGTGTAGCGATGGACGATATACATCGATTTATTTAAAATACTCGATGTATAGTAACGATGCATCGTCTTGAACCGATGTATTGTAAATACTTCAACATCGAATATATATCGATGTTTTTCATTCGATGCATCGATTAGGTACGCAAATTATGAGATTACTATACTATGAGTGAAAAGAGAAACGAAACGTTATAATCAGTGCTGCCAATATTAATTAAACCAAAACAACAATATGGCCGACCGAGTTTCTGCTGTGTAAATGTATATTGTGTTTTTGTTACGATACGAGTTTTTGCCTTGTTTAAATCTAAAAAAGAAACTAATTTATGAACAGGTATGTCAGGTATGTGTATTAATAAATAGAATAATGTATTTAGTGATAATGATAATGGTTTTGCTAGTGAAACTTTACTGGAAATGACACATTGTTTTGTTGTCAAAAAGTACAAAGCAATTATTATATTTTACGTTTTATATTGCGCGTGCTTATAACTAAGATATAAAAGAGAAGATTATGTACCTACTTTACGACGAATGCATTAATTTCGCAATATGATACGATTTGATTGAAAGGTTATATTTTTTACCGTGAAATAATAATACTATCTATTGTAGTGATGCCAAGTTATCGATAATTACTATATTAATATTATCGATTAAAATGCGGCTTATACTTATTTGTATTCTACTAGGCAGTTAATAGGTATTATTATAAATTCCCTGTAAACAGTCCTATATAGTTTTGTTTTTTACTTTCAGTTATAATGGGACCTAAGAAAAAAAGTTCCGTTTGGCAGTTCTTTAACAAAATTGACGATAAGAAAACGAAATGCAAACTATGTCAAAAGGAAATTAAGTCTGCTGGAAACACTACGAACTTAATTGGACATATTCGTAATGTTCATAAGGCTGCTTATCTCGAAATTCAGCCGAAACAAACTACATTCAATGCAGTAACTACTACAGACGAAATATCGAATCCTCTGGATCTGGATACCAAAGTTACGCCTTATAATAAAATGGATGATGGAGTACTTCAGTTTCAACCTGTTCCAAGTTGCAGTGGCAGTCAAAGATCCGGTGCACCGTTACCAAAAACCGTAAATGAAACCATTGATTCAGACTTAGACGAAAACGTTACACCTTTAAAACGCCAAAGAACAATACAGGCCGCTTTTAAAGATATTTCCTCTTACTCAGAATCTGGAGCGAAGACAAGGAAACTGAACAACTGTTTGTTATTCATGATTTGCAAAGACCATCAGCCATTCTCAATCGTTGAAAACGAAGGCTTCAAAACTCTAATGAAAACAGTTGCTCCTCAATATAAGCTCCCGAGTAGAACAACTCTAAGACGCTGGCTGGACGATAAATATGAAGTAATTTCAGAAACAATTAAGAAAATGTTGTCCTCTATAGAAGATATAACCCTAACAACAGATATTTGGTCGGATACCTTGAATATGAAAAGTTTTTTGGGCATCACAGCACATTTCGGAATAGACATTGAACTATATTCAGTCACCTTAGGTGTGTACGAATTGGATGAAAGACATACATCAGATTATCTTTCTGAAATTCTCTTAAAGGTATGTCAAGACTGGAAAATCGATCAAGAGAATGTAACAGCTGTTGTTACTGACAACGCAGCCAATATAGTTAAGGCGATCGAATTAGCGTTTGGTAGAAGGAAACACATCCCATGTTTTGCCCATACTCTGAATTTGGTGGCTGAAGGCACAATGATATGTATTGAGTGGAGAAACATTGTTTCTAAAGTAAAATCAATAGTGACTTGGTTTAAACAGAGTTGCATTGCTAGTGATGAATTACGTAAAGCTACTGCTGCGGCTACGGAGTCTTCTGCTGGAGCAGCTGAGGTAAAATTAATACAAAGCGTGGATACTCGCTGGAACAGTACATATTATATGTTACAAAGATTTCTAGAACTCCGTAGTGTCATAAATGATATTCTCTTCCGCCACCCTAGAGCACCTGCAATGCTGAGTGCATCGGAAATATCTACTGTATCGTCTGTCATCATGGTATTGCGACCCTTAGAAGCGGCTACAAAAGAAATTTCAGGTGATAAATACTGCACAAGTAGTAAAATTATTCCCTTAGTTCGTTGCATGCTCTCTAAAATAACTTCAGCTGTTATAGAAGATCCCGTAGCGAAAGAGGTGCAGAAACTTGCTATTAATGAAATAAATAAAAGAATGGGTTCAATAGAACATGTGAATGCTCTGGCTATCGCAAGTATTTTAGATCCACGGTTTAAAAGAATGCATTTCAATGATCCGATAGCTTGTTCGAATGCTGTTACGAAAATTAAAGATTTAATGAAGAAGAATTTGCATAGCAATGAAGAACCTGAGTCCGATTCTGACAAGTCCGATAAAAATGAAGAGGCCTTTTCATTATGGACTGATCACCATAAGTTAGTGCATCGTAACTGGAAAATTAACAAATCTGAAGACGTTTTGTCTGACGAACTTTCCGTTTATCTCCGAACTCCTGTTGGAAGACTTAAAGAAAATCCGTTAGAAATTTGGAGAGATTACAAAATACAATTCCCGAAGCTGTACAAAATAGCTTTTAAGTATTTAACAATAGTTGGCACGTCAGTCCCTTCAGAAAGACTTTTTTCACAGGCAGGGCTAGTTATGACTGAACAAAGAAACCGGCTGAAGGGGAAGAGATTAAGCAAACTTTTGTTTTTACATAGCATTGACAAAAAATATTGGAATATGTAAAAAAAATGTGTTGTCTCGGTGATTTTTAATTTTAATACATATATTTCCTGATTAATACATATTTTTGTTTTAATTAATGCCTAACCTAAAACAATCGATATATAAGAAACATCGATGTATTTCCCAATACATCGTATTACCATCGATGTGACCGATCGATGCATCACATCGAAAAAAACATCGATGTATATTTTAAACGTCCATCCCTAGTATGGTGGCGGTTACTCAGTTAACATTATTTCATTATTTATTGTATTAGTTCTGTTATGAATTTTAATTTCATATTAGTAGTTGACAATTTTAATTTTAATAATTTTGATTTGGTTTCATTTTTGTTTGTTTTTGTTTTTAGTCATTCTGATAAATTGTAATTTTAAATTTTATTGTATTTTGATTTAGATGTTATGTAATTGTATGTGACATTTTATGAGCTTAAGTTGCCTGAAATAAATGCATTTCATTAATTCATTCATTAGTACTAACTCTCGAGAAACACCAAAGCGGATATTAGCAGATAAAATAATGTATATTAAAAACTCAAAATGCTTAACCTTTTTTTAAATTTCTATGTTAAAACAAAATATTACAGCACCGTAACAAAATTTCACATTTTAATTTATAATCAATGTTATATAGAAAAATAATTCTAGTATGAATACCATCACTAAGTTTTTTAAATAATATTCAGATAGACAACAGTAAATATAAAAAAACATGTGCCCTTCTGCACTTATTGATATATAAATACTTTTTTGAAATTAAATTGTTAATTGTACTACAAATCTGTGGATTACAATATACTCAGCAGTATGTTTATATAGTTAGATCAAATAGTTTTCCATATTTATCTATATAAGAACTAATGAATCAGTCATCCCAAATTTCATGGTTTGGGTCAGTTTCTGGTAAATATTCTTTCTGCAATATTATCTTGGGAGTGGTGATCGAGGCTACTGTTTTTGGAGGCTTCTCTATCGGAAATATAGAGGTCTTAGAAGGGCAGTTCAATACGTGAAACTTCATGTCTTCCTGGGTATACCTGTGTGTTGCGTTGTAAGGGCACGCAATCATTGTTGGGTTTATCCATTCACATTTGACAATATGGCGCTGCAGCCGTGATCTTGGTACGCGGTGAATTGGATTGTAAGGGCATGACACGAAGGGATCATCCATTTCGCTCCTAAATATTAAATTATTAATTTTTAAACAAGACAAACTTTTTTAAAGTTGTTCTTGAATGAAATAAATTTAATAGGCACAAATGAATATTTACCTGAGATCCGTACGAATCCAATTGTTAAATTTGAAACGTTAAATTTATAATTAGAATCCACTGGAATCTATGTTGTAATAAAGTGAAACAAAATTGAAGCCCCCGGTTTTTGCATTACACATTTCCTTTTTTTTTTAATTTGGCGTCGCGCGGTTTGCGAATATGCCATTGACAAAAGCAGGGAAACGTTTATCACGATTTAAAAGGACATTACTCACGGAATGGGGTTGGCAACTGTCAAAGTGGCGCTTGTGTGCATTGTTCCCATAACATTCAATATTTGTATTGGAATTTTTGATTAGAAATTATTTTAAGCACAATGACGCGTTGTTTTGTGCCAATATGCTCAGAAATTGGAGTACATCAATTCCCGAAGGACAAGAAAATTGGAAGACTGTGGTTAAAGGCCATTTGACGCGAAAAAAGTACTCCCACAAAAAGTTCGAGGTTATGTCGTAAACACTTTGTGGAATCTGACTAAGAAAACATTAGTAAATACACAGGTATGCTTCTTTCTGTCAAATATTTATAATGCATGACTAGGTGTAGCACACATCTTTGTTCTCTTATTAAAAAAATCCAACAATAATTAGTTAGGCACAGTATTAGTTGCTAACATATTTTGCAAGTAGATTTATGCTGTAAGGAACCTTTTAACAAACACAAAAGCAGACTGAAGGAAACACATTCCTCATGAGCTGTTGTTCATTATCAGCTGTTACTATTCTAAAGTTCTATCTAAATCGCTGCATCCATTGTAATAACAAATATTTAGAAACTATGGTCAGGTTTCCTTGTGATAGTATATTTTAAATGTTTTTCTTTGTGTTGTAGGTGTCAAACATTAACATTAATATCTGAAGAAAGGTGCTGTACCATCTATATTTTCATGGAATATGAAACCAGTTTCTGAAGAAACAAAAAATAAAGAACAAAAGTTACAAACTCGTAACCTTAAAAAACAGCTTTTTAGCCTGCCCAACACTTCTCAATACTGTGAAGATATAGTACCACAGAGCTATTACTTGCAGACGATGAGACAGTGTAATACTACACCGGGTTGGAAACAACATCTAAGTTTTCATTAGTTTTAATCACACTTTTGCCAATGTCAAATGATATAAGGTATCGCTGGAGTAGAGTGGTCGGCATATCAATAGAAGATCAATTTTTAATGTTACTAATTAAGCTTAGAAGAAACACAATAGATTTTGAATTAAGTAAAATTTTCGGTGTAAGTAAAACTGAAGTGTCTAATTTTGTTGTAACATGGATAAATTTTGTCAGTGATATCTAGAACCTAATTGACATTTGGCCTAGCCGCAGCTTAGTAAATTATTATATGCCTAATTGTTTTAAAACACATTATCCCTACACAAGGGTGATTATAGATGGGACTGAAATAGGCATACAGAAGCCTAGTCAACCTGATGCTCAAAAAGCGTCATTTAGTTCTTATAAACATAAAAATACCTTGAAATTTTTGGTAGGAGCTTCACCAGGGGGATTATTATCATATGTTTCAAACGTCTACGCTGGTTCTGCAAGTGATCGACAGATAGTAGAACGAAGTAAGCTGCTGCAGATTTGTGATTCTGGAGATAGTATTATGGCAGACAGAGGTTTTAATGTACAGGATCTGTTTGCCTCTAAATGAATTAGTATAAATATCCCATCTTTAAAAGGTAAATCACAAATCCCAGGTGTTCAGTTAACGATAGATCAAAAATTAGCTAGTCAAAGGGTTCACATAGAACGATTAATTTCATATGTGTAATGTTATGTAATTTTAGAGAAGGAATTGTCAATAAAAATAATGAAAAATATTCCTGATTTTTTATTTCGACAAGTGTGTATAGTTATAATACAGATATTTTCCATACAATGCTTCTTTGAAAATATTTTCATAAAAGATATCCAATTTATTTAACATATTATTTATAAAATTATTGTCTTTTTCAACATAAATCACTTTGATGTCCTTGTAGGTGTAAATGACCAAATCACAGTATGTTTTGCCTGAGCAGTATAACTGCCCTTGGATTTGATAATAATATGGGCAGGGTTTTTTTTAGAGACAATATCCCGTTACATTGTTCTAAGTAAGGAACCGTTGTTATATTTATTTCATGTTTTCTGCTAGCGTATGGACATTTCACTTCAATTATAGTTTCTTCGCCCAACACACCATCAGGAGATGCAGCAAGATATGGGCGCTCTTGGCTAATGAAAATGCCACATGGCTCCACTAGGAAATCATATATATTAGCATATTTTGCTAGAGCAATTTTTTCATTTTGTTTCTAAATTAAAATTTTGGTCATATAGCTCTAATCTGAAAAAAGTAAATTAATACATTAGTTGGTAGGTAATGTGTGTAATATGAGCAATTCTTTTTGCACATGCTACAAGGAATAAAGTTCCTAAGGTACACAATTTAATATTATTATTATTATAGCTACCGGAAACAGTTTGAGAGAAGTTTTATAAGTTAAAATAAAACATCAACATTGTACCTTTCGACAAAATCCACTTTTTTCCTCGTAAAGATGCACCACGTTTTCTCAACTCCTCCTTTAAGTCTTTAAATATCCAGTTGGAATACATGTTGTAAAACTGTTTAGCACTACTTAGAAAGTAATAAGAACCGTATCAAAGTCACAAAATGCCGAAATATCACGAACGCAAAACACACAAAATGGCGGCTCTCTGTGACAAGGGAACAAGCTACGCTGGCGACATCTGAGAAAAGCTTTAACCGGCCAACCCCATTGAAAAAGGATCAGATAGGATCAGATAGGAACTTATATCTCAAGGTGGGTGGCGCGTTTACGTTGTGGATGTCTATGGGCTCCAGTAACCACTTAACACCAGGTGGGCTGTGAGCTCGTCCACCCATCTAAGCAATAAAAAAAATAAAAAAAAGGATTACTATGATAGTACAAATATAAGGATTTATAATTTCAAATTATTATTTAACAGGAACATAGATAAAGCTGTATATATATCAGAATTAGAACATGAAAGAAGAGCTTTGATAGAAGTAGGAAATGGAACACGGATGGAGACGAGATGATTATAGAAGGAAAAAACGTCATTCAAAGGGCAGACAAAGAAAATATGATTAAGATCACCAACATCCCCACAAGCACAATAGATTTACTTACTATTATGTGGATTTATTATCAATATATTAAGTGTATAATCTATGCTTATTATCTATGGTGCTAATATCGTCTTTGACAAATGGACTTTTTGGCGGGAACGCGAGGAGTGAAGTTGTGTGATTTGTTTTATTTTGTCTATTTAGTGTTTCTTCGGGTTTAAATGTGTAATAATGGTGGTTTATTAACTATTTAATATCTGTGAAAGTGCACAAATGTGGAAAAATGAAATAAAGCCGCTGGACGTAACTACTCGCGATCCTGCAAAAAGTCCACTAAAAAAATCTTACCTAGTAAATGACCACCATTTTACTGAGATTATATTTCATCCCATATCATCTCATTTCATTTCATTTAATTTAATCCCAGTTGATTAATGTCTCAAATTAATCATCTTCATTTCATTAAACTCCAAAATATCATTTTTCATAAAAATATGAATATAAATTAAAATAAGACATGACTTAAAGGTCTCAGTTACCAGGTCACAAAATCCCTTAAAACCATTTTTTTTGTTGAAATATTGTTGAAGTTCTCAATATTTTTTTGATCTACATAAGAAATAATTAAACAGTATAAACGCACTTGTTAACAAAACGCTAGTAAGTACGGCCATTGCCAGCTGACTGACAAAACCGGCGCATGCGCAATGTAGGCTTGAGGTGATGGTTTGCTTGTTAGATATAAAATAATTAATAATTGGGAATTTAATTGTTTTTATGATCGAACAATCACCAATAGTTGTCGAACAAATGATAATTGATCATAATTAATTAACCTGAGTGTTAAAAATAAAAATATCTATTAAAGGAGCCTAACTTAAAGGTGATCCTTTGTTTAATTAATTATAAATAAGCGAAATCGAACAAACAATTTTTACATTCAAACATTAAAGAACAAATGACGAACAAATAATTAAAAATAAAAAAATTCCAAAATCAAAAAAAGGGGGCCAAATTCAATGAGCCCTTGAATAAGTGCTCGAATGACAAGAAAGCAATAGTAGTTCTATTTTTCCAACCAGAAAGACAAGGGTATCATACCATACAGCTTAATCTTATATATATTTTTTTTGTGAAAAATGATGATATATTATGGAGTGAAATGAAGTTGATTAGTTTGAAACATTAATCAATGCCATGAAATTAAATGAAATAAAATTAGATCAGATGATACGGGATGAAATATAACCTCAGTAAAATTGTGGTTATTTACCGGGATTTTTTCAATGAACTTTTTGAAGGATCTCAAAAAGCTACGTCCAGCGGGTTTGTTTCATTTTCCCACATTCTTGTGCACTTCCACAGAAACTAATTTGTAGCTGTCATAAGGGGGGGGGGGGGGGCTAGAACCGAAGATCGGGTTCAGTGGCGAGCTTTGGGGGAGGCCTATGTCCAGCAGTGAACTGCCGCAGGCTGATGATGATGATGATGACAGATTAAACAGGTAATAAACCACCGTTATTACACATTTAAACCTGAAGTAACATTTATAAGAACTGTTATAAACACGAATATAAAATACGAAAATAAAACAATTCACGCAACTTCGCTCCTCGCTTCCCGCCAAAAAGTCCTCGCACGATTTAAAACATTATACTATTTCCATTTCTTTATTTTCTCGATGACAGTTCTAATTTGATAGTTGTACTGTTGTGACCAAATAAGTAATTATATCGATCGCATATATTTATTATGTTTTGAACAAAGACAAATACAACAAAAACATTCAAATATATTTTTTTAAGCTGGGAACACTCAATGGTCCACCACCATTTTGTGTTTGTTTTAATCTGTCACTCGCAACAAGACGGTCGTGCTATATAGTCACTACATTTCTGTTCGCTGAGTTTTTTCACATTATCCATACGTTATGTTGTGTATTTTGTGTTCCTCCGTGTTGATTGCTGTCCAACTGTCAAATATAAAAATGCCTAAAGGATCTGTTCTGAAAAGGCAGGCGAGAGAACTGGTGATCAAGGTTCGTAATTACTTTGAAGCAGAGTATCAAAATGGTGGCCCGCTATTACCACTGTCGCAAGTGCAAGAGCATGTTGTGGCCGCATTACCAGCAAATACCAGCTTCTTATATTTGACTCCATACAGAGGAGGGCCGTTCGGATTGTCGATAATCCCATTCTCTCGGATCGTTTGGAGCCTCTGGGTCTGCGGAGGGACTTCGGTTCCCTCTGTATTTTGTACCGTATGTTCCATGGGGAGTGCTCTGAGGAATTGTTCGAGACGATACCAGCATCTCGTTTTTACCATCGCACCGCCCGCCACCGGAGTAGAGTTCATCCATACTACCTGGAGCCACTGCGGTCATCCACAGTGCGTTTCCAGAGATCTTTTTTGCCACGTACCATCCGGCTATGGAATGAGCTTCCCTCCACGGTGTTTCCCGAGCGCTATGACATGTCCTTCTTCAAACGAGGCTTATGGAGAGTACTAAGCGGTAGGCAGCGGCTTGGCTCTGCCCCTGGCATTGCTGAAGTCCATGGGCGACGGTAACCACTCACCAACAGGTGGGCCGTATGCCCGTCTGCCTACAAAGGCAATAAAAAAAAAAAATTAGGAACTAGTGGACCTAATGTTTCAAAAATTACTACCGAAGCTTACGGTACAAGCGGCATGCAGGAAAATAAGCTTCGTATGCGGAGGAACAAACTCCAACCTCGTCGTGTGACATCGGTTGACAACTACGACGCTGACGCTATTCGCCGTCATTTAAGTGACTATTACTTGCGCAAAGAAATTCCAACACTTAAAAAACTTGTTGTTTCTTTACGTGAATGTAGTTTGTTCCATGGCCACAAATCGTCATTAAGCTTGGTTTTGAAAGAAATTGGATTTTCTTAAATAAAATCGGACAAAATATTGATGGAGTGTCACAACGTTGCTATGGGTCGCTGCAAATTTTTGAACGAAGCCAAAAATATATCAGATTGGTCAAATGCTATTTTTACTGACGAGACTTGGTCAAATGCAAACCACACAGTATCTAAGAACTGGTCTGATGACACACACAAAGGATTCGTGCCAGATGCTTTATTGACCTTTAAATCCAAGTGGACAGTGGACTATCACGAAGAAATGAACGCGGAGATTTAAGAAGGAAGGTTTAAAGAAATGATGCAACCGTCGTTAATTATTATGGACAACGCTACATATCACTCCAGGCAAATTGATAAAATGCTGACGCAGGCCAATGAATGACAAGAGATAATAGACTGGCTCCAAGGTCATGGCGAAAATGTTGATAATACTTTATTAAAAGTACAATTAGTGAATATTTTAAAATCGAAAAAAGGCCTCCCTAAAAGATATAGTACCGACGAAATAGCTGCCGAATGTGGTCATTGGGTTCTTCGACTTCCGCCGCATCATTACCAGTACAATGCTGTTAGTATATGGGTACAAACCAAAGGATACGCCGCTTGAAACAATACACATCCATCCCCCTTTTACGCCAAACAAGATGTTAGATTTATTAAAAAATGGATGTGCGGAAGTAACCACCAAACACTGGGAAAAAATTGTGAGAAAAAGCCAAAACATTATGGCGTCGGATTAGGAAATTCATAAGGCACTCGATAATATAAAAGTACAGGAACTTTAAATATTGGGGAGAGCTCATCGAGTGACAGTGACGATTAAAATAAATAAATAAAGAATTAATATAATTACATTTTGTAATGAAATGTAACATTAATTAATATATTTGTACAAAATTATCCGGCCCATATAAAATTTATAGTTTAGTTTCTTACACTTTGTAATAAGCAAACCATCACCTCACGCCTACTGCGCATGCGCCGGTTTTGTCAGTCAGCTGGGAATGGCCGTATTTACTAGCGTTAACAAGTGCGTTTATACTGTCTAATTATTAAATTAATTAATAAATTATATATATATATATTACTTGAATAGCAATGTGAAAATAATAATGATAAGTCACACAATTATAAATTCAAATATTTTGATGTATATATTTAAAAAAAAAATGGGCTTAAAATTTTTAAAATTAAAGATCGAAACTTAATATTGCATATCTAATCTAAAAATACTATATTCCAATGTTAACTATAATTGCTTATCGTTATTCCTGTTTATCATTGGTCATTTTTTCTAAAAAGTATAAAAATAAAATCATAACAAAAATTGATTTGACTCATTGTGGTTCTACAACATAAAAAAACTCAGTGAGGCTGCAATTGAGTGTTAAATGACACATACTCAGATTTCACTTCGAAGTCATTGAATTTTTTCCAACTACCTGATATTTTCCTACAGTACGCAAAATAATGACCGGCATCATAAGCTATCACTAGATGGGGGGCCAACTTAAGGGTGATCATTTATTTAATTAATTATAAATAAATAAAAGACGAACAACAAATTTTTACATTCGAACATTAACGAACAAACGACGAACAAATAATAATAAAAAACCCGAAAATCAAAAAAGGTGGCGTGAGGTGATGGTTTGCTTATTAGATATAAAATAATTAATAATTGGGAATTTAATTGTTTTTATGATCGAACAATCGCCAATAGTCATCGAACAAACGATAATTGATCAATATTAATTAATCTGAGACATAAAAATAAAGAAATCTAGTAAGGGGGACCAACTTAAGGGTGATCATTTATTTAATTAATTATAAATAAATAAAAGATGAACAAACAATTTTTACACTTGAACATTAACAAACAAACGACGAACAAATAATAATTATTAAAAAAAAGCCGAAAATCAAAAAAAAGGGCGTCCTAATTCAGTGAGCCATAATGATGTAATGTAAATAATAATACATAATGTAAAAAAGACGCTCGTTCAAGTTTCCACAGGAGCTGTCATCGAGAAAATGAAGAAATGGAAATAGTTTAATAGTATGGAGGGTAAAGGTAAGGAGAGCCGTCTGTGTGTGTAAAAAGTGTCCGTTAAATTTTGCTAAATAATGGTGGCGCTACAGTAGCAACCGGGTAAATATAAAAAAAAGGCGCTGAAAGTTATAATAATAGGATAGAGAAATAAAAAAAGACAAAATAACTGTAAGCACTACAAAATCACAAAGTATTTTATTTAAAGTTGATAAGAAAATGCAATCGATGTCTCTACGTTTTACCAGAGCAATAATTTTAGGTTATATTAACGAAATTAGTTTGGACTACGTCAACATGTGAGGAAGAAATGGAAAATCATTTTTAATCGCGCCAAAATTTATTTAAGAATATTCACCCATGATAAAATTTTCTAGTCACGTAATTTCACGTACCTTATAACAATGGTATTACCCCATAATTTTTTGGAGTTTCTGTACCGAAAGCCAAACCCAGTGATTAAATAAGTAACGACACTATCTCTGTTTAACTTGAATATAAACAATGCGATAAATTGCAGATTCATTTAAATACTTTGAAAATTATTATCGTCGTTAATAATTCAACGCCCTTTGGAAGAGGTTACACATGACGTAAATCGGTAATATCTTCAAGATAGCATTATACCGAAACTAACAGAAGGAATAAATATCAAGCCAATAAAACTAAATATTTTATTTGGAGCACAGTAGTTATATAAATAGGACACGGATTATCCAGAATTGGCGAGTTCAAGTAGGTATAATCTGATCCAACGGCCGGTCAATCGAAGACATTCTGCCTGCTCACGTTCACTGGTTGGATCGTGGAGACTAGGATAACTCATCTTCCAGTTAAGACTGACTCTTGCCGGTCACAGTTGCTTCGGTAGGTACGTATCTAAACGAGAGTGGATGGAAGCTCGATGGATCTGACTGGCTGTCACAGTAGCGTGGTCATGATAAAGCATACGCTTCGTGCTTGCCCTGCATGGGCGGAATAGAGTCGTGCTCTTGCTGCACAAGTAGATCTAACACACCTATCAATGCAACGTCATACCTAAGATTCTCAACAGCGACAGATTTGTTAAAGTGATGTTCGACTGTGCGTCTTTTTTTTATGGCTTAGATGGATGGACGAGCTCACAGCCCACCTGGTGTTAAGTAGTTACTGGAGCCCATGACATCTATAACGTAAATGCGCCACCCATCTTGAGATATAAGTTCTAAGGTCTGAGTATAGTTACAACGGCTACCCCACCGTTCAAACCGAAACGCATTACTGCTTCACGGCAGCAATAGGCAGGGTGGTGGTACCTACCCGTGCGGACTCACAAGAGGTCCTACCACCAGTAAAAACTACTATAGAAGAAGGCGGAAGTGCAGGAGAGAAAGTTATTGCTTCTCTGTATCGATCGCCACGAGCGGATTGATGAACCGGGTTCAAAAATAGAGTCTTTACTCGAGCGTAATTCAAATGTTTCGCGTGTTTATCGGCCCGGTGACCGTTGAAGAGTTCTAAGGCACTAAAGCGTTTTAGATCTTCGCCCTGTCTTCACATTAAAATGCAGCGGGGTTAGGAGAAGCTGCGCTCCACGAACCCCGCTGATTCTAGCCCGGTATTCCGGTCCTTACACTTTAATAAGAACCGATTACCCACGAAATATGAAAACATATTATGTTTTAACATAATAGCCTTTAAGATTAGCCGACTTAACCTAATAGGTGTATGGCTCTAATAAAGAATTAAAAAAAAGCCTTTAAGATATGAGGTCGAAACCTGAATTATAATTAATCTATCCTACCATTCAACCATACCAACACACAATAACAGCACGTGCGGACTCGCAACATTACACCACTTAAGAAATATTGAATGAAATCGAAGAGGAACTGAAACATCACGTGTAATCTATACATATAAATAAAATTGGAGTGTCTGTTTGTAATACTGAAATAACCGCTTTCTACTACATGCATATGAATATATATACGGTACATACACCAAAATAATATTTTTTACAATTTTTGTCTGTCTGTCTGTTTGTTCCGGATAATCTCTGGAGCGGCTGGACCGATTTTGACGAGACTTTCACTGATAGGTAGCTGATGATATAAGGAGTAACTTAGGCTACTTTTTTTAGCTTCTCGCCGCGGCGTCACTCGCGGTACGACAATAACCGCGGGTAACATCGCGAGACTCAGCTATTAATAATAAAATTGTGTTTCCGAAGCGAAGCGAGGGCGGGTCGCTAGTCTATACTTCTATACTATCTATACTAATATTATAAAGAGGAAAGATTTGTTTGGTTGTTTGTATTTAATAGGCTCCGAAACTACCGAACTGATTTGAAAAATTCTTTCACTGTTTGGAAGCTACACTACTCCCGAGTGACATAGGCTCTTTTTTGAAAAAATTAGGAATCGTTACTAAAACTCCAATAATGTAACCCAATGTGTAAAAAAATTTACAACAATATTCGTTACATCGCGTGCCCTACGAAAAACTATTGATGATAGAATAAAATAATCTTCTACGACTTTGTAAAACACATTATTATTTACAAAAAGTGTTGCGTTATGCCGCAATAAGTGTTCTTTTATTTAAATAAATAAACAAACGTCAAATATCGTTAAAATTTTTGTTAAAGACCCGAGCGGAGCCGGAGCGGGCCGCTAGTTGATTATATAATTCAAATCATAATGTCTTGTTATTATACGCAAAATAAGAGCATCTAGAAACGTTCGATGTCAAGTCGAGTTGGCGCGCATCACGTTTCTTACACGTTGTGCACCACGCGCTCTATGTCAACAGAGTCATATACAACCTAATTAATAAAATCATTATAACCGATCTATTTGTTTACTACAACGCGCATAGATTGTCTTTGTTTTGTTGTTCACTATTATCATACATTATGCAAGTGTACTCAATTTATGTTTTGTTGGTTTGGTGCATATTTTTTTCTGTTTTTCTCGTCAATGCTAGCTTTGTGTACCTTTTTTTTTTTTTNGGGACATGGCCTAGCATTCAAGACGGCTCCAGAAGGGAGCCATCTCCCGCTTCACGCACCCTTTGTCCAGCAAAGGTGGGAAAACGGGAACACGGTGTGCAGTCCTCTTTGTTCACGGCACCCCTGTGCAGACAACGCTGCTCCACGGTATCGGGGTGCACGCTTAAGCCCCACCGCCGCGACAAGGCGAGACCACGTTCGGTGGGGAGCTTTGTGTACCTACCTATACTTGAGACTGTAACTATACTTGAGACCTTAGAACTTATATCTCAAGGTGGGTGGCGCATTTACGTTGTAGATGTCTATGGGCTCCAGCAACCACTTAACACCGGGTGGGCTGTGAGCTCGTCCACCCATCTAAGCAATAAAAAAAAAAACCTTTTATTTTCAGGCGGGTAAAATTTGTAACAACTCATATTCCCACAATTGTGGAAGGTTGGGAGCCAATTTCAGACTCTGCAATGGAATCTCTTTGTTAGAATGCGCGCCTACTAAGTAAAAAACTGCGCGATCTCTTCACTATGCCACTGTAGAGAGAGCCAACGTACCACTTTCGTGTATTTCTACTCTTGACATGTCCTTCTTCAAACGAGGCCTATTATCTATTATTATACTATTATCGGTAGGCAGCGACTTGGCTCTGCCCCTGGCATTGCTGAAGTCCACAGGCGACGGTAACCACTCATCATCAGGTGGGCATACAAGGCCACATACATACAAGGCCAATAAAAAAGAATAATACTTAGGTTGGCTGAAGTTACCTACCGAGATAGATGTGCATGATGTAGATGCTACGCCCATAAATCAAGTGATCGAAGATTTACTGGGATCACCAGAGCATCCACGGATCCTTCATTTGTGTGCCTGTACTTTCATTGGTGTTTCTGTTGCCACAGTACAGGATGTATCAGAGATAACGTATATGACACCCAAAAAATTCTTTATTTGAGAGACTACTCAAGTGGGCTTACATTTCTTAGCCATCTTGCTACAACAAGTTTGTCCGATTTGTATGTAGCTGAAATCATAAGCAATATTTAGCAATATTTACCAATTTTCTCATCACTGTAAGAACTGTATTTTTCGAGATTCTTTGTTAGATTAACTCAGCCAACTGATGCTGTGGGCTAAGTATTACTAGTAGCGTTAGTACTAGCAAACGTCCAATATCACGGAGATTGGATCTTTATGGGATATCGTGTCGTCAATAATGAAAGTGGATTGAAATTCATACAAATAATATTATTTCTCTTAATGAAGCTTCATATTTGGTATTACAGTGAAGCTATGCATCATCGACTATAGAAGTTTCCTAAAAAAACTTCAGGTCAAGTGTGTTATCGTAAAAGACGCCGAATGCAGTGAGATAAGAATGTGCTTATAACCTAGACTCAACCACCTCTGACTGAACTCAGTACACTCGCTTAGTGCGTGTATGTTTTTTGTTTGCCGAGCTCCCGCCTGTCTGCGCACTCTCTGAAGCAGATTTCCGGCAGAGAGCTATCACACCGGGGGATGTTCGGTGATGTGGCACCCCGTTGTCCATAGTCGATTTCGAGGCGAAGAATTTGACCTGAAGCTCAGCCTCCTCTTTCGCATTGTGGGCCAGACTGTCATCGACTGTCATTGCGCAGTGGTGGGAGACTAGATTTGTAAAAGTTTCTTTCTGGAGCTTTGGCGAGCGACCAAAAAGCACGGCTCCCGGAGGGATAGCTTTTTAGTCACTCGCCCACTCTAGCAACGTACTTAAGCTTCGCCCTGGAAATAGTCTGCTTGTAGGACCCGAAAGCGACGTTATATTTCCGCATTTCGGTTAGGATCCCGACATCTCCTGACATCATCCCATACCGCGTTTGCGGACCACTTGAAGTGTGCAGCATCTCTGCTGGTATTGTTATACTAGAGTCGGCCGTGTCTCCCGATGGGCACCTCTTTAAGTCTGTCCGCACAGACGTCATGATCATCAGAGGAAAAGCAGAGCCGCCCCCACGGGTAGGATACGTAAAATTAACGCAATCCATCCCAATTTGCTGACCTATACTGCCAAGCTCTTCGACACCCCGTCGTCATTCGACGAAGTCGTTCGTACCCTGCGTACGATCACCGGGATTCACTCCGGTCTCCAGCACGACGACCGCACGACAGGATTTTACACCGGTTGGAGGAATAGACACCCGGGTTCAGCTCCACTACTAACCGGCGGGCGGCGGCGAATACCGTTTTCACTGGCTCTCCCTATACCCCCGTCAAACAAACAAATCAACGTCAAACAATCACGTCCCGCATACACGTCTGCTCCGCATGTCCCATGTATCATCAAGATTCACCCCCAACAAGGAAGAATAAAGGGAAGGAATAAATAATAAATAATAATAAATATTTACTAACAATCACGCCACGTTAACTGGTCCCGTGATAAGTTCGTAAAGAACTTATGTTACAGGTACCAGATAACGGATATAAATGTAAGATTTTTATTATACACATACAATATTTAATATGTATCCATAACCCTGGAAAAGACATTTATATTTATCATACAAATATCTTCCCTTGGCGGGATTCGAACCCGCGACCCCCTTGTGTAGTGACCATGTCACTTCCCACTACACCAGACGGCTCTCAGCTCAGGTAGGAAAAAAAAAAGTTTGTCTAGATAGATATTAGAATGCAAACGTGCTATATACTAGGTATTTAATGTGCATTTTGCTTATTATTAGACAAATAAACGTATCCGAATTAGAACGAAGAACAGATACGGTTTGAAAAAAATGGAACGATTTAATTTGACGTTCGGCGCATGATTCATTCACAAACATCGTTTTAATCAATATTCAATAATACTGCCCTAAAAAGGGTTCATTTGTTTTGTTAATATTTGATATATTAATTCAAACGTTGCTTTTTTGTTTAATGTTTTCCTCGTCCCAATGTAAATAGTTGGTACCTATCATTGGCTTTAATTGCACAGAAACGACAATGAACTGCTATCCCAAGGTGCACGCAAAAAATACATATTCATTTTCTACGCATTATGGTACTAAATGAAACAGCCGACGTCACATGAGACCGAGTTAACTCCAGATCTTTATTAACACGATTTTATTAGTTTGGTATGTATGTTTGTTTGTATTGAATCTCTGAACGTCGTTTTCACCAACTCAAGACGGCCGATTAACTTGAAAATCTCCACACGCATCAAGTTCCGATGAAATTGCAACTTGATAAAAAAAAAACACAACTTCGCTCTAATAACCAATAAATAAATAAAATAAAACGGTTGTGCTGTTAAAGCATGTTTTTTTATTATTTTCCACAGTGTTACCCGAGCGCTATGACATGTCCTTCTTCAAACGAGGCTTGTGGAGGGTATTAAACGGTAGGCAGCGGCTTGGCTCTGCTCCTGGCATTGCTGACGTCAATGAGCGACGGTAACCACTCACCATCAGGTGGGCCATGTGCTAATCTGCTTAGACGGGTAATAAAAACAACGACCTACATAAATATATTATTGACTAGTGTTCGCCCAATGTTTGAAATTTGATCATATTGATTAATCATGGTTTCGATTTAGTTTACTTATTTCATTTTATCCTTCGTTTTATTATTGACAATTTGGAGTAAACTGATTTTGAATTGATTTCTTGATAACATTAAAAGTTGCTAAAGAACAAAATAAAGAAATATCGATTTACGAACAACAAATTGTACTTTGTTCTTAAGGTTTTTTTTGTCGTTCCCTTTTAATTGATAATTGATAGATTACGTTGGCTGCAGTACCCAACAATACAACGTGTGTATGACTCTCCACTTTGAGACCTAAATGACTGGAGACGTGATATCTTAAGTTTCTTTCTTTCTATTATGAGAGCACTTAAAAATGGATAATATTAAATATTGAAAAAAAAAAATACATTAAGTGGTTACTGGAGCCCATATAATGTACCTAATAGCACAATAAAATGTATATTTGAAATAAATTACATTTGGAAAAAACCCTTAAATCATTAAAACAAAATCAGTAGTTATTGTCTTATAATGCCCTGCCTATTTCTGCCTGAAAAGCAGTAATGCGTTTCGGTTTGAAGGGTGGGGCAGCCGTTGTAACTATACTTGAGATCTTAGAACTTATATCTCAAGGTGGGTGGCGTATTTACGTTGTAGATGTCTATGGGCCCCAGTAACCACTTAACACCAGGTGGGCTGTGAGCTCGTCCACCGATCTAAGCAATAAAAAAAAGTTTCGATTTACGCGCATTTTCAATGTGCCCTACCTACAATTAGTACTTTGACTGACGATACTACCAGTGATCGAGTAGTAAAGTCGAGCAAGGATCGCATTCCCATATGCACTGATCAATTACCAAAAAGACAATTATCGTTAATATCTTCTGATATAACGACATGACTAAGTTGCTTTGTTTTGATTAATATATTTCCGTGTTTACAATGGTAATTTCATTCATAACTAAGACGACGCCGCGACGATGTAATGTCGTAATCCATTTAATGCGCTACATTGACATGACGTAACAAGCATGTTCCGACGCGTGTTTTTCACGTGTGCTTCAATATTAGTGATAATGAAAATACTAGAAAACTCGGACGGCCTTAATTAACAATACAAGCCGCTATACTAATGCGTAGAGTACTCTTGTTTAAACTTTTATTGGTTAAATCTATACTAATATTATAAAGCTGAAGAGTTTGTTTGTTTGAACGCGCTAATCTCAGGAATTACTGGTCCGATTTGAAAAATTCTTTCAGTGTAAGATAGCCCATTTATCGAGGAAGGCTATAGGCTATAAAATCACGCTAAGACGAATGCAAGCGGAGCACCAATAAAGAATTTCTCGAAAAATCGGTGAACATACATAGATAAAAAATTATGGTCGAATTGATAACTTCCTCTTTAGAAGTCTGTTAAAAAGCGTGAGTTTTGGTACCTTAAATAGCTCCTTAAAATTCTATTATTCAAAAGTATTTTCACTTTCTACATAATATATAGAGGCGGGTAAAATTTAGCCTTATGCCAAAGTAACTATTCCACGCGGACGAAGTCGCGGACAAAAGCTAGTAAAACTAATTTTTTTTTTTTTAATTGCTTAGTTGGGTGGACGAGCTCACCAGCCCACCTGGTGTTAAGTGGTTACTGGAGCCCATAGACATCTACAACGTAAATGCCGCCACCCACCTAGAGATATGAGTTCTAAGGTCTCAAGTATAGTTACAACGGCTGCCCCACCCTTCAAACCGAAACGCATTGCTGCTACCGTGCGGACTCACAAAAGGGCCTAGCACCAGTAAAATATAAATTAAATGCATTTTTTTTTATGGACGGATTTCTGTTGTCCCCGGGTTCTACTAACAGCTGCCCGAACGCCTCTGAAGGAGACGTAACAGCTCAATGGGAATAGCTTCGACCGGAGAATCTACTGGCGGATCGGAAATGTGACCGATTTAGAAGATCCGGCGAGAAGCTCAGTGGGCTGATGCTATGGATCAGTGTGCTTAGTGCGAGTTTTTTAACGTTCTCGATAGCGTAAAAGTTAAATCAATTTTTTTTTGTTTTTTTATTGCCCTTGTAGGCAGACGAGCATACGGCCCACCTGATGGTGAGTGGTTACCGTTGCCCATGGACTTCAGCAATGCCAGGGGCAGAGCCAAGCCGCTGCCTACCGCTTAATACCCTCCACAAGCCTCGTTTGAAGAAGGACATGTCATAGCGTCATTGTATGGAGTTGAAACGTTCGCCTACGTTTTCCGCTAGGGGCGCTGTTCCAACTGCATACAAGATTCGGTTAACTTTTACGCTATCGAAAACGTTAAAAAACTCGCACTAAGCACTCAGGTGAACCTATTAAGTCGAAGTGCATTCGAAACTCATTATAAACTTATTAGGTAGGTTTAAAAACCAATTAAAGAGTACAGTACTTATTATAATTTTTACGAATCAACAAAAAACCAAAAGAATTGTCATCAGTATGTAGATATCGTTTTTTGTCAATTTAATGTTATAAAACATTATCATCTGATAGTTTAAATGTGGTAAATATTAACCACAAAGCAAAAATTTGGTATCTTAATTACGTAATTTTAAAGTGAAAAAAAAAGAAATAAAGATAAAAAAATTCCAATGACCTTAATGTCATATTATTACGGTGAAATAAAAAATAAAAAATAAATGTTTATAAAAAAATTGCAGTAGACATTGTGTAATAATTTAATTTTGTTAATCTATAATTAAACTTTAATTTGACTGTCTTATATAATATTTACCCAGGCAGAATAAGGTTTTAAGCATCTATCTATACTAAAGGTCCCGCAGTAGTCGAAATTCGACTATAATTAATTTGAATTGTAAGTTTGTACACTACTAAGGTTGTATTAAATACTTCTATAATCACAAATTTCGCTAAGGCTACAATATTAAAAAATACTAATAAAGACAGTTTGACCACAGACGTCAAGAACAAAAGTTTGACAATAAATAGTATGCATGCGTGTGTGCGTCAAATACATGGTATGTAGTGTGTGTAATGTTTTCTTTATTGATTTAATGTATCTTTTATGCATTATTTTTAAAAAAAAAATTAGCATTATGCACTTCTTCTCTGTTTTCTCTATAAGTGTGGAAAATTTCATACTCCTCCGTCCGCGCAATTTTCGTAAAAAGGGATACAAAGTTTTTGCTTCACGTATTAATATATAGATATTATATTTTAACTAGGCACAGATAAAATAGTTAAGGACCATTTTCTCCTCTCTTCTTTCTTATTGCTTAGATGGCTGGACGAGCTCACGGCCCATCTGATATTAAGTGGCTACCTGAGTCCATAGACATCTACAACGTAAATGCCGCCACCCACCTTAAGACACGAGTTCTAAGGTCTCACTTTTAACTACGGCTGCCCCACCCTTCAAACCGAAACGCATTAGTGCTTCTCGGCAGAAATGGGCAGGGCATTATAAGACAATAACTACGGATTTTGTTTTAATGATTTAAGGGTTTTTTCCAAATGTAGTTTATTTCAAATATACATTTTATCGTCCTATCAGGTACATTATATGGGCTCCGGTAACCACTTAATGTATTTTTTTTTTCAATATTTAATATTATCCATTTTTAAGTGTTCTCATAATAACCTATAACACAGAGCTAACATTAAAATAATTCGAATGTTATTTTAACAAAAAAAAAACAAAAATAGGTATTATGAATTTCAATTTCGAACATAGACTTAAACAATAGTAAAAGTCGTAATATCACAATTTGCTTTCTTAGAATACAAGGCATGTACACAATACCATGTTTACTAGCATTAACTGATAATCAGACTTCTATTTTGTCTATTTCTAACGATGAGATAAATATGTATGTAAGAAAAAAATTGCCGGATACTATTCCGATATAATTTTATCGGCTAAAAGGTTGAATATACCTAAGTCTCGGAATTCGCCACCTCGCTGAACCTGGGTTATTAAAAACATAATAATCACGAGACGGAGATCATTGTTATGTAAATATAAGCACCGAATACTGATATCACATTGTTACGTTAAATGACATATCACATTTGTTCACATGGAAAAAAATTTAGCAGTGCAGTTCAAGGCGATACGTCTCTGGACGGGTCAGCAGTTTGATAACCTCCTCGCAACGATTCTTCGGCCCGCATTCAGACGCGATTCGCCCTACTGCGACTCCGTTTGTCTATAAAGGGAACCGCCGATTATAATGGAAACAGTCCGGCAGCGAACTCCGTCGATGATGTCCATATAGCATTACGGAGACACTTAAATTAGTGCGTAACTATCGCTTGTGGTGCCAAAATACACAGAACAGAACGCGGATAAATCCAATAGACTGTTTAATTCAAAGACTCCCTCCATTTGTTGTGCGCATGCGTCACAGCTGCACTGCAATTGGTTAAACGGGAACATTTACAGAGAAAGTAAAAAAACATGAGTGCAAAGGACAATGATCGTGGCGATCGTGCCAGTCGATCTTCGTGCAACAGCAAGGCAACCATGATTGTTGTCTCTAACCGGCTACCGTTCATTCTAAAGAGAGATGAGAACGGAGTATTACAGAGAAAGGCCAGGTATGCGATCGTGTGTATTTCTATTCATTAATAATAAAATTGTGATAAAAAATACCAGATACGAATTTTGTTATGTTTCAATTCATATGTAATGATATTTTGAAATGTCTGCTAACAAATAATGTGTTAATATTGAAACGCATATTAGGTAGTTTATATGATGCACTGTGAATGAAATTTAACTGCGAGCTGTTATTTCATAAATTAAAAAAAAATCGATCATCGACATTTCACGGAAAATATTATTAAATATAATAATAAATATTACATAAACTATTTTAAACGGCAAATATTATTTAACTTTTCACAAATGATATTTTAACCTAAAGCCGTCCATTTCTCCTTCATTCGTTTCTGGTCGAATAACGAAAGACTTTCGGGAAGTTTCTGCGATCGTCTAGAATTATGTGCGCCGGTTTTTAAACTACACCTTCACGACATACAGCTGTGGTATTATTTGTAAAGTTGAATAGTGATGTTGCGATTTATAGAAACACTATGTCTTAAATACGCTGCGGTTAATGTTTGTTTTGTAATTAATGTTGTCGGTTGTCGATGCAAAAGTGGTGGCCTTACGCGAACAAATTAACTGGTAGGTCAAGTTCATAATAAAGAAGTCACGCCGTGTTTGTGTACACATGATTCAAAATAATGTTTACCGTATTTCGAACTATTTATTGTTGTATTTTTAAACCTCAATTGACAGTGTGGTGTCGTAAAAATCGACTAAAGTGTTATTTTACAAATTCTAATAACTTTTGCTCACTCAACAAACATGCTTACGATTTAATGAATGCATTTCTCTATATTACTATATTACTTTGATTAATGTGAAAATAATTATCTAAAAACAGTTATTGGTGAATATTTACTATAGTCATCTAACACAAAATTTGCGTGATATCGTTTGCTCATCTACAACATTATAACAGACAAATGGAAGAAATTATTAAGAATTATTAAGAAAAAATTAAAATAAAACAGAACTTCCCGGCACATTGATGAATATTTAACTATACAGAGACTTTTGGCACTGTTCATCCAAATATCGAAATTCGGCCATAATCACATTACAAGTTTTTTTTTTTTTTTTTTTTTTTTTTTTTTTTTTTTTTTTTTTTTTTTTTTTTTTTTTTTNCGTTTTTTTTTCCACAGGAGAAAATCGCCGGATCCCCACCCGCACGGCAGGTGGGGTATGTGGGAGTCGAACCTCACTAAAAAAAAAAAAAAAAAAAAAAAAAAAAAAAACTCCTGCCGCTCACAGCCGGCGCCCTACCCCGGACCGGGTGGGAACCCAGTCGGAGTTACATTACAAGATTTAGACTCATTTTTAAAATTTTAACATTTGACATCACTATCGACATTTTGGTTACAAAAAGAAATCCAAAAAAGTTGACTAAAACATAACTTTGGATAATGAAAATTGTGCATGATAACATTATACAATAATAAACAAATATTCCATTGATTGAAACAGACTAGAAAATAATGCTTGACTGTGTTGACTTTGCTTATTTATCGATCGCTGGCAATATTCAAATGGTTTGATTACATCTGTATATTAATACGTGAAGCAAGAATTTTATACCCCTTTTTACGAAAATTGCGCGGATAGATGACTATGAAATTTCCCACACTTATAGAGAATATAGAGGAGTGCAGAATGCTAATTTTTTTTTAAATTATGCATTAATAATACATTAAATCAATAAAAAAAACATCACACACACTACCATGTATTTGACACACACATATATAAAACTTTTTGTTTATTGTCAAACTTTTATTATTGCTTAAAGTGGTCAAATTGAAAATAGGTTGTTATTGTTTATCTTTAATATTATTTGTCTTTCGTGTAGTTTTGGCGAAATATCTGATTATAGAAGTGTTCAAACTTATGCGGGACCACTAGTACATTTTAATTTGTGAACTATTTTGCAACAATGTCACCTCTGTCAAAAAGTAAATTAAATTTAAATCCATTGAAAGTTATGATGATTATTGTATTGATGTATTAAATTTTCAATAATTGTAAATAATCACACGTCGAGTTTTGTCTAAATCTGAACTATTAAGCCATTTTGTTGTTGACAACGTTTTATTTTAAGACAATATTAATATAACAACTTCAAAATTACAATAAGATTTTTTTATGGTCACTAACTTCATCGATTACAAAACTAGTTTGTATTGAGTCGTACATTATGTAATCACATGCGCTTGTGTGATTCACTAACACGAAATTAATGCTCATTGATATTAATGAATGTTCTCGTAAAACTCTAATTACTTGTCAATGAGGAAAATAAATAAACTTCATAAAATGTTTCATACTAATAATTCGTTTTGTTGGGCTGGATTGGAATTAGGTCTCTGTAATGTATATCTCATATTCCTCATCTCAACCTCACTGTTTATTGAAAGCAGGAAAGGTAATTTTGAACACTCAGTAATTATAAAATTGGTTGTTTGCAAATTTTATCACATAACTGAACGAAACTCTTCTTTTCTTCTTTTTCTCCACCTTATCCCACTAGGTGGGGTCGGCGCGGCCAATTTTTCTATCCTATTCTCTTCTATCAACCATCATCTCAACACTCACTCGTCTTTCTCCCATTTTGTCATTTAAACACTCCATCCATGTCTTCTTCAGTCGACCTCTCCCTCTCTACCTTGCACTACCATTTCCATACATCTCCTAGTCACATGCACGAATAACTGAACGAAACTGTCTACCTTTTAACATCAATGCGTTAATTAAGCTACTAGATTTAAAAGATAACATATTTATTTCACTAGAAAAGGCGGCTATACTAAATACATACAGAATAGTGAGAAAGTTGCTGCAGCTTGAAGATAACCAAACTTACTACACGTAATAAAAACTACCATATTAACTCATAGCTACTGTACCTTTAGTACTTGACCAAAAGCCCGTATAAACAGTTCTACCGTTCTACCGGCTCTGTCGACAGACAGAACTGAGAAAGGGGAAACCTATGAACATAACAATAATAACAAATATAATACAGTCAAACCTGGGTAAGTGAGAGCTGGATAAGTGAGAAAACTCTATAAGTGAGAGTAATAGCCAGGACTCGTCATTTTTTGCTCCTAAAACCTCTATTAGCGAGAAACAGAAACCTCTGTAAGAGAGAGTCGTTTTTGCCTCATGGACCTCCGTGAGTCAGACTGCTACTTATCTATACCTCTATAAGCGACAGTCGAGCTTTATTTATTTATATTATTTAGGAGGAAAAAATGACAAAACAAATTACAAATTTAATATCTGCTATTTTATGACTCATTCTTAACTTTCGTGGAACTTCTTAACATTTTTTTTGTATTGTTTTCTCGTCAATATTGAACCTATTCTATTTCGTGGAACTAAATAACGTTGTTATTTATTCGATTTCTTTTGGAATGGACACGTGTGCCTGTGTACCGTCCTGTTTGTCGGACTTACTCAGTTTATCGTTAATCAATTGCGAAGTAAAGTTCTGTTCTGCATCATGTCAAAACAGAAAATTAAAGTACTGTCATTAAGTGATAAACTTAAAATAGTGAATGCGTTTGAATCCGGGAAATCGCGAAATGAAATTCAGAGGGTGCATTAGCGAGAAACTCGGGTTAGTGAGAAACCTCTATAAGCGAGAATGAGATTGTGCTCCCTTGAACTCTCGCTTATCTAGGTTTGGCTGTATATATAATATATATATATGTATACTAGCCGTACTCGCCCACTTCGCTGGGCATTTAAAATTGTCATTATTATTAGGGAGTCCAACACTCACATAAATATTAGCCTATTCATTAAGTACATGTATTTTCTACATGGATACCAAGTTTCAAGTCAATCGGATGCATGGTTCAGTAGTTATAACGGAACACCAAACCACTGTAGATTTATATATTAGTATAGATATACAGTCAAAACCTTTTACTGCGACATCGTTTAGAACAACATGCCGGTTATAATAACCTAGAACAAAGGTCCCGGCTGAATGCCATATGACCGCCTTATTAAAAATATTGCTTTCTACGACATTGGTAATAACGACATACCTCATAAAACGACCACATTTAACTAATATTTCGGAGAATTAGATCTGTTAGAACGACCGNAAAATATTGCTTTCTACGACATTGGTAATAACGACATACCTCATAAAACGACCACATTTAACTAATATTTCGGAGAATTAGATCTGTTAGAACGACCGGCTAAGCTGTATTGTAAACAATTTGAATAGGTATCCACATTTGTCTTCAATGGCTATTAAAATCAGGAAAGAAAACAATAGGATTTAGTTTAGTGTAGGGTCTTTTCTAAGTCTTAGAAACAAAACACGTGCATGCGGTAGTCAAAGCCCGCTGCTTCATATCTCTTCAGTTAGTTTGTTACTTATCTATACACAAGACGCACCAAAACTTTGTGGGGTTATTCGTGAAACTTTCAAAATGTTGCAAAGAAAAAGAAAACAAATTAATATTGAAGAAAAATCGCGTATTATGTAAATATATTTTTTCCAATAATTCCCTATCGATTTATTTGTACTTGCACGATACACATTAAACATCACCGGTTGTTACGACTATCGGTTTTTACGACTGAATATGAGCAGTCCCTTCGATGTCGTTATAACAGATTTTGACTGTATTAATAATATTAACTGTTTATTCTTTTAACAGTGCCGGTGGCCTAGTGACTGCAGTTGCGCCGGTTGTGATTCGCGGCCAGGGTAACTGGGTAGGATGGCCGGGCATCCACCTCGAAGACCCCAACGAGAAGATCCCTGAATCGGATCCTAATGACAAGACCCCAACCGCTGGCCTGCGTTCGGAGAAAGTAAGTACTTAATCAACATAGAATTATATCACGTCTGTTCGAGTTTTTTACTGGTGGTAGGACCTCTTGTGAGTCCGCACGGGTAGGTACTACCACCCTGCCTATTTCTGCTGTGAAGCAGTAATGCGTTTCGGTTTGAAGGGTGGGGCAGCCGTTGTAACTATACTTGAGACCTTAGAACTTATATCTCAAGGTGGGTGGCGCATTTACGTTGTGGATGTCTATGGGATCCAGTAACCACTTAACACCAGATGGGCTGTGAGCTCGTCCACACATCATAAGCAAAAAATATATATAAAAAAATTTGATTTGATTTGATTTGATTTATTCCGAAACTAAATTAGCGAAATTTTCTTATTTCCTGATTTCAGAAAAATAAAGGTACTTACTCTATTACATAAAATATTATCCTTCACAAAGCCCCAAAGAATCATTACAGCATTGTACTTTTTAAATAACATAGCGTTCTAACGTTTCCATTGTGGATTGTACACGAACAAAAGAAACTAAACTGAATGAAGTACTTTTTTTGTACATGAAAAAGCAAGGCTCCAGTTTCGTAGTTCAAATTGAATTTCAGGGATCTTTGTAATACAGCTCGTCATTGTAGAAGAATTTAAATTAAATTTTTTAGTTAGTCGCGTCATGTGCAGTTACAATAAAGACAAGTTTTCGGATTATTTATTTAGTTTTTGTTTCGTTTTATCTATATATTAATACGTGAAGCTAAAACTTTGTATCCCTTTCTATGAATATTTGCGCGGACCTAGGAGTATTAAATTTTCCACACTTATAGAGAATATAGAGAAGAAGTGCACAATGCTAATATATTTTTTAAATAATGCATATTATGCAATTTAATGCAATTAATTCTAGTCGAATTTCGACTACTGCGGGACCTCTAGTATTACAAAAAAAGCCCATAGAACGCATCGTCAAAGGAAGGCAGCGCGCCATTCCGATCCAGTAACCCATAGACACAGCCCACCGAGTTTTTCGCCGGATCTTCGATCGCGATTCGGATCCGGTGGTAGATTCTGCGAAGCACTGCTTTTGCTAGGGCTAGTGTTAGCAAATTCTCTCAGGTTGAGCCCGTGAGCTCACCTACGAGCAACACTTTCCTTTTTTTTTATTGCTTAGATGAGTGGACGAGCTCACAGGCCACCTGGTTTTAAGTGGTTACCGGAGCCCATAGACATCTACAACGTAAATGCGCCACCCACCTTGAGTTCTAAGGTCTGAGTATAGTTACAACGGCTGCCCCACCCTTCAAACCGAAACGCATTACTGCTTCACGGCAGAAATAAGCAGGGCGGTGGTACCTACCCGCGCGGACTCACATGAGGTCCTACCTTCGTTTTAGTGTAGCGTGTTGTCAACTGTAATTCCAAATATACTAACCCCTCCGTTATCTGGGAGAGCAAGCAATGTGAATGTGAACTTCTTACGTTTTAATTCACTTCGTGTCTTTTTAATTGAAAAACATTGTAAATACATTCTGCTGTAAAACTTACGTGAATACGTCACGGATCGACGGCACAATTTATTAAACTGGTTTTCTATTTCGAACTCCCAAAACGGATTTTCATTCCAATTTTCAATTGAAATCTATACTGATATTATAAAGCTGAAGAGTTTGTTTGAACGCGCTAATCTCAGGAACTACTGGTCCGATTTGATTTTTAGATAGCCAGTGTTAGATAGCCCATTTATTAAGGAAGGCTATATATAGGCTATATAACATCACGCTAAGACCAATACAAGCGGAACACCAATAAAGAATGTTTCAAAATCGGGTTTTGAGAGCTTCCGCTGCGTGCGCTGTAGAAACGATTAAAGTTTCGCTAAAATAATGTATGACAGAATTGTTCCCCTTTAAAAATCTAAAAAAAAGTCCGCGACAGCATGTCTATATGTTAAGGTTGGCTCACTATAACGTTTTTTATGCTAACCAAATTTGTTCTAAAATAAAGCATTTTTGTGAACTATTCCACGCGGACGAAGTCGCGAGCAAAAGTTAGTATATTATACACGTTTTTTTTAATGCCTAAATGTATCTATAAATGTTAAATGGCCTTGCTAAATGCATTTACTTTCTACGTTCTCTGCATTATTTTTGCTGGACTTGTTATTAATGCTAGAATGCTCGTTAACTCCCCTAATGCATTGAAGTATATATACTGGAATAAATAAATAAAAATCATAAACCTTTATAATCCCATCTAAAGTTTTCTTAGATAAAGCTGCAAAAATCACCGGCTGTACCGTGTAAATAACAATGACAGCAAACCTATCGAGTGTTAGCGTTCGGATCTAATTCAATAATGATAACGAATAATTTAGACAGTTGATTTAATTCTGCGTTTAACACTGCGTCACGCAATATAGTAATAAAACTGGTGTGATCAACAATTAATTTAAAGCCTGTAGTTTTGCTTCAAAACTTACACTTACTATGTCTATAAACACGATTATTTCAGTAATGATTTAAGCTTTGAGATATAATGTGCCTAAAGTTTAAATAAAAATTGTTAATACATAAATAAAGGAAAAAACAAGAAAATAATGAATATAATTGACAATAGCAAAAATACTGATAAAATTTTCGAGTTAGAAAAACTGTAAAACGTAATGCAGGTTTTCTTTATATGACCTTGAAAAACAAAACTAGGTAAAAAACCTTTCACAATATCTATGAACATTATAAAATTGTAAGACAAATGTGTCTGTTACTTTAAAGTTATTACAAAAAAAAAACAGTTTTCAAAACCAAAAATAATACTTTAAAATTGGTATCCAAAGTATGTAATTATGTCCTTTACTCTGATTATCTGATTCTATTACCGTACGAACACAAACACGTTTCTTCAAACCGCAAAAACAAAGTGCATACAATTCGCAATCGGCTCAATTAGCGAAATCAACATGCGGGAGTTGCAATCTATATGCAATACAATAGTATAATAATATCATTGTCTCACAAACAACGCATATCCTATCAATCAAAAGAGCCATCGTGCTTTTTTTTTAATTGTTCAAACGGGTAAATGAGCTCACGGCCAGCCTGGTGTTAAGTGATTACGATGAATACCGCCACCGGTCTTGAGACACGACACGATAGTGTTCGTTCTGTTTTTTTCCTACGTGACCTAGTAGCCTTGAGAGACTATGCCAGGGTAACTTGACGAGTAGGTGAGCTCTCGAGGCTCTAACCTGGAGGCGTTGCTAACACTAGCCCTAGCAAGAGCAGTGCTTCGCCGGATCGGAAAAGCGACTGCCTGAGAAGACCCGGCGAGAAACTCAGTGGGCTGTGTCTATGGGTTAATTCACTCGTCGAGCCCTTCGTCGCAAGCGACAGGTTCGACGAGAACGGTGACTGGTTCTTGAGGTACCTAAAAGCACCGTTAATGGATCAGGAGGATCCGTAATGACGTTTTTAGGGCGACGTCGACTGTTTATCATTCGGTCTACAGGATCGAGTATGTAACCATCTTGCTGCAACAAGTTTATTCGATTTGTATGTAATTGAAACCATAATAGATGTAAGCAATATTTAGAAAGATTTACCAATTTTCTACCAGAACGGTTCTGTAGTACAATGGCTGCCATATCATTCAAACCGGAACACATCACGGTTTCGCGGCCGAAATAGGCAGGATGGTGGTACCTACCCGTGCGGACTCACACGGTGAATTAGTACCAGTAGTTCGCAAATTATATGTGGGTTCAATTTTTATTACACAATGTTATTCTGTCATCGTGCAAGTCATTCTTTTTTTTTCTACCTATTCTAGTGACCTTGAGGGGTCATACTAGATTCACTAAATGAGTAAGTGAGCTCACGGGGCTCAAACCTGGTTACGTTGCTAACACTAGTACTAGCAAGAGCAGTGCTTTGCTGAATCTACCACCGGATCAGAAACGCGATCCACTGAGAAGATCCGGCGAGAACTTCATTGGGCTGTGTCTTTTTTTTTTATAGCTTAGATGTGTGGACGAGCTCACAGCCCACTTGGTGTTAAGTGGTTACTGGAGCCCATAGACATCTACAACGTAAATGCGCCACCCACCTTGAGATATAAGTTCTAAGGTCTCAGTATAGTTACAACGCCTGCCCCACCCTTCAAGCCGAAACGCATTACTGCTTCACAGCAGAAATAAGCGGGGTGGTGGTGGTGGTACCTACCCGTGCGGACTCATAAGAGGTCCTACCACTAGTAAATAGGCGGAGTGGTGGTGGTATCTGAGGGTTAATTTGCTCGCCGAGCCCTTCGTGGCAAGCGACGGGTTCGACGAGAACGGTGGCCGAGCAAGTCATTCGTGAATATTTATCAAGTACGTCTTACGGAGCCGTGTCCACTGAGACAAAGCGGATTGTACAACGTAGATACGTAATTAAATTTTATTAACGCTTCCCTAGCATCGCAAACAATCGACAATTACTCGACAATGTGTACAATTTCATCCGGTTTTACCTTTAAAGCAAAAGATCTTTAGAATTATCTCGGTCCCCTTCGTGAGTAGCCAGCCGATGAGCCAATTGATGTCACAACGAGAATGCTGCTGAACAAACCAGATAATTTGAGATGCGTGAATTGGTAACCTAAATAATTATGTTATCGGAATGTTTTTAAACAAAAAATATTTTTTTTGTTAAAACATTTAGTTGTTACTATAGAATAAATGAGCGAACTATGTGCAGTATGTATTAGTTCAATTTCAGCGTTTTTTATAGTATGGATGGATGGATGGATGGATGGATCTGGACTGCCCAATAATGCAACATTGGACACTTGTGCATGTTGAGCATTTTGGATTCAAGCCAGCCTTTAGGTTAAGGTAGTTTTGACATTCATTTTTATTTCATTATTGTTTTTATTTAATTTTGGTATTCTATATGAAATGTTATTGTTAATTTGAAGTAAATGAAATAAATAAATAAATAGTAGACGAACGCGCGACTCACCAAATCCTAAATGATGATAGGAGCTCATAATACACTGCAATTTTTTTTGCTTACCTATTCTAGTAAACTCGAGGGGTTATACTAGATTCACCGAACGCGTAGGCGAACTCACGGGGCTCAGCCTAGCGAATTTTCTAACACTAGCCCTAGCAAGAGCAGTGCTTCGCCGAATCTACCAGCGTATCGGAATCGCGACCCACTGAGAAGATCCGGTGAGAAACTCAGTGGGCTGTTCCCTGCACCATGAGATCTAAGTCTTTATTACATTAGAATAACGCCTATTTTAATATTGAAAACGGAAAATCTTGGCGGCACAAAAGCGAAGACAATGAGAGTGCACAAAATCTATCCACTTAGGTATTTATATTATTATTAGCTGAGCCGGCTGACTTCGTAGTGCCTCAATCGATAATTAAAAGACCTAAACTTTATTTAATTCCGAGAATTTTTATATTTATCTATATCCTTTTAAACCTTCTCTGGACTTCGACAAATAATTCAAGACCAAAATTAGTCAAATCGGTCCAGCCGTTCTCGAGTTTTAGCGAGACTAACGAACAGCAATTCATTTTTATATATACCTATATAGATATAGATTACTACAAGCTAATTTTACAAAGTCTAATATTGCTAACATACCACTAGTCCTTGACCAGCTTATGATCTTAACATTAAAAAAACACAAAACTCTGTCTATAATATAGATTATATAATTTAGATTATTCACAAACAAATCGAATATCTACAATCCAATGAACCAGTGAATATGGAACGGTAGCCTGACCTGAATAACACGAGGGGGAAAATAAAATGTCAGTACCCGATGACCGTGAAGTAAACATAATCGCCATAATCGATTCTCAGGGCTGATTCGCGTGAGGATAGTTTATGAAAAACGAGTAGACAAGAAATATTACACGGTGTTATATCATATGAAGCACATCATATGATTATAGCCTTCAACGATGACAAAAACGCAATCAATCTAATTACAGATAATCAGATACTAAGTAAAAAAAAATATTTTTATTTATTTTATTTGGCTCACAATACACATCACAAGCTAAAGATACATAAAAAACACAAATAAAAAGAAACAAAATCTGGTTTGCAACATAAGTTATGTGCGCACGATAAAACAAGACATATAGTGCTGAATTTGTATAACATTTATATATTTATATATATATTATATTATCATTACTGTGATAGTTGGTAGCCAGTTACCAGAGCCCAAAACCCAACCTAATGAGGTCAAAATATTAATCACTAACCTTTGCCCGCGACTTCGTCCGCGTGGAATAGTTCACAAAAATGCTTTATTTTAGAACAAATTTGGTTAGCATAAAAAACGTTATAGTGAGCTAATCTTAACATATAGACATATGCTGTCGCGGACTTTATTTTAGGTATTTTAAAGGGAAACAATTCTGTCGTAGATTATTTTAGCGAAACTTTAACCGTTTCTACAGCGCACGCAGCGAAAGCTCCAAAAGGGAAAAAAAAACATTTTGAAACATTATTTATTGGTGCTCCGCTTATATTTGTCTTAGCGTGATGTTATATAGCATATAACCTTCCTCAATAGATGAGCTATCTAACACTGAAAGAATTTTTCAAATCGGACCAGTAGTTCCTGAGATTAGCGCGTTCAACCAAACAAACTCTTCAGCTTTATAATATTACTAGCGACCCGCCCTCGTTTCGCTTCGGAAACTGTAATTTATTATTGATTTCTCCACTATTTAATGGATGTTATTATACATGTAAACCTTCCTCTTCAATCACTATATCTATTAAAAAAAAACGCATCAAAATCCGTTGCGTAGTTTTAAAGATTTAAGCATACATAAGGATATAGGGACAGAGAAAGCGACTTTGTTTTATAGTATGTAGTGAAAAAGTATAGATATAGAACAACCGCTCTCCGTTTGACCCTTCCAAATGAAACATTTGACAATGCTTTCCTTATCCGACCATGACGAAACAACGCAAAACCGCCGTCGGCGTCGCCCAAAACATGTCTTGTCGGATCCCCCGGATTCACTCTCGGTGCTTTTAGGACCCTCAAGACTAGTCGAGAGTTCGACTAGCAAACTAACCCATAGACACAGCCCACTGAGTTTCTCGCTGGATCTTCTCAATGGGTCGTGATTCCGGTCCGGTGGTAGATTCTGCGAAGCACTGCTCTTCCTAAGGCTAGTGTGAGCAAATTCTCTCAGTTTGAGCCCGGGAGCTCACCAACCCGTCCGGGTGTAGCTGGAATAGCCTCTTAGGCTACCAACGAATACGTAAGGGGAAAAAAACTATGCTTTAGAAATAAATAACCAAGATCGCGGTATACCGTGTTGACGGAGGCTGTGTGGGCTCATAAAAATGATTCTTAGGACCCAAAAGTACTTAAATTATTGTGGTTTAACTTTTACTACACGATATTATTCTTTTCTCCATCAATTCATTTGTGAAAAAATATTAGGAATTTATTTTTAGTTCATTCTTTAACAGGTATTTTACCTCAACGTGTGAATACTGAAGCGTAGGTACATTTCCACGGAGTCACGGAGCAAGGAAACATTCTTTGCTGATAGTCTCAAGAAACTTTTCTTATATAAATGTGTTCTTAACATATATTACGTTGGTATGTTTCGATTTTGTATCGGCTAGCTAGTATGTAGGCATATTTTAATATGGAAATCGGAATGTCGTTAGAACACATACAAACACTTATTTATTACTGTAGATAGACAGACACAGCTCACGGCCAACCTGGTGTAAAGTGGTTACTGAAACCAAGACATAAGAGTTTGAGTAAGACTTATTATGATATACCTACTTATTATATAATGGTAGGACATCTTGTGAGTCCGCGCGAGTAGGTACCACTACCCTGCTTAATTCTGCCGTGAAGCAGTAATGCGTTTCGGTTTGAAAGGTGGGGCAACCGTTGTAACTATACTTGAGACCTTAGAACTTATATCCAAGGTGGGTGGCGCTTTTACGTTGTAGATGTCTATGGTCTCCAGTAACCACTTAACACCAGGTGGGCTGTGAGCTCGTCCACCCATTTAAGCAATAAATAAGAATACTGTTAGATAGGAGCGCGGATACTTGCATTATACGTCGCACTGTAGGTAAAACAAAACAAAATGCTCTCACCTGTAAATTAGCTGATAATTAACTTCATGTTGCGAACATAACTATGCATCACACTCAGTGTACAATAGCCGTTTCGAAACAGCGTGCGATTTAATGTTTGATTTGACTCGAATGCGAGTGTATTTCCTGTGTAATGTCTAATCTTATGTATAAAATACTAGTGTCACAATGTTAGCCACCATACTCCTCTGAAACGGTTTGACCGATTTTTATGAAATTTTATATGCATGTTCAGTAGGTCTCAGAATTGGCTACTATCTATTTGTCATACCCCTAAGTGATAGCGGTTGTCCACCCCCTTTGTTTTTTGTAATAATGAGGCATTATGTGATTAAATGAGGTATTGTTATTTTTATATTCCTTCATCGTTCACAGCGCTACATGCCTCTTTCACTCATTTACCACATCCTTACACACTTACAATAAGTTATTTGTTTTTTCTACACTAGAAATTCCCTAGAAATCTTATATATGGCAAAACAACGTTTGCCGGGTCAGCTAGTAATGAGAAACATATCTCGCATTTACGATTTTATTTTTGTTTTCAAAAAATTTCGACGAAATGAGGGCATTATGTGATTAAATGAGGTTTTGTTGTTTTTATATTTCCTTATCGTTCACAGCGCTACATGCCTCTTTCACTCATCTATCACATCCTTACACACATACAATAAGTTAGTTTTTTTTTTCTACACTAGAAATTCCCTAGAAATCTTATATATGGCAAAACAACATTTGCCGGGTCAGCTAGTAATGAGAAACATATGTACGCATTTACGATTTTTTTTTTGTTTTCAAAAAATTTCGACAAGACGGCTTTTTCAACCACACGGATACATTGCATAGTTTGTAGGCAAATTTTGCTTGACCTTATTGTTCAATGGAGGTTATCTGTTACTGTATTATGCTCGGGTGTCATATTATAATGTTTTGTGTAATGACCTAACATAAAACTGTTAACTGTCAGTGATCAAAACAGTTCTTAAACAAAATGACTTCTTTGTTTGTTTATTTATAGAATCGACGACAATCATCACTTTGTTAACGATGTCAATAAAAGTTAACATTGACGCGTCTTGTGTTTGAATAAATTTACTATGGAATCCAGTGTCGCCAACTGTTTGAAAACTTTCCCCCTAAAGCAATTTCAAAAACCACTAAATTCAAAACAAAACTCCCCAACGACGGACCAAGTATTTATTCATTACAATATAAGTAAAGAAATAAATAAAAATAATAAATAATTAGTTATTTAGTATTTTTAAGTATTTTTCTATATAAAATTTTATCCCTAAAAGTATCCCCAAAAAATTTCATGCCCTAAAAAATCCCTGTATATATTTTTTCCCCCTAAATTTGGGGTGAAAACCCCGGAGTTGGCATCACTAATGGAATCTTATTGTTTGCTTAGCTCGAACATGACTAACTGTTGTAGCACAAACAAGCTCAAACAACACAAAGTAATGGATTGGCATAGTGTAATTTTGGAGAGGAAACTGATAATTCTTTGACTACACATTCGGTTCATTTTCAAAATCGCGTTAGGATGCGAATATACAAAAGGTCTTTCAAGTCGTCGCGGCTTGAAGGATAAAGACGTTTGGTGCATTCGTATCGAGCGACGCAACGGTGTTCGGATTATTACCGAATTACCAATTCATCTAATGAAATACGTAAACTTAACATGTCTTCACGAATGACTTCCAAGATCAAGGAATTTTATGGCGTAACAAAAATCAAGGTCTTGAAAATTTTTATTTGCGTAATTAATTGTGGTAACCCGTCTTGTCGAACTCACACGGGTAGATACCACTATCGTGCCCATTTCTGCCGCGAAACAGTGATTTTTTTCCGGTTTGACGGATGGGACAGCTATAGAATTGAAACATAGAACTCATAACCCAAAGTAGGTGCCGGCATTTACGTTAATGATGTCTATGAACTTCGGTAACCACTTAACACCAGATGGGCTGTAACCTTGTCCTCCAACCTACCAATAGAAAGTATATTTTTATCTCTACCTATTTCCATCTGTATCTTCTGTATATTCCCCCCTCAAATAAGCAAAAATGTTTCAGATAGTCCCCATTCGCGCGGAACCTAAACTTTTCGATAGCTACTACAATGGATGCTGTAACGGGACATTCTGGCCGTTGTTTCATTCGATGCCAGACCGTGCCACTTTCATTGCTGACCACTGGAAGGCATATATCAAGATAAACGAGGAGTTTGCTGAGAAGACAGTCCACGCTCTCCATCTGCTGAACAAACAAAAGAAAGACAAAAATGGAAGTCCACCGATCGTGTGGGTTCACGACTACCATCTGATGTTGGCGGCTAATTGGATACGACAGGTACACGATACTTAAATCTTTGTAATCATTTAAAAATATTTTGTGAGTATCGGAAGCTTTGAGTGAGAGAGAGAGAGAGAGAATACACTTTATTGCACACCAAAACACAATTTACTATTTGAATAAGTAATGATATTTTCAGAGAGCTGAAGAAGATGAGATTAAATGCAAGCTAGCATTCTTTCTGCACATACCGTTTCCACCGTGGGATATTTTTAGACTGTTCCCGTGGTCTGATGAAGTTTTGCAGGGAATTTTGGGTAAGTTTTTAATCCGTTACCTGCATTCATTCGAAAAACTAATTTAAAACTATTTTAAAATTAATTTGGTTAAAGGTTGTGATATGGTGGGATTCCACATAGAGGATTACTGTTTGAATTTCATTGACTGCTGCCAAAGAAACTTGGGTTGCCGTGTCGATAGAAAAAATCTTCTGGTCGAACTGGGAGATCGCACCATCTGCGTGAGACCGCTACCGATCGGAGTGCCATACGAGAGATTCGTACAGCTGGCCCAAAACGCTAAGCCCGTGTTCTCTACAAGCCAAAAAGTGATATTAGGTGTTGATAGACTGGATTATACCAAAGGATTAGTGCATAGGTTGAAAGCTTTCGAGAGATTACTCGAGAAACACCCGGAGCATATCGAAAAGGTTGTTCTGCTCCAGATCTCGGTGCCCTCTAGGACAGATGTGAAGGAATACCAAGATCTGAAGGAGGAGATGGATCAGCTCGTTGGCAGGATCAATGGTCGATTTACAACGCCCAATTGGTCGCCGATAAGGTAATAGGAAATTTAAAAAAAACACTTCAAATTATGAAACCTTAAATTACTAATAATCTAATCTGTAATTTTCTCTATGATTTTAGATATATTTACGGCTGCGTTGGTCAAGATGAGTTAGCGGCGTTTTATCGCGATGCTGCTGTGGCACTTGTAACTCCATTAAGAGACGGCATGAACCTGGTCGCGAAAGAGTTTGTGGCTTGTCAGATCAATAAGCCTCCTGGAGTATTAATAGTGTCGCCATTTGCTGGAGCAGGAGAAATGATGCACGAGGCTCTTATATGCAATCCTTATGAGCTCGACGATGCGGCCGAAGTCATTCATAGGTATTTAAGTACCGACCTCTCCAAAGAATCCTCATTACATATCTTTGCTGAATCTACCTTTTGACGTTTTCAATCGTTGTCAATGTTAGAAGTCCAAACTTCTTTCTGAGCTTTTCTGAGCTAGTGGTCCCGCAGTAGTCGAAATTCGACTATAATTCATTGAAATTATAAGTTTGAACATTAAAATGGTTCTATTGTTAAAGACTATTATACTTCTATAATCACAGATTTCGCCAAGACTACACTATAGATAAACAATATTAAAGATTGACAATACACAGACCTTAAGCAATAACAAAAGTTTGACAACAAAGAATGTATATGTTATTATGAGTGTGTGTCAAATACATGGTAGTGTGTGTAATGTTTTTCTTGTTTATTTAATGTATTTTTAATGTATAACTTAAAAAAAAAATTAGCATTCTGCACTCCTTCTCTATATTCTCTATAAGTGTGGAAAATTTCATACTCCTCCGTCCGCGCAATTTTTATAAAAAGGTGTACAAAGTTTTTCACGTATTAATATAATAATATATAGATAACACAACTCTACAAAAAAAATCGTTCTTTTTGTCCTAACGTTTATACTAGGTTTTTCCGGTTAATTATTGACAAAAACAAAAATAAAATACCTTTTTTGATATAAAGTTTGCTTTTGTGATAGTTATAGTGATAATACCCATTTTTCAATTTTTTTATAAATTTTAATATGTACATTCAAAAAAACCGCGCTCTGAGAGTGGGGTGTTTACGTTTACACAGTGCCACTAGATGGCACTCGATCCATAAACAACGATCAGGTGTTTTGTACAAGCCCAGAAAAACTTAAAATGTCACGAAAGTGTAAATACGATGCTGATGCATTTTGTTTCATATGTGGTCAATTTATTAAAGTTGAAAGGCAAACTGTTTCATGTCATGTATTTTTTTTTTCGTCTAATTATTGACCCGTGTAATGCTTTCCTCATCCAAAAACCCAACGTATTTCAGAGCCTTAATAATGCCAGAGGATGAACGGACAGTCCGCATGAACCACCTCAGGCGGAGGGAGCAGTTGAACGACGTGGACAGCTGGATGAAGGCGTTCCTCAAAGCGATGGACTCTCTGGAGGAAGAGGCCGACGACCTTGGAGCCACTACCATGCAACCAGTCACTATTGACGATTTCGATGAATATTTATCCAAGTATGTTGAGCATTTTCTAAGAATTTCGGGACTTGTTGTAGGGCTATGAGTGCCTGCCTATGGCTTGAAGGGACAAAAGTCAAACAATAGAATTCAAATGTCACTATTATGATGAATTATTTTGTGTAATTATTTAATCTCGTTTACATTCTCAATGCTAAAAATCATTTCACCATTCCACACTTAACGCCACTAATGGCTGATATTTCCATTTTCATATAAAAGTCGAACTGAATTATAATCTAACTTTTCTTTTTTATTTATTGCATAGATGGGTGGAGCTCACAGCTCACAGCCCTCCTGGTGTTAAGTATTTACCGGAGCCCATAGACATCTACAACGTAAATTCCGCCACCCACCTTGAGATATAAGTTCTAAGGTCCACAGTATAGTTACAACGACTGCCCCGCCCTTACAAACCGAAACGCATTTCTGCTTCATAACTGAAATAGGCAGCGTGGTGGTACTTACCCGTGCGGACTCACAAGACACAACTTAATCCTTTTTTTTTAAGCCGATCAATAGGTTTATCTTGCAATCGAAAAGCCGATCGCAATGAAGACAGACGTGAAATTATACGGCATCGGAACGTTTTCAGGTACATCGGGTACACACAGAAGCTAGCCCTGCTGTTGGACTACGACGGTACCTTGGCCCCGATCGCGCCCCACCCGGACCTCGCCACGCTGCCTCTCGAGACCAAACACACCCTGCAGAGGCTCTCCAACATGTCCGATGTGTACATAGCCATCATATCGGGGAGGAACGTGGACAACGTCAAGCAAATGGTGAGTAGAAATATGAACAATATTTTTTTCAAGTTTGGATCAATGTTGGATCAATATTTGGATTAATGTGGTTTGGTCCAATGTTTGGACTCTCAACATCCTTTAAGGTAATTGAACTAGCCAAACTTTTGAATGTATGTAGTAGCAGTCTTCATATCGGGAAGGAACGTTAACAACCTCAGGCAAATGGTGAGTACAAATATGAACAATATTATTTTTAATTTGGATCAATGTTGGATCAATTACGTTTAGTCCAATGTTTGGACTGTCAACACCGTTTAAGGTAATTGAACTAGCCAAACTTTTGAATGTGGTAGCAGTTACGCGTGTTGTTTTGAAGCATAGGAAGGATATTTACAATATAGGCTTCTGTGGTATCTGAACATCGTAGGTGGATGGCGGAATTAACGTCTTGATGCCCTTGGGCTTCGGCAATCACTTAGGAGCGACAGTGATCACTCACCTACTGTTGCGTGACAGGATCTCTGTCTACAAAAGCAATAAAATATATGGGACACGCAATCAACAGCACTAACGTACATAAACGAGGACGGCCGACCTCAAGAATCGGGTCAAGGCAAAGAAGAGGCGCGAAAAATAAGCGCCAATGATAAAAACGCGCTCAAGTTATCGTTAGATACATTTGTACATAATATTATTACTATCTCAAGCTAATTCTATGACGTCGCGTGACGAATTCGCAACCAGTATCTTTATTATAACTTTTTTTTTTGATCATGTCTGTTTTGATTACGAACAGAATTATAAAAATAATTCAAACTTTAAAATTAATATCAAATCTCGTATAAAAATATCAAAGGGTCAAAGGTTATTTGATTTAAGCGGCATTTCGACTAATACGCGGAATTTATTTTTGCAATTAAAGGTCTGTTTAATTTGGTATTAGCATCAACAATTCGATGTTTTTAATCGAACTTCAATTATGTTTATACCTATCGATATATATACCTTTATAAATTTTAGTTTATATTCTTTAGAAATCATATAATATTGCATGGAAATATCTTACTTAACATGTATGGATAGCATACAACAAAATGATTCTTTACAACAAATATTACTGAAAAAAATAGTCCAGCAACCTATTTTTTACTTTGTTAACTTTTGTAAGTCCTAAGCCTGATATTTTCTGTATAAATAAAATTTAATTGTAATTGTAATCAAACTATTTAATTTTACTGTCAGCAAAATAGTTGTGACTCCCGGATTGTACCTACATCTATATCATCGATGTGGTAATATATCGATGTTTTTACCGTTCAAATTGCTAAAGCTTTTTTTTTCATGATATTCTTTCCAAAATTCAAACTTTAAATATCTCTCCTGGGAAGCTGCAAAAATGTCCCTTAAGCGAAATAGTCTTTCACTCCTCGATATTATGTCCCTGCCTATTTCTGCCGTGAAGCAGTAATGCGTTTCGGTTTGAAGGGTGGGGCAGCCGTTGTAACTATACTTGAGACCTTAGAACTTATATCTCAAGGTGGGTGGCGCATTTACGTTGTGGATGTCTATGGGCTCCAGTAACCACTTAACACCAGGTGGGCTGTGAGCTCGTCCACCCATCTAAGCAATAAAAAAAAANATATTATGTCCCTGCCTATTTCTGCCGTGAAGCAGTAATGCGTTTCGGTTTGAAGGGTGGGGCAGCCGTTGTAACTATACTTGAGACCTTAGAACTTATATCTCAAGGTGGGTGGCGCATTTACGTTGTGGATGTCTATGGGCTCCAGTAACCACTTAACACCAGGTGGGCTGTGAGCTCGTCCACCCATCTAAGCAATAAAAAAAAATTATGTACTTTTAACGCGCTATTTCGATATTTTTTAATAATTCCGAAACGTGGTACATCATCGTATTCATACGAACGGTACTGGGTCGTTTTCAATTTTGCGGCCAAAGCCAAAGTAACGATTTCATGAATTTAAACTTGCTCTAATTTTCAATTTTTTTGTATTTAGGCGTGTTCAGAATAAAAAATGCTTCATCACAATCAAGTCAATCACTCATTTATTGATAATATTATATAATATTAATTTATATTTTTCATTTTACGCAATTGCAATTTAAATAGGAACTTTTTTAAAAAGCTTAGAAATCGTACTTCTTTTGTTTTTAATAATGTTCTAACTTCTAGTTAGTATTCCTTTATTATTGTTATTATTATATACTGATTAAATAAAATTGCCGAATTTCAACATGCATTACTGGAAAAATTCAAACAAGTTAGAATTTGAATTTCGAACCAGTGATACGAATGAGATTTGGGGTAGTTTTTAATGTATAACTCCTAATTGGGGGTTATCTGTGCTCCTAATTTAACAGTGTTTACGAATACATATATAGTTATAGGATCACGTGCCTGTTGTCATGAAAACAAATTTACTGTACTTATAATATAATTACGGTAACATTGAGGTTATGAGAATTAAATCAAATAACTCGCTTTTGACCCCAAAGGGGATTGCCCACTCTCCATAGTGTGCTAGGCCCAAGATGGACATCAAATATTACTATAAAAATGTACTGATTCAAATTCTTAAATGTATTGGATATCTCAAAAAATATATTGAAATTGACGCCACTATTATAAAAAATATAATAAAAATAAAAACTCGTTTTGAGGTTAATTTTCTATATAAATAAGTGTAGGATTGTGAGATACTTCAAGAACTTTTCTTTTCTTAATGTTTAAGATGTTCCTAATGTATTTTTATCCAATAGGGTACAAAAACACACTTAATTCTTTAAATATCTATATTTTCTTCATCTTCATACACAATTAGTATCATCTAAAAATAGCAAAGGAGTGCATATACACGGTTTTAAATCTCGGTCAGGGTAAAACCACAATTCACACAATGTTTTTTAGTCGTAGTATGAAACGTTATTGATAAAAGTAAAATAAATCGACGAAAAATCAAAACACATCCATTTTGTACGCAAGCACAACACCACAAGCAGCAAGCGAAGTATCAGTCAGTCAGATTAAATTCAGTGTTGTCAGTATAAAGAAAAATAATTACATGAAATTCATATATCGATTATTTTTTTAAATAACCGATAATTGATTTATATCTTAATCTTTTTTTTACGAGTACACATTATTTTTTATGTTTTTGTTTTAGTTGTACATATTTAAATAACAATACTAGTAAAGTTTTTTTTATTGCTTAGATGGGTGGGCGAGCTCACAGCCACCCTGGTGTTGCTAAGTGGTTACTCGAGCCCACATACATCTACAACGTAAATGCGCCACCCACCTTGAGATATAAGTTCTAAGGTCTCAAGTATAGTTACAAGTTAAAGTCCAATGGGTATGTCTTCGATGTTATTTTATGTGCATAAAATTCATTAAAATCGTTTGATTAATGATAATACTTAAAATGATTTATTTATATGTTTTATTTATATACTCAAAATATTTACTTCATACGTAAAAGGATTTGAAGCTGGCAATATTTTTCCCGCAAAAATAAAAATCCTTGTTTTTTCAATAGAATTACTTTTTTTAAACTACTTATTGTAAACTATAGTGGCGCTTATTTGCAAGAAAGTAAATGCATATTTATTTATGACAAAATTAATGCACTAAGTATTTTTTCTATAATCTATTGTCCGCTTTGGGCCTAAAATGGGCCATCCCCTTTGAAAACGACCCTACTATGATAATGTTTCGCGAAATAAGCAGCTGTATACTCATACAGTATGTAATACAGTCAGTATGTAGATATGTATACGAAGAAACGTCAGAAAGTTAATTTCTTACGGTTTTCAACAATAAAAGATATTAAAAGGTCATGTCGGTCAGGTTGAATAATTCGCAATCTCCCGCACGCGTTACATACTGTACTTACGTCAATATTTGGCAAAAATATCGGCAATTTATATTTCACGATAAACATCACGTTATTCCATTGAATTATTATTGATATAATAATACGAGGCGTGAACTAGTTTCAAGTGCGGTTTTTCTTTTTTTTTGAAATTTTTACATGAATTATTTGTTCAGTTGGAAAACAAAAAAAATCGTTTATACAATATGTTACTTTTATAAAGCTACTAGCAGCCCGCTCCGGCTCCGCTCGGGTCTTTATCAAAAATTTCAACGGTATTTGATGTCGTTTAATTTTTTTTCAATAAAAGAACACTTATTGCGGCATAACTATAATAGTTAGACATATGCTGTCCCGACACTTTTTGTAAATAATAATGTGTTCTATAAAGTCGTAGTAAATTATTTTATTCTATCATCAATAGTTTTCGCAGGGCACGCGATGTAAAGAATATTTTAGGTAATTTTTTGACACCTTGGCTTACATTATTGGAGTTTTAGTAAGGATTGCTATTTTTTTTCAAAAAAGATTATATCCTATGTCACTCGGGAATAGCTTAGCTTCCAAACAGTGAAAGAATTTTTCAAATCGGTTCAGTAGTTTCGGAGCCTATTCAATACAAACAAACAAACAAATCTTTCCTCTTTATAATATTAGTATAGATTACAAGACACAAATATAGTTCCGTCGTCGTCATTATGTACAAACAAGTAAATTGTAAATTGTATGAACTCATTATAGTTATAATGAATTGTATAATGTAGTTGCAATCAATGATTTGTTATTCAAGACACATAAGTTATGAGTGTGATACAGACCAGAAATTTAAGGCAAACATCGTGTTATTCTAATCTAGGTCAATTGAAATCTAAGATCTTAACATATGTCATGGAATTCAGTAAATTATATAAAGCGCGTTTATAATATAAAAGACAGGAATAGTAATAAAATACATCGACAACAATAAATCAAACTTCAAACACCTTGTTCAAGGGGCGTTCTTTTAGATCGAAAATTTTCTTAAAACATTTGAATCGCGACGGAAAACTTGATAAAAACTTTCTAGTGTAAAAAAAAAGAAGAAAAACGGGTGGCACGATAAAAATGTTTTGTCTTTGCTTATTTATATTATACATTGATAAAGGTATACTTACTACACATGGTATATAGATTTGGAACAATCATTCCGATCCGTTATTAGATCTGGTGGACATCATAGATAATACATCATACTTAATAAAATGTGGACAGTTCGGTTTAGTCTATACGGAAATTTGACTGTATTTAAGCAATACTAAATCCTTTTTTTTTAATTGACAATGCATTGAAATAATATTAATACACAACTACTGAAAATACACAAACTGATTACAGGAAAGTTTCTAGAAATATCGTTTTGATTCTAAACTTTAATTGTTGCTTGAATTACGTCAATACTGATGACATATCGACCTCATATCTCAAGGTGAGTAGGCCGTGAGCTCGTTTGCCCATACTTAAAGATATAGATCAGAGAATATAAAGCAAAAGGCCCATATAACGTTAAAAATGAGTTCCATACTCACTCAATAGTTTACCCGAGTACATAAGACGTGTGAGCCTATACTTGCTAAATTTAAAAGTTTATTAAAAAAACACTTGTCAAATACGTTGTAACCATTTACGTAAATTAATTGTATTAATATAACCTAATTTAATAATTTATAAGCTAAAGCGAGTTACCTGCAGTCAAACTGCGTAAGCAGAAGCAGTTTTGCGGGGCATGGTTTAAATGAAAGTGTAAGTTTTCTGAATAAATATATACATACATACAATACATACATACATACAATGAATAGGTTTATTTTATCAAAAATTTGGAACAACAAGTCGGTATGCGTTTTGTTAAGATAATACATACAGACAGTCAGAGTTCATCACAGTACATTTGATAGTGCGGCCTGTTGCAAACGAAACTGTATCACACTAGATAATTGCAAGATTCTTCTTGGAATTCGATATTTATTTATGTTCATTATAAGTAATTTATTACGTCAATTTTATCTTGGTAACGTTAAAGTTCATGATATTGTTGTTTAGTCCAACTATATACCTATGTATATCACAAATCAGTCGATATGTGTATCTGTGTTCCTTAAAAACTCCGAAACGGCTAGACCGATCTTCAGATTCGCTTAGCTTAAGTTTGGTAGCGATGGGATTAAAGTCAAATCAAATATCAGCCAAAAAACCGGCCCGGATTTGGTTAATACTTTATACAAGTTCCCTTGATTGTATGCAAAAAGCAGCAATTTTATTTCAAACTAGCGGCCCGCACCGGCTCCGCTCGGGTGTTTAACAAAAATTTCGACGATATTTGACGTTGTTGTTAAAATAAAAGAACACTTATTGCGGCATAATTAAAATAGTTAGACATGTTAGTGTCGCGACACTTTTTGTAAATAATAATGTGTTCTACAAAGTCGTAGTACATTATTTTATTCTATCATCAATAGTTTTCGCAGGGCAGGCGACATAAAGAATATTTTAGGTATTTTTTTTACACCTTGGGTTACATTATTGGAGTTTTAGAGAGGATCCCTAATTTTTTTCAAAACAGATTATATCCTGTGTCACTCGGAAATGGTGTAGCTTCCAAACAGTGAAAGAATATTTCTAATCGGTTCAGTAGTTTCGGAGCCTATTCAATATAAACAAACAAACAAATCTTTCCTCTTTATAATATTAGTATAGATTTTCAATTTGGTCGTTAAGAAGCCATGCACATGGTATTGACCTAAGTTATTGATAAATAATAAAACAACATTTTAAAACTTCTCTTACATGTCGGTAAAAGTTGCGAAAAAAAAAATTTACTTCACGACAGTAAAACAACATGAGAAGCTTCTGATAATGTTTTTAAATCCAAACTGCAGGCAGCGGCTTGGCTCTGCTCCTGGCATTGCTGACTTCTATGAGCGACGGTAACCACTCACCACTCATGTGCTCGTCTGCCTACAAAGGCAATAAAAAAATATATAAATATATAGAAGTTGTCGTGGCCTAAAGGATAAAGACGTGCATTTGTGTTGAGCGATGCACCGGTATTCGAATCCCAGGCGGGTATCAATTTTTTCAATGAAATACGTACTCAACAAATGTTCACGATTGACTTCCACGTTGAAGGAATAACATCGTGTAATAAAAATCAAACCCGCAAAATTATAATTTGCGTAATTACTGATGGTAGAACCTCTTGTGAGTCCGCGCTGCTAGGTACCACCACCCTGCCTATTTCTGCCGTGAAGCAGTAATGCGTTTCGGTTTGAAGGACGGGGCAGCCGTTGTAACCACGGAATAGATAAATGAGTCGACTATTATCAAAGCCGGCAATATGACTTTTGGACAATTATTGGTAAATCAGAAAAACGAATTATTGACTTTGTATTCCATTGGCAGTCACAAAACTCTTCTGAACGACATCTTAGATAAATAACAGGTTAAGTATTAACCTTTATTTCATGCAGGTTTTGAACCGTATTCTTTGAAGGAGACGATTATATTCAAATCAATCTGTATTGACATATCAATAACNTTTGTATTCCATTGGCAGTCACAAAACTCTTCTGAACGACATCTTAGATAAATAACAGGTTAAGTATTAACCTTTATTTCATGCAGGTTTTGAACCGTATTCTTTGAAGGAGACGATTATATTCAAATCAATCTGTATTGACATATCAATAACATTTTTTTGTCCAAATGCACAGATTGCCACCTTTGATAATAGACGACTCAAATAAGGTAACCTTATTTATCTATTCCGTGGTTGTAACTATACTGAGACCTGAGAACTGATATCTCAAGGTGGGTGGCGCATTTACGCAAGTACGTAAGTGCAGACGAACGGTCGGGAAAAAGGTTTGGAGAGTTTTTTGATGTTTCGGAATAATATGTACCTTGGTCTTAAATTAAGACGGCTTTTCCAATTACTTCTTCGTGTACATTGCAACGTAAATACCGATATATGTATAAAATAGATAGCTTTAACTTTTATTAATGTAGGTTTTAAATAGTACATTTAATTTAATTATAATTATTCATATTGTTTACAGGTCGGTATCGAAGGCATCACGTATGCGGGTAACCACGGTCTGGAGATCTTACATCCTGACGGCAGCAAGTTTGTCCATCCAATGCCGATGGAGCTGCAAGACAAGGTCGTTGACCTGCTCAAATCACTGCAGGAGCAGGTAATGAGATTTTTTTGTTTTTTTTTTCACTTCGTTTCATAACCGTTTCAAAATCCCGCCATATTCCATATTCCACCATTCCAATACTTTTGAAACAAATATTATCTATGTTAATTTTTTTGTTTTGACAGTAATAAAGGCGGTATGGTAGTTATAGATCGCGGGTTTTGTGCCCGAACATCTATAATATTTATGTTAAAAATTGTGTATTTGTTTAATGTTTCTTCAGGTTTAAACCTCTAATAATGATGGTTTACTAACTGCTTAGCATCTGTAATAGTAAAAAAAGCGGTGGACGCTGCTTCTCGGGTTCTTTCAAATAGTCTTAGTAGATAACCACCATTTTACTGAGACTTTACCTCATTCCGTTTCATTTCATTTCATCACAATTGATTAAGGTCTCGAATAAATCAATTTCATCTCATTTCGCAACGTTTTTGTTATGTATGTAAGATGTATTATAAAATTGGAGATTATTATAAATGTGACACTGGCAACAACGGCAACGCAAGAAGTCAATTGCCATAATTCAAGAAATAACAATAAACCCTTTTTTTATCCAGGACCAGGAAAGTCTCAGTTTAGTTACAACGGCTGCAGCATCCTTCAAACCGAAACGCATTACTGCTTCACGGCAGAAATAGGCAGGGCGGTGGTACCTACCCGTGCGGACTCACAAGAGGTCCTACATCCAGTAAATGTTTTAAATAGACATTTCAATAAGTTTCCCGTCTATTCTCTACTAAGGTATGCAAAGACGGAGCTTGGGTTGAGAACAAAGGAGCGTTGCTAACGTTCCACTACCGCGAGACTCCCGTGCCGAAGCGGGCCGCGCTGGCCGAGCAGGCCCGCAAGCTCATCACGGCCTCGGGCTTCACCCCGGCGCCGGCGCACTGCGCGCTGGAGGCGCGGCCCCCGGTGCAATGGGACAAAGGTGAGTGCCACAACGGGAGCCACAATTAGATGCTCTGTTCAATACTTTGGGTCCCGAAGTTGATCAAAATCTCAGGCTGCCCTCTTGACCACGCATGCTGCGCGCTGGACGCCCGGCCGCCGGTGCATTGGGACAAAGGTAAATTATACAATTTTAATGCAATAGACCAAGCCTTAGTCAGTAACGCCTCTAACATTCTGAGTATCGATCGACGATGATCACTTAAAAGCGATGTGAGCATGAGCCGTCAATGAAAAAAGAAAAAAAAATTTGAGAATCTATGGTTTTTTTGTTGTCTAACAGGACGAGCTTCGATCTACATCTTGAGGACAGCATTCGGTTTGGACTGGAGCGAAAGGATCAGGATCATATACGCCGGTGACGACAACACCGACGAAGACGCTATGCTGGTTAGCATCTTATTCTTCAAATTAGTTATTTTATTTAATGGGTAAAGCCATACTGAACATAATAGACATCAGAATGTGAAACCTACCATAATAGATGTTGTCTCAACTGCAAAGTGGCTATCCCACCCTTCAAATCGGAATTCATGACTACTTCATCGCAGGAATAGGTTGGTACCTAGTCATTCGGGCTTCCAATATCCCCTACCACCAGTATTCATCAATTTCGCGGTCTCGAAGGCGAGTGAGATCCGCGCGAGGATATCCGGTGCCCAATACAGACCTCATATCTCATGTCAGTCAAAACTCGTCTCTAGTCAGTCAAGACCTTATATCTCATGATGTATAGCGGCGGCACTCGCATTCTGATGTTGTGGTACCGTGAGCCCGTCCTCCCTAGTATAGCAGTTGTAATGTGGTTGCGACATCCCCATAGATAGACACAGCCCAATGAGTTTCTCGCCGGATCTTCTCAGTGGGTCGCGTTTCGGATCCGGTCGTAGATTCTGCGAAGCACCAGCTCTTGCTAGGGTCAGTGTTAGCATCACTCTACTAGTTAAGGTTACGCTGAAATAGCCTCTCAAGGCTGTCAGCTCAAGGAAAAAAAAAGCGATATTATTAAACTTTTCAATAGGCCACTGGCTTTCACTCGCGCTCGCTTCCTCCAGAACATATTTCATGTTAGTTCTCATAAACTTACAGGCTTTAAAAGGTATGGCTGCCACCTTCCGCATCGTATCATCGAACATCATAAAAACGTCGGCAGAACGACGTTTGTCCTCCACCGACTCTGTACTGGCGATGCTGAAGTGGGTCGAACGCCACTTCTCGAGACGCAAGCCCAGAGCGAATTCACTAACGTACAAGAACGCCAGGAAGGCCAGGGATACAATACAGATGCATATGTCATATCAAATGCCTTCGAAGACATCGCCCAGACACTCTCCCCCACATACTCCGGACAAAGGCTCAAGCGGCTCGGACTCGAGCTAAGAACTAAGCAACAATTCCAACTTATTCAATTAAAACGCCCCATGGTTTTTTTTACACTCAAATTTTACTGGTTGTAGGACGTCTGGTGAGTCCGCACGGGTAGGTACCACCGCCCTGCATATTTCTGCCGTGAAGCAGTAATGCGTTTCGGTTTAAAGGGCGGGGCAGCCGGTGTGACTATACTGAGACCTTAGATGACGCATTTACGTTGTAGATGTCTATGAGCTCCAGTAACCACATAACACCAGGTGGGCTGTGAGCTCGTCCACCCATCAAAGCAATTAACAAAAATTAGATCATTCGTCCCTTTCTAACACGTTCTGTTAGTCAATAAGTGACCAAGACAAAATCATGGCGTTTTATCTACGATGGGTTGTAGATTTTAGACCAAAACGACAGATTAAACTTTTCGTATATAATATTTTAATATAGAAAATATTAAAGTTTTATTAAACACCAGACGAATTGATAGTTGAACGGTGTTACCAGAAAAAAAAAATACTCAAGTTTTTTTTTTTTTAATTATTTACTATAGTATGTGTACTAAAAGCCGTTCGTAAACATGTTACATCATTTTAATATATCTATTTGTTCATACAAAATCATTCCAGTATGTACTAAAAAAATATATATTTAAAGATCTAACTGTAATCAAATTTAACGTAGTGAGTAATAATATATTGAAATAGTTCCTAATAAAAAGAGGTCATATCAAAAATATTTTGACTGTTTCTTCCATTAAATTTCACGTAAGAATACATTCCTGACTGCTTTTATTGATGTAGACAATATTCGAAAAATGTAAAGTTTTTAATGTCGCTGTGTCATGATGTTGTAAAATGTATATTAATTAAACTGTGTTATTTATGTGATAGCGTAATGATGTATAACTTATAAGTATGCATTGCGATTTTTAAAATATTCGATGTAATAGTGCATTCAAATCTAGCAATTATGAAGTTAGATGCTTTTGCACAAGTTTTGACTAGCGTTCATATTGTCTCTGCGTGTTCTGGAGTCGAAATAATCTGTGGAACGCGGATATATTCAACATAAAAAAAAGCGCGCAAGATAAGTCTGCGCGCGACTGGTGGCGTGCATAATGTTGCCAGCTTGACTAATATTTATTCCTTCATTTAGTGAAGTGATGTCTAATTTTATAAACCAAAATAATTGAAATTTATCAGCAAAATAACTGTATTTTATATTAGTTATATATAGTTATATAATTAATATATAATATATAGTTAGTAGATATTAGTGCATCAACTGTGATGCACTAAGTTATTTCGATTAGGATATAATATAAAAAAGGAAATTAAAAAGCAATAAGAAACTTGTAAGTCGTTTCTTTAATATCTTGTAGTATTTTTAAATTTGACAGGAATGCTCCTGCAGTAGGTCAATGCCTTCGATTCGGAATTTTTCATCAGAAGCCACACTACTTGACACGTCTTAAAACTATTGCCCGTAATCTTTAAGGTGCTTATTATTAAAGATGTTTTGCCATATTTAAAATCAATATCAGCTTTTGATTCAAACCAAAGTTTGTTTATTGTAGGGATTTTACGATATAAAACAAATCTATTTTAAGTCTTAACAGAGCTCTTATCAAAATCATCTAAATCAGCAATCTTTTCCTTCCTATTTCTTGTTTTTCCTGGAGTCACATTTTTGAAAATGGAGCTGCTGCTACATTACTCTCTCGAGTGATTTGGGTAACGGTGTGTTACGGGAAATGCTTAAAACAAAATAATGCATCACATTATTTTAATATGGAATGAAAAGAATGAAGAGAAAAGAAGAAGAACAAAGAAATCGAGAATAATATGGGAATTTTAATGCATTGGTAGCCCCCAAAATTACCTTATACGATAACATAGGCCCATTATTGTCTCGTTCTTCTTCACAAGCACGTTTAAGCCGCACAATGTCCCCGCCAGCCCTTTAAATCGCTTTCGGCATTTGCTAGCTGTTATTTACTTAGAAAATTAATAAAAACACGGCGCACAAAAATAGCGACACAAGATTAGTTCCGATTTTGGCCGCGCTAAGACTTATCTTGCGCGCACTATGCATCACAACAACAGAATGTTAAACATAGTTTAAATATATATCCATAGATAATACACTCTAATATTTGACCTACCTACATACATGTAGTTCTAACGCTTGCGTTTGAGCGTTATAGACAACTTAACTATATAGAACGGTAAAAAGAAAAGTGCATTGTCAATTATCAGTTTAACCGTCATATTTTTTCAAATCAAGATTTACAGTAGAAATATTTTTAATGACGATTTTTTGGACTATAAAACTTCAGCTTTTTTTTTGAATAACATATCTGTTTTGAACTAGAATGCTAACAGTGGATAATTGATACATAAATAATAAATATAATATTTCGACAATTATAAGAATCCTACAATCATACTTACTAATAATAAGTCAAAGTGTGTTTGTTTGTTTGTCTTTTTTTCATATTGAAACGAAGCAACGGATTGAAAAGTTCTTTATAAACTATTAATTTTAGGCCAGAGCCGTGACATAAGTTTTTTCCTAATTTATTACTAAAAAAGTCAAACGCACGGGAATTACACTGACAATTTTCTTTGACCACGCGAGCGAAGCCGCGGATGACAGCTAGTAGTATAATTAGTATAGGTATTAACGAATGTGAATAATTTAACCTGCGTTTGTTATGAATATACGTGCAATTACATTAAAACGAAAATAATTAAAAAAAAACACGTGCGGCACTCGGGAACTGCCGCGGTAAAGCTATTGCATAGCATTTTTATCAACTTATGCAATTATAATTTAACAATAATAATTTAATATTAAAACAATAATAAAATAAGATATATAAGATAGAAACTATATAATAAGATATATAACTATATTTATAAACATTAACTGTCCCCTTCACACTCATAAGATAGACCGCGCGAGATAGAGACAGGCAAACTTTTCACGATGCGCATGCAGTGCGACGTCACGCGGCGCGTTTGTTCACAAACACTACACAAGCGCAACGTGTGAATGTGTTGAACGCGAGCTACATGGTAGGCGGAGTGGGGGTGTTAGGTTTTATTTTCGTTACGGAATTTCTTGATACAGTCTACACGCTCAAAACCCGCGATAAAAGTTATGCAATAGCCTAAAAATGCTTCGATAATCATCATCTTTAGGAAACAATATATAACCTACCGTCATAGAAGATTGACATATTTGATCAAACATTTTAATATGAATGACTGTATTGTAATAAATGTGATTTCTAATTGTAAGTGTGTGCTAGTCCAAATCGGTGTACCTGTAAACGAAAGCACTGACCATTTCGAATTACATGCAACTTTGTATTTTTAGATGATATTGTATTTGTATGTTTTGTGGTAATTAAAACGTAGTAATGAAACAAAACACCGTTCTTTGATTCACTAAAATATATTATTATTATTATTATTATTATGTATTTACAAAAACGCTTTTTTATTTATTTATTTTAAATGTATTCATAGGAATGTTTTGTTGTGCCTCAAATTTCAGGGTTTTTTTTTTAAATCAGTACAAAAAAAACAGTCAACTCAAGAAGACCATTCTTAATACTTGTTACAAATACATAATATTATAAACTCGTTTGATAGCTGTATAATATAACAATAAAGTTAATTTACTTAATTTAATGAAAATTATTAACAATATAATATTTAATTCATATCACAATGAAACAGCTCGTATTTCTAAACGTTACTGTGCGATACTACCAACCACGATAGTATGAAATAGAACAAGCATATTGGATACACTGCTAACGCCTTCTTCCCTTCAGGTTGACTGTCACCAAGGAATTTTGTTGCCGCTGCAAAAAAATAATCAAAAATAGTGATAAGTTTAGTTGTTAAACTGCATGTTTAAATAGGTACCAAATTCCACCACATGATTTCATTTACATGATGTTATAGTAGAATTATTTTATCCGTGCAGTTTGGGTCATAAAAAATCGGAGCGGTGAAGCGAGTATTTCGCTCTCTCTTCCACTCATGAGCCTTATGGACGGGCATAGTGATGCGCATTATTGTTGTCGATAAGCGTTATCGATAGTGTATTTAGTTTTGTCATTTTGTGGGTTAGTGATAAAAATGAAAGAAAAAATCACTAATCGAACACTTACACCACATATCGCCGCAGCAAGTTAACGAGAATGGCAGAAATTAACAATTGGTAATTTCTCGGGATCTATTCTTATTTCAGTGAAAATTTTGAACACATTGTTGATAACAACACGTGCAAATATTATTTTGAATAAATTCTGCCGTTTTGATACAAAACAAAGGAGTAACCATTGTGTCCCTAAAGAAATTCAGAGAATGAATGCATAAAAACACATTTCTCTTCGACATAATGTACTATAATTTGCAGGTAAGTACAAATGACTTCGAAGATAACAATGTCTCACCACCCTTCGTATACCACCCCGCCGCCGTGTACCTGCCTTCGATGACTCATTTGTTTTTACTGATAATGGCGTTGCGCCCGCGCAACATGCTCACCGCCCTAGCTGGGCTATGTTTTATGACCCAAACTGCACGGACAAAATAATTATTCTACTATAGTAATTAATTGTGTTGTGACTTTTTGGCGGGAACGCGAGAAGTGACGTTGTGTGATTTGTTTTATTTTGTCTATTTAGTGTTTCTTCGAGGTTAAATGCGTAATAACGGAGGTTTATTAACTATTTAGTATCTGTGAAAGTGCACAAACGTGGGTAAATGAAACAAAACCGCTGAACGTAACTTCTCGGGATCCTCCAAAAAGTCCACTGAAAAAGTCTCAATAAATGACCATCATTTTACTGAGATTATATTTCATCCTATATCGTCTGACCTCTTTCGTTTCGTTTTCATTTCATTTAATGCCATGTTTCATATTAGTCAACTTCATTTCATAATATCATTTTTCATATAATTCTTTTTTCTTTAAAATTAAAATAAAACTGGACCTAAAGGTCTTAGTTACCAGGCCATAAACCTTTAAAATTAAAATAATTAATTGTAAACGTTTTTTTTTGTATGAACACGCATTACGGAACGGTTTGGGAGATTTTAGCTCCGGCATAATAGCTCAATACAATAACGTTTTCCGTTACACAAGGTCGACTTCCTATAGCTTAAGATGATCGAGCGATTTGACTGTGCGGATGTTCGAATTCCGCCGAGGTTACAAATTTTTCTAATGAAAAACGTACTTAACGCAACCTCAATAATGACTTCGAATTACTGCAGTGAGGCGTTGTTTGAACAGTAGTGGTACGACAGTTGACATATCGCACATACGGTGCTATAAAGTCACTTATTAATATGCAGTTTTTGTAACACTGAACTGAATATGAGAAAATACATTTTTTAATAATTATTAGTGAGACGAGAGAGTTGTTTGCTTTTGAAGTTTTGTAATTTAAATATTATAATTTTATTTCTTCATGTAAAATTTACATTGGCGGACTTAATGGCCTAAGGCATTCTATACTAGTCAACCACAGGTAGTACAGAGTAAATAGTGGTAGATGCAATGAAATGTATATTAAATTATAAATACATACATATTATAATAGTTTATACAGTATTCAAAGGAATATATAAATAAATTTACATAACAAATAACTAAATTCATTCTTCGAACCGATTCATGAACATTTCCAGACAGTATTTAGTGCGTTTTATTCACTAAACAAACGTAATTACATTTTCGAACTTACCGAAAGTAGCCCAAATGAATCCTATCATGGATATGACTAGCCTCAGGAAGAATAGGAAGGTGTTCTGCGTACTGAACAGTATGATGCGGCAGATGATGAGCGCGAGGGCCACCGGGAACAAACAGTAGCCGAGAACGCACACCGATTGGAAGAATGAACTGAAAATACAATTATTATTTACAACTAGCTGACCAGGCAGACTTCGTAGTGCCTCAATCGATAAATAAAAGACCTAAACTTTTGTATAAAATAAACTTAAAACAAACAAAAGGAATCCGCCCGACGGGGACCACATCAAAGGGAAAACAAAATTGTTATTTTTATTTAATTCCGAGCATTTTCATATTTATTCACCTTTTAAACCTTCTCTGGACTTCCACAAATAATTCAAGACCAAAATTAGCCAAATCGGTCCAGCCGTTATCGAGTTTTAGCGAAACTAACGAACAGCAATTCATTTTTATATATACCTAGTTTGACCATAAATACTGTTACAATTAAAAATAAACAAAATATTACATTTGAATTTGGAATCTGTTATTTTTATATGATTGCTCATTGAGTTTTCTCATTTTGGCGCCAATACATTGTACAATATTTTGCGATATTAAAATGGAGTGGGGTGATAAAGAGAATCGAATCGCTGTGATTGCAGTGTACAATTGAATCGCAGTGTACAAATTCATGACAACATTACACAATTCTATACATTTTTTTGTTGTTGAAGCGTTAGCAGATGAAGATAGGTATATTATAATATAAATCATTTTCCCAGAAGACGTCCTGTCCGAGCGTAGATAGTAGGTAGGGATGCCCTTTGGGCTACAAGAGATTAGGTAGGTTAAAAAAACTAAGACGTAGTTGTATAGTAAACAGTTTTATTTTTACCCCATAATTATCATAAAAGTAATTCCCGTGGGTTACCTTAGAAATCGTATTTGTAAATATCGCGACAAACTAAACAGTGGCTTGTCGCACAATGTGTCGCGACACAATATTTGAGAGCCGCTGGTTTAGATCAGAAAACTAGCTCATGACCAACAGTTGTGGTCAACAGTTATTAAAGCCCACAGACATCAAAACGTCACTCACATGAGACGTGAACCAAAACTTAATTTAAAATTGCTAGGGAAACCTAAATTAAGCTCAAATTGGGTCAATAATCATGATTTATGTTTAGCAACTGTATTTTTATACAGTATTGGCATTCTCCAATGTCAGCACTATAATAATATACATATAATACTAAATCAAATCATTTTATATTCTATTTCTATTCAATTCTATTGATTTAACTAGATCAATAACTAATTAATGTTATAAACTCACATGTTTCCACCCAGCAGTTTAGAGTTGATAGTTACAACTGCAGCCCCTATCCAAACTATCACAAACACTTCAGCAAACTCTGGTCCTCCGTCGTTGGAGTTATCAGCTCTTTCTGCAGAGCCCTGGAGGATAGTGGCCATAAGAGTGCAAAGGAGTAGCGGCCCCCACAGGTCCCCTAGAAATTATAAGTACATATATATCGACGCTTGAAAGGCAAACGTGACTAAGCGTCAATGCGTGCGACTTTACAGTAGACTAATTTAAAGTTGAAATACCTGAAAAAAATTATATTTTAACGAATGTAGGCTGTAGGATTGAAATGATTTTAATAGACCTAGAAATATATATTTTTTGCGCATCGAATATGGTTATTGCCTATCATTTATGTATAAAGCAATTATTGTCGCTTAGTCACGTTTGCCTTTCAAGCGTCAATATGTTTAATAATTAAAATAATTACGGTTGAATATAATTTGATAACGTCAGTTGTACGTGCATTATAAATCCACTGTTATAGCTGAAGATAGGTGAAAGACTTCTCATTAAGAAATCACGAATCGATTAGATAAAGTAAATAAAAAACGAAACAGAACACGAATATTAAGAAAAGTATTAAGACACACATAATTTTCTAAAAAAAACACAAAAACACTCCAAATTTTATGTCTGTGAAAAGAAATAAAAAGAGTATCTGAATCGCTATCATGACATTGAGGAATAAAATAAGCATCCATTTAGTACACACGATTTATCAATATGACAGTTAACCATATCTCATATCTACATGTTTTAAAAAAAACTTAAAAGGTTTTTAATGTATTATAATACTAACCTTATCAAAAACACATCAACACTACATTTTTTTTATATTATTACTAGCGACCCGCCCTCGCTTCGCTTCGGAAACTGTAATTTATTATTGATTCCTCCACTATTTAATGGATGTTATTATACATATAAACCTTCCTCTTCAATCACTCTATCTATTAAAAAAAACCGCCGCGTAGTTTTAAAGATTTAAGCATACATAGGAATATAGGGACAGAGAAAGCGACTTTGTTTTATACTATGTAGTGATAGTGAAGTAGGTAAAACTTACATTCTTTTAAAAGACTAGTCTTTTCTCTCGGAATGAGGACATGGTAGAATTTGTTTCCGACTGCTCTGAGGTCTCGCATCTGTTAACAAAGGGACTACATTATTTTGCTGATTGATACATAACGAGATAAGTCCGAAGGCGCAGAGTGGACAGACTTTCCTAGCGAACTGGAGAACCTACAGTGTGCTTAGTGCGAGTTTTTTAACATTCTCGATAGCGTAAAAGTTACCTCATATTTGTATGGAATGGGATCGTTTGCCTACGTTTGCCGCTAGGGACGCTGTTCCAACTGCATATAAAATTGGCTTAACTTTGGCACTATCGAAAACGTTAAAAAACTCGCACTAAGCACACTGAATACGGGTAACGCAGGCCAAGCCTTTGGGGCCAAAACTTTGAAGACAACTACACTGATTTGTTCTGATGAACTGTAGCTAAGTTACAAGTGAACACATTCTGCTTTGTGCTTTTTATACCTATCCACCAGTAGGCTCGGGGAGCTTTTTTGGCTTCACCCTAACTGGTGTAGGAAATCAAAGGGCGCAGACTGAAATTATTTACTAATATTGTCCCTAGGAAGAGTAATATTCCGCTGAATCTACCACCGGTTCGGTATCGCAACACCCTGACAAGATCCGACGAGAAACTAAATCATCATCATCAACAGCCCATAGTCGTCCACGGCTGGACATAGGCCTCTCCCAATTCACACCACTGAGCCCGGTCTACGGCTCTCTTCATCCACTTCTGGATGAGGAGAAACTATAAGTTTTTTGTCTATTATCCTCTGTGCAGTTTTCGTTAGGCAGTTCGACTCCCTGCTTCGATTGCGTACAGCTAGCCACCGGTATCATACTCTTATGAAACCCGATTCGTTTCGTTATCACACACGCACACACACACATTACCAGATAAAATCGGTTAAAATTTTAGTTTATATTCTTTAGGAATCATATAATATTGCATTCCTTGGATAGCTATGAGAACCAATCTCTCCATCCTCGAAGAGCTGAAGGTCACCAAGCGCCTGCTGACTACGTGCCAGGAAAGGATCCGGAGTTTCTTTGGGCACATAATGCGATCCCCATTGCACAGCCTGGAGAAACTCATCATTCTCGGACAAATGGAAGGGAAGCGCGCTAGAGGAAGAGCGCCAGCTAGATGGGTGGACCAACTCAGAGGTGACCGGAGGCTAGATACAAGGAGCGGTACATATGGTGCAGAACAGGACCGAGTGGAGAAGATTGACATACAGTCACGATCCTCAGCATTGAGGGAACTACCAGAAAGAAGAAATATCTAATTTAACGCGTATGGATAGCATACAACAAAATGATTCATTACAACAAATATTACTGAAAAAAATACTTAGCCAACCTATTTTTTACTTTGTTAACTATTGTAAATCCTAAGCCTGATATTTTCTGTATAAATAAATTTTAATTGTAATTGTAATCAAATTATTTAATTCTACTGTCAGCAAAATAGTTCTTACTCCTGAGTTGTAAAATAAAAGAAACGGTGGAACAATTTAGGGGATCAGGATTTGATAAATGAGTTCACTAACATAATATGATTTTTTCCATGGTGCATGTTTTTAGCTGATCAGAATAACATAAATAATAAAATTCTGAGGCTTGCATGCAATAGGTAAAAGTTAGGAAGTTCAAAATTAGAGGCAGGACTAATGAACAACTTGAACTAGTAACCTGAATCTTTATTAATTAAATGATAGGTTTGTTGGAGGTTCCTAATTACTGGTGGCCCGGTAGCCTTTCCAGTTTCATCAGGACAGGTGGGCGAGTAGAGGTTCAGCCAGTATGCATGGGTTCAGCCAGAATACTTACTATACCTGAGATACAGCAGACAAAGAGAGGGGAATACATGAACTAAGCCCTGTCACCTAATAACCATTTTGATTTCTTAGACTAAAAACTTAGCAGAAATTTACAAGCAACACAGTAGTAGTTCAGAGTTCAAAACCAAAATCAATCATTTTGAAATTCTCTACAGTTAGTAAGCTTACAAAAGTCTCTTTGATCGGTTCATCCAATGTGTTAAACTCCATGTTGTCTCCACTGGATGGCCCTCGGCCAGGTATATTCATTTCCCCCTCAATTACTCCCACATCTCCCGCTGGATACATCTGGAATGAAATATTATTGGCTAATATAGTTACATAAGGATGTGACTCATTTTGTAGCATTTAAAATAATGATATATTTTTAATATATTTTAAAATGGGAAGCAATTTTATCTGTCAAGTTTATGTTGATTACTGGATTTTCCTTTTCTACTTTACTACCAAGAAACATTTGAACTGACACTTCATTTCAGCACTGTAGGTTAGATACAAATTACCTACCTTGAGCTTCTGACGACCTGACCTAAACTTTGACTCATTTTTTTTTCAACAACCTTTCTTATTATGAACAAGGCAGTTTTCATTTTGCCTTACAATGCTCTCTGTCTATTACAATTAAAATTGCTCTAATGGCTTTCTTCTTGAACAGATAATTTTTTTGACTATTTCTAGTTTGGAATATCTTTTGAAACTAAAGATCAATTAATCTGACTTTTTTCCTTCCTTCTCTTGTCTTTGTATTGAGATACAGGCACTGTGTACTAGACAGTGTCTTAATACAAGTCATTATTCGTATTATTAATATAGAATTACATTTTACAAACATTTGTTTCATGGAAGACTTACAGTCTCTCCTATTCCATATGGCACAGCTTAAATCTTATTGGCAATAAATAAAAATCATGAAATGATCAATGATTTCAAAAACTTTAAAACAATTTGTCTCAGTCATCATAATGTAACATGAAATTTCACATAAAAATATTATCTCTGGAAATTCAATAAGAGAATATTCATTGATTCCCTAACTGTGTTGCATTTATTTGTATACTGTATAAAAAATATTATATTGATAAAACCAATGAATTTAAGAAATATAATGCCTTAGTGTAATAATACTTTTGAATTTTAATGGCATATAAATATTTTATGTATGCTTTTACCACAAAAAAATATTATAAAGAATCTTCAATAAACAAATAGAAGATGTACTGTGATGTGATTGATCCCTTCAAAAATACTTAAAAGCAAGAGCAACTTACGTCGTATTTCGAGTCAAACGTATTCATTTCAATATTATTTATTTACGAATTGAATAAAATGTGAGTCTTATAGTTTTACTTTAATTTATTTCCCCAACACATCACAAAACATTCTTTACTCCCAATATTTCGTCTTTAGACTTTTTTTATAACTGACAAGTGACAAGTGACGTGTTTCTTAAGTTGACGTGTTATTCAAAAATATTTTATTTCGCATTTTTCATCAACCTGAGCAGCCACACGACATAAACACCCTATCCGTATTTCTTTGCTTCCGCTTGCAGTTCTTTCCATCCTTAAATATCGATGGTTCTTTCACTGAAGCTCCAGTACATGTTTAATATCTATTTTTAGTATTGTTTTAAAGTGATTTAGTAAAAGTACTTGTTTAGCTTTTAGTTGTTTTTTATTTCAAATGATTTTCAGTACCTAGTTTCATTTAGTTTAGTAATTTTTTTTTCATTCCGCTTAATATAATTTCAAAACTGAATGTTTTTAAATTTATTAGTTTCACGGTACGGTACTCGTGGTAGGACCACTTGTGTGTCAGCGCGTGTAGGTACCACCACCCCGCTTATTTCTGCTGTGAAGCAGTAATGCGTTTCGGTTTGAAGGGTGGGGCAGCTGTTGTAACTAACTTGAGACCTTAGAACTTATATCTCAAGCGAGTAACGCATTTACGTTGTGGATGTCTATGGGCTCTAGTAACCACTTAACACCAGGTGGGCTGTGAGCTCGTCCAACAACCTAAGCAATAAAAAAAAAATCATTACCCCGTGCCTATCAGATTTGACAATAAAATACAATTATAATAAATAAATATTTTTAAATATTTTCTTAATTACACTTTGGAAATTTTTGAATTAACATCTGACAAGTTTTTTAGCAGAAACGCGAGGTGCTAAGCTCTGATAAATTTTGTTAACGTAATGCTCAGGTTTAATATTTACGCGTCATTGCCGTGTAATAACGGTGATTACTACACTTATTAAACTGTACTACATTATGAACTGTTTAATATCTCTGAAGATGCACAAATGTGGGAAAATGAAACAAAGACGCAGGACGTAGCTTCTCAAAAACTTCCAAAAAGTCTTAGTAAATAACCACCATTTCACAGAGACTATATTTCATCACATCTCATCTCATTTAATTAACATCCTTATTGATTTACTATCTCAATAATAAACTTCATTTCATTTCGCTCCACGGTTTTTCAAAACACAAAATGAACAAAAAATTACGCTGTATGGTGTGATACCTTCGTTTTCCCAGTTCGAAAAACAGAATAGCTGTACCTACTGGTACCTCCTCCTTGCATCGTATTCCTCATTGCTGAGGGTCGTGACCACCCTTTTGTATCACCTTCGCACGCACGATTTTTCTCCATCCATTCTTGTCTCTGGCGGTACCTACCTACTCTCGAATATATTAAATGTGGACTTTTTGGCGGGAACGCGAGGAGTGAAGTTGTGTGATTTATTTTATTTTGCCTATTTAGTGTTTCTTCAGGTTTAAATGTGTAATAACGGTGGTTTATTAACTGTTTAATATCTGTGAAAGTGCACAAATGTGGGAAAACGAAACAAAGTCGGTGGGCGTAACTTCTCGGGATCCTCCAAAAAGACCACTGAAAAAATCTCAGTAAATGACCACCATTTTACTGAGATTACATTTCATCCCATATCATCTAATCCCATTTCATTTAATTTCATCCCGTTGATTAATGTCTCAAATTAACCATCTTCATTTCGTCTCATTTCATTTCACTCCATATTATCATTTTTCATAAAAATAAGATCATATAAATTAAAATAAGATATGACTTAAAGGTAGCCAGGGCATAAAATCCCTTAAAAAAAATTAAATGTATAATCTATGCCTACATCATTGATATTACAATTGAGACTTTTTGGCGGGAACGCGAGGAGTGAAGTTGTGTGATTTGTTTTATTTTGTCTATTTAGTGTTTCTTCGGGTTTAAATGTGTAATAATGTTGGTTTATTAACTGTTTAATATCTGTGAAAGTGCACAAATGTGGGAAAATGAAACAAAGCCGCTGGACGTAACTTCTCGGGATCCTCCCAAAAGTCAACTGAAAAAATCTTAGTAAATGACCACCATTTTACTGAGATTATATTTCATCGCATCATCTCATTTTCTATCATTTAATTTCATCCCAGTTGATTAATGTCTTTAATTAATCATCTTCATTTCATTTCACTCCCTATTATAATTTTTCATAAAAATATATAAATTAAAATAAGACATGACTTAAAGGTCTCAGTTACCAGGTCATAAAATCCCTTATTTTTTTATTACAATTGACTATTGACATTGTAGAGATTTTACTTTATTTTACTTCAGTGTTGCAGATTGCCATTAAAAAAAAAACTTCAGTGTTTAATTAATATTACACTATTTTTTAATATTAGCACATAAACTGAAATATAAATGATAAGTACTGAAAGTAATTGATCTGTTTGACTGAACATATCATAAAAATCATTGATATGATTGTGAAGGATCTTATGGTTAAATAAATCTAAAACTTCTATTCTATCCTTATGATCGCGCTATGAAAGTAACTGTAAAAAGTAAGCACAGCTCTTTTTTTCATCATGTTTATTTTCCCTTGTTAATTTAGTTTATTTTTTAGAACATAGAACACACTGACATTAAAGTAAATAGTAATATTTACTAAGTGCCTTAATAACATAGAACACAATTCTTAAAAATTCCTCATACAAGGAAGAACCAATTGAAATTGAAATATTCACAGTAACGAGATAATTCATTTTAGGTTGGACAGGGGTTGCAACTTGGAGGTGGGTAGCAAACGACGACAATTGTGGGATTTGTCGTATGCCATTTGATAGCTGCTGTCCAGACTGCAAACTACCTGGGGACGACTGCCCTCTAGTTTGGGGTGCTTGCTCTCACTGTTTCCACATTCACTGTATCGTGAAGTGGCTACACTCTCAGCCTCAACAGCAGTGTCCTATGTGCAGACAAGACTGGAAGTTCAATAACAAGTGAAACATTCGTAAGTACATACCATAAATTAAGAAAATATAGTTTAAATAATAAATAAATATAGGTTTTTATTCTCACACTTTATTGTGTCACTGCTGTCCCATTTTGTAACTATATTTTGTTTACCAACCTATAAGGCTAGAATAATTTGGAAAAAATTATGAAAAATATATTGTTTAGTGTTTTCAAACTCATTAAGTCGTTATCTATCTATCTATCTATCTCTTAGGTTTATGGCGTTTCCTTTTATATTTCGCCAATGTCAAGTGTATTTAATACTCTGCTTTCTATAGCGGGCTTCGTGAACGAGCAAGGTCACAGACATTCACTAAGAATTAAGTGAGTAGCTAAGAATGTATGATGACAGGATTTCTGTTGATTTACCTAAAACACAGTAAGTCGTTAAATGGTCCGATGATTATAGAGTCAACAATCCTCATTAGTCATTTAGTGTTGAGTGATAATAAGCTTAAATCTCACCTATTTTTTTAATTGCTTAGATGGGTGGATGAGCTCACCTAAACTTATTAACTAATATTAGTATAGGATATAGGGATTGATCTGCACATAATAGCAACTTTTATTATTAATGTCAGAATAATGCAAATCTAACATAAATAAAGTTGACAATATTACAACATTTTTCTTTCTTTGAAGCTTTGATTACGGAGTTCTACAGTTTCCTTCCTTTTATAATTCAGCAGAGTACTAAGTTTTAAAGACAAAAGGTTGCTACTATGCTAGTACAGATTAAATATTATTAGAGTTTTCTGTGAATTGTTGTACAAGGGATTGTCAAAAATATCATAATATCGAGGGGTGAAAGGTTATTATTTGATTTAAGAGATAATATGCGATATTTATCTTTGTAATTAAAGGTGCATTTTATTTAGTGTCAGTATGAACAGTAATTTTTTAATTGAACTTTAATTAAGCTGAAGAAGTTTTTTTTGTTAGCATATTTTTTCCAAATTTTAAACCTTAAATGGCTACTACTACTAATAATACTACTGATAAATTTAGATGTAATGGTGAAATCAGCCTATCTTATGTTCTTTTCCATCATTTGTATTTGGGCAGGGATTCGATGCAGTGTAGTTCGACTACCGCAACCTGAATTTGTTCGAATCACTCTATGAGATCCGAAATTATAAATATTAGGTAATAATTATGAAAAAACATCTGTGGTGACAGTAAACAATCAGTGGAAAAATATTCTGTAAGGATTCTGGATGATTTGTCTTTGGCACCAAATAATTTGGTCAAAGGGCAAATGATCTCTCCCAGAAAAACAACCAAAATACTGGTATAGTTGTAAAATGTAATTTTTGTTATACAGTATTTATAATATATTTTTACTGGGCGTCTTGTCTGTCTGCACTGATAGTTACCACCATCCTACATATTTTTTTTTTATTGCTTAGATGGGTGGACGATCTCACAGCCCACCTGGTGTTAAGTGGTTATTGGAGCCCTATAGACATCTACAACGTAAATGCGCCACCCACATTGAGATATAAGTTCTAAGGTATCAGTATAGTTACAACGTCTGCCCTACCCTTCAAACCGAAACGCACTACTGCTTCATGGCAGAAATAGGCGAGGTGGTGGTACCTACCCGTGCGGACTCACAAGAGGTCCTAACCACCTACTTAATCAAATATCATTTAGTTTTAAACGCGTAATGTTTGTTTGGCAATGACGCGTAAATAATACACGCGGGGGTAGACATCTACCAGCTGCTTCTCGCATGGCCAATTGTAAGTAGTTCATTTATGCGCTAGGGATGCCAATAATCTGATTATATAGGTATGCGCCAGGTAAAGCTACTAATAACATTGTCTATAACGAGGCTCTATACACAATCATATATATCATCAGCTACCTATCAATGAAAGTCTCGTCAAAATCGGTCTAGCTGTTTCAGAGATTAGCCGGAACAAACAGACAGACAGACAAAAATTGTAAAAATTGTTATTTTGGTGTATGTACCGTTTAAATATTTTTATGCATGTAGTAAAAAGCGGTTATTTCAATATTACAAACAGACACTCCAAATTTATTTATTTGTATTGACGAACATGATAAATTCTCGTTTAATATCCCCAACATAGTGTTCATTAAATAACTAAATGTACCTACAGAAATCAAATATTCAATATGTAGTTATGAATTAATTAGTGTTCATAAATTTAGAGATGCAAACTATTTAGCAAAATTTAAACTTTGAAATATAATAACATGTAAATAGCAGCTGTGTTGTACGGTAACATCGTGATTACCATGAAACAATAGGACGGAAAGTACTTTCGAAACAGCCAACAACAATAGTCCGCCGTCTCGAGTGAGCCGACCGGTAGCCGTCGGTGCATTCATTCTCATGGTAAACAATCACTTTTACGTTGCTTAATGTATGGGTCAACTTATTGTTAGTCTCAACAACGCTTACTAACTACACCCAAACGTAACGAATCATAGTTACACGGGAGTACTTTTGAAGCATTGAAATAAGTTAGCAAGTTTTGACGAGGAAACGAACGGCACGAGTGTTTTGTGTATTGTGACAGCGGCTATTGGAGACCGCCTCCCCCAGTCAGAGTCGCGCGCCTGCGGGTACGGACGTGTCGGCCGCATGTGGATTTGTCGCGAGTGGTGTGATCACACGGCGCCGGTATTAACGCGCTCCTTGTACTATAGTACTTTTATTATAGTATTGTCCGAGTGACGCCTCTTTTAATTATGCTCATGGTCCAGACAAACGCTCAGCCGATGAAGAACAACAAACTGAAAGGCCCACCTCCTGTGCCTCCGCGACCAAATCAAAGTGTTGTGGCGGAGGCGCTGGCGAAAACGAGGAAGGCCGTTGCGGAATCGAAGGCCAACTTTACCAAGTCTCGTAGTTATTCTAAACAAGAGCACTCGAATAGCGGTGCGCGTTCTAAAACTTTGGAAAGAGCTAACACAGTGCAGCCGACAGTCTCGCCCAAACAAAATGGTTTGGCCCGTGTTAAGTCATTTATTAGAGACGTTATCAGCGACCGTAGTTCTTCGTCTGATGAGCGTAAATCCAGTGGTCAGAACTCGAGAAGAAGTTCGAGTGACAGTAGTTCAACACCTGCGGCTATTACAGTGAGAAAATCGAATGAATCACTCAACTCTAAAGCAGTTAAAACCTGTCGACAGATATTAGTGAGATCACTGTCGACGTCAAACAAATTAGATCAGCAAGATGCAAAATGCAAGGTTACAAAGTCATCTAGTTTTGCAGAAAAATCTTTGCCATTGCGTAAAGCTCCTCCACCGCCTCTCTCACCTAAACCTAAGTTAAAACCAATGAAACCATTACCGGTACAAAAACGTCCAAAGGTAAATACACCAACGAAAGAATCACCTGAGATTAGTCTTTACGCTTCGCCAATAGACGCGAAGCCACCTCGTAGTCCCCAGTCTGAGGCGCCTTATGCTTCAGTCGAGGAAGTTCAAGAATTCGACGACCGGCTTCGCAACAGTCCCTCGAGACAAATCGACAATATCACGGATCACAAAGAGCTCAGGATTGTTAATAATGAAACAGAAAATAAAAATAATAATTCTCTAGAAAGGAAAACATCTCAAGTGACAGAAATGCTAATCTCGGAAATATTAGCGAGCAGAAACAACAACAAAGACGAAGCTAATACGGTTATAGATAAAGGGAAAGATTCTGAGAATATCACCAAAGAGAACGAGTCACATCAGATGCAATTGATGAAGGACATGAACAATCACGAGATGTTGATTTATGAACTACAAACGATGCGGTCACAGTCTGACGTACCGCAAAGTTTTGAAACGAAGGACATAGAAAGAAATGGACATTGCGATTCTGAAGATTCTGAACAAAACTACGCGATGTCCTCTGTGAACAGTGAAAATGTGGATGATGATTATGAACACGCTTACGCTTATATTGTTGATGATGATTTAAAATCTAGGTAGGTATTTATATTTGCCAAAGGGCGGAAGATGTTTTTTTTTAAGTTTACTGATATAGTAATAAAAATCACCTAGGTATTGTCTTTTTTTAATATGGTAAAAGGGCAGTTAGTCTCAAATGAACTGATAAAACTGGATTGCTTAAATTCATTTCATATAACAGAATATATACGAGTAGGTTCATCTACAGACGAATGATGCGGTGTTGCATAAACGTATCTTCAGTTTGTCGGGTAAACTATTACCTTAACATGTCTGTTTTTGTGGCGGGAGAGAAAATTCCTAACCAGGCAAAAATACGGGCCGCCCGGCGAGAAATGTGTGGAAAAAATAGCTTGCGGTTTTGTGATACCAGTCGTATAGGATCTAGCGTAGCTTATTTATGAATGTACAAGGATTTTTTTTTTACTGCCTAGTTGCGTGGACGCGCTCACGGCCCTACTGGTTTTCAATGGATTTTACGGTACAACGGCTGCCTCACCCTTCAAACCGAAAGGCATTAGTGCTTCACGGCAGAAATGAGCAGGGTGGTGGCACCTACCCGTGCAGGCTGACAAGACGCCCTACCCTACCCTGAGACTTATAATCCATGTCTCAAGATGGGCGACGGCATTTTCGTGGTTAATATCTATGGGCCTCGTTTTCCACTTACGACCAGGTGGTCAGTGAGCTCGTCCACCCATCTTAGCAATAAAGAAAAGCATCCCTGTTTAAGAAAAGAAAACATAATATTCTGAACTGTTAAATTTGAATGTAAATAACGCATGAACATGTGCGTGCGCGATATTATCAGATTCCGTTTCACCTGCCCGAATGCTCGACTAATATTGTCATCTGTGCTCACAATGACAGCAGCTGTTTAAACAGTAAATATATGTCTCATAATACGGGTCAGTCTATCTCATTAGAATCGACATGCCGGCACGTGCCCTCTCTTAAGAATAAAGATTGAATTGTTTTATTAAGAATCTTATTATAGCGTCAGGTGGATCGTTGCAAATATAATGTTATAACAGTACAGTTTCCTGGTAGTAAGTAGGCTTTAGACGGGTAGTTACCAGATTATGCTTATTTCTGTGTATATAAATAAATCATTAAAAATGTTCATATATACTAAAAATATTATACATCCGGCCGAACAAAAACACATGGTCATTACAATAGCGCTTTGAAAATATATCTTGTCAGTACATGCATTAAGGTATTTTTCTTTCACTGTTGTAGTCTAAAATCTTGTCTAAATCTCCCTTTAAAATCAAAGTTGTAAAATCAAATATTCTAAATATTAAAAAATCTATTAAAGTTATTTTAGAGAATATACATAGTACATTTTCTTTGGGACACAGAATTAATAAATTCTACATGCTTGTACAGTTCGGTTTATATTCCGTATTCCAACTAAATTTCAATTACATTTAAACTCCGAATTAAAAAAGAGGCGTCATTTCAGAGTATTTGCTCAAGATATCCTCAGAAAAGCACAACAATGCTTACCAATGTTCCAATAAATACAAAAACGGTCGCGTAGCTAATAATACAACTCAAATCAAATTTGTTTATTTTATCAAAAACAACAAGAAGCAATATTTTCCAAGCACTTTGTCAGGTTTATTTGATGCTTCGATAAATAGATCGATCCACTATGTGCATCATTAATTATTTATCGAAGCATAACATAGTTAAATATCGTCTTTTCGTATTAAAAGTGTACAATTTCCATAAATATTAGAAATTGAGTTAATATGCGGAATAATTTGGTAACACCAGTACTTTTCTCATAAATACTGTCAAAAGAGCGTAGTTTAGTTTTAGTATATATTTTTTTAGTTTACCTATGTTTTGACTACTATTGACAAAATTAATACATAATTTTATCTTGAATAGACAGATAATGTAACTGGTAAAAAATAAAAAAATTATGTTGCAAAGACACTCTCCTGTAAAATTAGTAAGTTTGAGATTATACAAAATCCTTGTAAGATATTCAATTTTTTGTTTCTGCTGTTGAAAAAGAATTTTTTTTGTGTGCGATATTTAGCTAAGCGAAACGAAGCAATTAATAAATGAACTAACCGAAAGTCAATACATAAACGAATACAATGCATACGTAAACTTATCAAATAATATATGTATTTCTTAAAATTCGTGTTGCCAACAGGCTACGTAAACAGTTCCGGGCGATCAGCACAATGTCGTTGCAAGGCCTGCCCCCACTACCGAAGAGTCTCAGTGGCTTCGCGGAAGACGATCCGGATACTCCGGACCCTCCAGACACATCCAACGAAAAACCACCCACCGATCTTGATTCACAGCTCGTTTATCTCAAGAAAGAAATGGTATGTACAGCTTTATATTTAAACTAGCGACCCGCCTTCGCTTCGCTTCTGAAACATGAAATTTTATTATTGATTATTTACGACATCACATTAGAAACCTCAAAAATAACAGTATTTCTCCATTATTTAATGGATGTTATTATACATATAAACCTTCCTCTTCAATCACTCTATTTATTTAAAAAAACCGCATCAAAATCCGTTGCGTAGTTTTAAAGTTTAAGCATACATAGGGACAGACAGATGAGTGATTCTACGCAGTGATGTTCTTAACAATAATTTGCTTACCAATAAAGATCGTGTCCTGTGGAACAACTGTATTTACTATAAATCGTCAATGCATAATATTAAAATATTCCACTGTATCTTAACTAAACAGACCTATGCAAAATAAATTATAATGTTACGTATAAAATGTAGACCTTTACTACATACAACCTCGTAAAGTTTATTAACGCGAGCCCTATATTAACTGGCGGCCGTTAGATGTTTTAATATTACGGCTTCATAAAAACCTAAATTACTCAATAAATCCGTCTACGGGATGTTACGAAAGCCTCGAATTTCAGTCATGAAACTTTGTGATACCGGCCACGTACAGACAGACGACCGGGCGGGCGGAACATCAACAAGTTTTATAAAAGAAAAAGAAAAAAATAAATAAAGAGTCGTGACACCGAAAATAGAATGACTCCCCCGCTGCAACGCGAACACTGGGCAACACGAAATAAATAGACGTGGATATACGAAGGCTGGAAAAAACAGATGTTCGCTCACATTAGTTCTTATCTGTCCATGAATGTTTCGTAAACGTTTTGATTTCGTGGATTTAGAATATATTTTTTGCTAGTAATAGTAACACGACCTATTTACCGTTCTGATGTAGTCCGATATTGATGATTTAGTTGAAAGGTGTATAGCTTGTTGGCAGGTGAAACGATTCACACGGATGTCCGACGTTTAATTAATTTTTAATGGCCATTAATAGTGTTTCAGGTTTATGATTAGAGCTTGTAGTCGTTGAGCAATTGTAAGCATTTCATTGTTGAATAAGTGTTATTCATAAATAGCATTATGATTGAAAGCTAGGTAGGTACCATTAAACAGAGGCAAGTCATTTCATAAAGAAAACTGCGCACAAAATTTAAACATTAATTTTAAATGTAGATTTTTTTGTTGCTCCGAATACTTTATAGATTCTAATAATACAATACCTCGTTGAGTTTCTATAAGGCCGTCCGAAATTCGGCTAATCGAATCCCGATAATCCCAAAGTCATATTTTTAAAATTGAATATTGTATAAGTAAAATTGTAAATGGAAATGAAACGGTATTGTAAAATAGTTTACTAACAAATCTACCTTTTACATTATCCTGTAGACTTACTAATGACCGATTGAGATAACGTAAACGTGTGTGACATAAATAAAAGAACAGATAAAAGTACTTACCTGTGTTGCACAGTGAAGTGCGATTAGGACGTCCACGTCTCTGTTAATGAATACTGATAATCATTTGCCGTTTGTTGCGCAGTATTGGGTTTGCGCAAATATCCTTTGTGAAATACCGTCGTAGAATTGAAGGAAGTAGAAATATTGACGATTGCTTTGGGTAACACAGCTAGATCAAGGATTCTGAAGTATGTAATGTGGCTGTATGTGAATGCTGGAAATGAACGTATACCATAGTTTTGCGCAACTTTCTTGTAACTGGTAAAATAACAAATTCAAAGGGCTTTAAGTCTGAGCGAGATAAGTCCCTCGTGTCGTCCGCATTCTTGGCAACGAAGGCATGACCATGAGAATTCTAGTCTTGCCTACGTCATGAATTAGTCATCGCAGGCTATCGTTTACATATTTCTGTCCTGGTCATTCATTTCTGTATAGTCACACTAATCGATTTCGAAAGAGTAATGTTCAATTCGGGCGTAAGTTTGTACTATTGGATTTTATGCCTTACTTTGATCGGGCTAATCAGAAGAAACGCGTTGGCGACCCCAGACTCCCATTAAGCTCGCTCTTGATTTGCCAATCTCGGGCTTACCATTTCCGAGGAGGGTTAAATTCAGATGGGCATCAAATCCGGTCGTAAAAGTACACCAAACGAAACTGCAACATTGCTATGGTATGTTGTTATGTCATCTTCACCTCGCAATAAAGGAGTTAGAAAATTGCAATTTACGTTATAATTCGGCCAACCTAGATGGTTTTAATTTGAGGTTTTATAATGAGGTGATCATGGTCGTATGCGCGCTGTCTTGCCTATTTCTGTTAGGAAGCAAACATGTGTTCCGGTTTTATATGTAGGATAAATGATATTCTCATAAAATTATTTTACGTTTTTCGTAAGTGATTTTGATAGGTAGATTTTTATTATAATAGAGCGTAATTAAGACTTGACCTCATACCTTGAATTCACGGTACGGAGAAATAGCATTTAGGTAAAAAAACTTTTATTCAATAACAATAACAACTTCAATTATAATTGTTTATCAATAAGACCTTGAAATGATTCGCGTCCTACGCGTTATGTTCGTACAATGCTAATAGCGTTTATTGATTTATAATTAATGACATGCCACAATTTGTAAGTCATCTTTATTTTGAAATAATATATACCTACCTACATAGTGTATTCATTAAATATATATTAAACAGCCTTCTGGCCTTACATTATTAGACGCGTAGATATTGCTCTGTATTATGAAATTATCTGATAACCTTGCCATGATAGTATTTCTCCCGGGATTATGTCTTCCGTGGGACGATACCCATTCCATGCCGTACCGAGAGGCCGTAAGCTTGTCACAGACACAACGAGGCGTATTATTGATCACCATAAAATGGCACGTTTTGAAAAAGACCGAAATCAATTAACTGACCTAATTGTTCGCAAGGTTATAGACGCACAGTGACAATTGATTGAGGATACAGTATGGATGCAGTTGTGGAATGTGCTCACCGTTATCCACTCGATTATTATGCGGTGTGAACTCCCTGCAAATGCTGTTTAAATGTTGTGTTCCAAAACTTAATAATACGTGCACAGAGAACACAAATCAGTGTTTTTGCGGTCTTACTGTGTTTCGTATTTCCACGTTGCGGCGTATACCCTTGATTCTAGGTTTTTATTTATTGCTTTTCCTGGGTTGACGAGCTCACAGCCCACCAGGTGTTAAGTGGTGACTGGAGCTCATAGACATCTACAACGTAAATGCGCCACCCACCTTGAGATATAAGTTCTAAGGTCTCGAGTATAGTTACAACGGCTGCCCCACCCTTCAAACCGAAACGCATTACTGATTCATGGCAGAAATAGGCAGGGTGGTGGTACCTACCCGTGCGGACTCACAAGAGGTCGTACCACCAGTAATTACGCAAATGATAATTTTGCTGGTTTGATTTTTATTACACGATGTTATTCCTTGACCGTGAAAGTCAATCGTGAACATTTGTTGAGTACATATTGATTAGAAAAATTGCTACCCGTCTGCGGTTTGAACACCGATGCATCGCTCAACACGAATATACCGGACATCTTATCCTTTAGGCCACGACGACTTCAACTTCAATGGCAACTGTAAATCGTCTCGGTGCGAACTATTTCTTCGTTAGTGGCTCAATCTTCAACCACGTATATACCCTCCGAGATTAGTTTGTTAGTTCTTAACATTCCTTCATCTCATTCAAACGCACTTTCGTTAGATATCAAACAACTATGTATTTTGCTATAAGCGTTTACACGAGCATATTTGTACACTTTTGCTTTCTTTCTAAACTTTCTGGTTTTTGGATCGTCACAGATACTAATATCGTGCTATGCTAGTAGTCTTTGAGATGTACGTTGATCTAATTCTGAACCCAAATCAAAATTGTATTGGGATTATGTACATTCTTTAGTTTAATCATATTATAGGACAATACGTTTCTTTAATTGCCTTTGTAGACAGATGTGCATACCGTCCACCTGAAGGTATAGTAGTCACCGGACATGGTCAATGGCACAGCCAAGCCGCTTCCTAAATGCTAATGCAAATAGAGTTCGTGTTGTGCGTAAATTTAGGCAATGCTCTCCAATATAGACGACAACGACTCCCCATTAGGTGTGTCGTGATTTCCCTTGCCTTTAATAATAAAAAAAAAAAATGGATTTATTAGTATCTCATCAATATAATACTGGTGGTAGGACCTCTTGTGAGTCCGCACGGGTAGGTACCACCACCCGCCTATTGCTGCCGTGAAGCAGTAATGCGTTTCGGTTTGAAGGGTGGGGCAGCCGCTGTAACTATACTGAGACATTAGAACTTATATCTCAAGGTGTGTGGCGCATTTACGTTGTAGATGTCTATGGGCTTCAGTAACCACTTAACACCAGGTGGGCTGTGAGCTCGTCCACACATTTAAGCAATAAAAAAAAAAAAAAATAGAGATGCCTCTTCTATTTGTTAACCGAATGGAATATTGTCAGGTTTTGTTGTGTAAGATCCTCTGAATTTCAATGATAGTTCAATGAGCGTTACTATTAAGCAGCGAACCGAAAAAGCCGCGGCCCGTCATTGCACACCGTAATTATTCCGAATTTATCGATAGCTATATAAAAATTAGAAATCTAGAAGCGATAGGAATCATAACAATCCCATTTGGTTTTTTGCATCCGGCTATAAATACGTTTTTAGTTGTCTGTTTCGTAATCTTGTTAGCGTTTGCGCGTAATGACTGCGCGTTGTTAGTGTGGGCCGGTTGTTAAACGAAGCCTCACCGTGTTGTGTTTACTACAAATTGTCGTTTTCATAATCTACACGCTCGTTGCTGAGTTGAAATCTTAATTATGTAGATGGGATAGTCGCGGTAACATCTTTTTTATCTTCATTGGTTCAACCTTCTTTCCTGTTTTGCTGGTGTGGGAATGACACAGTTGAAACAATATTAGCTTAGCTGACTAACTATCGAGAGTTTTAAAGTAACTTTTATACAAAAATACGAATGGTATAGAACGATTGAAATTTTACTAGAAATCGTTGTGCGGTTTCAAATGTTTTGTTGCGGGTAGCCGTCATACAACGTAAGATATATGACATATGCCTGAATCTCGCTTACGACATTTTCAAGATAAGCTTGTATATACAAGTTCCGAAAAAAAAAATTCGGACCGTCAGTCTACCGAGCAAAATCACCCGCTCGGTGGAAGTGGAAGATCTTTCCTTTCGTCGTTATACCTACAACTGGTGATCCCGACGTGATCTGAACATGCAACCTTCTACCTATAGTTTCAAAAAATAAAAATAATTAGTGCCTAAAAGCAATTTTTGTGAAAAGACACATACTGCAGTTTCGAACATATCGACGCTTGAAAGGCAAACGTGACTAAGCGACAATAACTGCTTTGTACATAAATGATAGGCAATAACCATATTCGACGCGCAAAAAAAATATATTTCTAGGTCTATTAAAATCATTTCAATCCTACAGCTGGATTCGTTAAAATATATTTTTTTTCAGGTATTTCAACTTTAAATTAGTCTACTGTAAAATTCACGCATTGTCGCTTAGTCAGGTCTGCCTGCCTTTCAAGCGTCGATATGTAAGTCTGTAACAGAACTGTGGCTGAGAAATTTTTATTGACGTGTAAAAATTAAAACTCTTCACTTGCTTCCCATACTTAACTTTTTAATATAATTAGTATAATTATTATTATTAATGCTCTTAAGGGTGGCACGGCACTTTAGATTGTAAGATTTATTCAAATTGGCAACCTCGCAAAATTTACTTTGGCGATATGTTGTTAACCGATTTATATTTGATCTAAGCCTAGTTCTCACATGGAAGATTAACGATTAACAATATCAAACAGAGTATTAATTAAATTACGATATAGGTATTTGTCATAAGGACGCCAGCCACTTAGATAACGACAGCATAACAATCATGAATCAATCGATAGCATACTTTTAATGCGAAACAAATAATACCTAATGAAAAATTACGGTTTTCTATCGTGCAAATGTTTTTTATTTAGCAATCCAACATATCAAATATTTTATAGTTTGTGAAAATTGCAAAATTCAACGAATACCAACCACACTTCGAAATACGTTTTATTGCCTTTAGTGAGTTCTTAAACATTTTCAATGTGACTTTCTATAACACACAGATTCTTATTTTCATTCGGACGATGTTACAAAAACGGCTCGTTTCATCCGTGAAGCGGACGCTAAAACTATTTCTGATCTCGAAGAACTTTGCGCTCATAATAATACGTCAATCCTCACCGCATTAACAGAGTTAAATGGCACCCGACGGCTCTACGGGCGTTTGTAGAATGTCACCAACGAGACGATTGATGTTAGGCAGTTACCATTTGACCCCTTTGTCCGCTTATAATGTCACTGATCGTATTTACACTTCCACGTTGGCAGCTAGACACTAAGAAGTAGGCGCTACTGGTATGAAGTACTCTTTTATCAATATGATGGCTGGAAACGTTTATATCCAATGTAGACTAGTCAACAAGTGCCATTTGGACCAACTTTTTTCAGCGGTCTTCGAAAATTATAAATGATAGATTGATGATAGAAATTATAGACGATATTTGAAGAAAATTAAGTTCCGCTTGCAAAAATTGTAAAAGTTATTAACAATTAACTAAAAAAAGGGGGTTTAGTTTTTTGCAAATATCTCAAATAAAAATAAAGATTTTTCAAATTTTAAAAATGATTCCATCAAGGAACATTCAAACATGCATCATGTATGCCAGAGGTCAAGACGCTATTAAAACGTAATAGTTTTATGTTCGGTTATATCGTGCTCATCAAAACATTATAGCTGAATTCCATAGCTACTAAATTATTGCACCCAAACAGCATACCTCTGCGGTATTCGAGACAACAAAGACGCATATTGTATTTAAAATTTATTGACATATTTATTGAGTTAAAGTGTATATGGATTTTATGTTAGGTTTTAGATTTTCTCTAAAAGAAAAACCCAAAGACCAAACACCCCTAAACTGCCTTCAGATTACAAGATGCACATAATATTATAAAATAATACGACGTACCAAGGAATAATCTGTTGCATCTGAAATTTTAAAGTTGGTATGTTTTACAAATTGTCGGCTTTATTGATGACAGCGGAAAATTTGAAAACAATTTTTAAAATATTTTGTTGCGGTTTTAGCCTGTCGTATTTTAGTTAAGTTTTTAATTAGTACTTTTACGATTTAATCGGGCGTTTATTCTTCTTTTTATATTATTTCCGATGTTTCGAATACTCAACAATTATCATGAACAACGAACGACATTTTTAAATTTCAAATTTTATAACAAATTTGCCTTATATTTTGGAATAAAATATATTGTTCCAATTAATTTTGATGTGGAGCAGTTTTGAAAATTTCGTTAACGTCCCTAGTCTAATCTAGCTTTGTGCAAAGTCCTTTAGCGATCCTACTAGTAAAAGGACGATTGAATCCATATTTATGGACAGGCAACTGGGAGAGGACATCCTTTACTTTGGATCAGTTAATTGGCGTCCTGTTAAGTTAGTCAGATATCGTATGACGTCACGTTAGTGATGGGATCATCGAACTTTCAATACTGAGATTAGAACTAGAAATATTATGTAATTATCTACTTGTCGCGTACAGTCATACACGTTCATTCAATAACATGAGAAATAAGGTAAGGTTTTTTAAAAGTGTTACAAAAACAGTTTAAAATATGTTTTATGTTCGTCATCGTAAAAATGACTAAGCATCAGGTGTCGTTTGATTGTTATCCTGCAATATACTGCAAGGTAGTTTATTTCTTCAAGTAACATCGCGGTTATACCTGGCATAATGCCGACATCTATGGACGACCGTAACTATTTTCCACCAATTGAGTTGCACGCCCGTAATGCAATTAACAGCTCTCTATCTCGTTTAAATCGAAGGTATCATAATATCACTGTCCATTAACTTGTTAACTAAATGTAGATTGTTTTTGTAATAACGGCCGCATTGCCTTTCGAACCAAAACGTATCAGTGGTTCGCGTCAAAATCCGCGGAACGTTTGTGCCCACACATTTAATACGTAAAGTTAATGTCGCGTATTTATTTTTATTGATTTTATCGTGTATCGAGAAAGTCTTTCGTGAACACGTGGTACTGTTACGTTAAATATCGGTGATTTATTACAATTGTCGTTCTCGTACGATGTTTATTGCGTTGTTGATGTTCTAATACGTCGTATTAATGACGTAATCAGCCCGGGGGTGCCGCTAATGCTAAAAATACTGACACGTGCGTTCTCCAGGCCATTGCATGACACACTAATAAAAAAAAAATCTACCTATTCTAGTAACCTCGATGGGCTATTCTAGATTCACCGAACTAGTAGGTTTGGGGAGTGCTCTGAGGAATTATTCGAGATGATACCTGACGGTATGAGATTTTTATGAGATTTATTTTTACTGGTGGTAGGACCTCTTGTGAGTCCGCACGGGTAGGTACCACCGCCCCGCCTATTTCTGCCGTGAAGCAGTAATGCGTTTCGGTTTGAAGGGTGGGGCAGCCGTTGTGACTATACTGAGACCTTAGAACTATATCTCAAGGTGTGTGGCGCATTTACGTTGTAGATGTCTATGGGCTCCAGTAACCACTTAACACCAGGTGGGCTGTGAGCTCGCCCACACATATAAGCAATAACAAAAAAAAAAAAAAAATGACTCGTTTTTACCATCGCACCGCCCGCGCCACCGGAGTAGAGTTCATCCATATTACCTGTAGCCACTGCGGTCAACCACAGTGCGTTTCATAAATTGCGTTAGTAAATAGAAAATAATCAATGAAAAATTAGCATTCAACTTTATTTTTCTTTTTTTCCTACCTATGCTGATAGCCTTGAGAGGCTATTTCAGCTTCGCCCTAATATGTAAGTGAACTCACGGGGCTCAAACCTGAGTATTGCTAACACTGGCCCTAGCAAGAGCAGTGCTTCGCAGAATCTACCACCGGATCGGAAACGCGACCCACTGAGAAGATCCGGCGAGAAACTCAGTGAGCTGTGTTTATGGGACTCTGATAATGATGATTCGTTCTAGGCTCACCGTTTACACACCCGTTTTAGATCGGTTTACGATAGTACTGGCACTTGAATTCTTTTGTTAATGTAAAATGTAATTTAATACCCATACAATGGAGCTATTGTGTTATGTGATGGGTATGTGCTTACAAATGCTCACCATCCTGTTTCATTATGTCTATGTAATACTACTTTAAAGTGTTTTATTTTATGAAATTAATGTTAATTCAATTACAATTGAACTGTTTTTGATTAGAAAATGTCTTTGACTAATTGGGTTCTTGCATAGTATTGTTCCTATCGTATGTATAGTTAAGCATAATATATTGTTATCTAACTTCTTAACATCCTTAAGGCTTAATAATTTGATTTGCCAAGCGGAAGAATTCTGAAGATTTTTAAAATTTACAATTTTTTTTTTTCTTAACAAATGATTTCCACATATGTGCTCAAAAAAGGTTTTAATATTATACATCTTGTAAATGATAAGGTAACGGTTGCACCTAAATAAAGCTATCGAAATAAGACAAAATAAAATTTACGAGAAATCTTATATAATTCAAGACCATTACAGGAAAATGAATCTCTAAATATGTATGTAGTATATAACAAATTCGCTCTGTTGGTCTTTGTTAGTTTCTCCGCATACGTTTTCTAAAGAACGCAATCGTTTTTGATACAGATTTTAATATGTAATAGTAAGAACAAAAAGAAAAGGAAAGAAGAAGAAAAATTGAAACCCTCAAAATTATAATTTGCGTAATTACTAGTGGTAGGATCTCTTGTGAGTCCGCACGAGTAGGTACCACCGCCCTGCCTATTTCTGCCGTGAAGCAGTAATGCGTTTCGGTTTGAAGGGTGGGGCAGCCGTTGTAACTATACTGAGACCTTACAACTTATATCTCAAGGTGCGTGGCGCATTTACGTTGTAGATGTCTATGGGCTCCAGTAACCACTTAACAACAGGTGGGCTGTGAGCTAGTCCACCCAACTAAGCAATAAAAAAAAACAAAAAAACGAAGAAGGATTTTGTGTATAATTTGTAATAAAGATTTCGAATTTCAATATGACTGTGTTACGTTAGAAAAAATGTTTTCGCCCGCTTAAATGGCTAACGTGGGCCAAATCTTAAGAGAAAGTGTAATCCACAGGTGAATGCGCGAGCGAAAAAATTCAATATGTAAGTAATACAAAAAAATAATAAAGAAATGTTGCATAAAATAAATGTCCAACTAAATCATTAGTATTTAACGTTTACATCCGTTAAGTCAATTAATCAATCAAAAATGGACTTAAAAATATAATTAATTAAAATGTTTCATATCGTTTCGTAATTCGCTAACGACAAAACATTTTGCAACGTACAAACATTTTGCATATTGTTAAAAATACATTGTGTTATTTTGCAACTGTTTTTTTTTAAATTATTATTTCATTAAATGTCAATGTATCAAACGTAAGATAACGTTAGGTTGCTACAGGAAAATTCTTCGTAAAAACATTACATAATTGTGTTTGAACGCCTTCGTTTCATTCACACTCGTTGTCTACATGCGATTACCGGACCACATAGAAATAGCAACGTCCTGTATATATAGCGGACTTCCCTATATTTAACAGTGTGCTTATTGCGAGTTATTTAACTTCTCGATCACGTAAAAGTTAACTAAATTTCAGTATGGAGTTGGATCATGTCCACTATGTTTGCCGCTAGGGGCGCTGTTTCAACTCTTTACAAATTTGAGTTAACTTTTACGCGAACGAGAAGTTACAAAAACTCGCATCAAGAACACTAAAATGCATGACGCGACAAAAACAGGCAAGGCCTTGGTATCAGACAATGCAAAGTTTTTTTTTAAGTATCTAATACACCAAGGTTTTCTTTCATAGTGAAAGCCATTAGAGGTATAGTAAGAATAGTAGAATAGAAGTAAGAAAAAAAGAAATAGTAAGAATATTCTAGACAGTTAGATACATCAAAACTATGGCGTATTCGCAATACAATAAACCGGGCGTGTTAGCTATGTGACCATGGGCGCCGCCTTCTTCGGGTGGCCTAACTAAAGCTATCTCCTCTATACAATCATAAAGGAATAAATACAGTTTGGTATTAGGCACGTTTGCTTATATTGTTGTCATCGTGATGAGGTTGAATGATGACGCGTGACCGTCACGCGTCGTCACCCTTGGGCACTCGAGAATGCGTACAGCTATAAAATTCTAAAAAAATAAAATAACAAATAATTACATAGAATTAGTTTCATACAACCACAAGAGCTCTAATAGTTACGGTAAATTAGTTTCCTTAGTTACTACATATTAGAAAAAAAGGAAAACACCCTTGTGGCAGGTTGGCATCACAGAACAAAAACCTATCTTAGGTATTCTAGAGAGGCCTGACTATCGCTTATGACATTTTCAAGATAAGCTTGCGTATATATAATTTCCGAATAACAACATTCGGATCGTCGATCTACCGAGCAATATCACCCGTCCGGTGGAAGATCTTGCCTTTGACGTTAAACTCATAAAACCTCAAAAAAATAATATGGCAACATCTTTAATGTAGTTGAAGACAATTAAGGATGCATTATTTAAGATAACTCAAAAACTGCTGGTGAAATTGGGATAAATGGGACTAAATCAAAAGCATTAGTTTCGTTAAAAATATAATCATTAAAATCGGTTCACGTAGAAAAAGGTTCTGAAGTAACACACATTTAAAAAATAATCGAATGAAGAAATTCAAATATTCCTTTAAAATAGCATATTTCCTGAATTTAACACGGCAATTTTTTTTTTTTCATTTATGAGTGAACGACCTCACGGTGCATCAAAGCCCGTAGACATCACAATGCCGCCACCAGCCCTAGACATGAGGTCGACGTCTCTAGAGTTCTGTATGACAGTTACCGTATTAATGAACAGCTATTGTCAAACCTAGCCCCAAAGGCTTAGAATACGCCCTACCACCGATCAATATGCTAATTTATAAAATTTTGCAGAACTGATCATATCAATCATCAATCAATTAATCAACCTTTATTACTCCTACACATGTGTTCTTTACCTTTTAAGAAATGGTACTTGGCTGCGGAACTTGGACACCGAAATGGTCGCATAGCTCGATACGACAACAACCGGACTTTTTGTTTTATTATTGTTTTTTTTTTTCTTTTTTTTTTCCTACATATTCTGCTGATAGCCTTGAGAGGCTATATCAGCTTTCGCCTTGCCTTCGCCTTGACGTGTAGATGAGCTCACGGGGCTCAAACACTGGCCCTAGAAAGAGAATTGCTTCGCAGAATCTACCACCGGATCGGAAACGCGACCCTCTGAGAAGATCCGGCGTTATAAAAACATAAAAATGATATATGCTTCTTCATACGAGTACTGCATTGAGTCCTCATCGGTAAACAACAGATTGTTGATGTCTAAAAATCTAGTGACTATTCACTATCAATGACACTAGCAATGGTGGCCTTCACAAAAATGTTTACGTTTGTTACGTTGTGTTTGGCATTGTTGGTTGTTTCATTAACAGAAATAGCTACAGAATCTCTCATAGGCTTATACGATTTTAGTTAAGTGAAAGTTTTAAGTTCAAATTTTCGACATTTCAAAATAAAATATGAATACGGCACCTCAGCTTGTATGTAAATAGTATGTGTAGGCGTATATGTTAAGTGAGTGCCCAGTCTTAGGCCAGGCTTCGGCGTGTACTAAAACAGTTGACAGCCAACTTATCTCGTATCCACCAAATAAAAAGGTGAAAGCACGTTGTATTTGCATGATTCAATGATTTTGTTATTCGTTTACGTTTAAGAGGAAGTTACTCAATCATGAGTCGATTTGAGGCGTTTTCTTAAACCATAATTAATGTTTTAAACCAGCTTTTTGTGCGAAAGTGAATTGGTGCTAGTTGTTGTTTATGTAAATTCGTGGCCTCGATGTTTACCAACATGTAGAGTGGAGTTGAAAGAGTCAAGGGATCAAAGAAGGGGGAAAAATAAATGGCTCCAACGGCCCTTAGCGAAAATAGCCTATAAACACAACTCACTGAGTTTCATTGCATACTCACTGAGTAGCATTGTTTAATATGGTCTTTCAAACTAGAAAAGTTGACGAGGGTAATACTTAAAAATTTCTGCAATTGGGGTACCGCTTCAGCTTTTATATACAGCACTTTTGAGAGCACAAAAAGACTAGAACTTAGAACTTATATCTCAAGGTGGGTGGCGCATTTACCTTGTAGATGCCTATGGGCTCCAGTAACCATTTCACACCAGGTGGGCTGTAAGCTCGTCCACCCATCTAACCAATAAAAAAAACCTTTGCTTTAGTCCTACCAGGTAGATTTGATCTTTATCCAAAAATATCACCATATTTTCCTTTGATATTATTTTAATAAAGTTTTACAGACGAATTGGATATATGACATTATCAATTTTCTGAATCGCACTAGGTATGATTGGTTACATCACATGATTCAATATAAAAATGCATTTACCAGCATAAACTAAAACTCAGGCAAAGCTAACAGCACCTTATAAAAATTCTATCTCCGTATAATCCGACCTTCATGTGAGAGAAGTTTCTTAGAGATGAGAATATAAACGACTTCACAGTTAGGAAATGAACCAGTTTCATGGACGGATGAAATCGTAACGCGACCGTATCCTGTTTGATGGTTAATTTAATTTCCATTCACGTACTGTTTTGGAGTTCGCATCAATCCGATAGATCTTATTCAGAGAAAAAATACCTTTCGCCATTTACACTGTAGCCTTTCGTTTTCATCTCCCTGGGTCACGCTTTCTTTACGATTATTTTCGAAACCACGTTTTTTTTAATTGAGCATCAATAGCACTTTAATATGTTAGACAGATTTGCCTAATCACTCTTGGCTCGCTCTTGACGCCGCCGCGCGTTGCAAATTAAATATGTAATGGTCTATGCGTTTTAATTGTTTTTTCATATAATTTATTGTGTTTACGTAACAAAATAAATTGCAATAATATGGTATTTGTTATTCATAATCCCACTTTAGTGTATATTGTATTCTATATGAAAAGTTTTTAAAGTCGAAAGTGGTATAAATATCTTTCGTATGGCTAGGACTTATAATGATATTTTGTAACGTGCCATATATCAAAGTCGCATGGAGGAAACGTTTATCTAAGCCTTCCCTAATGACCCATTCATGCTTCACTTTCATACAACGTCAGACTCGACTATCGCGAGTCACGACTCTGATACAACATTTAACATGAACTTAACGACAATAGGTACCTGAAACACGAAAAGCGAATTAACCAGTAAATTGTGGACACTGAATCGATCGATACAGCGATTCGGTTTTATAGCTCCACTTAGAATAACACGATTACATTAAATATAATTGGAGTAGGTATGTAGGGTCACGAGAAAGTTACGTGTCGTGCTCAAAATTTGTTCATTTGCACGTTCGAAGAGGCACTTGAATGTTGGCAGAGTCAAAGCGAGCACCTGAACGGAATGAGGTCGAGAAGACAAAGCCAACACTCGCCATTCCCACGATCCGATATGAACGACCACAAAGAACTCAACAGGATTGAATTGCTAATTGTGGTTTTGTAATATTAGTAGTCTTTCTTTGTTCAGATAAAGCCTTGTGGCCAATGTTACCGTGATTTTATTGGACTGCAATTTCATTATCGGAGCAGTCATTCTCCAAGATTGGCTCGATTAATATATGATAATTTCGGAGTCAAACAGAGCAGACCTAATTGCAATTCACAAAACTAACTTACATAATGCAAGTCTGAATGATGTATTAGAAAATTCATATTTTGCAGTGCGTTGTGGTGGATAACAAAGAAATACACTTAAGAGCCTGAGAAGGCTTTTGTTATCGGACCGTCGTAATACTCAACAGTGCGAAACACACGGCCTTAATAAGCGTTTTAGCCATAAAATTTATAAGCCGAGCTAATATCGGCGCCATTTGAGTCTCTGATATGTAGGCATGTCTGAAATAGACATATATTAGTGCAGCAGTGTGTATGGCACATCAGACCTAGTTGCAGCAAAACTGTGACACAAGTGTGGACAGTGCCTGACTTTAACTACTTCCATTGAAATTTACACCACTTACGTTTTTCCGGCTTTCTACTTTGTTTGTTTTAAAAATCAACGTATTTTATAACTTTCTTGATTATTCCTATCAATATTCGGCTGAATCAACGTGAAACGATTTCATTATATGGCTATTCTCAAGATAATATCTCAAACTCGAGTCTTTCATCAGTGTAGGATTATTTTATCAAGTTTGGCAACGTAACCGACTACAATTTCGCCGCGTCTTTAAAATGCCCTACCGAAAACTTGTTTTGTGATCCAAGTTTATTTTTACTCGTTGTAAGTGACCTTCGAAATGTTTCGTTATCCTGTGTCTAAACTATTATTCCTCAAGGATTAAATTATGTAAAAAAATATCACTGTATTTTTTTACAATTTTTTAAATTTCTTTAATATGCTTTCCATTTCTGCCGCAAAGACTAAGAAAATGGTCACCGCTTTAAATTGCCTGTATTTTTGTAATAGTATTGTATTTTGATTTTTTCATTTATTAGGTTTGGGATATCCTATATCGCTATTCCAATTAATTATCTTACTCTAATTTTGACCTCTGTCTCTGGGTGACATGAAATTATGTATGGTCCCTCATTAGTGTTTAGGGCTATTTTTAGTATAATTACAAAAACTTATTCTTTGACTTTGGTATTATTATACTGGAAGACAACTTACTTCCAAGCGACGCTACGAGCTAGCTGCTAAACTCTGCCTTTTTCCATCTATTTCTGTATACAGCAATAATAAAGAAGCTTAGTCTTATTTAGATTTGTAATAGCTGTCTAATGTCTCTATAACCTACATAGAAAGTAGAAGGAAGCGATTTGTTGGCAAATAATCCCGAATCGTGAGTCACATTTTCGACCTTTCCCGTGTCTAAATTGGCGCTGCTAAGTACCGCTGGCTCACGTCCCCTCGCCGCTCCAGTATCCATCCACTGTGCGTCGCCGCTAATTGATATAATTAAGATCCCATTCATTTATATTGTCGTCTGTCTCCTCGTGGTTTTGTTTTCAATTTTATTCTATACATATACACTGTTAAAAGCACTCTCAGCAATTTATATCAGGTAATGTAACAATTTATAGAAACCTTGATTAAAGGTCTTAGTGCATCTTCAAATGTTATTGTTTAGTTTTTTTGTTTGTTGTTTTGTTAAGATTCATCTCGTTAATTAAGCTATATAAAATTTTACATAATGTTTTCAATTAAGTTCCCAATTTCAAAGCAAAGCAATTTCCCTCGGCATCAACGCACCTTGTGCCGTTTTGGGTAAGGTCACTTGGTTAACCTTGGTTAAAGGTCTTAGTGCATCTTCAAATGTTATTGTTTAGTTTTTCTGTTTGTTGTTTTGTTCCAACGATTCATCTCGTTAATTAAGCTATATAAAATTTTATATAATATTTTCAATTAAGTTCCCAATTTCAAAGCAAAGTAATTTCCCTCGGCATCGACGCACCTTGTGCCGTTTCGGGTAAGGTCACTTGGAACGGATGACCAGCCAATTCGGCTCGGCGCGGCGCGTGCGTCGACTGCTGATTGCCGTCGGCTATCAGTTTGTTTTGTTATTCAACCCCTGTACAGCCTACGCGCGACTTTACCTCTATTGTCAGCGGCTTTCTTCCCGCTCGGACCGACGTGTGCCTTTTATCGAAAAAAATTCTATCGTAAATTTTGTTATTTATTCTTTCGTTTTGTGTATGTATTTCGAATAAAATATTGAAGAACTAGCTGACCCGGCAGACTTTGTAGTATCGATAAATAAAAGACCTAAACTGTATAAAATAAACTTAAAACAAACCAAAAGGAATCCGTCCGACAGTGTGTCCCCCACACATCAAAGAAAAAACAAAATTGTTATTTTTATTTAATTCCAAGCATTTTCATATTTATCTACCTTTTAAACCTTCTCTGGACTTCCACAAATAATTCAAGACCAAAATTAGCCAAATCGGTCCAGCCGTTCTCGAGCTTTAGCGAGACTAACGAACAGCAATTCATTTTTATTTATTTATATATATATAGATAGAAGATATATCGTCGAATCGCAAAAATCTAATATCGATGCCGATGGAACTTGCATTATACGAAAATTAAAATCGTGAATTCTCAGTCCACAATAGTAACAACTTATAAATCCGCATGCGTCAAACGCATCTAAAACTTTTGTAAATTTCATCACAAATCGGTCTCTCAACGCGCCCAACGCCAACGTACAAAACTTCTTCGTGTATAAAGCCATTAATTCAACAATTATGTACGGGCATGCTTTCCAAACGTGTATTGTTTTAAACGGCCCTGGCACCCGCTTGTCTATGTCCGAACGATTCTAAGTAATGATGTGTGCATCCACTGTGTCTGTGACTAAACGTTGACCGTACTGACTCGCCTGAGTCGTACTATGTATTGAAGAATACACACAGGGACACACATTATGACATTTAAAAAAGGCTAGTTGTGTTTATTTTTTGGCTGGTATTATGAACGTTTATTTTGCATAATTCTGTCATATCGGGGTTTAGCGTTTTGCCTCTAAGTTAGTTAGATTTCAATTTTGTCTTAAATTGACTGGCAGGACTTATATTGTGCCTTCAAGGCTATTCGACTTTCGCTCAGCAAAAGACGGGGCAAACCAATACCTAACTTGATCCTTTTATTTTCTTTGAATGCAGTTATCTCTTATATCAAAACAATATAATAAAATTTTAATTCGAGACTTCAGCTTACTAGAGAATTATGACCAACTTTGAGGGCCTTTGCAAATAAGTAGGTACCTCGCACATGCTTCTAGCTGAATTTAGTCGCATCGCTCGATACGAGGCATCGTACGTCTTACCGTTTAGACCACGACGACTCTTTCTGAATAAAACTCCCTATAAATTGTTAGACGAGCTCTCGGTTCAGAAGCTTAGAGAGACTATTCGACAGGGAAAGTCGAGGGAAAGAGAGCGCAGTCTGACAAGTTGGTTTAATCAAATCCGTACCACACTAGAGATCACATTACACGAAGCCCTTCATGCGGCCAATGATCGGAGGCGCTGGAGGGACATTACAAGGAGTAAAATCCTGTCGAAATATGATGGTCACGACCCTCAGCGGTGAGGAAACGACGCGAGGAGGAGGGTATCAGTGTACAGGGCTTAGATGTTAATCACACCGCTCAACTATTTAGTCTATGTCTAAATTACATGACACCACTGGCAAACGAAGACATGCTAATTTGCGTTTTGCTATACTCTCTATAAATAATAATTGAATCCAGAACTAATTAATAGAACATGCGCACTTCCTTAAATTTTATCGTGCCCATAATAAACGTTCGGTGTACCTAACAGTTTATAAACAATATAAAATTAGAAAGAAACGATATGTCCGGTCGCGCAAAGGCGCTTTTATTAAATTCAAGCAGCGGTCGGTATTTAATTGGCTTCTATCGATCTAAATACACTGATACATTTCGTTTTACGCGCCACAAGCTATGTAGGCAGTGACCTTCGTGTTTCTACTATCCATGAGGAACTGCACGTATCTCGTTCGACCACTATTGTGTCGCCTGCTTATAAAATATAAACATCAACGTGCTCATTAAAAGGCACAATGCGGATCTACTGTACGATATACCAGATACCAGACCAGAATCGTATATACAAGAATCTTGTTGTCATCTCCATATCAAATTAGTGAGCCAAAAATATTATACTATTAATTTATCGTTGTTTTTTTTATCAGTTTTATTTTATTTAATTTTTATTGCCCTAGTAGGCAAAAGAGCGTGCGGCCCACCTGATCGTGAGTGGTTACCGTCGCCCATGGACTTCAGGAATGCCAGGGGCAGAGCCAAGCCGCTGCCTACCGTCAGTATACACGAAAACAAATAATAGTCTTAACAAGTTAAAGTCATTTTCTTAGTACTTGCTGTAGGTGGCTAATGGCCTACCAAATCTTAAACGGCTCTCAAAGTCAACATAGTGTGAACATACCTGCCCTTGATACGCAACTTGACCATTAGAGTCACAAGGTGCCCTGCCACCAGCACTGAAAATAAATTATAAGCTATATAAGAAAATACGTGAGGACATTGCTGCTATGGAAATGGAACCTCTTCACTATAATAAACTACAATAGAACTTGAACACATATTAGACGTACCACGTAAGTAATATTTAAAAAAAAAGTACAAAATTTTACGTAAGTTGTTAAAGCAAATACGTTATCACTGTAATGCATATCGCTTCACAACTAATTAAGGAGAAATTTAAATTTAAATAAAAAATCAGTTCAATCAAGAAAAATCAACTTAACTCAAATTATTTTATCTTAGCGGCTTGACATTTAACAAGGAGAAAGGCTTGTTCTATGTAATCGATACAGTAAAATTGCGCACTGCGATATTTACACTAGTACGCACAAATGACGTCACCTAATTAGATTACGTCAACGCTTCAATGTTTCTTATCAACTTTTTGAAGCATTCTTGTTCAACATTACATCCAACAAGCTTACTTTCTAAATATGGTACAACGAATATGCATGATGATCACAATACATGAAAATTTAAATAGGTTCTTAGTTGATATGAATATTATATTCTTCAACAACCCTGCTTTGAAACGTGCTATTTCCCATCAATTGTTAACAATTGATCTAGAGAACACGTGTCCGTTGAACGTAAATGCAGTATACTTCAAAGGCCACAAGACAAAGTATTCAAACAGGATACATTTGGAGTGTAGTGTAACAAAAAAAACAGATGTGCAGCTGCAAACAACAAGTCTTTTAATGGTTCTCTCGGCACGCGTCGAAATGCCATTTGGAGAATGAAAAAAAGTCATTTTTTTCGGTTCCAAGTACCACATGTCCCATATTTCTTACGTTCGTGGCTTTTATAAGGTCTTCGTATTTTTTTTCCTGCCTATGCTGATAGTCTCGAGAAGGCTATTTCAGTTTCTCCTTGACGTGTAGGTGAGCTCACGGTGCTCTAACCAGGAGTGTTGCTAACACTGACCCTAGCAAGAGCAGTGCTTCGCAGAATCTACCACCGAATCAGAAACGCGAGCCACTGAGAAGATCCGGCGAGAAACTCAGTGGGCTGTGTCTATGGGTTAATTCACTCGTTGAGCTCTTCGTCGCAAGCGACGGGTTCGACGAGAACGGTGAGCGCTGCTTGTGGTACCTAAAAGCACCGTTAATGGATCGGGAGGATCCGTAATGACGTGTTTAGGGTGATATCGACTGTTTACCATTCGGTCTACAGAATCGGGTATGAAAGGACGGCATTTTTTTCCTACCTATGCGGATAGCCTTGAGAGGTCTTAAGTGCAAAATGTAGTCCCAAAACCGGATCCTTCTCGGCAGATGTGTACGTATCATATTCGTCTGGTTTGACTGCGCCTCTGAAAGCCGAACTAGCTTTGATTCGTTAAACGATAGAGCTGTGTTCTTCTAATGAGCTTGCATTGGCAGAATTATGATTTTTAACAATGTGGAAAAATTTTGACAACTTATCTACACGAAAATTTCGATGTGGCAAAAACCGGGTGTATAGTAATATCTGCCACTACGGCTTACGATTCGTAATATATTCTAGAAATATCCACAAGTAAACGTATAAGCTAGTAAAAACTTGAAAAAGATTATCTTAGACACGTTTCATTTAAAATTAAGAGAATACGATTCAGAGTAGGTACCTAAGTCAGTAAATGTTGGAAATATAATCAAAAGAATTTTCTCTCGATAGAGACAAGTGCACAAACACGGTTGACTGGGTCGAGTCTACCGTGGGTGGACTGGTCCGAAGGTAACGAAACGTTTTTCTAACGGATAACTGTACCTAATCGATGTAAAGTCATGTCTACAAGGCAAGGGCCCGTTGTGTACCATCTTAACTGTAATCGATCGTGTTTCGATTTTTATTCTGGAAAAAGTTGTGAAATGTTCACCAAATTCGATGATGCTTATTAAATTAAAAGATGCTCTTCGCAATATCATCTACATTAAAATTAATGATTTATAAAGAATATAAAACGTTGCAATTTCACGGGACAAGGGACAAATAGTTGCTAGTAGGTTGCAGATTCGACTAGTAATTAAAAAAGTGTTAAACTTTAAATCACAATAAATTACAACAAATATCTGTGGGGCATAAATGTATATTTTTATGAATATATGTAGTAATATATGTATTTTATGAATATATGTAGTATATGTAAAGATGATGTTTATAATAAGGTTGTATCGACATTAATCTGAAGAAGTGAATGGTGTTGTTAATGAGAAACAGAATCACAGCTAAATGAATAAAATGCTCTAGTAATTACACATTTTCATACAACGATAATAATATCATTAAAGTGCCAGTTTGTTTCTCTTATTTTCAATTCATATCCAACTATATTGTATAGTGCAGTTTTGAAAAGTCCCTTTCGACTTTCTCGCTTTACGGAATTTCTCTACAAATATTTTATCTCTCAAACATATTTATGACCGAAAACCGCCCACGCCAAGAGCACAGTTGTACGAATAGAATGGGTACCTGCGATGTCTTCCGGTCCTTCGGCTTGTGATGTTGTGTGGAATGCAAATGCGTATTAGGCACGTGGGCACGGGCGCCGGCGCCGGCCCTACCGCTTCATAGGAAAATGACAACAATAAGCTTTCTATCGGCAACCTGTTTCATTTACCTGTATTTAAGGTTCGTCTAATTTTGTAAGACTAAATCTCGTTTTATCCATTGTAATGTAAGTGGTTTGTGACTGGCATATATCACGCTAATTTCCGAACCAGGTTTTAGATAGATATCAAACCTTTTCAGTAATTTTTAGAGGAAGAGGTAGACCTAAGAAGAAATGGATGGATTGCGTGAAAGACGATATGTGTAAGGGGGGAGTGAGCGAAGAAATGGTATATGATAGAGGAGTATGGAAGGAAAAGACATGTTGCGCCGACCCCAGGTGACTGGGAGAAGGGCAGGAATACGATGATCAAATCGTTTCAGTAATTTTTCTACCACTTGTTAAGCTGTTACGAATTACGTATATTCTTTTCATAAAGATTCATGAAAAAGTTAAATAGAGGAGAAAATTTTTTAGCAACTAATCTCGTTTCTGGTTTCTTTTCCAAATAACTTTCAAGGTCTGGTATCGCAAAGAACTCAAAAACCTTCTAATATCTTGAAGGTCAATTTGTCGCCAAAGTTCATATGTACAAAGATATGTTCAATTAAACTGATCATCGTGAATAGGTAACCTGAAGTCTTGAAGGCATCGATGAGTTGTAAATTAATTTGACAATGTCCCTTTTCTAAAACTAAAACAAGTAATGTTGTTGGAATACACAAAACATTACGAGTAAAAGGAAAATAGAAAGACGAACTAGTTGCCACATGTGTTTTATATTATTTCGATGACGGAATAAACCTTAACCTAATTTATATTCATATTCTGTTTCTAAATTGACAATTCGTATATTTTAAGCAGTAACGATTATAAAGTCAGTTAAGAAAGTGCATTCTAAACTACAAGGTCTATGAATTAATTACAGTTAATGTTGTAATATACATTTTAATTTTAGTAAAATGTATAACTATTTCATGATACTTTAATGAAACCGTCGGGCTATATTGAGAGTTAAAATCGCGTAACTTTTGTCCGTGACGCTGAATATGTATGTTGCTACGACAGGAATATTTTCCTCACCCAATTATCAGTAGCCCCTAGAGGCTATTCTAGGCTTCATCAGTTCGAAGTCGTCGTGGCCTAAAGGATAAGACGACCGGTGGATTCATATCTAGCGACGCAACTGGTTTCTCTGTCTGCAGGCGGGTACCAATTTTTTAAATGAAATACGTACTTAACAAATGCTCACGATTGACTTCCACGGTGAAGGAATAACATCGCGTAATAAAAGCAAAGCCGCAAAATTATAATTTGCGCTATTACTGGTGGTAGGACCTCTTGTGAGTCCGCACCGCACTGCCTATTTTGGCGTGAAGCAGTAATGCGTTTCGGTCTGAAGGGTGGGGCAGCCGCTGTAACTATACTGAGACCTTAGAACTTATATCTCAAGCTGGGTGGCGCATTTACGCTGTAGATGTCTATGGGTTCCAGTAACCACTTAACACCAGGTGGGCTGTGTGTAAGCTCCATCTAAGCAATAAAGACAATAAAGACTAGGACAGATAGGAAAAAAAAGCTTTCTTTTTTTTCCTATCTGTCCTAGTAACCTCGAGATTCACCGAACTAGTAGGTAAGCTCGCGGGGCTCAAACTTGACGCTCTTGCTAATACGAACCCTAGCAAGAGCCGTGCTTCGCAGAATCTACCACTGGATCGGCAACGCGACCCACAGAGAAGATCCGGCGAGAAACTCAGTGGGCTTAGAACAGCTAAAAGGTTAAGATTATTAGAACATTGAAAAGTGACGTCATTTGTAATAGTAAAATGACAAGTGCTCTCGGACTAACAGTGCTCCAACTTCCTATCGGTACACAATGGACCGGACGACAGTTCACTAATAGAAGTTTCCTTTGAACTAGTTGTAACAACAGCATTGGATTATGGACGTTCGCTTACGTACAGTTACTTGAAAGATGCGATCAACCAAAGTTCTTAAGTCAATGCATCACTTAACCGAAACACTTTGATGTTCACGTTTTTTTAATAGACTATTACGGTGGTATTGGTTTCATTAAACCCGCACACGAAAAGGAACTTTAAACTTTTCATTTATACGTTATTACCTATGTATGTGCCATGGGCTTATTTAAATACCGATTATTTCTAACAACGCCCATTACATTTCATATATTACGCAATATATTTAGATTCCATTATTTCTAAAATACATCACAATTTTCATTCCATTGCCAAATATTTGGAAAAGTTGCTAATTAAGAGTATAGATCAATTGCCTTCATACATTAATCACAAATATTAATTAAATTAATTTAAAAAAATCCTAATTCAGAATTAACATTTTTCTCCGCATTTACAGCCCGTTGAAAATCACCCAGTACTTTATCTATATTTTTATATGTATATCCCATAGTATTTGTTACTATTGTAATCAGTAGTGTATAATGATTTATTTCTTACACTCTTTATTATATTCATTATTAAAATGAAATTACATAAATTAATAAGATTATTTGAGTTGTTATCAAAGTTAATGGCGTCATAATACTAACAATGTCTCGCGTTGAAAGCTATTTTTACGACCTTTCGCATAACCTAATGGACTAAAGGTATAGGTACATATCCGGGGTGTGGAAAAACCTAATCAAATTAACTATCCATTTGTACTCCCTCCGTCCAAGCTACACCCATTTATATAAATAGACTTTACTTCTAAAATGGTAATGTAGTATTTATGATGACTCGTCACGAATTTTTAACCAATTCTATTATATTTCTAATGGTTATAAAACTCAAGTGGAATTATATTGTCAAATCTTATCAGTCAATCTCAATGTAAATCTGAAAGGTATTGCGTGTGATGTAGGTATCGAGATAGTCCGTACATAGTCTCTATTAGTCTTTAGTTATCTGCCGTATTGTGTGTTGCTGTATCGACAAATCCGCCAAAGATAACCAACAACGGACTAGTGAAATCGATTTTTTTATTTTTTTTATTGCCCTTGTAGGCAGACGAGCATACGGCCCATGGGATGGTGAGTGGTTACCGTCGCCCATGGACTTCATCAATGCTAGGGGCAGAGCCAAGCCGCTGCCTACCGCTTAATACTCTCCACAAGCCTTCTTTCTTCTCACAAAATTTCTTTTTCTCAAACGTAGAATTGTTTCAAGATTTTATTTTGATAATGCCCATACGTACAGTACAGCTGTATGATGTAAGACTGACCTCGACGTTGCGTTGTTTATTTCATATGAAAACACACAAAAAAAACGAATTTGGCAGAGGTTTGGTATTCTGCGTAGATACGATATGGTTTCTGCATTTATCTGCCTGTCATAACAGTATATTTAATTCTATCTATAATGAGAACAGATGAAAATTTGCATGTTTTTTTTATTTGCCGTATTTACGTAATTGTCGACAGTTGTTTGATTAATAAAATAGGTTCTTATTAGATTTTTCGTAAATAGATTTGTTATTAGTATATCTGGGCAGACACATTCGCGGTTCACTTGGTATTGAGCGCTTACCTATGCCACCATATACGTTAAACCATGAGGTCTATGTCTGAAATATTTTGCACAACGATCGCAATCGAACGATTAACAATGTTTAGTTTTTATATAAATAACCCATTAAATCGCGCCATTTTTAGTTTCTGCGCTCTCTACAAACATAATAAAACCTTTTTTAAGATTCATTGATTGAGATTGCTCAGCAGGCCATGGACATCACAGTGTGAAATCTGCTACCCATCTTGAGATATGAAGTCGAGTGTCAAATACATTGTATAACAACTGTATCACTCTTCAAACCGGAACGCATGATTGCCTATCAGCAGAAATAGACTGCACAATAGTGCCAACCCATACATTCATACTTGCTACATAGTAAGCTTTATTACTCATGGTGGTCTAGAGGGACCATGTGAGCGTCGCCGGGCTAGTAGGTGAGCTCTCGGGGCTTAAACCTGACGATGTTGCTAACGCGAACCCTAGCAAGAGCCGCGCTTCGCAGAATCTACCACCGGATCGGAAACGCGACTCACTGAAAAAACCCGGCGAGAAACTCAAGCGGGCTATGTCTGTGGGTTAATTTACTCGCCGAGCCCATCGTCGCAAGCGACGGGTTCGACGAAATCGATGACCGGTGCTTGGGGTATCATAATCCTAGTAATTTTTCTTAAATTATCTTCTATCAATTAATATAGAGCCTAAATGATCAGTTTGATTGAGAACCGAAACGGCATCGACGCGAATCAAACGATTTCATTCTAGAAAGTATTCAACGTTAAATAACCTCGTAACATTATCTGAAATTGACGCATGGACGCTAATCGGATACGATAGGCCGACTAGTTATCCGCGCCCGACGGAGCGTATCTCACTTTCCCTCTTTTCCTAAACATTCCCCTCGGATACGAGTCGATCAATTTTAATTTCTCTCTATGACAGTTGCATGATCGTCAGCTATGCGACGGTTTGATACGTTTTTTTTTGTTTGTTTCTATTTTGACGTAGAATGTTCAATCTAAGCTTGATGTTAAAGCACGTAAATTGTAGTTTAAAATTGTGAGAGTAACAAAGATATTGTGCGTTTAAAATATTTTATTCCTGTTTTGATCGCTGAAGCTACTTTTGGTGATTAAAAATACCACTCTTAATTTTTTCCATTATTCTGTTAAATAAATGCGTAACAATCCAAACTTTAATGTGAGGAGAATGACATCACAGATTAACTAAATATCCAACAGTGACCAATCGAGTTTAGGGTTGAGCTAATCTGTACCTTAGTTTTTTCGAGCTTAGTCTGCACGGGTAAGTACCACCACCCTGCATATTTCTGCCGTGAAGCAGTAATGCGTTTCGGTTTGTAGGGCGGGGCAGCCGTTGTAACTATACTGACACTTTAGAACTCATATCTAAAGGTGGGTGGCGGCATTTAGATTGTAGACGTCTATGGGCTCCGGTAACCACTTAACACCAGGTGGGCCGTGAGCTCGTCCACCTACCTATGCAATAAAAAGATAATATTATAAATAAGAGACAAGTTTTCTTGTGCTTAGCAATATTGATATTGCGCTTATCTATCTGTTGATACTAATAAACTAAATGAAGAAATTCAACCAAATTAAACGGATTTTGTAAGCTCATGCATATACATAGAAACTTGTGGTATATTTATTATGAACGTTTATTAATCTATAAGATTAAATGTGAAATCTGGAATGGCCTTTTAAGACCCTGTATTCTGTTAATACTTTTATACACTTGTCGTTACAATCTGCGGGTTTAAATTGTACTTCATAAACTAGTCAAACCTGTCGACCTAGATCCGTTTTAGACATCAATTGGGAAATAGGGTTGTCTGAATATAGGTAGATCTAGAAGAAAATAGTTGCTATGATAAATAAAAGATTACGTAGTACACAGATGTAATCTTGGTCTTCTGAAGAATTGGAAGTCTTCAGCTGTAGGTATCGTCTTGGCTGTGCCACTTGTTGTTGTTCCGAATATTGAGGCATTAAAAAAATCTAAAAGTAACTCTTTATCCACCAAACTCAATGTTATATTTAAAAATTATAGTTAAGATTTAACAAATCACGCAATCATGATTGATGATTTTTGACTAATGATTTTGCATAATAATGGTCAGGCCGTATGCTTATTTGAAGATTTGGACTTCATGGGTCAAGGGGAGATGTGGCATCCATGTTATAGCTACTATCGGCATCAGAAACAGCTGTACACTAAATATAAAATCTAATTTATTTTAACACAGCACATCTTTTCAATCCAATTAATTTTGAAGGTAAACAAAATAAATTAGAGTTTTGTATATACTCCATAGTTTCTTTTTCCTACCTTTTCGCTGGTAAGGGGCTATTCCAGCTTTTCGTGGAAGGGTAGATGAGCTCACAGGCTCAACTGGAGAGAATTTATTAACACTAACCCTTTTTTAGCAAGAGCTTTTTTTTATTGCTTAGATAGGTGGACGAGCTCATAGCCCACCTGGTGATAATTGGTAACTGGAGCCCATAGACATTTACAACGTAAATGCGCCACTCACCTTGAGATATGAGTTCTAAGGTCTCAAGTGTAGTTACAACGGCTGCCCCACCCTTCAAACCGAAACGCATTACTGCTTCACGGCAGAAATAGGCATGGTGGTGGTACCTACCCGCGCGGACGCACAAGAGGTCCTACCACCAGTATTGAAGCTTGAAGTTATTCCATAGTATTATTAAATTATATCCATCCGAATATCTATATTATCGAATACTCATGCATGTCTGAGATTCGACATCCCTAACACGCGATAGGCGTTATGTTATATCGTCAATAAGTTGTTCGGCGTGTCCCACATAGAATCGTGATCGCGCCGCATTCCTTGACAACGCAATCGACGGTTCTCGCGGAACGTCGCTAATCCGAACCCGCGAAATTAATTTGATACGGTAATTACATATAATTAATATTTCAAAACGCGTTTATTTATACTCGTAAAAAGCTAATTTACGAAAATTGCCTTTTACAAATTCTCTCAATGTATTAGTTTTAAAGACTGTATGTAACTCAAATTGTATGTTTAATTATTTAATTCCTAGAGTCTTATATAGTATCTTTCTATCTATACTTTTTGTCAACTCGGCGAAGTTTTTAATACAGAATGGGTGTTGGTGTTTATGCACGCTGGATATTTGCCACAGAGCAGTAGTCATATTGCCCAGTTTGAAAAGTGATACAGCCATTATACAATGCAATTGAGATATGTGTCTCAAGATGGATATAGGCGTTCACATGATGACGGCGGACTACAGAGCAATTAGATCAAAAAAAGGGAGAGAGAGAGAGAGAGCATCAGCGAAAAGTATTCGGGTTTTCACGAGCTATTTATGTAGAAAAATCGTATTGTGCAGACGCTTCAATGTACGACAAGATTTAGGTTGATATTCCTCATTGGAGCTATCAATCATCACGTACGCGATACATAAATAACGTTAATACATTATTTTGAAATATCGTGATTCGCAGGAACTCATAAATCTACATACAGGTTTATTTAATTCCGTAGAATTAGGTCGAACACAAAGTTTTGTTTAGAAAACCCGCTTGTTTTGGGTTAATTGTTAAACATGGTAGTTTTAATATTTTCCTTATTTCCATACATCGTCAGCTTCATCAGACCGTTTACTACTTGGACGTGAGTGAAACTTTAATTCCATTTATTCGGGACCGATCTTGTATTCTTTTTTCATTAAATATTATTTTATGCTACGTTTGACATCCAGTTAAGGATCTTTGAAATCTTTCTCGATCGATAACATCCGACTATCGTATACGGCGATTGAGGTTCCGATAAAATGTTTTCACGAATCTCAATTAATATCTTTAGATAAACTCTTCAAATGAAGTTGAAGAACTATATGAGGCCATCAGCACCAAAGTGACCTAGCCCATAAATTTTCATATTCGCGTGCTTAGATAATGCCAATTTATTTAAAACATAATCAATTTTGATGCAAAACCGGCCTATCTCTAGTTTGACCCATAGATAACAGATGGCTTTGTAAAAACTTATTTTGGCGCGTATTGTTTTAGCCAACGAAGTAGTGTAAAAGTAAATTCAAACCTCATTATTAACATACTAACTATGATAAACTTGGCTACTTTTGCGCTGACGGCCTCATATATTGTTTACACTGAAGGCTTGTTGAAGGCTGGGTTGAACGATCGATCGATAGCAGTACTATTTTTTACAAAGCAATGATGGCCGCCATCGAAAGCTTAAGTTTAGGAGCTCCGGTTATGTTTCAGCGCCAGATAGACCGAGAGCTCATCTTCCCAATACCTAATCAATTGAATTAAGATCAATGTTGGAAAAGATCGTAAAACGAACGGTAGGCATTTCGATGAATTACGTATAGTAAACAATGTTTACGTTTTATTACGGACATAAAGCAAAGGAAAATAAACAGGTTCTGTCTGTCTGATTATTTAGAAACAAAAAAGATAAATATATTTTATATGACTCATACAACGAATAACCGATGTAGGTAGACGAAGATATTTGTTTTTTTTTTTTTGCAAAACTGGGTACTTGAACTAATATTTCGTAGATTTTGAATGTTTTTAAAAGCAGATTGCTTTATATCCGACTACCTTTATCTCTAACAAAATGCCCCATTTTTTTTATTTGATAAGAGTTTTAAATTCTGTTATATTTAGATATATTTTGAAACCTTCGAACCATTTATTTGTCTAAATGCGGTCACCACCCTGAATCGTGATTCCAAAGTTTCAATTGCATAGATTATTCTATCCTCGAAACGGTGACGTATTTAAGCATCGGTTTGGCTGGTCATTGACAGTGTCCATGGGTGACGCTAAATACATCGCACCTGGATTGTGTGGTCTGCCATCGATGGCTATAGAAATGTGACATCTTTGCGGCAAATATGGTAAACAGTCGACGTCACCCAAAACACGTCATTTCGGATCCTCCCGATCCACTATCGGTGCTTTTAGGTGCCAGAAGCACCGGTCACCGTTTTCGTCGAACCCGTCGCTCGCAACGAAGGGTTCGGCGAGTAAATTAACCCACAGACACAGCCCACTGAGTTTCTCGCCGGATCTTCTCAGTGGGTTGCGTTTCCGATCCGGATTCTGCGAAGCACTGCTCTTGCTAAGGCTAGTGTTAGCAACGTCCTCAGGTTAGAGCCCCGTGAGCTCACCTACTCATTCGGTTACGCTGTCATAACCCACTAAGGTCACCAGCTTAGGTAGGAAAAAAAAACGGTAAATACTGGTCTGTCTGTAAACGACCACATGCAAGCAATTGTATGTTGCTTTTGATTTTAATACACGATGGTGTACCGGTGCGTTGTGCTCATCTCGTAAGTCGTTCGCGAATTCGCACTCAGTAGCATACCTATTTAGAAAAGTAATAATAGAATTTTAGGATTGTGCACATGCCTATAGATAGGCACACCAGTTGTTTTAAGGCATATGGCAACAGATGCTACACTTCAACAAGGAACTACGTTCCGTTAGAAATTTGTATGATGTTGCAAATTTTTTTACTGTCGGTAGGTGACAGGTACCTCTTGTGAGTCCGCGCGGGTAGGTTCCACCACTCTACCTATTTCTGCCGTTTAGCAGTAATGCGTTTGGGTTTGAAGAGTGGGCCAATCGCTGTTAATATACTTGAGACCTTAGAACTTATATTTCAAGGTACGTGGCGTATTTACGTCGTAGATGTCTATGGGCTCCAGTAACCACTTAACACCAGGTGGGCTGTGAGCTCGTCCACCCATCTAAGCAATAAATAAAAACAATTGTAATAATTTCACTGTAAAAAAAATTGGTTTTAAATTAATAATTTTTACGCAAAATACACTTTATTCTAATGGTATGTTATGTTTATATTTTCAGGCCAGCCTGCGTCAGTTGGATCTGTCGCTGTTGTCCGAATTGTGGAGTCTGAGCGAGGCCATGGCGTCGTGGAGGAGACAGCTGGAACGGGCGCCGCGACTCAGACCAGCACCACCACCGCCCCCACCCATACACTACCTCAGGACATAGCCCCGCCACAGAACTCACCAATATAACGAAGAATCTTACGTCATTAAAATATAAGGCTATAATGATTGCCAATGTTAGTTTGAAGGATGAAATAAATAAAGCGGACTGTCATTTGTGTATTAATTACGTGAGAAATAGTGAAGTGACGTTGTAGTGAAAATGAATGAATTTAACTGACTCAATGTTTACTTACGTGCGAAGAAAAGATATTGTTATGCATATGTAGCTTCAGATGACCATAATTTTTCTTGGTCATTACAACCTAGTATTAAATTTCAGATTTTGTATTATAATTAACAAAATACGAAAGTCGTTTGATGATTAATTTATAAATATTTTTAGATTTAATAAAATTAAAGGTAAAATGATTGTGTCTCATTTCCTATTCACGATTGCTAGGAACGGTTTATTTTCCCTAAGGGACAGTTTAGACAACCACCCTGGCTCCTCGGGTCATAAATTCAAACACACTCGAAGAAACAAATTGTACCACTTTTGATGTTCGTGTAAAACTAGATAAGAAAACTAAATTAATTAAATGTAAGATTTTTAAGTTATGTATTCGAATTTCTTTCCCGATTTTGAATACAGACCCTCAAGTGTATTTTATCTATCGCCTTAACTACGGAGGCGATCGGAAATTCGCAATTTTTTTAAAAATCTACAAATGTTGCCATACCTTGTACCGTTGGGGAAGTCAATTCGCACCCGCACTGCTTTTTTGTCTGTTTTTGTTTTAACGGTACGAGATTATTAAGAGTACAGTTCTTTTTAATTTTTAAAGAAATTTAAAATCGCAAGTGTAATGTAATAGCTGCGCTACAAACGCCACTAACTTGATTTTGCCGTCTCTACTATTTTATAAATATAACAGTATGAGCATTAGTATCCTTAAATAGAGCCGAAGAAGGCCTTTAATTCAAAATCAATCCGAACATTTCGACGAAATCTTCACAATTGAAACTAAATAAGAATGAGAGAACTTAAGACCCTACTAGGTAAAATATTAGACGAAATATTATCTGAAAAAGTAATATCTGATGGTCACTTAACGTAATCTTAAGACGCACACTGACAAGTCAAATAATGTAATTAATTCTAATTTTAATTTCTGTAGAAATGCCAATGCACTGTATTAGAAATAACAAAATCAACTGCTTAAGGAACTTATTCAGGCAGCTTTACAAATGTCTTGAATTACTTAAATGAAATTTAAAAAATCTACTCCGATCGACCTTCATAACGGTAGACTAATTATTAATCAGTGTAGCTAAGGGTTTTGTTGATGAATAAATTTCAGTTTCATTTAGTAGTTTATTTTATTCACGTCAGCAGGCATCAAAACCACTACGACCTGTTTGTTATAATTCGATCCTAGCAGGTAAGCCTGAAGGGGTTGCCCAGCAAATTTCTGAATGGCTCGTTGGCTTTCTTTAGACGACATTGAACTTTACGACACATGCGTTAAAGGCTGAGTTAAGTTGTCTTGTAGATAATTAGTATTGAGAATTGGAGACCCGAGAAGGGATACGAAAAAAAACCTTTTTCATTTACGAAAAACCATTTATTTGTTCTTGAATCTTGTCTAGTTTGTGACATTTAGGATCTAGTTTGATCTAGTTTCATGAAGAGGATAAACTTAATGAAGAGAAAAACCATTATTATACAATATAAATAGAAAAAGCCAATTCATTTTTATTACATATTTCTCTAGATATAATTTCTATTATCTATTACGTATTCATATTATTTATCTCCCTTATAAACCTCCCAGACACATTACTACAACATAAGGAACCGCCTCATCGTGACCACTGCTGACTAATCCCAGGAACTGTCTCATTGAGGAGCCAGTCACCCTTGACGGCCTAGACACGTGCATACAGATCCACGTGATCCACTAACAGTCTAACACTGCTATTAGACGCATGTAGGTAGCTATAACATTAGGAGCAAGCATATGGACCAAGGTAACCGTACTCGAGTTCAACGAGTTCATTGGAAACGCACAAGGGTGGGAAAATAAAATAAAGTCGCTGGACGTGGTTTCTTCAGCGTAACGGATCACATTCAGCTGAGCTTAATACTTATACAGGCTTAAGTACAACCTCCAATGAAATGCCATGAATACTAGTATGAACTTTACATGAGGAAATTTCTGAAAAATAAACGCGAATTTTAGATCTAATGAAACGAACCGAGAGTCCAAATGCTACAGATTCAATAGTAAATTTAATATTGTAAATATGCTACGAATGTATATGGAAATCGTTGCTGGAATTGAAAAACGCGCACGATTTACAAGCGCTTTCTATAAAATTAAAGCGTATTTAGTGCTTGAATAAATAGCTAAGAAATATTTTATATTAATGCCAGAAACCTTCCGAGCGTACTTTCTCAATATCGGAATATAAAGTATTAACGTTACGTAGAAGCAGGCTTTAAAACACCGCAGTAGATCAACTCTGTTTTGGAAACCAAAATTATGAACTCCATTAAATTACATATCGATTGATTAATAAACATTTCTTTCATATACAATTCTTCTTATTTCTCTTAATCATTTTTTAATTCTTTTCATCATTTTCATTCTTTTTTTTTATTATCAGATTTCTCAAATCGGCTTACTTTAAAAACTAATCGGTTTAAACCGTGGCCAAAAACTTGTAATTGGTTGACATCACTAATGCTTATAAATAAGTTTTTAAGCACTCGACATTGACAGCAATGGCAACGTAAGAAGTCGATTGTCAATTGTCATACTGAAAAGAAGCAGAAGAAAAGTACTATCTCATTTTACACACCTGACAGATACCCAACTAAAGCAATATAAAAACAAATGATTTTGTTCAACCGTTTTACGAAATAAAATAAAAATAATCAGGAAAAGCAGTTCTGTCAATCAATAGTATAACATTATACAAGAGATACGCGTGCTTCACACGTTGCTAAAAAAATATAAAAAATAAATATTCGATGTTACCAGAGTTTAGTTTTGCATAAAGTTAGGAAATTCCGAATCCTCGGTGTTATTAAAGATTTTTTTTGTTTGAAAAACATGTTTGTACATACTAGCCTAATATATTATTATGAGTAAGCAGAAAATATAAACAGTAATGTGTATGACTGTCGTACGTATTTTACTTAATAAACACAAATCTCACAAAGCAGATTGATTCATTCGAAAATTAAATTACATAAAAGTTTATGAAATGTGATAAAACTTTGAAGCTCAAAGCTAAACATAAACTCGTTAATCAGCCTGAAACTCATACTAATCTCCTTAGTTCAAATGAAGAATTTAAGTGATTAGCCATTTCCCTTAAGAAATGTGGAAAAAAATGTAGAGAAGACAAAACCTGACAACACCATTGACTGTTGTGATTGTGAGTGAACTACGAGTCACGGATCGCACCACAATAAAATTCGATAATATTATTTCTTCAAAGTTCAACTTAAATAATTACAACCCATGTCAGAAAGTTCAACACAGATAAATCACAACAAGGAAGAACAATCCACGACGAAAATACCAGATTCGGTAAAGGTTAGTGTGATGGTTTAATGACTTTTTTATTCAAACAATTCAAACTAGCCATATTCAAAATTAAATCGTATAGAAAGAAATTTTATCACCGATTTTACAATTTATTTTAATAATTTTTACAATCCTTGAATAATTCATGGCTACAAAACTAATTTTAATAACATCTTGTGGTAACCATGGCAGCAAAAAGTTAAAAAGCTAGATTTGAAATTTACCTCTACATAAAGTGATGGATATATTTTGCTAAACAGATTACGAGATAAAAAAAATATTATTTACAGAAAATTATATTAATGGAAAAAGACAATGAAGCCAATGCTAACAGAAAATCCAGGATTGACCTCAATGCTCTACCGACTCGACAGTATTTGGACCAGACAGTAGTACCCATACTGCTGCAAGGTCTATCAGCATTAGCTAAAGAACGTCCTCCGGACCCGATAAATTATTTAGCAGCTTACTTACTTAAAAACAAAACTACTTTCGAACTTGCCAACTCAGGCAATAACAATAATCAACCAACAAACCCACAAACATAAGTATAGCTTTATTATAATGCAAACAATGAAAGTAGCTAATCTCAAAGCAATGACTGGAAACATTTTGTTGGACACTCATCTGGTGACATAAACAGCGAATGACAATGGTGTAAATTGCTCAAATTTTATAGTTCTATTATTTAACAGACTAGAAAATATATACCAGTTTGCCTTATAATATGCATATGTACACTATAGTTGACAAAAAGAAAATATATAATCGATGAATTGTTAGTATCTGTACTCAAGAATATTTAGTTATAGACAAAAAGTTGTACTCATTCTAAAATAACAGTTAGTCATAGCGACACCTGTAAAACAAATCTATAACAATTTTCTGTCCATAAACTATAAGTAAAATAACAAAAATATAATGGCTTTCATACAGCAAACCACGAAAATTTGTTTTAAGTATTACAGTTGCACTAGTGGATTTATAACAAAAAAGTGATCAAAACTTTACAATAGGACCTCAATATTCTGAGCACAGAGGATGAGTCTTATAAAACATTTATTGATAACTGTTAATTTTGCAGTCGGGCATAATATAAAACTATTTCACTGTAAACTGAATCTCTCTTTCACGGATGTAACTTTTAATTTTAATTAATTTGAGATAAACTGTAAAAGTTTGCACATCAATAATTTATATCTGACAATTTAACAATTAAAGATATGTGGATGCTGAGAAAACAAATGCACTAGTAATATTTTTAGATACATGCTTTGTTTAAATAAGTGAATTGTATGTAGCTAAGTTTTGAAATTCAACTGGTAAACGTTTTAAATGACAAATATTTTTGACAAACTTCTTTTATATATGAAACTATATTTATTTTACAAATTTAAAATGAATGTTTTAACAAATAGTTGAGATGTGTTGAAGATGTGTTCGACACGATTGAAACTATTTTTGTTTTAAGAGATTTTGCCTCACGAGGTTCAGATTATTGAAGCTTTGATTGAATAAAAAAATGTAATAGATGGATTTGGACTCTATATTGTATCAGCTTTAAAAACCCAGTGCACATGGAACTGAATAATGTACCTTGATAAATGTGATAAGCAATACGTAGAGCTAGTAATTTGAAAACATCATTTCGCAATAAGTGGGCCTTACTTTAATTATAATCAAATTACTTGCGCGTAGTTATTTTCTTATTCAAATAAATATTTGAAACCCAATACATTGTAATATTATTTATTCTACCACATTTTTAATAATAGCTAAGTAAACATCATCATGAATAAAGGGTGTTGTATTTTAAAAATTTAATTTAGTTTTATCATTCGCATGGATTGGCGAGTCGAGCTTGCAGTCCACCATCGTTTTGAATTTCTACTGGAAGCTTTAAAGCCACTGTCTACTGAAAGTCTCAAATAGGTACTAGACTATTACTAATTGTTTTTTGTTCTGTGTGGTCATATGTGGACAAATACAAGGAGACTCGGAAGAAGAGCCCCTCAAGATCTACTAAATCTACTGTAGATTAATTGATATGGTCAATGGACATCGTGCATGCACCGCCTAAGAAATAAATTTATATCTCAAGGTGGGTGGCGCATTTACGTTGTAGATATCTATGGGCTCCAGTAACCACTTAACATCAGGTGGGCTGTAAGCTCGTCCAACCATCTGAGCAATAAATAAATAAATGTTATTCTCAGAATTACGGTTGAATGTCTTAAGACATCTTATTGTATAAAAAAAAAGTATATGTATAATAATAATAAAATGTAGACAAATATCACAACTTAGACAACAAATACCACAACGCCAGCGCATACAGATGTCACCAACCAACCAACGTTACGACCATACCGCCTTCCTCACACCGCGGCATCGGTACACGCTAATGGTATCAACCGATGCGTCATGCGAGATTACGATGTGCCTTAATCACTAGTAAAATTTTGGGTAATTTAAGAAGTAGTAAGATTTAAAGACGATAGTAATTGTGCGATGTCTATACGAGTGTTGAAGAAAGTAATTGTGCAAGCAGGTATCGGTTTTTCTATGCAAAAATACAGCTGACACGTATACATTGATGATGTATTTTTATTTATTTTTTATTGCTTAGATGGGTGGACGAGCTCACAGCCCACCTGGTGTTAAGTGGTTACTGGAGCCCATAGACATTACGAATTAAATGCGCCACTCACCATAAGTTCTAAGGTATCAAACTGTTTAAATTAGAGTAACAACGGCTGCCTCACCCTTCAAACCGAAACGCATTACTGCTTCACAGTAGAAATAGGCAGGGTGATAGTACCTACCCGTGCGGACTCACAAGAGGTCCTACCACCAGTGAATCTCCAGATTAAACGATATCACTTATTAAAGATCAAAGCTATTAAGCTATTTTAAATTTTCGTAACATTTGGTGGTAGAGCGTATTGTAGGGATGGCGGTACCGTACGGGTCGGTACCTGAATTGGCATCCTGACTCTTTCTAGTAGTATGGGTTGAAAGAAGACATTTCAATTTCGAGGTTGAGTTGTGGCTTTCACGTTAGCTTCGGTGATATATTCGATAGCTTTACGGATGAGTTAAGTGAAATTAGCGCCAGTTAAATGCGGCTTTGGTTCCATTCCTATATCTTCTGATGTATTGCCGAAAATAGAATTATCCGTGGACCGTGTCTGAATTTCCGACATCAATAAATTTGCCTTTCAAATCCGTACGCATGAGTTCTTTGCGGTAGAAATAGGCTGGGGCTTGTTGTTCAGTATATTTAGTGTATAAGTATATTTTTGCGAGCCTATACCATTTCATTTACAGCCGTATTATGTAAAGATGATTTGAGTTGTTTGGAAACATTGCCAGGAAAAGAGGCAACAGCTTAGAAAAGCTTCTGGTTATAGACAGGGTATACGGAAGAGAAAGCCTAAAGGCAGTAGTCCAATATGCTGGTCGGACCACTTACGCTCTACCCTCAACACGTCAGTCGACATCGCCATCCACTCAGCCGAGGATAAACTGAGCTGGCGCAAGAGTGTCCAAGAGAAAAGCCACGATCCCTCAGCAGTAAACACTATTGACGCAAGGAGAAAGTGGAAGGAATATGCAACCAATAAGTAATACGTAGGTATCTTCAATAAATATATTACAATAGACAACAAATCGTTCCGTTAGAGTGGCCGAAATTGAAAAAGAACTTAATTAATATTACATTTCAACATTATCTCCCAACATCTAATCCTTCTGCTCAGTTTCCTCCAAGAACTTTTGCCTGTGCAACAACCAAGAATCATTATCGTCTTGACCTTCGTACTCTGGGGCTAAAGATGGTGGTTCGAACACCAAAAGGTCTGTTTCCACACTTTCGTTTGTCAGGGATGGTATCGAATCGTGTACCGGCAGAGGAACTGGTTCAGGAGGCAAGAACTCCGCCATGTATGCAGTCACGTTGCGTGCTCGCCAAACTGAGATTTTACCTTGAATATAAGAAAGTAATCAAATTCAAGTAGGTAATATTAAAGCATTCTAAAATACGAACGAATCAAACAGCAAATCTAACCAACTTTTATTTAGTAAATGGGCAGGTTAGTTTCTGCCACGGAAAATCAAATGTTAAGGCTAATAGATACTCTTTCTGTAGAATTTGAAAATGCACCTCATGTTTTACGACATCATACGCTTAATGATTGCAGGGTGTACACAAGTTTGATAAATTAACGAACCAAACTATAGGTATATCTGAATAAAATACTTATTTTAAAACACATACCTAAAGTTTCATCTATTTCTGTTTCCTCTTCACCTTCCTCAAGTTTATCGTCTTTTGCGTCTTTTTCTTCTTTCTCCTCTTCGCCTTCACCGTATTCTTCTAAATTTGGATCTTTGGTCAACAGGTGAAATCCATGCTGCATACAATCGGTGTCAAAAACGAAACAACCCGTTCCTTTCGGCATTCCCTTCACCCATGAGCCGTGGTAGCGATAGCGAGGATAAATTATCTGACCTGAACCTTCAATTGTACCCTCTATCCAAGTCCCCATAAATTTAACTTTCGAGTCTGCATAGAAATACGTTCCAAGACCGTGTCGTTTTCCTTTAAACCAGGCGCCTTCGTAAATATCCCCGTTGGGGTAGCTATAGGCGCCGAAACCTTGTTTCAGGTCGTGTTTCCAATCGCCTTCGTATCGAGAACCGTCTGGGTATATCATTTGTCCGACCCCGTATTTCATGGCTCTGCGCCATTCACCTACATAAATATCGTACGTTGCTCAATAGGTCACAACATAGCATTATGGTTGCATATTAAATCTACGAGTTAAAGAAGCACAATATAGCCTTGAACAAAAAAATGGAATTTTGGATAACAGTAAAACTTGCTAGGATACTTAAAAATAAGTCGGATACAATTATTGTTTTGGTAAAATTCAAACTTTGTCAACCGATTTGAATGAAACAGGAATTAAAATGAAATTATTTATTTGCCCCTTACGATATTTAACCTCATTGTTAGAGCTTCTAATAAAAATCGTGTTCAACAACTTGTATGTATAGCTTATGTACTTAAATTACTGCCTATGTATCTCAAAACATCATTGAAAACCACATATAAAAGAAATCAACCATTGGTTATTAACAATTACAAACGTACACACCAAACCGGTCACCGTCCTCGTCGAACCCGTCGCTTGCGACGAAGGGCTCGACGAGTAAAATAACCCATAGACAAAGCCCACTGAGTTTCTCGCCGGATCTTCTCAGTTGGTCGCATTTCCGATCTGGTGGTAGATTCTGCGAAGTACTGCTCTTGCTAAGGGCTAGGGTTAGCAACACTCCGGTTTGAGCCCCGTGAGCTAACCTACACCTTAGGGTGAAGCTGAAATAGCCTCTCAAGGCTATCAGCATATGTAGGAAAAAAAAAACACACACACACACACACACCAAAATGTTTACATTTTTGTGATACAATGTGAGGTAAGTTACCTAGAATATAATCATTATAGTAAAACATGGTTTACATTATCTCTTTAATCTTCAACTCAAAACACACGAACCAGATGTAGTTTACAACTGAAATAAAATTCCACGGACTGTTATTTATAAACGAACCTTCGTATCTAGCTCCGTTTTTAAATACATACAGTCCCTTTCCGTTCCTCATGCCCCTACAGTAACAGCCTGTATAGAAATCGCCATTCGGTAGAACAGCCCAGCCTTCTCCGTGGCGTTCGCCATCAGCATTGCGACCGCCTACGTAAATCTGAACAAAAAATCAACTAAGCATTGTCAGTTAGTTACAGTCGGAAGGTATTGCTATGACAATCTTGCTAGGGACGCTTTTGAAATGACTCTTGGTGAGTTAGAATCTATTTAGTATCTTAAAATAAAACACGCAGGTATTCGATCTGGGTATTTTAGAAAGCTAATAAAACCTTCGGTTATTTTATTAGATTCGATCATTAACACGACATTTTATTTCATAGAGCTTTGTAACAGATTTGTATTATTAGGACATTAATAAACAAACATTGTGTGTAATTAGTTTGTCGTCGGCTACTTAGTTACTTACCCCAATGGTATCAACATCTTCAGGCCCCTCTCCCTTTTCTTCGACCATTCTTTTTTCGTCAATACTGTAATGTGAAAATACAGAAAAACGAATAAAATGCAATATTTTTATTTTTAAAATGTGTTAATTGAAAATCGAAATTTGAAATCATAGAAGTAAAAAGCGGATGAAGTGTCTTTTACTTCAAGCATCAAAAGAAGAAACATGATAATCCCTCGCTACGGAACGTTGCAATGGATATACTCGTACTACTGGAGATATAACCCATGTATGGTTGACCTCAGGAACGTCTGCCTTGTTTCTAAAACTCATGCCAAATCCCTAGATAAGACGACATTGTGTCCCGACCCCATATAATATGGGATAAGAGCAAGAAGAAAAGGAAGTCTGTAACAAATGCATCATTTGAATACTATACCAATTAAATAATTACAAAAGACACCAAGAAGTTTATTCGGTATGTGTAAATGAATACGCTGGGAACTCAATCAAAACCTGTCCGAAGAAAATGAATCACTATGCAATTTTAATTTGGCGGGTCATTGACAGACATTTTACTGACATGCACAGATAATACACTTACTGACATCTGGGAATGTATCAAACATAAATAAGTTTTATGCTGCTACGACGGTTGTGATTCTAACAGTAAAACTCACGTAGATATTATTATCTTGTTTATGAAATTCATTTAATTATTATTTAATTAGTATTTGTTCATTCTCTTTTAGTAATAACCTAGAGATAAGATTGGTTGAAATAAATCATACGAATAAAAACAATTAATAATTAACTTTATTTTCAATCAAATAAATTAATAACTCTTTAAAACTACTTCCTTAATATATTTTTAAATACAAAAAGCAAGCATTAAAACTTAGTATTAAAATGACGACGGGCCCTATATGCAGTAAGTAAATGGACACTGACTAGATACAGAGCAAACTGAACATCAAGTTTATTATTGACAAGTATGTGTTTGACTGGCAAGAAGCAACAATTAAAGACGATTAATAAAACCACTCTCGATCACAGACTTTCAGCAAGAACAACGTATAGCCTCTAAGAGCAGACCGATTTCTTTTCAATACATTAGCAACACGAAAATAGAAATAATTTGTAAAGTTTACAAAAAGGCCATGTATTTTATAATCCCTACTTAGCTTTTTTAAGAATTATCTTAACCTAATTTTAATATCTAATTTTGTACTATTCAGTTTCATTCATTTGTATTAAGGACATCACAATGTCTGTCATCAGTATATATGTATGTGTTTTTATTTTATTTACTGTTATGTTTGGATTGATAAACAAGGTCAACGCTTAATTTCCTTCTGTAGGTCACAGCATACGACAGGCCATGTTGTGTGACCTCAATCAAGTCGGATTCCTATCGCACTGGTCTATACAACTAAACTTGGTCTACTTTTATTGTCACTCAATAGCAGAACGTTAAATAAAGATATTTTCAACGAGGCGGTGCTTGTGGTGGTGCGTCTTCTAACTTCCCCCAAACTACGTTGCACATTTCACGCACAAGAGCTTGCTCACCGGAGTCTAGGTCCGGTGCTGGCCTTCTTCTTTCCCTTTCAACTTTTTCTCTGACTTCGAGAACTTGCAAGGCTCGCACTACAGCCTCTGGGCGTTCGTTCGTAGCACCTCCCAAGCCTTTTTCAGCCTCTAGTCGTCGTATCTTCTGTTCTAAGTCCTTTACGTACTGAACGGTTCTTTCAGCCAATTGAGGATGCGTGATCGATACGGAAGGTGTTGGCCGTGTACCTTCTTCTGCGTTCGTACCGCTGCTACTTCCATCGCCATCATCCCGTTCTCTACCGGTTGTTCTTCCACAGTTAGAGCACACGACTCTCTCGCGTTCCTCGTCCAAATACAAACACAATTCTTTTAATTCCAAATTATCATGGATCAGTTCTTGTTGTTTATCGTCAAGTTCTCTTAGCTTACTTTGATACGCAGATACTTCTTGTCGCATCACAGAAGCAGTATATCTTCCGAACCGCTGCCACTCTCTTGCTAGTTTCCTTCCTTTTTGGCGATCATCGTCTAAAAAACAACATAAATCCCGAAGTTCTTGATTATCTTCCGTAAGGCGGCGATTCGCTTCTTTCAATGCTTTAATGTCGTTTAACAGCGCTTGTATCTGCCGCCTTTGATCGTTCGACGCGCGAGGACCTTCGGGCTCGACTCGTTTCGTGAACTTCAGCATATCTGCGGACCTCCTGTGAATTTGTTCTTCCTCTAAATTACGTTGGGCACGTTGGGTGTCGTCGGCACTTCTCGCCCGCACTGTTGGCTCCACGGGTTCGTGGACAATTGCCTTAGTTATTAGTTCTCCAGACGGTCTCAGCACCCGTAATGCTCCAGGGGGCAGTGGATACCCCGTAGGATATCCTTGAGGATATTTTGAAACAGGTACAGATCCACTGGGATAATTTCCAGGCACCGTTCCGTGTATTCCTGTTGGATATTGTAGTTTAGACGGATCAATGGTTTTACTTAAGTACGGCGGTTTGAACTCTTTGGCAGTCGCGTCAACAGTGGACAGTCTGGGCGCGCCGGCGGCCGGAGGCGGATGATAACGCGGTGGAAAGTTTACCGGTTCTGGGGCCTGTTTGCCTAGTTGATGTTTTTGTTTACTGAAATGGCCGGCGTTCTGGTTGATTGACATTTTCGGAGCCGCTTCGCTCGCCCCAGTTCAGTCAGTACATCGTTATGCGTTCTCGAAGGTCATTCCTAAATCAGCACACTGCGACCGCGCGAAAGCTGACACGGCATGAGTTCAACGATTGGTCCTTGAATGATGATAGGAGGGGAACGCTGCCGGCTGCGTAGGCTGCGGACCGTGGCATTCGCACAATTAACTCGATTCTTAGTTCTGCATTACACGACCACTTGAACTTCACAGACACTGAAACTTTTACTTCACGCACGTGTTCAATATTGTAAGCTGTTCATATTTAGTTGTTGTTTTCTTAAGTCAGGTTATACTTAATAGCGTTACGAGTAGTGTGTAGAGGCAGGAGGGCGCGCGCGCTGCGCGTGTCTCCGACCGGCGCAGACTGCTCTACCTGCGCGCAGGCTCTCGCGGCGTCTCGCTCTACAGCCTACCACAATCTCACCTGTGTGTCACGCACACTATCGCACTCCATTCGCCTATCCATTAACAACGCTGCCAACATTTGAATCCAACACAAAGATATCTCATCAAGTTACAAATGTAACCTTGGCTCCAATGCGGCTACGTTGACTTTTCTTTAGTTTAAAAGGAGAAATAATTAATATTTTATAAAATAGTGTGATAGCTACACGACAATTACATTGGTCTTGCTTAAAGATACTTAGACAGACTCCCATTCATAAATGCGAAAAAATATTTCATATGAATCACAGGGAATATTTTTAAACAAAAACAAAAACTTTTAACTATTTCAACATTACATACTAATTTATACAACAATTAATTATATAATAAAACAAAAAATTTGAATCACAATCTTCTTCAATATATTATTAAATTATACGATATATTTTTCGGTGTACCTTTAGTGTTCTAGGTATGGGCGGACAACTTCATCTATTAGGCTATTCTACTAGAACTTTCTGGAATATATTACACATATTTTATAATTGATTTGACTGAAGTCTTTCGATTAAGCCATTATGAAAATCCCCGATGTAAAGATGCCAATACTCGAATATTAGTGATTAAAAAAATGTGAAGAACATTTTTTTTTCTTTTTATTCCTTTGTAGTCGGACGAGCATACGGCCCATCTGATTGTGAGTGGTTACCGTCGCCCATGGACGTCAGCAATGCCAGGGGCAGAGCCAAGCCGCTGCCTACCGTAAGAAGAAAGAAAGACAGTTCATTTTGAGAAATTATTAATTAATTTTATGTTTGATAATTACGCTTTTTTTTGTTTAATATTTTGTACACACAGTTGTTAGAAGAAACACGACAATAAGGATACAGAGTACAAGGGCACTACTTATTTCGTGTTGAAATCTCTTCCAGTAGGCCAGCAGAAGGAAACAATAATTAGGAATAATATAAACATATTACAAGATACAAAATACACATCCATATACTTATTTTATATTATAATACATTATACAAATATATACATATATCTTTATTTAATATAGAAAAGATAAATAGTGTTCTTTAACAGATTTCTTGAACGCTGCTATGGTTTTGCACGCTCGTATGCTTGGAGGGAAGGAATTCCAAAGTATAACTGCTTGTACAGAAAATGACTTTGTGTAAGCATGTGTTTTAGCTTAATTGTTATTCAAATTGTAACTTAGTAGATTGTTAGCAAAGTGATGAGCAACATTAAAACTCAACAGTGGTAAGTAAGCACCTTCTAATCACAATTGAACACCCACCGAACGGTAGGAAAGTATCGGTTGCTTCTACATATTATTATAGTGGCATCGGTCCCCTCCTCGTGGCTAGAAGACGTTGGCGACAGTTCAGTTAACGCACCAGTGTCGGGACGAACTGCAAGGATGGCGTACGGTACGCATCTGTTTTACGCGACTATTGTAGTAATAGTGTTACTCTTACGAGGTACGTAAATAGTGTTTTTTTATTAAATGAATTAATTTCTAAAAACCGAATTTACCCCTTTTCTTGAACATCTGCTAGGGCAATAAATGCGTGTTGTCATTATTTAAAAAAACACAAAACACAAACATTTTTGTTTCTTTATTAGTAGATCATTATTTAATATTAAATTTAATAAAAACATATAAATTTGAAATTATTTTGCTTGTTTAGCTTACACCTCATTTATTTATCAATCGATCAATTTAAATAATTTCGAGCGCGTTTAAAAACTGAACTACGATATGTTATGAAATTTATTTATTTATTCCATCCAATACAAAGTCAGGCTTACAGTTTGCACCAAAACACCTAACTCGTTAACACAAAAAACAATATTCATATTATTAAGTACTATTATTATGCTAAAAATAACATTATGTTGAAAAAAAGTATTCCCCAACTATCGGCAAACACAAATATATAACTTTAAATCTTGCGCGGTCAAAGAACAAAACGAAAGACGAATGCTTCTTCTGTAAGTTATTAGAAGGTTCGTTATATAACCGAAAGTTGATAGAAATAATTAACCTTCTCGGGTTCAACGCTTTTAAAATGCATTTTTAAAAACAGGTTCCTTATGTTAATAATATCTGTAATTATGTGCGACATCATCTTTCCCTGAGATGTGAAACTATCTAACTAGTTTAGAAACGAATTAGAATAGTTTAGAAATACACCTTTAAGCACCACTTTACTGGTGGTAGGACCTCTTGTGAGTCCGCGCGGGTGGTCACCTTCACCCTGCCTATTTCTGCCGTGAAGCAGTAATGCGTTTCGGTTTGAAGGGTGGGGCAGCCGTTGTAACTATACTGAGATCTTAGAATTTATATCTCAAGGTGGGTGGCGCATCTACGTTGTAGAATCTGTCTATGGGCTCCAGTAACCACTTAACACCAGGTGGGCTGTGAGCTCGTCCATCCATCCAAGCAATAAAAAAAATAAAAATAAAAATGGTAGATATCACCATTCAGCATATATCTCATGAGAGCGAATTTTTTAACCTTGGCACTGACGTTGCTTGTGGTTTTCCACTTAATACTAGGTGGGTCGTAAACAATTCCGCTTGGCTGGAGCAATGATAAGTGTTCAATGTTGCTTATAGTCATCGGCAAAGCCAGCAGCACAATCAAACAGCTGTGCACAGTGGCTTTTTCAAGCTACGTTGGAAAGTCATGAAACGACTTAGAGAAGAATTCGCTCCAGCGCCGCATGGTAAGCGACGAAGAAAGACCTCTGGAAACGAACTGTGGATTAATGCTGCCATGCCAGGTTGTAGGGATGCGCTCTGCCCCGAAAGTGAACGGTGGGAAACAAAAATATGGTTCATAAATACGCCCTCAGCGCGCTTTCCACAGAATACGGTTTTAAATACAATTGGCGAGCAGTGTGCTTAGTGTGAGTTTTTAACGTTCTCGATAGCGTAAAAGTTAACGAAAATTTGTATGGAGTTGGAACGTTTGCGTACGTTTGCCGCTAGGGGCGCTGTTCCAACTGCATACAAAATTTCAATTAACTTTTACGCTATCGAGAACGTTAAAAAACTCGCACTAAGCACACAGGTTCTAAATTATACGCGAACATTTCGTCCCACAGATACGGAGACACAACGGGAACGTCCACCAAACCCGATAAAGGAAGCCCTGTATTTACACAGCGACTCGTTCAACGCGTCGTTCGAAGACTGCATATGGAGGCGGGAGTGGGAACCCTGTCCAGACCCAGCAGTCAAACTACACTTGTACACAGAAGCGGAGCCCGTTAAAAGAGTGGTTTGTAATTTATTTTTTCGTAACAGACTACCCTACTTTTCGGACGGGAAGGCACAGATGATTCAATTTAAAAAATGATTGATGGCAGTAACCCATGCTAATTACTTAAATACTACGATGTATCAGAAGAAAGCCAGTTCACACCAGATTCAGAAAACTAATATATAAATCTATAGTGGTTTTTACGGATGTTTCGTTATAACTACTGAACCATGCATCCGATTGACTTGAAACTTGGTATCCACGTAGGAAATACATGTGCTTAATGGATAAGCTAATATTTATATGAGTGTTCGACTCCCTAATAATAATGACAATAAATAATATTGTTAATTTTAAATGCACAGCGAAGCGGGCGAGTACTGCTAGTATATCTATAATGCTTTAAAGTTTTGACACAAACAACAAATTACCTCCATTTAAAACGCAGCATAATATAACTTGAGGTTTTTATTGATTAGCGAATATATTTCAGCTTACGAACTTTCAGTAGAGATATGTGACCTGTCTCGGGACTACGGACTTAAGAGTTGTTCAAATATTGAGAGGCAAACAATGATATACCTGACTACAAGGGTGACAACGGACATAATATAATGACATCGAGGGGAGAAAGTTTATTTGGTTAAATCGACATTTCTGCAAATTTCCAGGAGGGTCATTTAGAGTTTAAAATTTGGAAAAAATATCATAACAAAAAAAAAATTCTTCGGCTATTTTAATTGAGTAAACTTAATTGAAGCTCAATCAAAAACATCGAACTGTTGATCCTAATATGAAATAAAACGTACCTTTAATTTCAAAATGAAACGTCAACTAAACCTTTCCCATTACCATTAAGCCTTTCACTCCTCGACATTTTTTTTTATTGCTTAGATGGGCGGATGAGCCCACAGCCCACCTGGTGTTAAGTGGTTAATGGAGCCCATAGACATCTACAATGTAAATGCGCCATCCACCTTGAGATATAAGTTCTAAGGTCTCAAGAATAGTTACAACGGCTGCCCCACCCTTCAAAGCGAAGCGCATTACTGCTTCATGGCAGAAATGGACAGGGTGATGATACCTACCCGCGCGGACTCACAAAAGAGGTCCTACCACCAGTAAACAGTACATGTAATTTAAAACCTAAGAAAACCTAAAACAGCAAACTAAACTAAAAATACCTTCCACCTTTCTTTATCCTCTCGCTGACTGCTCAGAATATTAGATCGAAGTTATAATATAATTGTATTGCCATAGATCCTATCTATCTATCTATCTCTTAGGTTTATGGCGTTTCCTTTTAGATTTCGCCAATGTCAAGTGTATTTAATACTCTGCTTTCTATAGCGGGCTTCGTGAACGAGCAAGGTCACAGATATTCACTAAGAATTAAGTGGGTAGCTAAGAATGTTTGATGACAGGATCTCTGTTGATTTACCTAAAACAATATACATACAACATATATATACAGGGGTTAGTTCGATAACAGACAAACTACAGCTTAATATTATTATGGTTAATGAATGAACTAAGAATATAAACGAAAAGGGAGTTCACAAGGGAAAGAAGAGATTTGAGATCAATGGGGCGAGGAATATCAGGAGGAAGGAGATCATAGAGGGAGGAAGATAGACGAGGACAACTGAAAAACATGTGATTTGGAGAGCCTTCGTCAAGACCACATTCGCAAATAGAACTATCCCTGATATGAAGTTTAGCCAGATGGACGGGGGTACACGTATGGCCTAGCCTTAATCTACAGATCGTACTTGTAACGCGTTTATGTAAATCTTTGAAGTTGCAGAACCAAGGTCGGGGAGGAATAAAGCCTTGAATATCAGCGTAGTGTTTACCTTTAGAAAAACTAGTCTTTTGCCAACACCATAGATCCTAGATGCGTGAGCAAATTTTCAAGTCAATGGGACGTTTTGAAGTCGATGAAAATTACATTCAAAGATTTCGTAACATACATATAAAACTAATTAAAGTGTGTTAAAAAGAGTACAATAGTCATCAAGATCATAAAAAAAAACAACAAAATCATGTCATAGACGCGAAACGCATGTCACTCTCCAACATAACTCCCGTTTGTGTTGGTGTTTGCAACAAAATGTACCTACACTGCTTCCTTATTTCAATGACAAAATTTTATTTATAATTTTTCTACGATTTTAAAGTTTCCTAGTTTCCACTAATGCAATATTGCGTGTAAATAAACAATAGGTCGTCTGATAGTAATTATCATTGTTATAAGTTCTCGACAATGGCTTCGGATTTGCTTCGGTTACAACTTAGGTAATTATTGTTTTTTCGTATTAGGCGTCCTAGTAAAATCTTGATAATTTTTTGTAACAAATTATGTTAATGTAGATGATAGTTTCGGGATAGTTTCATTTTGTCTACCTGTCTGCCACTAGCCTCAAATGGTTCTTCTTGATTCTCTTAGGCTATGATATCTCTATATATAAAAATGAATTGCTGTTCGTTAGTCTCGCTAAAACTCGAGAACGGCTGAACCGATTTGGCTAATTTTGGTCTTGAATTATTTCTGGAAGTCCAGAGAAGGTTTAAAAGAAATATGAAAATGCTCGGAATTAAATAAAAAAAACAATTTTGTTTTTCTTTGATGCGTCCCCCGTCGGTCTTTTATTTATCGATTGAGGCACTACGAAGTCTGCCGGGTCAGCTAGTTTTATATAAATATTTATTGCGTGGACGGGTGGACGAGCTCACGGGCCACATGGTATCAGGTGGTTAGCGGAGCCCATAGATAGATAACAACAACGTAAATACCGCCACCCACTTTGAGACATGAGGTCTAAGATCTGAGTTTTTACAGTACAATGGCTGCTTCAATCATCAAACCAAAACGCATTACTGCTTCAACACAGAAATAGGCAGGGTGATAATACCAATTATAATATTAAATAATGCAAATTATAAGTTGATTTTTATTAGAGATGTTATTCTTTCACCGTAGAAGTCAATCACGAACATTCGTTAAGTAAGTTTTCATTAGAAAAAAATTGTACCTGTGCGCTTAGTGCGAGTTATTTAACGTTCTCGATAGCGTAAAAGTTAACTCAAATTTGTATGGAGTTAAAACGTTTGCCTATGTTTGCCATGTGTATTTTTCAAGCTCGGAACTGTAAGTTTTAGTAGTATTCAAATGTTCGTATTATAAAATGTATGCTGACGAGATTACTATTAACGCATTACTGTATTGACAGTGTTAATGGACGGACCGATTTCATTCAGAGTTGCAGTCTTTGGGTGCGCGACATATTGTAATGTTCGCAACTCTCAAGTTTGATACATTTAAAAAATGAAAGGATTCAATAGATATCAAGTTTTATGATAATGAAATGTACTAAAAAAAATGGAGTCCACGGTCAAATTCTTTCAGTTGGAACAAACACGCAAGCATCGTGAAATTTAAGCAACGTTGTAAAAACATGTATAATCATGTTCAATAAATAAATTTTTACAAACATTTCTTGATATTTGAAAAGTATATATGTATTTGTCTTCGTCAGATATGCCTCAAATATTAGGGAAAAGGAATAGGTGAATTTATCGGGAAACAAAACGGTGTTTAATTAGGTATATTATATAGATATGTATGTAAATAGGGGTCCCGGTCACCGTTCTCGTCGAACCCGTCGCTAGCGACGAAGGGCTCGACGAGCAAATTAACTCTTAGACACAGCCCACTGAGTTTCTCGCCGGATCTTCTCAGTGGGTCGCGTTTCCGATCCGGTGGTAGATTTTGCGAAGCACGACTCTTGCTAGGGTTCGTGTTAGCATCGTCGTCAGGTTTGAGCCCCGTGAGCTCACCTACTAACCACGGTTACGCTGGAATAGCCGCTCTAGGCTACCAGCTTAGGTAGGGAAAAAAAAATGTAAATAGGGGTCAATGGTGACTTTTTTTCATGATAATGGATCTTCACTGAGCAGATCTGAAGTCTTATTATGCCTTTCCGTGAATAGAGTAATTGAAAAACACACGAAAGTACTTCCGTATTAGGAAAGTATGTATAATAGTTGCATAATACATTCTTATAAACAGATTAATTCTCTCTTACCTAACATGTTACCATCGACATGAATAAATAATTAATTTATCAGTTAAGCTTTGTTGATGAAAAACTCATAAAGATTCTTAAGAAATTCTTTTTGTATAGATGTATGAACGAGCTCTTTGACTCAAACCGAAATGCACGATTTCTGGGCCACCGGCGGACCTTCAGTGGCCTTGATCATAAGCGAAGCTCAGGAATGCGTTCAAAATACCGCTAATCGTCCTCGAGGGAAGATGTCCTCATTCGCTTATAATAAACATGGCAAGCACGATCGCAACGCGAACCACTTGCTTTTAGGTCAAATGACATACATCTATTCATTTCCTATGTGACCTTTAAACAATTGACCGTTTTTTTTCAAGTAAAATTTTAAATATCTTACCTATTATATTATAGTTAGTATGTATATGTTACGGTAAATGTACACTCTTGGGAAATGTACACTTTTACCGGTAAATGTGCACATTGCCAAATAGTTAGGTATATGTGAACTGAATATAATGTATATGTACATTTCCCGGGAAATGTGTACTCTTGCCTTCACGTTTTGGTAAATGTATACTCTTACCTTTATGTTTCAAGAAAAGTTGGAATAAAAGTAAATTAATAATGGTGTTGCAGTAAAATAATATTTATTTAAATAAACATAATACAAAAGGCTTTAATAACGAAAATAATTTTAATTAACCAAAACGACATAGTCATTCTGAATTCAATGTACATTTCTCTTCTTTGAAATTGTAAATGTAATAGTTGAATGCACATTACCGAAACGAGGAAGCAAATGTACACATTTACCGGAAAATATGTACATTTGCCGCAATATCTACTTTTACCGTAACATATATACATTGAGTAAAAATGATAAATAAAGTACAGTCTCTAAACTCTGCGAGTATGTGATTATTCTAGTCGCTGTTCTTTAATTAATGATGTTGTACCTAATTTACGTTATCAATTTATCGATATTATCAGTTTGGAAAATGTACAGCAGAAATTATTTATGTTCGAAGATCTTTAAAAGACAACAACCATCAACTATTCTATTGAATGATATTTATATATTAAGATTTTCATTTTTATTCTTTTGTTTATGTACTCGCTCTTGATTCCTTTTTAATGTCTTTGGTCTAAGACTACCGATTAAGATCACCGAACGTGAACTAGAAAAAATGACGCACTAAGAAATTAAAATTTATTAGAAAATTCTCTCTCTGTAAGTTCTGCTAGTCAAACTCGGCTCGCTTTACTGGTTGATCCTTGATTTGGCTTTACATATACCTATTGCGTAAATATTTATTAGTTTGTTCTTTGTTTTATACGAATGAAATACGCGGGCATATAAATCCAAACGTTGTTTCTTAAATGAAGTATCACTAAAGGAGCAAAGCGCCATGCTGAAAAAAATCTAGAAAACCATTACAAATGCCATTACAAAATTTTTCTTATTAAACATTAGTTATGTTTAAACACTCATTCTACCAACGCTCTCTTGCGAGTTTCATTAATTTTATAAATTAAAATTATTGCCAAACTCATTTCCATGAAATTCTCTTTTTCAGAAATAAAAAAGGATCAACTTAAGTAAGTCGTCAGGGAAATCGAGACTAGAATCATGTTCATAATATGAATAAATATTTAATAAACTTTAAAACGTAATTATCATTTAATATCCGATCGTTACTAGCTTTACAACCATAAAATAAATTGAGTGAAAACAGAAAGTACCTACGAGTACCAAGGCGACCGCGAAATGTTATGAAAGAAAATACACTAAGTTAAATTTATGTTCATTTTAACGAGAATTGTTGTGGTCGATTTCCCGCGGTGTATAGAGACACATTTTTTTTCCTACCTATGCTAATAGCTTTGAGAGGCTATTTCAGCTTCACCCTAACGTGTAAGTGAGCTCATGGGGTTCAAACCGGAGTGGTGCTAACACTGGCCCTAACAAGAGCAGTGCTTCGCAGAATCTACCACCGGATCGGAAACGCGACCCACTGAGAAGATCCGGCGAGAAACTCAGTGGGCTGTGTCCTTAGGTTAATTCGCTCGTCGAGCCCTTCGTCGCAAGCGACGGGTTCGACGAGGACGGTGACTGGTGCTTGTGGTACCTAAAAGCACCGTTAATTAACTCTTTTGTAATAGCTTGGTTACTCAAATTACCTCAATATATGCACAGGTTGATCTGTTCAGCGAGGACTGGTTGCGGCAGAGCGGTTGGGAACCATCTCATGAGACGATTCTCCTGATTCACGGATACGCTGGTGGTGATGACACATTGCCGATTGCTGTACTGCGGGATGGTGAGTTTAATATACTAGATTTATTTATTAGTGTAGCTCTGGGATACCCAAACTATTTTGGGCAAGAGATCCCTTTTTCCAAATGATACCTCAGACCTTCATAGGCAAATTACTCTAAAAATCATATTTTTTATTTTTTTCTTATCGATACAAAATACTTATCAATTTAAAAACTTTGCGGTTGGTTAAGTGAGTAAGCTTTACATCACTTTCTCATGATAATTTAACAAAATAAATAAACATAAAAATCAGTTAATAAAATCAAAAGTACAACAGTTGTATATCCTACTAAAAAACTACTAAAATATAAGTTATTCTTATAAGAAATTGATACACTTAACGCGATTTAAATAGTATCTTGAAAGTTTCAAATAAGGACTTGTGTTAATTAATAATGGTCGATTTTGAGATCACTTTGGGAATGCCTCGTGTAAATGGTCTGGTAAAATAACAGTTAGTGCTTAGTGTAGGTATACTAATTTTATGATATCGTAGGTGTGTTTTGTAAGTTTTCAAAGTGAAAACTTACTAATTTATAGTTACCAAACCTTGGTTCGTTTAAAATTTTCATTGCACACACACTGTATACGAAACGACACGGCTAAAGAAAGGCGAAAGTTATTTCATGTTTTGCATTAGTCCGTGCGATGCCTGCGAATCGACACCCGTTTTCATTGACACTCGGAAACCTGAGACGTTATGGTTCGCATTCAGATTATTCCCCAATTATCGAATCTGTGCACGTTTTGTTGTAGCAGACACAGACAAGAGGGTTTTTATAGTATTTTTTTCGGCTTTTGAACTACGGCCTTATCATTCGTCTGTAGTGAAAGTATTTCCACATAATCTCTTATTAAATTCCCTAACTCCTAAACCCTGCTTTGTATATTTAATATTAGAGGTAGGAAACTAGTGGATTCGACAAATAGTTTGATTGTTAGGACAGCTATGCCGGCAATCCAACTGTGAGACCAATCTTACATTTCAAGCTGTCATTGTGACGTCTCTGGGTTGGATTATTGCTTAACCTAAGGCTAATTAACAAGTCATCTGTCGTCCCAGTGAAAAAAATAACTAGCTGACTCGGCAGACTTCGCAGTGCCTCAATCGATAAATAAAAGACCTAAGTTTTTGTATAAAATTAACTTAAAACAAACAAAAGGAATCCGTCCGATGGGGGACACATCAAAGGAAAAACAAAATTGTTATTTTTATTTAATTCCGATCATTTTCATATTTATCTACCTTTTAAACGTTCTCTGGACTTCCACAAATAATTCAAGACCTAAATTAGCCAATTCGGTCCAGCCGTTCTCAAGTTTTAGCGAGACTAACGAACAGAAATCCATTTTTATATACATAGATAGGTATATAGATTATACCCCTAAATCAGTTTTAAACATTTTCATAATCCAAAATTTGTAATGAGTAATTCAAATTGAAAAACTATCAACAATTTTATCTTAGCTTAAGTGACAAATTAGTCCGAAATTAAACTTGTGTATTTGTAAAGAAATTGCCTATTTTCTGACATTATGTGCCTAAAATCAAGTAAGTCTAGTCTGACACGGCTTTCCCCGGCGTGATGCGACGCAACAAGTCAATGAACTCGATTACACATTTACCTATCATTGCAAAAATCGTATAAGCGTATTACGAAAGTGTCGCTGTTTCTTGTTGGGAAATTAAACAGTATACCTACATGTTATATGTATATGGCTTGGTTTACAAAATTCGATTCCGATTATTCATTAAAATAAAACTTATTCTAGGTTATAAATTGAACACTTTTTAAAGTTTCAATATTTACCTGTTTGCTGATTAGGTAGAGTACAGGATAATTTTCCTGTGACTGTACCTTTTGGAATCTTTTTACAATTTGCATCCTATTCTCATGGAAACAACATCAATTTCTCGTTCCCTAAAAATCTTATGCCGAGAACTAGGACCGTACTTAAATGGCAAATCAGCCCGATATTTCTCAAATGATTTTAACAATCGTCGTGGCCCAAAAGATAGAGCGACCGGTGTACTCGTATCAAGCAATATGTCAGTCAGTATTCATATTCCATTCGAAGATATTGCGGTACAAATGACCGTATCGTGGCCACTTTGATCCCATGTCTCAAGGTGGATGACGCCAGTAGCGGCAATCACGCTGTGATGTCTATGGGTTCCTGTAACCACAACTAGGGTCGTTCAATCGTCTACGCAATAACATTATTAAATAAATACTTCATCATCAGCCTGTATCCCTCCACTGCTGGACGTAGGCCTCTCCTATAGTCCGCCACAATGAACGATCCTCAGCATATCGCCGCAAGTCACCGGTCCAACGGGCAAGGGGACGCCCAACTAATAATAAATAATATATAAATATGTACTTATAACTGCCTAATTTCCGAATAGTTATAATTATTTGAGTTCTATTTTCCTTTATCAGTTGTACTTTAGCTTAGCTTTTTATAAAGAAACAATCAATATGCAGATGGTGTGCTAGATTACAAGGCTTTGACTAGATTTTTATTTTATTTATATGTTTTATTAATTTACGGCATCTTATCTTGGCAAATGGTATTCTTAAACGCGCAATTCATTAAACAGCATAAATAGTTTCAATCTCATTACATTTTGTCAACAGCATATATTCGTCGCGGAGGCTACAACGTGCTTATGTTAGACTGGGGCTCGCTTTGTCAGCCCCCGTGCTACGTCGCAGCGGTCCACAATCTGAGACCTGTTGCTCGATGCGCTGCCGAGGCACTGGGCACTCTGAGACGCGCCGGCTTGAGGCCAGACCGATTAACGTGCGTGGGACACTCGTTGGGTGCACATATGTGTGGCATCATTGCTAACTTCCTTACGTTCCGGCTAAACAGAATTATAGGTGAGTTTCGAAATCTTCCTTCAAAACGATTAAGTTCAAAGTTAGCATAAGCATAATTATGAAATACTGATGAGGCAATGGTAAACAGTCGACGTCGCCCTAAGCACGTCGTTTCGGATCCTCCCGATCCATTAACGGTGCTTTTAAGTAAGTACATCAAGCACGACGCTCGACGAGTAAATTAACCCATAGACACTGCCCACTGAGTTTCTCGCCAGAACTTCTGAGTGGGTCGCGTTTCCGATTCGGTGGTAGATTCTGTGAAGCACTGCTCTTACTAGGGCTAGTGTTAGCGACATCCTCGGGCTAAGCCCCGTGAGCTCACCTACTCGATCGGCTACGCTGGCATAGCCTCTAAAGGCTACCCAGCTTAGGTAGGGAAAAAACTGATGATAATTAATGTGGTTAAATTGAGTAATAAGAGCCTTCCACTCGAAACGACTGTACTGTGTCGTAACAAAAAAATAGAATTTTATTATTGTATTTTTTTTTTCATTTTGATATCGATAGGTTTGGATCCAGCCCGACCTTTAATTCGGTCCGCCCCTGCCCTACGGTTGGACCCCGGGGATGCGCGCGCCGTCCACGTGCTCCATACTAACGCAGGTCGCTATGGTGAAGGCGCCAGGCTTGGGCACGCTGACTTCTGTCTTAACGGGGGACGCAGTCAACCATACTGCGAGGATACGCCAAGTTAGTTTCAATTTAATTTTAATCTAGGTCTCCGGTGGCCTACGCGGCGCACTGAAGTAATTAAATCTGTTTCCCTCTTCGATCTTCTTACTAAGGCGCCGGAACATCTAGTAGGTAGATTCAGAGTTAAGTGGTAACCGGAGCCCATAGACGTCTACAACGTAAATGCCGCCACCCACTATGAGACATGAGTTCTAAGGTCTCAGTAGAGTTACAACAGCTGCCCTGCCCTTCATACCGAAACGCATTACTGCTTCACGGAAGAAATAGACAGGGTGATGGTGCCTGCCCGCGCGGACTCACAAGTGGTCCTACCACCAGTAATTACACTTCCAGTAACCACTTCGCCTATTTGAACTTGAATTAAACAAGCAACTCTTTTTAACTTCAAAAACTGGATGTATTTGATCGACAGACGAAGCGTTATGCAGCCACATCTGGTCAGTCTGCTATCAGGCGGAAAGTCTGTTCCGTTCTCGTAGCGCAGTTCCATGCGGCCGGCGTTGTTCAGTCCGCGTCCCGCCAGGACGTGCGCAAGCTCTGCCCGTGCCGGTCGGGCAGCCTGCGCCCATGACGTGAGTATTCTTTGTGGTCAGTGCGAGCTTTTTAACGTTCTCGATAACGTAAAAGTTAACGTAATTTGCAGTTAGAAAAGCGGCAAACGTAGGCAAACGTTCCAAGTTAACTTTTACGCTATCGAGAGCGCTAAAAAACTCGCACTAACCACACTGAGACTGTCTTTTATTTCCCTAACTACTCGCTGGTTACCTAAAGGGCTATTCCAGCTACACGCGAACGAGAAACTGTCTTTAATTGTAGAGCTTCTAACACCAGGACCTAGGATACATCAATTTTCAATGAACCCATTTTTTTTACAGTGCATCAGGCGCATACTGTTTAGAAGACGACACTATACCGTTCTGCCCTCACACGTCGGGACTGTTGGAAGGTGACACACGCTGTTGCCTAGACGAGCAGTACGCAGCCGCGGCCACTAGCCCGCCGGCGCCGGTACGGAAGCGACCACGCCCCATCGTCAGGCTTAGAGCGAGCAGAGTCAAACTAGGCGTCCACGATACTTTAGAATGATACGCCGATTCTGACGATTTAATTTTAATTCTAAAGAAGCCTGTTAATTTTTTTATTGCTTCAATAGGTGGACGAACTCAGGGACCATCAGTGTGCTTAGTGCGAGTTTATTAACGTTCTCGATAGCGTAAAAGTTAACTCATATTTGTATGGAATGGGATCGTTTGCCTACGTTTGCCGCTAGGGGCGCTGTTCCAACTGCATACAAAATTGGCTTAGCTCTTATGCTGTCGAGAACGTTAAAAAACTTGCACTAAGCACACTGGTGTTAAGTGGCTACCGGAGCCCATAGACATCTGTAACGTAAACTCCGCCACCCACCTTGCAACATGAAAGTCTGTTTTTACCGTACAACAGCTGCCCCACCCTTCCAACCGAAATGCATTACTGCTTCACGGCAGAAATTAACCAGTATGTAACTAATTAACTAACCTAATTTATTTGATCCATCCCATACCTATATGGCTATAGCATATTAAGGATCTACTGTAATGTCTTTTGATTTGAAGGTACATCAGATATTATAATACGATTGGTATTTCGGCTCAATGTTAGTGGCGTCATCACCTTTTTTATGGGCTAGTATGTACCAATTAACACTAATTAATAAAGATGTTTTTTTGAATCGGATCAAAATTTCAATGTGATCTCCTTCAAGAACGGCCCTTCAGCTTTACTCCAATACATTTTTCTAAATATCGTTTGAAAATTGTGTATTTATTTTTTTCAAAGTTATGCAGCCAGCTTTCCAGCCCACCATTAGATAAGTTTATTAAGGTTCATCACCCAAATACCATGGATATGTATGTATCTAAAATTTGTTTTTGAAAAAGTTTTATTCTATGAATTATTATAAAAATGCAAGTAAGAAAAAAATATATTAGGAACCAAAGAATTACAAATGTATCATTATGATCAATAAAATATGTTTTATAGTGATTTTTATTTAACCGTAGGTAGTATGTAATTTTAATAAACCTCATGAAATATATTTATACACTTCTAATTGAATAAAAAGTACATCAAGTGAGGATTGTCTTATTCTTCTTTTTTTAAATATGGCAATTGGTTTCTAGCGATGCCACTGTTGCCAGTGTCGATTTTAAAAAACATTCTAATATTGGGATATAAGCACATTCTGTATAAATGAAAAATTATATGAAGCCAAATGAAAGGAAGTTGATTTAGGATTTAAATCGATTGGGATGCAAATAAATAAAACGAAATGGGAAGTGAATAGTCGCAATTAAATTATGGTTTTTACTGAGACTTTTTCAGTGGACTTATTGGAATAACTCGAAGAGTGACGTCCAGTTACGTCCATTAAAAACCCAATAAAACTGTTAATATAACCCAATAAAACAATTCGACTTCCTTAACATTATTTACAACACTGTCCAGATGCATAGGTTCGCGGCTCAATTTTTTCTCTCTATTTTGATACCCCAACTATTTTGACATTTAATATTATTACAATTATGCTTTTCTCAAAAATCCAACACATTTTATAGGTAAACCAAAACAAAAGAAAACATTCAGGCGTAGCCAGTTAGTCTTATAATTCTAAAAAATTATAATGAAGTATTTGCTACTACCGACCGTTTCAATAGGTGTAATTAAAAACTCATTTAAATTATTGAACTATAGTATTTTATTGTAAAATGAATTCCTCCAGAACTTTACATTATATCTGACAATATAACAGCACTTTAAGAACACACGACCTAAATGAGAAACGTATTAACACGACGCAAGCGGGAGGTTGTGCCACTCATCCAACTCGATCAGCCTTTATTTCCAGTCATCAGTAAAGAGAGTAACGCGGCCTTCTCTTTCTCCTTTTTCCTCACAATGTCCAAGGCTCGATTCTTCCAGGTGCTCTTGCGTAGTTTTATGGGACGACTGCCGACGTACCGACCTGAGAAAATATGCGGTAAACTTAAACAAAAACAGAAAGTTATCCATTCTTAAGACAACCCTAAAATGTTAATGATAACATTCTTTTGACTGTCTTTGTGGGCAGTCGAACATAGGGTCCAACTGATGGTAAGTACCTAATCACTGTTGCTCAAGGACATCAGGACAAAGGGACAGACAAGCTGCTGCTTACAGCCGAGGACTCTCTCCAACATCAGAGATATAGGGAATATTAAAATTAAAAACTTGTTACAACAAGCAGATGATATAATAACAACTTGTAAATATGTAAGGATATCTTAACATGTCATACAATTCAGGCTTTTGCCATTTCTTTAATTATATAACAGTCAAAAAGCAGATGGCAATGTTTTCTTCTGTCCTTATTTGATTATCATAAAACCGGAAAATTGCTATGGCACTTTAGAGGTAGGTGGTATTTTAAAATAAAACGAATATAAAAAAAGGAACTCATAAAAAAAAGGATTTCAAATATTACCATCCATTTCTTTCATGGCTTTAATGAAGTCTCCCGGATCTTTGAAACTAACAAAACCGAACCCTTTGCTTTTATTTGTTCGCTTGTCTCTTATCACTTTGGCCCTTTGGAATGAACTGTATTTGCTGAATGTTCTGATCTGTAAATTGAAATTTTGAAAGAATACATATTAATACCCCTATTTTTGAATTATCTGTAATGCTCTAAAAATACACAATGTCATAAAAAAAATTGCTATGAATATTTTTGTATATCACTAACGAATGACTTTTTTGTGCTTCCCAAATAGTAATGATAACAGTTAATTAAACTATATATATACACAAGTGCTCCAAACAAATATGTATATTTAGAACACAATTCTTCAAAATATCCCTAAGCAGAACAACCATGTTTTTTTTAGATACAATAGAGGATGGTAAGGAATTGTGGAGCCCATAGCCAAAAAATCACAATCTATTTCACAACATTACATCAATTACAATAACGGCTAGTGCATCCCTCAAGTATCTCATTGATCTACATACACTGACATGTACTATAAGAAGTACAGTATATACTATACTTACAAGCAATTCATCGGTAACGTCATTTCCGAGGTCCCCACAGAACATTCTGAAATCATCATCAGGCCAATCTAGCAATGTCACATCCTCCCACACTTGACCACCTGCAGTCCTCACGACCTATAAATTTAGTTCTGTCATTAAATCTCGTATTTAACGTTGATACGGAAACCAAGTTAAAATTTTTCATAGCAGATAATTTAAATGACTTATATTTAAATACTAATTACTGACTTATGGGAGATTTATTTATTTTATTTTTTATTTATTTATTTATTTATGTACACACAGAAAACAAGACACAGTACAGAGTAATAGGAAAATTATGTACAAAGGCACTGCTTATTTCTTTGAGAAATCTCTTCCAGCAGACCTGCGAGAGGATAATGAGAAAAATAATAAAAAGTGATAAGTGTGTGTAGAACAAATAACACATAACTAAAATAACAAATACAACATGAGAATTATAGCACATACACATAGCAAATATTATAAGTAACACAGTAACACTCGTATATACAAAGAGTATAGAACCATGATCATTCGGTTGATGAGAGATAAAATTGTTTGACCTTGTATTTAAAAACAGAAACAGACTTTGTTGTTATTGTTTTTATATTGAAAACAATTCAGTAATTTAAAACATTTAACAAACAGTGAATAGTAAAAAACGTCCCTGTATGTATGTGGAAATTTAGCATATAATTAAATATATAAATAAAAATAAAAGAAACATACACATATGTGCCAAATGTGTCAAAATATACAAAAGGTAGCTTAGGAAAAACAGTTTTTGGTCAGGCGACTAATATGGCTTGTAGCTTACCTTCCTGTTTTTCTTCTCCTTCTTGGGTTTAACGGTAACATCAACAGTGATGACAGGTGCGGGGGGCGGGACGAGAGGGGCCGGGGGCGCAGGAGCAGGCGCGGGTGGCTCACTTGACCTATCTCTTTTCTGAAAATGAGTGTTTAATGCAAACACTTAAAAAATAAAAATAAAAATTAATAAAAAAACATTTGCTTCGACATCAACCATTTGCTGGAAACGCACTGTCAATGAAAGCAGTGGCTCCAGGTAGTATGGATGAACTCTGCTCCGGTGGCGGGCGGTGCGATGGTAAAAACGAGATGATGGTATCATTCAAACCATTCCTCAGAGCACTCTAATTATTATGTGTAAATATAAATTTACTTAAAATACAAATACTAAACTTAATTAACTAGTGAGGCCTGTTGGTTACTACCATCAGATGTGCCATATACTAGTTAGCCTACAACCATGATAAGAGATTTCTGTCAATTTTCATTCGTAGTGTGTAAGCCATCACACACATGTCACATTCTTGAAAGAACAATGTATGATTGCTTTGTGGCAAAAATAGACAGGTTGGTTGTACCTACCGACCCACATCGGCTTTCGATAACCTAGGAAGATAAGAATCTTACCCGTTTTCTACTTGCAGACTTCTCTTTTTTGTCATCATCCTCTTTTGGTTGCTTGTAAAGTTTAGGAGCAGCAGACAGAACCACAGGTTGAGGTTTGGGTGGAGGTGGAGGAATTAATTGTGGGCCTGGTAGTCCAGGCCGAAGGAACGGTATTGGACTACCAAATCCATCCATAGCTGCAGTTGAACTTCGAAGTCTTTGCACCTGTACGATTAACAAAAAAACATTTCTTTTGAGCTTTTTCATTCATTTCATTCAATTCAAGAATTCAATTTCGAAAGAAGCTTGGAGGCTGGCTTACTTTGAAGTTTTGACATCTTGTATCTAGTGCAAGTATTAGCTATTTCTTCTTTTATGGTAGAAATTTCTGCAAACTGATGAACTTCAGCATTGGTTATGGGTCAGGGAGCTTTGGTAATTGTTTTTAATATGACGTTTTGTGAGCGTTGCATGATATCAATGTTGGAATGGCTGGAGCTCCCCCATAGTTGAACCCCCAAACCATAAGTTCAAATGAGTTTAATGGCCGCCTTGTACATGAGTAATTTATTATCTATTGACAGGTTTGTTTTCCTTCCCAGTAACGAGTCACATGAACTAAATTTTAAAATATATGTGATACATACTTGGGCTGGCACCAATAAGGATGGTGGTGGTGGTGGTGGAGGTACTGCAGGGTACACAAGTGTAGGCTCGTATGGTGCCATGATCGAAGGGCTGGGTTCTGGTGGGGCCTGCATTGGAGCCACCCGTTCTAGACGGGCTTGCACGGCATCCCATGTGCCAGATCCGATCACTGCACGTCCAGTGCCTCCTGATATTTCAGCTTCAAACCTTGTAAAATAATAAAATATTAATTTTCATCATTAAATTACTTTAAATTATTTGCTTCATTTTGCCTTATTATGTGAGTGTATTATGTGTTTCACCTTATTATGTGACTCAAAATAAAATGTTTGAGACTAATAATATGGGAAAGATCTGATCACCCAGTACATACTTGGCGACGCACCATAGAGAGCGATATGAGGACTGCCGGGTTGATCTGATGTTAAAGAGAAAGTACAAGACAGCGTGAAGTGGAAACAACTTGTGAGGGTCCTATATACCAGCAGAGTATTCTATGATTACAATAATAACAATATAAAGATAAACCATGATCAACAAAGCCATTCATTTCACTGATATGCCAATTTACTACCTGTAAGCAGCATCATTGACATTTGGTATGTGTACTAGAACAAGAAATATTGTGATGTGTAAAACAAAAATACTAACACTATTGGTAATTTTTTCTTGGTTAATCAATAAGGATCACACCATTATACCTATATCAGAAACCAAGCTTACTTCTTCATTTTTACGTAATGAATTTTTTTTAATGAATGAGGGATTACTGGTGGCCCAGAGACCTTTCCAGTTTAACAAGAGGCGAGAAGCGAGATAAGGCTCAGCCAGGAGGGATGGGATATGCTAACAGCTACCAGAGTGCCTCCAAATGAATCTACTACCAGATCCGAATCAAGACCCTCTGAGAAGATCAAGAGAGAAATTCAGTGGGCTGATACATGGGTTACAACAAAATGTATCAAATTATTGACACTAACTAATTACTGTGTTACCAATCATTAGAGGATTTGCATGAAGCTGACTATCACTCACAACTATGTAGTCCAAATAAAACCATAAAATGGAAAGTAAGCTCTCAAGAACACAGATGAGTGAAAATGTTATGAATTTTATCATTTCGATAATATCATTATGTCATTAATCTAGTTTTAAGATGCATTTATGCTCATAGAGTGAATATAGTCTGGCATTACTGTTCAAAATCATCAATACATTTCAGTTTATTCAATTGCTGGCTAGCAGATATTTACAATTAAAGCTATTTAGTTTCATTATGCATGTCTCTTTTAAGTTTTTTTTATTTAATAGAAAAGATTGTAGATGAATGACCATTGTTGTTCTGGTTTGTGCAAATAATAGCCAAATCTTACAGATATTTAAAGCATTGGCGGAACCATGTGAAAATATAATAAGCACTTATGAAATGAGCGAGGTATCAAATAATGGTATTTATAGGAGGAATAATATTTTAGCTATTTTCCAGCTTTTGAACAACTTGAATTGTATGACTAATTAAAAACGTAAACTAAACAAACACGATAATTACATACCTGGACATCTCATCTTGCATCTGTTGAAACTTTGAGGATTCTTCCATGATGAAGCGCCAACCTTAACCTTAAAGAATTCCAAAAGATTTACGCACTAATATTAGATAATTTTGGAACCACTATATGTCGCTTGTTAAAATACATACACATTCGCGCATCATGAATGACGTTCGGGTTTCGTTGTAGAAGTTAACGCTAATAGCTCTATTTATTTCTTTGTAGACCAAAACTTGCGAGTTGCGTTGACTAACGTCAAGTAACGTCGTTTCTAACGCAAAATCATAGACAAAACACCTAATCACCTAAAATTTATGACACAAAACGATTTTTTTTTTTAAGAGATTTTATGACCTGGTAACTAAGACCTTTAAGTCATGTCTTATTTTACTTTATATTCTTAATTTTATGAAAAATGACAAAATAAAACAAATCACACAACTTCACTCCTCGCGTTCCCGCCAAAAAGTCCCACACAAAACGAATTTGATACTTTGACACAGACTATTAGGTTTTAAGGGATTTTATGACCTGGTAACTGAGGCCTTTAAGTGATGTCTTAGTTTAATTTATATTCATATTTTTATGAAAAATGATATTTATTTATTTTTATTTATTTATTACACTTCATGTAAAATTTACATTGGCGGACTTAATGCCTAAGGCATTCTCTACCAGTCAACCAAAGGTAGTGCAGAGTAAATAGTGGTAGGTGCAATGAAATTTATATTAGGTAACGAATACATACAAAAAAAGTATATCTACATATATACAAAATCACATATACATATACATATACATACACATACATACATACATACATATATACACACATACATACATATAATAGTTTATACAGTATTAAAAGGAATATATTAATAAATTTCCTTAACAAATAATTTCATCAAGTTCATGAGGATTCCGCTAACTTTTCCAACAGCATTCGCCGAACCCTTAACTTGAACGTGCAGCGGTTAGTAATAGTCCTGATCTCGAGAGGAAGCGCATTCCATAGCAGAACAGATTGCACGACGAAAGAGTTACGAACATAACTAGAACTATGTGTGGGACAACGAATTAATAGGCTATTGAGAGAACGTAGGGCCCGCTCATGGCNGATAATTGCGACATAGTTATGTTTCTGTTTCAAGGGGTGCTGGCAGGTGGTATTTTTATTGGCTTAAATCATGTAAATATTGCCAAAATGCATATATATACTTAATGACACACAAAAGGATCACAAAATCTTTATAATGTAAATAAAATGAATTAATTTTAATTTTCAAACTTAAAGCACTTGTTTCACTTTTGACACCTACCCCCAAAGATATTATGGAGTGAAATGAAATGAAGATGATTAATTTGAAACATTAATCAACTGGGATTAAATTAAATGAAATGAGATGTTAAGGGATGAAATATAATCTCAGTAAAATGGTGGTCATTTACTAGCTAAGATTTTTTCAGTGGACTTTTTGGAGGAACCCGAGAAGTTACGTCCAGCAGCTTTGTTTCATTTTCCCACGTTTGTGCACTTTCACAGATATTAAACAGTTAATAAACCACCATTATTACACATTTAAACCTGAAGAAACACTAAATAGACAAAATAAAACAAATCACACAACTTCACTCCTCGCGTTCCCGCCAAAAAGTCCCACACAAAACGAATTTGATACTTTGACACAGACTATTAGGTTTTAAGGGATTTTATGACCTGGTAACTGAGGCCTTTAAGTGATGTCTTAGTTTAATTTATATTCATATTTTTATGAAAAATGATATTATGGAGTGAAATGTAATGCAGATGATTAACTTGAAACATTAATCAACTGGGATGAAATTAAATGAAATGAATTGAGATGATATGGGATGAAATATAATCTCAGTAAAATGGTGATCATTTACTAATATTTTTTTCAGTGGACTTTTTGGAGGATCCCGAGAAGTTACGTCCAGCGGCTTTGTTTCATTTTCAGACATTTGTGCACTTTCACAGATATTAAACAGTTAATAAACCACCATTATTACACATTTAAACTCGAAGAAACACTAAATAGACAAATAAAACAAATCATAAAACTTCACTCCTCGCGTTCCCGCCAAAAAGTCCAGAGTTCCAGATTCCAGACTATTATTTGTATAATCTATGACACAGACTAACTACAGAAAGCTGCACAGATAAAAAGATTTTTTTTTGAAAGAAATTGACTAAGTTTAATCATGGTCTTATTTTGTATATTCAGTATACTGAATATATAAAATAATAAATATTAAGAACATTACCATGATAATTTATATGAATGAAACTGATGCCATGTGACTTGCTACTTAGTAATACTATGATTATAACCAGACCAAGATAGTAAAAAATTAGTAACATTGTATCCATGTTTTATTCTTAACACCTACAAATAGTTTAAGTAATAGGAAATCTGGAAATCGAAAATTAAGATGTAAGAATTACAACAACAATTTGAATACACGACAGCAATAATCGCCCAATTCAACTCTTAATGGTTGCGGTTCAATGTTGAAAAATAGGAGCATGGATAATTAAACACAAGATGAACAATTTAAATATTATATAAGAATGTCCTATATTGAGACAGCGAGTTGTCGGCAGGCGCGGTTAACGCTAGCCCGACCGAGTGCCCCGGGTCCAATACCCGAATCTCCAAGAGTTCCGAAATCAGAATCCGGAACTCACGGCCACACAACCACGGTTGCCGCACCTCCACAAAACACACTGTTAAATACTTCATATTGATTGTTACGCAAAATTATTATACCATCAAAATAAATAACTAAACTCTTATGTTCTTTAACTTTAGATTGAGTTTTAGTGAAGTTTAACTCACTCAGAAACATCGGAACTTGAAGAGTTGTATCGTATAAATTCTTTTAATTATTCAATTTAGTATTGATTTTAGTTCGAACAATAATGGCGACCATTGAACAATGAATAATGGTAATAGATAATGATAATGGTAATTATTTAGTATTTGTGAAAGTGCACAGGTGTGGGAAAATGATACAATTTCGGTGCACGTAGCATACATCCCGATGTATCATGAACCCGTTCATCTAAAAAATCAATAAACTCTTAGTAAATTCTTCTAATTTTACTGAGAGAATATTTTTTATTTCAACATCAATTTCATTTACTTTTATTTTCACACAACCAACATGACTTCAGATGACTTCGGTCTTTGCCATGGTTGTATGAGTTTCTTTTCCTTTGCTTTACCGATAGACAAAGCACACAAACCTATCGACAAAGTCAAAACTGTCAGAGGAGTCATTTTATGGTCTAATTAATAAATTCACTGAAGTATGAAACCTAAATAAATTACAAATTAATAATTATGCCAGACTGTGTTTAGTTTTGTCTATTATTGTGTAATTGTGTTAGTGGTTTATAAACTTTAAATAGGGATTCAAGTCATATGTACCTACTTTACCAAAATAAAATTTAGCAGTTAGTAGACTATACCTATCTACATTTTAATGCATATGGTTAACTTTGTTCTTACTTAAAGTTACAGCGAAACTTTATAAAGAATCTTACGAAAATGATTGACAAAAACAACAGAACCTTGTGGTGCGGTAATCTTCCAGAACAAATAACAGAAGAATTGCTTTACGAATTGTTCTTGCAGGTATGCCTTTAATCTAATGTATTGGCATTAATATTTACGTACTACAAATCTAAAAGTTAATTATTTCGCTTGCAGGCTGGTCCATTGGAGAAAGTGAGGATAGCTAAGGACCGCGATGGCCGTCAACGCAATTTCGCTTTTATAACCTTCTGTCACGAAGTATCGGTGCCATATGCGATATTACTCTTCCGCGGGACAACTTTGTTTAACAGAACTATTTCTCTACAATGCCGGAGTCGCATGGCAATATTACCGCCTCCTTTAAGATGTTATGGGCCAGAATTTCAAAATCACCCTCCTGAGACATATTTGGTTGAACCACCACCTAATATCGCACAGCAGTTTGCGCACATGACAAATAATTTGATGGAGGAAGAGGTCAATTTTGTACATAGTCCTAATAATTTCAATGACTTGTCAATAGCCAGTCTTCAAGGCAATTGGTCTCATAGACATCATCCTTACCCAACCCAGGAATATTACTCTCGAGATAACTTTAGACCTAGGGAATCTGAACATTATAATAGGAGCAAGCACAGTAATAATTGGAGAGACAGGAAGTCTAAAAGAAATGGAAATCATAGGAGAGATTGAGTGCATTCCTTTAAAAATAAATATACACATACAGGGCGTAAAGAGACCAAGCTGGGAAACAAAGCAAGAATAAATCACTGTCTAAATAAAAATTTAGATAAGCAGAAATGTGCCTGTTTTGAGATTGTTCATATTTTTGAACCACAAATATGATGCATTTAGCGTCATCATAATAGAACTAATTTTACTATGTCTCATCTTATTTTTTTGTGAAAGTTTACATCCTGTATAAAACTTCATATGTAACAGGAAAGGTTAATAGTCCCTATAACTTAATTATAGGATGCTTTCATTTACTGAAAAATTATGCAATATTATTTGTAATGTAAATAAGAAATTCACAACTGTCTTTAGAACTAAATTCTATAGAGTATTTTATTGTATAACTAAATTGTTTAGGTAATAATTGCATATTGAAGTGCATAAATTAATGTGTTCTTAACTCGAAAATACCTTATTGTGCCATTGATACAGCACAAATGCAATTATATATACGGAATAAGAAAATTATAAAGATCGACAGGTGCTAGGAATAACATTGTAACTCATACTTCGCTAAAACTGAGTTACTATGTTATTCCTTGCACACATTGACATAATTAGAAAAGACCTTTTAAATATAGTTTTATTAGAAAAATAAAAGTTTAAATAACATATTTAGTTCAAATATGAGAATCATAGATGTTCATTCAAAATTAACTCTGCATGTTCTAAGAAATGTTTGAAACCTTCCTGAAAAAATCAAAACAATGTAATACAAACAAGTATATTTCATTGGAAAAAATCTGTATATGCAACTAAAATTATGTTGTTGTAATAGGATCCTAAACAAAGAAAAGAGATGATTAAAATAAATTGATAAATTTTGCATAATATTTGAATTCAATAGCTGAAAAACTGCAAAAAAATTTTGCTGGAAGCAACTATGGTAATTCAATAAAAGAAGTCTTTAAATGAAGTTCTATTGCATGAGCATGAAAATAAAGTTTTTAATAAATCTTTCACATTTCATTCTGAAACTATAGAAATACTTTGGCTAGCTAGCGATATACAATAATCTTGAATAACTTACTTACGATTTTTGGTTTGTATCTGTATAAAACGTAGCCGACAATGTCATAAATAAAAGCCACCGAAACAATGTAGAAAACTAGAGATATCAGTTTCTCGTCAACGTCGAATATATCCGATTTTAGGATTCTCATCATTATGTACGTTCCAAGAATACCTCTCACAAACAGGAACGTCACAAGATATGTCACCTCCACCATAGTGTAAAGAACGGTTTTGGTATAACCATTGCTTTTTAAAAACCTTTGAAGAAATAAGAAAATTATTGTTTTTTTATTGCCGTTGTATGCAGACGAGTCTATGTGGTCACTGTCGCCTGTGGACATCAACAATGCCAACACGGCCAAAGTGTTTATACTTTTAAATTATATCAAGGGATTAAAGGTTTTTTTGTTTAAGCGACATTTTTGGAACTTTACAGGAGAGCCAATTACAGATTAAAATTTAGAAAAATAACAACAAAAATACTTCTTCAGTTAATTGAATGGAGTAAACTTAATTGAATTTCAATTAAAAACATCGAATTGTTGATGTTATACCAAATGAAACTTATATTTAATTACAAAGATAAATTTTAATGTCGGTTAAACAAAATAGCTTTTACTCATCGATTTTTTTTACTGCTTAGTTGGTTGGACGAGCTCACAGCCCACCTGGTGTTAAGTGGTTACTGGAGCCCATAGACATCTACGACGTAAATACGCCACCCACCTTGAGATATAAGTTCTAAGGTCTCGGTATAGTTACAACGACTGCCCCACCCTTCGAACCGAAACGCATTACTGCTTCACGGTAGAAATAGGCGGGGTGGTGGTACCTACCCGTGCAGACTCACAAGAGGTCCTACCACCAGTAAGACCATTCCTCTTAAGGAGCGTACCTAAGTACTGATAACAAAGTATTTTTATAGTTAGGCCTGGATTGATGGAATATTCCAGAATATTTTAGGAGCAAAGCAGCCCTGTGCTTTGTTTTGAAAGACGATCTCGTGTTTTAATTAAAACAGGGTTTTTTTTAATGCTTAGATCGAGCTTAGGACGAGCTCACGGCCCACCTGGTGTAAGTGGTTGCTGAAGCCCATAGACATCTACGACGTAAATGCTCTACCCACCTTGAGATATAAGTTCTAAGGTCTCAGGTGGTATTCACATGTTGAATTATAACGATCTGGTAATCATGTCTACTGTGAAAAGGTACTGATACCTCGCAAAAAATGAGCCCTTTAAAAATTCTCGTCTCGTTATTAAAGCACAGAAGACATTTTAAATAGTGACGACTTAATTTTTTAATGAGAGCGATGAATATGATATTATGTGGTTAGTCCGCTTTGTTGATCTTTATTTTTAAAGTTATCGTTGATATTTTAATAACAAAGTGCAGAACATCATAGGTTTGATTAAATTTTCTATTTTGCGGTGTCTTTGAGCTCCATTCTTCACCTAAAACCAGGTGAGTCGTCAATTCTTAAGTTTAGCCAACGTCAACAATGACAGACATGTATACCGATATATCTATTGGAGGCGGCTTAAACTCAATGCGAATAGACATCTGACAGACCACGAAGCCAGAGAATCCGCGACTATATTTCGATGCCTCCACTGAACACTAATTTTTAAATTTTCGTTTTTCACGCAAATCGCTTCACTATTTTAAAAGTATTACACTTAGTCATTATTGATGGGGTTCGAAGCAAGAGTAAATCTGCTAGCTACACAAAAAAACCATAAATATATCTGCAATAATAAAGATTTTATCAACTTTTTTTGTTTAAACGCTCCTCCTGTAAATCTACGAATTTGGAGTAAGCGTAGTGTTCATTGGAGGCATCGATTTTAAAATCATTTTATGAGATTGTAACGAACCATCGTAGTTGCAGTAGGGGATTGGTGACTTCTAAAAACGCCAGCGTGCAAGCAAACGTGCAACCTGTATAGTCTTTTTGTGTGTATACAGTAACAGCAACCAGAGCGCTAGTGTGATGAACGAGCATCAGATAGTGATCGCCCCAGTACACGAAGCACCACAGAAGGTCGAATGCGAAGTAACCCCAGGACCATAGCATTAGAGCGTAATGCCACGGCGTTGTCTTCACTGGAAAGTTTAAAATATTTAGTTTGCCATTCCATTGCATATTCAAACGATATTTCTACTTCGTAATGGAAATTTGTCTTTTAAGGGATTTTCCTATCACGAACTAAGTTTTTAGTGTCATGCAGGCACAAGATTTGACTTAGGTAGAGAGCCGATAAATTGATAAGGTAAATTTTCATTGGTCATAATTAATTTGTAGTTTACACTTTGAACTGCATCGGATCAATGAAAAACTAACTGGTAAGTCGACATGGCGTTATAGCTTCTGCTCCGCATTGATATAAACCGACGACTGTAGCAACGCTTCCGTGCAGGAGGGTCACTGCCCTCGAGCACCACTCTGGGCTTTTGTTACCATCACGCGCGAACCACAGATAAAGCCAACTCCAAGTTACGAATGAGATCAACTTTAATAAAGACGCAGTAGAAAGTTCGGGACCTAACTCCATTCAGAATTAATACATTTTTAGATAGTTAATTTTGAGGATTTTTCATAATAAATTTTCTGAATGTTTGTTTGTGTTTTTGTATTATGACGTTTATGATTTGTGTCATTATTGTAAATGATAGGAACAATTAAAAATAAATGTCAAAATAAACACTACTTACAATGAAAATCAGGTAAACCACGAGAAGAAAACTTAAATCTTACAAATAGATATCTGAAACTCATTTAAAAGAGGTTTTGAAACCATTGAATAATTTTTACTTGTGAGTCCGCGCGGGTAGGTACCACCACCCTGCCTATTTCTGCCGTGAAGCAGTAACGCGTTTCGGTTTGAAGGGTGGGGCAGCCGTTGTAAATATACTTGAGACTTTAGAACTTATATCTCAAGGTGGGTGGCGCATTTACGTTGTAGATGTCTATGGACTCCAGTAACCACTTAACACCAGGAGGGCTGTGAGCTCGTCTAATCCGTATAAGCAATAATAAAAAATAAATAAAAAAAGCAGTTCTTCTAAAATACTTATTTTCCAGTGCTTAATGTTTCGTTTTAAAATATAGTGCACACTGTTATCGTGCCCGCATTAAATTTTGTACTTCCAATTTAATACGCCACAGTTAAAAGTAGCTTCAGCACTCTAGTTAATAAATTGACTTTTGGCTGCCTTTTTTATTCGTTGATAGATGAAGGACAACGAGGTCATCCAATAAGTTAATGGGTTCAAATTGTATGTTTATATTTTTATTATTGTTTTCCGAATAAGTTTATTATCAATAATAATTGTTCTAGTTCACCCTTCAAATGCTGTTTCGGGGTAAAAATAAGCATAGTGATGGTACTATGGACGGGTATAACGACATTTCGTCTGGCTGAAACACAGAGATTAAGTAAAACCTAAATAATAGATTCTAGGTCTTTTACGGGATCATTAACGACTTTTTCATTTCTCTACCTTTTCGCGGGTAGTCTTTATCTACTGAGGATTGACAAGTGACTACTCTGCTATTTATCAAAATATGTATAATGTACGTACGTATACCCGTGACGATTGCATACAGCAGAGATGCGAATGTTGCGATGGATGTGTGGAGTAACGAGAATTTATAGAATACGGAATGAATATGTTAGGGGAAGTCTGAAAGTGGCACCTATGACAGAGAAGCGGAGAAGTGCGCGTTTGGGATGGTAAGGACATGTGATGAGACGAAATGAAAATGAGGTTGGTAAAAGAGTGTTAACTATGAATGTGGAAGGATATAGAGGAAGAGGTAAGTAGACCTAAGAAGAAATGGATGGATTGCGTGAAATACGATATGGGCAAGAGGGGAGTGAGCGAAGAAATGGTATATGATAGAAGAGTATGGAAGAAGGAAACATGTTGCGCTGACCCCAGGTGACTGGGAGAATGGCAGGAGAATGATGAAATGATGATGTATAATGTACGTAGTGGTATTAACATCTTATTGCCACTTACTTTACACTGTAATTCTCTTCTCGAAAACTAGTAGGGCGATTGATAACTGCAGTAATTGGAAATGTCATTCTAAGAAAATTTTGGATATCCATTAGTCCAACGCTATCGAGATTAAGGCTTCATGTTGGTGGCTCTGCTGTCATAGAATACAAGATATTTGCAAGATAAGTTTGCATAAATACAAGTTCCGAACAATAACATTCGGACCGTCGCGTCGCGTCGGTCCACCGAACGATTTCCCCCGCTCGGTGGAAGACCTTCCTTTTGTTGTATATCTGTTATGGAGCGCCGATGCCCACTGAGTTTCTCGCCGAATCTTCTCAGTGGGTCGCGTTTCCGATCCGGTGGTAGATTCTGCGAAGCACAGCTCTTGCTAGGGTTCGTGTTAGCATCGTCGTCAGGTTTGAGCCCCGTGAGCTCACCTGCTAGCCACGGTTACGCTGAAATAGCCTCTCAAGGCTATCAGATTAGGTAGGAAAAAAAAAAGAGCGCATTTCACGCCCAGTGTGCGTAGTGCGAGTTTTTTAACGTTCTCGATAGCGTAAAAGTTAGCTCATATTTGTATGGAATCGGATCGTACGTACGTTTTAGGGCGCTGTTCCAATTGCATACAAAATTGGCTTAACTTTAGGCTATCGAGAATGTTATGAAACTCGCACTAAGCACACTGGTCGCTTCACATTGTGTAGTCTGTGAACTTCTCTTTTTAAAGGATAATAAAACTTAATTTACTTGGAGGTGAAGTTTTAGTGCTCTCAAAATTGAATAGTTGTAAAATAAATAAACATTATATTGAGTTAAGTCTTGTTATTTCATGATAATCATTTACACAGTATAAGTCCATAAAACTTTTTTTTTATTTCATTTACAATTATGTCGCTCTAACGGAGGATAACTAGTCGTTTGTTTATAGTTCAGTCGAACAAGCATTTAAAATAATTTAAATCGGAATTTGAGTTGACTGGCCGAACTTATAATAAATTTTTTTAGCCCCGTTCTTATTTTGTATTCGCTGAAATCAAAAGCAACAATAATATAGACATATCTATCCACTGATATAAATACACATATTTGTTTAGCTCAATGTAGGTATCTATCTATTATTTCTAATATGATCTCTAGATCTACTAGATCTATTAATTTAACCTCTGACAATATGACATGGAATACTTGATGGTCTCACAACTAGTACATGTGTTAAAGGCACATGCTTTCTTAAACATTTAAGTAAGAAACATGCAAAAAAAATTCAAGGCACGTTACGCAGACAAATCATTAAACGAAACAGTTCATTAAGGTTTTAATGAATAAGTATAAGCTTAAGATGTCGCTGTGCGTAAACCGGACAGTTTTTTTTGAAACATTTTTTTCTGGATGTTTCTTTTATTTATTTAGTGTAATTTTACAAGATTCGCGGTTAGATTTAAATGCCTGTTTGACTGTAATATACTTACTATTCATCATTATTTCTGAACAATCAATAAGAATCAATCGTGTCAAATTACTACAAAAATACCTTTCGCACGGTTCAGTCGTCGATACAAATTCGATAAATCACATTTTCACCTTAAAGACAATTTAAAAAATAAGATTACAAAGCGATATTAAATAGTGGGCACTGTAACAATAAATGTACAATATAAAAACATTTTTTTACGTAATAAATTGTTTGTACATTCACCAAAATTAGGGTAGGTACTATCACGACACAAGTGGTATTTAGTCTCACATGTCGAGAGCGGATATAACTGAAACCGACGTACACTTCAAATCGTTCGACGTTACGGTATTTGAAGTTTATCTATTAATTTTTCGACGGCTCGATATCGCGAAAGTGGCATCGCCTCTTTCAGCAGCGGTCGAAAACGTACGTCTTCAGACAGGATAAGGCACAGCTGGCGTGCGTGTAGCCGCGCCTCGGCGCTGGCATCTGCTAACAGCTCGCCCGCCGCCCGCAGCAACATCGTCCGCGGCTCCGGAGACAAGGACAAGATGCGAGCTGCCGTCCCGCGTCGCACCAGCCGCACCAACGCCGCCGCCGCCGCCGCCCGCACCGGACCCGCGCGGTGGCCCGCCCCGCGCCGCACCAGCGCCACGCCCGCACGCGCCATGCTGCCACCGCACGCCACGCTGCACAGCGCGCCGGCTGCGTCCGCTCGCAAGAACCTGTTGACGTCCGCGCATCGCTCCAGTAACGCGCCCGCCGTCTCCTCCAGCTCAGGCTCTAGGACACGACCGCGGTGTTCGAACAACGCGCCCACCGTGCGACACGCGGCGCGCGCCACGCGTGATCGCAGCGACTTCACGTGAGCAGTGGCTCCGCGGGTCACGGCGCGCCATGTGGAGGCGGGCGCACGTGCAGCTTCGTCAACCGCTAGCCTCTCGATTTCCGTGAGTCCAGTCACAATCGCTTCCCAGTCTTCATGGCGCGGCGGCAAGATGCACTCGGCAAGGGCTCCTCGCACGTCCCGTTCTCGGGTCAATGTCGATACTTCGACTGGTTCGCTGGGCAGTCCTGGTGTCCGGCTCCGATTCGACGTCGGTGACGCTTCTGCACTGTGAACCGAGTTCGGCGAATCGGGTCTGTTGACTGCATTCGGTTCTAAACTTCGACTTTCGATCGAGTTTCTTGATTCGATCCGTGATCCGGTCACACTCTTTACTGACGCGGACCTCGAGTCGTGTTTCGATTTGACCGGCGAAACGTTCGAGTTTTCAGAATAATCTTCCACACGGATCGACGGCGATCGAGATGGTGTCGGCGGTGCAGATCGGGACGGCGTCACTTCCTCGACAATTTCTGCCGCAATTGTTTTTCCAGAATCAATCGACGACGACGACTTCGATTTCAAAATTCCTTCGCTTCGAGGGAGAGCCACAACGGAACTGGGTTCCCTATAAACAAAATAACATGGTTATTGATACATGAAGATATGTTTGTATCGGTTAGTTTGAAGACACGGTGGGTGGGGTTTGGGTACCGGGTGTGCGGGGGTAGGTCGGCGACGAGGTCGAGTGGGAGGGTGGATGTGGCGGGTTGCACGGCGCCGCACGCCCAGCAGCACAACCGCATGACTGGTGACTGCCGCGCCCTTCGGCTTCACACCGCTACCCGGTTACACACTTCCGCTCCAGTGCTCACTAATCGACATGCCTGCATAATAATATGCAGATTGCCTGGCACTTCGCAGTCTATGTAGCGTCAAATAATCGATTACCGAACAATTCTTGACGGTATAGGTAATCTTAGTCCATATTTACTTGATTGAATTACTGAAGAATGATATTACAAATTAATTAAACCCTGTGATTTTTATTAGTTCTGATAACTCAATAAAACCAGATGAAACCCGTGATCGTTTTGATCATTTACATCCGAAAAAAAATGCGAATCAAAAACACTGATGTCAATGAAATCACATTATGTGACATAAACTATATTTCCGAAATGTAATCGTGTTTCGCTTTCTAGAAAGTGGAACGATCCAACGATACAATAAATGGGTCACGAAGACCGTACTTCACCATCACCCTCAATGGATGTAGGCAAGCTAATAATTTAAACGTTTCAAAATGTGGGTCATTCGTGTCACGCCATTACGTACCTATTATTTCGGCTGGCAATATATGGCATACATTGAAATAACAAGAAACTATCGTTGTTTACAAGAGGAAAATCAATTATAATATGATATAATTAATAAATACTTCTTAAATTAAAATCATTCTCTAGCTTCCACTAAAAAAATATTCGTAAAAATTGGTCATGTATTCATGTTGTTATTAATGTTTGGCTTAGCTAGCTAATGTTAATGTTGTTTAAAATATAACTGTTCGTGAGGTTGACTTTATTCAAATCTCCCTGGATAATTTTGTAAACCAAGTGTCAGAATAGAATTTAAGGAACAACTGAAAAAAATCAGGTCGTGTAATAAGGTGAGCCATCCAGTACTACCAACCGAAGTTCAGACAATGTTAGTAAGTATTTAGTACTTGTATGTGATACGAGTAGCTTCATACTCGTATAGAGCAATCTGACCTTTAAGATGTTGATTGGATTATTTTTAAAGCATATTTTTAAGTACTAGAGGTTCCGCAGTAGTCGAAATTCGACTATAATTAATTGGAATTGTAAGTTTGTACACTATTATGATTGTATTCTATAGTTCTATAATCACAAATTTCGCCAAGGCTACACTATAAAAAATATGATTAAAGACAAACAATATTTAAACTATTCTCAATTTGACAACAGACAAAAGTTTGACAATAAATATTATGCATGCGTGTGTGCGTCAAATACATGGTATGTAGTGTGTGTAATGTTTTCTTTATTGATTTAATGTCTCTTTAAGGCATTATTTTAAAAAAATATTAGCATCGTGCACTTCTTCTCGATATTCTCTATAAGTGTGGAAAATTTCAGACTCCTCCATCCGCGCTATTTTCGTAAAAAGGGATACAAAGTTTTTGCTTCACGTATTAATATTATTATAATAGATTATGACACATTTTCCCTTTTACCAAATAGTAGGAATGTTTATCAAATAAGTTCCCAAATAGTGAATTTAGACACTAAGTAACATATTTGGAGTTTACAAAGTTGACGATCGCTAGAACAGTTTCTTACTTAAGAACGTGAAGTTCGAGACGATAAACTTATCATAATCGTGACAAAACCCAGTTTAACGTTGCCATGATACCATGAATTTCGCACCAAACTGAATGACTAAGCATTACAATATCCGTAATTTTGGTTAAGTAATAAGAACCGTGAATAATGAAACCAACATTTGACGTTACATTTGACCAATCTAACCTTTTCAGTGTTCGAAATGTTTTAGTTAATTAATTTTACCGCTATCAAAACGATGAATTAATAATTATGTATGGCGTCTTGTGAGTCCGCACGAGGAGGTATCACCTATTTAACCATTTTTGCAGTTACGCATTTCGGTTTAAACAATGAGACAAAATATATATGTACAAGACTATTGAGACTTAGCATTCATATCTCAAGGTGGTTGGCGACATCATCATACTGATGATGATGAAGATTCCGTCGTCTATGGCCTTCAGACGGAATCACGACGGAATCTTCACCTGGACAAGTCTTCTTAGGTTTCTCACTAAACTCCTCTTAAACGCTCGTACCGATTTGGATAACTTTTTTGTTAATTGATATACAACTGTATCCAATGGATTCAGTTAGTTTGGAATTCAAATTATTATTTCAGACCAGGACAGCTACCACCAGGTCCACTAGTGTAGTATGTGGTTAATTTGCATTTTTCTATTACACTAATTCGTTGATCGGGCTCAAGTCCCATCTGTTTTTAACTGAGTAACAGAGACATCACAATGTGAATACCATTTTAAAACACTAAGCTGAAATCACTTTTTTTTTATAACGCTGTCCTTTCAAATCATCTGCTTCAAGGTTGCCGTTATGTAGGTCTAATCAAGTCCTTAGTATGGAAGTAGGAAGTAAAATTTTATAACATAAATTTTAAATAGGTAGGTACCTATCATTTAATGTAATAAGCTGTATTAGCTCTAGTAAGTGAATAATATATTTCAAATGCAACCTATTTTCTTAATCACAGAATCGAATGGTCGTTATTTATTTCACGGCTAATTCTAAATCGATACTTGATGTTAAACACAATAATAAAATTGTATTCTTTAATGATTTCTTTAAGGTTAGAGAGTATAGTCCAGCTGCGTGGATCCCACACTCAAGGCCAGTGTTCAATATTTCCCGGTGCCCACCCCCACACTCAAACGTCAAACTTGACATTAATTAATATAATTACAGCTGTTATTGTTTATTTGTGTCTAATCTATGTCGGTTACGCATAGTGCTTGACTACCTCGTATATTTATTAAATATTTCATTAAGTAATGGAGATCTACTAGTCTACATTCTAGTATAAAAGGTTACATTATGGTCTTTCTCAAATATAAAGTTTATAGGTACATACTTCAGAGTAACTTCTTAAGGATTAATAACTTACGATTGATATTACAGCCCGTCCTCTTGTTTTTTTTCTTCTACGTATTCTAGTAACATCGAGGGGTTATTCTAGATTCACCGAACTAGTAGGTGAGCTCGCGGGGCTCAAACCTGACGTTGTTGCTAACATGAACCCTAGCAAGAGCCGTGCTTTGCAGAATCTACCAACGGATCGGAACCGCGACCCAATGAGTTTCTCGCCGAATCTTGTGTCTGTGGGTTAATTTACTCGCCGAGCTCTTCGTCGCAAGCGACGGACGATGTCCGGTGCTTGGGGTACCTAAAAGCAACTTTAGTGGATCAGGAGGATCCGAAATGACGTGACCTCGTGTACTTGGAATGGAATAGAATAGAAAAAGATTTTAAACGAACCGCTTGATACTATTGTCTAGTTGTATTTCTTATATATACTCAGAGCTATTAAAGAGAAATCCTGGTGCGCCATGTGATTTTTACAAATACGTACCTAAGTTCTTTATATCCCAGGAGTACTATTTTTAGACGCAATTTTAGGCGTCTTATAAACCCGCAAAGGTGTGTACCAAGATCTTGCAAATTTCTGCCGCGAAACAGTCACGGGTACAGCGAATATACCATACAATTAAGAATTTGATCTCGTGTTTCAAGGTAGGTGACGACATTCATGTTTTGATCTCTATGGGCTCATTCGCTTTTCCACACAAAATCTTATCACAACAGCTAAATGGTTCACGTAAGTTTTATTATTATTTACTAGCTGAGTCCCGCGATGTTACCCGCGGTTATTATCGGACCGTGGGTGACGCTGCGGGGCGAAGACAGTCTAAAAAAAGTAGCCTAAGTTACTCCTTATATCATCAGCTACCTATCTATGAAATTCCCGTTAAAATCGGTCAGCCGTTCCAGAGATTAGCTGGAACAGACAGACAGACAAACAAAAATTGTAAAAAATGAGCTCACGGGGCTCAAACCTGACGATGTTGCTAACACGAACCCTAGCAAGAGCCGTGCTTCGCAGAATCTACCACCGGATCGGAAACGCGACCCACTGAGAAGATCCGGCGAGAAACTCAGTGGGCTGTGTCTGAGAGTTAACGGTTATTTCAATATTACAAACAGACACTCCAATTTTATTGATATGTATAGATTATTTTACTTTTACTAATTATAATAAAACTTACGCATTTACTTAGCTGTTATTAACATTGTTAAAGTTAGTTGGTTATGTAGTTAGTAAACTAGAAAAATCTAGTCAGGCCCCGCCTTTAGTGTTGCTGAATAAAAAAAAATGCTAACAACTTCACGGGCTCCACACATAGTTGTAGTGCTCGTATAACCTTAGCGAATTTGCAGGTGCTAAGTTGACAGTTTTTTGTAGTCAGATAAACGCGCGAACGTTATGTCACGAGGTCAATGCCACGCGTTCTTGTGTGACGCGATCGAACCAACTTCGCTTTAGATTGCGGGTTCATAATAATAAAGCTCGCTAAAAAACTATGTACAGTTAAGAATTGGTTTAGCAAATAATGACTTTATCGCGTAAAAATTAAGATACGTATTCATTTTTCGTCCTTTGATATACTCATTCTAAGGCCCAAGAATAACTCACCTCTCGCCAAATGTGATTGGTGACAACGGCTTCAGAAAGATTTCTCTGCCTGGTTGAATCACACCTGTTGAATAAAAAGCAATTTGTTTTAAATAATTAAAGGCAAAAAGGCAAAAACGGGCAAAGTGTTTGTAGAATTCCATTTCATATTTATAGCCACAAAATACTTAATTGGAGCCTGTTAGTGATACATTGCAATTATGATATCGACTTCATGAGGGTGATTTATTATTATTATTTTATTGCTTAAATAGGTGGATAAGCTCACGGCCCACCTGTGTTAAGTAGTTACTGGAGCTCATAGACATCTACAGCGTAAATGCCACCACCCACCCTATGACATGAGTTCTAAAGTCTCAGTTTTAACAGTACAACGGCTGCCCTACCCTTCAAACTGAACCGCATTACGGCTTCACGGCAGAAATAGGCAGGGTGGTTTTACCTTCCCGCGCGGACTCACAAGACGTCCTACCGCCAGTGGCAGCATTATCGTTGATGTTCTATGCATTGCTGTTTAAAGGCTCCCGTGGCTACTTAACTTACTACATCGACCGTGTGCTGGTTCACTTATCTACGCAATAAATAAAACATTGGGAAAAATGGGAATTAAAAAAAAGAAAAAAACAATTAGTCAATGGGATTCTAACTATACACATGTATGGTATTGGTCACGGAATAGATAAATAAGGTAATAGGATAAATAAACTTATCTATTCCGTGGTATTGGTTACTTTTATAGAACTCACTAAACAACGTAGGTAAGTAGGTAGATGACGATTCGTATAGTTATGTAACTTTAAGATTACGAATAGAAAATTTCAAAATTTTGCATCGCGGAAATCCTTCGTGAAAATGCTTGAAGCATATAATTCCTAACAAACATTAGTAGGTATCATGCGATTTAAGCTCCGGCATAGTCGTGTCACTGAATTTAGTAGCACTTCGATCGCCAAACAATTGCGAATTTGACATCCACACCCCCCGCCCCTGCCTGAACCTTTCAATATGTCTATTCTTTGAACAAAGTCTGTGTCCAATATTGAACGTGTTTCATCTGTGTTCTCGGGTGCATCAGAAGTCGGGTCATTAGTGTGTATGAACTGAATGTACTGACCCGGCAAGGGGGCAGAGTCCGGCAGCGGTCTGAGACGGCGCGGAGGGGGTGGTCCCACGGGGGGCGGCGTGGACCTCGCACGTCGCCGCACGGGTACCGGCAACTGTGAAGTCCTGAATAATAACCCATAGTATAGTCTATGAGGATAAATTATTATTATTTATTACATAATATATATTATTTATTTATTTGGCACCTATTTGAGAACTGGCGTCAATGAAAGACCCACCTAGCCACTGTTTTGGCTATTTCTGCGACGAAGTTGAGATAGCTTTCAGTAACTATATAATACCAGCCAGCCGTGAGTTAATGTTAACCTTCAACAAAAACAGCCTAGGAAATTGGACCTATTATAAGTTTACAGGGTATTTCCTGATTCGATGACAGCATTCCCGAAATGACGACCTTATATTTCAAGTTAGTATATAATTTTCGTTAGCCCCATTTTTACCTGACACGTCGGTACCTCGTTAAACATGAATAAAAACGATATTTAGAAGTTGTTGAAAATGTTTTCAAATATTTATTTCATGTAGGGGAGACCGGGGCAAGATGAAGTTCGGGGCAGGACGGGAAGTAAGCTTGTATCCATGAATGGTAATCGTGTTCGGACCGGTAACAGCGCCATTTGCACGAAATTCAGACTGCGCAAGTGCGTCCGAGCAAAGCGCACGTGTTGGATCTCGTTTTTGCGTTGTATAGGAAAAAAACTGATTTTGCAAGTGTTTTATCCGGTTTTTGATTAAGAAACTGATGTGCAGGCATGTAAGTACTTGAATTAATATAATGTTTTAATCCTCAGCGTTTTGTAGTACTATAACACTTTAAATTCAGATTAGGTTTTTGCGCCGGTAAGATTTAATATTAGAATTGCTTCTACTTATTTGACTACAGTGGGTCGGGGCACAATGATCGGGGCATAACGGGATACTATCCCGTTTTGCCCCTTCCTTGTGGTTTAAATAATACCTTCTGTGTACCTACTTACCTATCGATAGTATTGCAACCTGGTTTTGCAAGCGTCCATAGGCTACGGTAACCGCTTTCCATCAGGCGAACTGTAAGCTTCTTGTAACATATTGTTGTAACTTCTACATTAGCAAGATATATCGTTGCTTTTCTCATAAAGTTTTTTTCTCAGATACAATGGTTCGGAACTATAAACGAAAAACAGATCGTGGCAAATGGGACCCTGAAGTTCTGGGTCTTATGGGTTCTTAATAACAAGATGGGGCTTCCTCGAGCCTCTGCTACATATAATGTTCCGCCGCCGTGTAAGAAAAGCTCGTGATACTGTGGATGACGACACTGATTCCGGTAACGACTAAGTATGGGAAAAAGCATTTGTGACGATTCAAAACTGTTTTTACAGCAAAACAAGAAGATGAGTTGGCGCAATGTGTGAAATCTATGGAAGCACGGTTAACAGGAAAATAACTTCGTGTAATAAGCTTATCAGTTGGCTCAGCGAAATCATATAGATAGCACACTTAATGAAGAAACTGGCATGGCAGGAGAAGATTGGCCCAGAACCGACATCAGCCGCAAGAGCTATGCATAGCATAGCCATAGAACGTATGTCCCACCCATGTACAATATACGCTCGGAAGCAGATGCGAGATGAACTTTTGAATGAACGGAAGCGGATGAAGACTGATGGACAGAAGACTTAAAAAGATAAAAAACGAATACATAAACTTGGAAATAAGAAGATAAAAAGGACTGAAAACAAGCGTCAAGCTAAAAGACTCGCCAAAGAAATCGAATCGGAATATAGTTCATTTTATGAGGAGGACGGTGACTGGGCCTGCGTCTATTGTGGTTACTTATACTAAGAGTCAACAGAGGGTTGAGCTATCTGCAGTATTTGCCATGGTTAGGCACACGATTCCTGTGCCGGAGTAGATGAAGAAGACGACGAGGCACACATTTGTGAACGCTGTCTGCCCGATTAAAATACGTACTCCTTTTGCCCCGTAGCATTTCCCGTCTTACCCCGTCCTTGGGGCAAGACGGGAAATTCGCCTCATTATCGTTAATCATTATTTGTCAAAAAAGTTCTGTGATTTTGCATGATAAAATTATTAATTTTAAGAGACAAATGTATAAGTGTTACTTGTTTTCTTAAAGAATTTAATTAAAGAGTATAATTGTCTTTGTACAGCGAGTTTTGTCTTAGCTATCTCATCTTGCCACGGTCTCCCCTACTACTTTGGTAGCCAACCATAGTAATTTAGCACATTTTGTCATCATCACTTATATCGCTAACTAATTACTATCGTGTTTTTACAAAGCAAGGTCTTTCGAAAATTGTTGCAGTTACAAAAAGTTACCTTGATGCAATTACCAATAACATTATAGTGTCTGAAAAAAGGGTCATCTGTCCATTTACCAGGAGGATACCCTTACTGCAGAAGAACTCGCCACTATACACGTAGGATGATGATTGGGCAGTTGCTGTTCGTTAGTCTCGCTAAAACTCGAGAACGGCTGGACCGATTTGGCTAATTTTGGTCTTGAATTATTTATGGAAGTCCAGGGAAGGTTTAAAAGGTAGATAAATATGAAAATGCTCGGAATTTAATAAAAATTACAATTTTGTTTTTCCTTTGATATGTCCTCCGTCGGACGGATTCCTTTTGTTTGTTTTAAGTTTATTTTATACAAAAGTTTAGGTCTTTTATTTATCGATTGAGGCACTACGAAGTCTGCCGGGTCAGCTAGTATAAAATATTTTTTAATACATCAATGGCCCCTAAACTAAGTTTAAGATATGTTAATCCACAACAAGGAATGTATGTACCTACATCCATTCTAAGTACAAAGGGAGCTTGAGTTATTGAATAAGAAATGGCATAAAATACCTGGTTATGTAACTTGGCTTTATATTTTCTACAGGTCTGCTGAGACGTTCGCGAAGCTGTTTGGAAAAAAGGATTACATGTGAATTGACTGTTTGGCCCAAGGTCTTGTGTTTGATGCTAACAGCGGACAAACAATCGTATTACAAACAGGCTTGTTTTCTTATTGTCCGGGTGTTAAATATCTATATAATTATGTTTTATTTTAACGTAATTAAATACATATTTCTCTCATCGCAAAACTTCGCCAAGGCTACATTATAGGCAAATAATATTGAAGACAAACAATATTAATCTATTCTCAATTTGACCAAAGACTTTAACAATAAATAAAAGAGTATATATGCGTGTGTGTATTTGACCATGGTAGTGTGTGTAATGTTTATCCTTTTATTTTAATGTATTCTTTATGCATAATTTTGAAAAGATATTAGCATTCTCCACTCCGTCTCTATATTTTCTATAAGCGTGGAAAATTTCATACGCCTCTGTCCGCGCAATTTTCGTAAAAAGGGAACAAAGTATTAATGAACAGATACAAGAAATATTAGGGGCCAAACGACCGTGTGTGATTTGTGTCTGATTAATTATTTATTTATTTGCATAGAAGGATCAAATAAAAAGCATCGGAATGGTGATTCTCATAGCAAAGAGAAATGATTTTGCTCGATAGAAGTTATTGCGATTAAGACATGTAGACAAGTGATGTAACATAACAAACTCAAAGATAAATGTAAAATCTAGTTTGATGTTTTTGAATATTGGAACTTGGGCTTCTTTTTGTGTGGTTTAAATATTTTTATATTTGCCTTTCGACAAAAGATGTCAGCTCTGGTTGTGCCAGCCAGTCTTCTCCGCACGGCAGATAGTACAGCGGCAGGACCTGCCGCCCTCGCCAAACACAACGTCGCTCTTAGCTGAGCACTCTGCACTCGGTCAGAGTCTCCTGTCACCTATAGGAAATTTTTAGTGTTTTAATTTCTCCAAATCTAATTAGATACGTTAGATACATTTTCGTGAAGGATCGTGCAATGGAACAGGTGAATGAAGTTAGCCCCTCAAAAAATTTTTTTTTTCCGATTTTATACTTATTTTCTATTAATTTGTTTGTTCATCATTTGTTCATGATTGTTCACTGTTAATAATTGTTTGTTCTGCATTTATTTATTTAAAAAAAATATTTAAAAATATACCTACAAGTTAGCCCCTCTAATGCAATTTTTAATATTTTATCATCCTTAATGACTCGTAAATATTCATTTTCGATTGTTCTTATACAAAACACGTTTGTTCTCTTTCGAAATTACTCGTTTTTTGTTTAATTTACTATTTTTATTAGTTGAATAAATGTATGCAAAATATGTGTACTGCGCATGCGTCAACTATAATGCCTAAACCCCTCCGACCGCGTCCGACAATCTCGCTTTAGCGATCGACTTCTTTCAGTCGATCAACTTTGAGCGCGTTAACGCTTTGGGCGACGCCATTCGCGCTGCCTCCACTGCACAACACTTTATCGCCGTTGTGCAAGAATACGCCGACGTATACGCGTCATTAAATACGTACGTCCTCCCCTCACTCCGCCGGTAATCAATGGNCGGGTCGCGATTCCGATCCGGTAGTAGATTCATTCGCGAAACAATTGCTCTTGAGTTGTTAGGTCTCCTTCGGAGGCGCTCGGGCAGTTGTTAGCAAATCCCACCCCTCCTGGCTGAGCCTTTGCTCGCCCACCTGTCCTGGTGAAACTGGAAAGGCCTTCGGGCCACCAGTAATCCTTCAATCATAAAAAAAAAAAAAAAAAAAATATAATGCCTAAACTTTCTACGCGGTTTTAATCGTGAAAAAAAAACAAATATAAATCCTGAAGGAGCAATTAATTAGTAAACAGTTTAATTAAAAAAAAAAAAAAAAAAATGAAATAATGTGCATTGGCGTTAAGTTAGACCAAATACATTTTTTCCATCCTCTTACTTGTAGTACTTAAATGTACTATTTCATTGGAAATTATTCAGTTGTCACACTTGTTACAATACTGATCAGAAATTATCCATTCTACCGAAGCATCTATGCTATCTCAATTACTCAGATACGTTGTCTTCCGAACGCGAAATGTTGAATATTAATATCAGGAGATTACTCAATTAGAAGTCGTCATGCATTGCAATGCATGCATTAGGCCAATAATGCATTCGTATCTTGCGATGCAATGGTGTTCAATTATTATTTCAAGGTAGGTGGCGGCATTTACGTTGTAGAGGTGTAGGGGTTCCGGTAACCACTTAATATCAGGTGGACCGTGAGCTCGTCCACCCACCTAATCAATAAAAAAAAGAACTTCAATCATGGCCCAATGCTATTATTGATTATTAATTATATCAGAGTTTTAATGATGCTCTCACTTACGCCAATCATGGACGGATCAAATATAAGGTCGACTAAGTGATGCAAGGCTAGTCGCTGGAGCATGGCATGTGGAAGAGCAGACGGCAGCGGCTCCCTGGCCATCCTGGCGACGAGGACGGGCAGCAGGTGTCGCGCGCAGTCGTTACTGGCTGCCCGAACTAAAGCACACACGGCACCTTCTGCGGGAGCTTTAGCGGCTGACACCTGTGTGGCGCAAAGTTACTGTCCACAAGAACTATGGACGTATATGTTTATAAAATCTAGATTGAATAGAAAAAGTTCTAAACAGGTAGGTACAAATCCGATTAGGTTTTGAATTTATCCTAAAGGGTAATGCATGCGGAAAAGGTGCACATCCCTGATTCGCCGGGTCCGGGTCAGCCCTAACAGCATCCTGAAGGCAGTAACAGACCGTTATGACTGCTGGTACTTGAACCATTGTACCATGTTTCACTTGCGGACTAAATAATAATAATGGTTGGTTGGAAGTAAGTATCAGTTGAATGGAATATTTGAAATGTATTCAACTGATAATTATTTTTAATAATTGTATCTTTTTTATTTGATTGGTTTTGTTAATTTTAAGTTTGTTTCAAGGATATGTATCCACATGGACTTGCTGTCTGAAATAAAATAAATCATTTATTCATTCATTCAATGCGCGCGGTACATTCGTATCGAGCGATGCGGCTGGGTCGGTGTTCGATACATGGTGCTTAGTGTGAACTTTGTCTGCTTCAACCTAACCCATGCATCAGCCCGCTGAGTTTCTCGCCGGATCTTCTCGGCGTGTCGCGATTCCGTTCCGGTAGTAGATTCATTCGGGAAGCAATTGCTCTTGAGTTGTTAAGTCCCCTTTGGAGGCGCTCGGGCAGCTATTAGCAAATCCCACCCCTCCTGGCTGAGCCTTTGCGCGCCCACTTTTCCTGGTGAAACTAGAAAGGCCTCTGGGCCACCAGTAATACCTCATTCATAAAAAAAAAACTTTGACTGCTTACCGCGTCGCTAAGAGCCCACATGTGTTGCACCAGCGATTTCGCGGCAGGCTCAACTCGTCTTACATTCTCCGGATCTAGCAGAGCACTGTGGAGTTGATCCGCCGCTTTCACTGCTGCTATCCAGTTTGCCTAATTAATCAAACACACAATCTGTATATCGTATGGTATTTCACTCCTGGGCGTATTCTTCAACTTTTACTTAACTAGAATACTGACCGTATTGTGTAGTTGATCGGAAACATATTGAGGTATAATATTCAAATCCTCCCAGTCGTAATGTGGCTGAAGTGGCGTTAAAGGTTTTGGAGATAACAGGTCTTCGTCAGCATGAGAAGATGATAACAGATTTAGGATGAATCTGTACACAAACAGGAAATCATAACATACAAGAGGTAACGAGAAAATTATGAACGGATACACTGCATATTTCGTTAAAATATATCTTCTAGTAAATCCAAGAGAGTGTGACAATTAGGTATATATTTGATGAGTGCTCGTAGTAAAAGAATAATATTATTAATAAATTAGAATAAATAAAGAATAGTATTATACAAATTTTGGTTAATAAATTTAAATAACTAGCTTTTGCCCGCGACTCCGTCCGCGTGGAATAGTTACTTTGGCATAACGTAAAATTTTACCCCCCACATCATTTACGTAGAAAGTGAAAATATTTTGAAACATTCCTTATTGGTGCTCCACTTGTATGTGTCTCATGATGTTATATAGTCTTCCTCAATAAATGGGCTATCTAACACTGAAAGAATTTTTAAAATCGGACCAGTAGGTAGTTCCTGAGATTAGCGCGTTCAAACAAACAAACTCTTCAGCTTTATAATATTAGTATAGATTAGATAATTGTTTAAGTTATTAATACATTATTATTTAAGTTCGAGCCGATAATTGAAAAGGGCTAAGATGGCCTTAAAGCCGCCACCGTCAATGTCCTTGGCAGCGGGCAATGTCGGTACAATGCTTACAGGGTGCCAGCCGTGAACTTGATCACAGTCTTCACATTTCGTGCGTCAAGTCGACTTTGATTCATTATAATGATTCCTTTTTTTTCACAATTATGTCTGCTACTTTTATTATGATTTAATAAAGCATTTCAAAACGATTTTATGTAGGTACGTATACGTGAAATATGTAGTGAAATGTATGTCTATTTGAAAAACAAAAACAGATTGACGGTTTTTTCTATTAAACTGTTTTGTTTTTGATTTAGATAATAATGATGGACAACGAGCAACGAAATTAGTATTTCGGTTAATGCTGTTAATAACTTTTCCCCTTATCTATTCGTTGGTACCCCCTTAGGCTACAATATGTACCGTAAAGGTAAGTGAACCCACGGGCTCAACCTGAGAGAATTTGTTAGCACTGACCCTAGCAAGAACAGTGGTTCGCGGAATCTACCACCGGATCGGAATCGCGACTTAGTGAGAAGATTCAGCGAGGAACTCAGTGGGTTGGAGTAATTACTATTATTGAAACATTTACTTCAAATGGCTTAGTATAGATTAGTCCACTTTATTCCAATCGATTGAGCGACTGTAATACATATTTTCGTAGTGGACTCGTATCGAAGACACGTCCTGCAATTATGCTGTAGTGTAAACCACTCAGCCCCTGCCCCTGCCCCTTCAGGCACCAAATTTTCTCATTAATCGTGTGTCTAATATAACAATATAATATAACAACATTATAATAAAAGTTTAGGGACGTTTTATGTTTTTTATGAATCTACACAGGTTGAAATGTCCTTCAAGACCATTGTTGCCGCTCAAATGATGGATCATAATAGTAATTGACGAAATTTCAATCGAACTTTTCAAGGTAGGTTGCATTCATTTTCTCATAGCTATTGGTAACCAGGGGTGCGATATCGGCAGTCCCATACTATTTACACAATTCATCTACGCCACTAAAACACTTGACCTATAGGAGATCCGCAGCTACGAGAATGTATCAATTTCAGTTTTTATACTTAAAATTATGTTTTATTAAATTTTATGTTACATGAAGTGTATTTTAAGTGCTCAAGTCAATAAGCTTTTTTTGTTGTATTATTTTAGTTGTCATAGAAAAATTGGTTGATTTCAAATAATAAAAAAAATCTGGAAACTATCCCTAATACAATAAAAAATGTATATATTTTTTTTTATTAATGTATTTTGTCTACAATTTTTTAGACTACTACTTTGTTCCAAATTTTGTTGCTTACCCGTTCTGTTCCAGAAAAACTTGTGTCTGTTGTCGCCTCGGAGACACCACGGGACTCCGTTGTAAATTATGGAGCACCTCCACTTCCCTATGTGTTCCCACAGGACTGGGAACTTTTTCCGGAGAATGTATCTCTGAGAGTGTTAAAGCAAACCCAGAATTTTCTTTGGTTTTTCCGTCAACATCGTTCTTCGTTTTAAAATAATCGTACAACTCGCTCAAAGACTTCGATTTTAACTTCGACTTGTTGTAATTAGATAAGTTTTTATTGGTATTTGTGTTCTGAATCACAGGCAGTGGAATGCCACTTCTTTTTGTTTGTTTTTTTTGTGAATTTTCCAATGATTCACGATTAATATCTTTCGTCTTGGTATCAATGGTCCTAGTTGAAATTACTTCAACATTATTAGTTTCTGTGATGGCTCGATTATTTTTGTGGTCGTCATCGGTGGTCGTATTTTCACTGTCGGGAGTTCTAATTTTCACTACTTCACCACCAAACCGTACTCTTTTAACTACCACGTCGGTGTCTTCGGAATCTCCGTCGCTGTACCTTAGCATATTCATGTCGGAGCTATCGTAATCCTCCTCACTCACTGTGTTCAGGTCAGACTCAGTCTCGTTTTCTTCGAGGACGGTCATCGTGATCGCAGTATCGGAGTCGAATTTTATTTCAGTCTCGATAATAACTTTAGCGAAGTTGTTATTGTAGAAAGACATTCTCGCAAAAGAGTCGTCCGAAGAGGACTCTGCAGATATCCTCAAAGGAGTAGGTACAGTTTTGTTAGACACGTGATTTAATTTAAACGACTGCTGGTTATTGTTATCCCTGAAAATGTTTTTCCTTGGCGCGTAGTACACATCCAACGAATCTTCATCGTAAGTTTCGCAGAGTATGCGAAATTTCTCATGTACTCTACGGTCTAATTTTGACAAGCACATCATGTAATCCCGTTGCCCGCAGACTCTTCTCAATTTGATCAAGGATCGTTGAGCCACATCAGCGTGTACAGAATCAAATAATTTTTCGCCTAAAGTTTGAAAAATGGGAAATATATCTAAAGAATGATTTCTTCGTTTTAATATTCCTATCAAGGAAGGTATCGATAATATTAATCCGGTCACGACATTTAACTTCATTTCAATGTTTGCCGAATGTGGCCTGATGTTCTGGTGCGAGCATTTGTCCATTATAGCCTGGGCAGCGCATTCCGAGTCTTCACAATGAGTGCAGAACACTTTCAAAGCGTCGAGCGCGGCTTTCCGAACGTTCGGCGAACTATGGCCCAAATTGTCGACCACTTGATCGAAGGGAAACGCCAGAGCATTCCCGGACAGCGACAGTAGATCGGCAAGCACCCTCAGTGCGTGCAATCGGACTTCCCATTCTGGGTGGGTGAGTCTATCCCTTATGGCGATATACAGGAGCTCGACGTCCAAATCCGGTGGTAGCGCTCTGGCTCGCAAAACGCGGTCCCAAAGAGGCGCCAAAGGCGGTGGCGGTGTTTCGGGTAGTTGCATGGCGCCGGAATGAGCCGCGGCGACAGCTCGCGTGCCCGGCCAGGGCGCCTAGCGCCACACAACTGGGTTAATGATCGGACGGTAAGCCACGCCGCTCCTGACCAATCGATGAAAGTACACACCTTCGCATAAAGAGACTACGTGTCGTCTACATAGCCTCTACGATCAACAATTACGTGAATATACGGTAATTAACATACTACGACGAACTTATTTACATATTACGTGGGCGTTTTATTACACTACCTACTTTGAAATGTACTTAGGTGAGACTTGATTCCAAGAAGAGATTCATTGAAACAATCATGTTCTTGAGACTTTTTAGCGACGTACCGTATACTGTGGTTTCTACTCAACTGCGTCTGCTAATGTCGTTCGTGTAAGAATTAATCATGGAACATCGCAGATTTGCGGAGCTTTATTTAAAAATTAGAAAGACAGTCCGTTTATGGTAATTAAAAACATGACAATAATAACACAGTATGGTAGGGAAGTGTGAATACACAATTTTAATGAAATCCAAATAAATAATTATGCAACTTATTAATTAGAAAATTTCGTAAAAACGAAAATGTTCTTTGAGAAATCCCTAAACTAACATTCATCGTCAAACCACGTTAATTTCCCTTCGTAAATGTTTCTCGAAGTAGAAACCCTGTAGACGACAGTTAACCCAAATAACTAAATTCTAATTACGGAATCGAGCGATAACTTCTAGCTAGCCTCTATACAGGTTGATACGTATCAAAATTCATAAACCTACATTATAATGGTATGATTTAATGTATTATAATATCCAGCTTAAAATCTACGACTATTTTTAGGTACTCCATTAAAAAATTAAAGCCGTGTATGAAGAATTGCTAAGATGTATGTGTTTTATTTTAGCGTTTACGTATATAAAACAAATTTAAAGAAACTCGTTAAGCGTTCCAGATTGAAGTGTAGAATAAGCTTTATTTCAGTACAGAGGCGGGTGATTCATGTCGTGTCATCAATGAGGGCCAATGGTCACGATCGGGCAGAGCAAGGACTCGTTAGCGGTCTACACCCAAAAAGGTGAGTATTTAAAGCATAGTTCTCTCGCTCTAACAAAACAAATTGCCGAGAGTTGCTGTATTTACAACATGTTTGATTCGTTAATAACTATAAAATACTTACTGTTTCCAAATTCCGTTCCAATTTCCAATCCAAAAAATAAATCCATTAACACACTTTCTAACCTTTTTGCATGGCTGACGCACAAACCGTGCAGGCCAAGAAATGGGAGAAAAAAAAACTCATGTATCATCGGTAAGTCTTACTTTTTTTTATTGCTTAGATGGGTGGACGAGCTCACAGCCCACCTGGTGTTAAGTGGTTACTGGAGCCCATAGACATCTACGACGTAAATGCGACACCCACCTTGAGATATAAGTTCTAAGGTCTCAATATGCTCGTAGTTACAACGACTGCCCCACCCTTCAAACCGAAACGCATTACTGCTTCACGGCAAAAATAAGCAGGGCGGTGGTACCTACTCGTGCGAACTCACAAGAGGTCCTACCATCAGTAATTACGCAAATTATAATTTTGCGGGTTTTATTTTTATTACACGATGTTATTCCTTCATCGTGGAAGTCAATCGAGAACTTAATAACGTTTCTTATTGCTTAGACCACGGAAACTGGCTCATGACTCACTTCATGTTGATTGGTTAACGGAGCATCTATCGTCAACAATGTAGATGTCGTCACTGACTTTGAGATATGAGTGCCTCAGCCCTCAGTTATATAGTACAAATCGGATGTTGGAACAGCTTCGCGACAGAATAGGCAGCGTGGTGGTGCCTACACTTGTGGGCTCACAAGATGCCCTACCATCACGCCTTCAGCTCTAACACTAGGAGCAGGCTTAGGGACCCCGGTAACCATATTCATCGAACTCGACAAAGAGGTCGACGTGCAACCTAAACCATGCATCAGCCGGCTGAGTTTCTCCCCAGACCTTCTCAGCGGGGCGCGATTCCAATCCGGTAGTAGTAGATTCATTCACGAAGCGGCAGTCTCTCGGTAGAACTCGGGCAGTTGTTAACAAATCCCACTCCTCCTGGCTGAGCCTTTGCTCGCCCACCTGTCCTAGTGAAACTGGAAAGGCCTTCGGGCCACCAGTAATCTTTCAATCATAAAAAAAGAGATGCCCTACCACTAACCAACGCACAAAGAGACGATGAATTGGTATGTACGTATGAGCTCCGTCCATAGATAATGCACTTATTAATTAGTTCTATTGTTAATACACATACTTAATAATTAGATATTAAATAAAAAAATATCTAGTGTATGTTTTATTTAAGATATCAGTTTTATTATGACTGAAATAGGTTATTCGTCTGTTAATGTCACTTGTGCACACAGAAATTGAAATAGTGAGGAAAAAACTTATCCTTTATATCATGTGGAGTATATACACCTTTACTCGTAGTATTAGGTGCTGTTGCGAAACATTAGTTAAACTCAAGTTTCATGTAACAAAACGCCTTTTATACGATAAACCTATTCAATAAACTAAGTTGACCTCGATTGTACAAAGGGTTGTAAAATGTATACTTGTAATTTCTGAAGGTTATTTTATCTCAAGGTCGTCTTTGTAAATAAATCCTTGGCCTGTCAGTTTCCCCGAAATTAAATTATGGTAGCCTAAGGCGAAAAAAATGATCGCTATCTAAGTTGATCTAGGTTATTATAAAGATCACCAGGAGGACGGGAGGACGCGTCGGTGGCTGCGGCAACCGGGTCGGCGGTGTATCGCGTTCCGACTCGGCAGGCTGGTTCTGGCCCAGCGGGGTATCCCGGAACACCAGCCGCCGCCGCGCCGTACCGCGGAGACCGGCGTCGTTGGTCGTCGCCTCGACGACCCGTCGGTCAGGCGTCCTCGGGGTTGCGCCGCGTGTCTGGTTGTAGTGTTGACCGCGGGAACCCCCTTACTCTGACCGGGTTCTGACTCCGGACGGAGATCGGACGTCGAGTGTAAGAGTGCAGGGGAGTCGTTTAGTGCGGTAGAGCCCTAAAATTCCTTGGGTCCGCAGTCTGCTCCCAACACCTTGCAGATCGTCAAGTCCCACATACCCCGCGCGCGACCTCGCGGAAGGTTCGGCCCTGGCCCAAAAAAAAGGTTATTATAAAAGATAGAAAGAAAAACATTGACGCATAGGAACACTCAGTTTGGACAGAAGATAAATATGCTAAAAGCGAGTATGAAACCTACCATTCTGCTTTTCATTTCCCTGCATGGTGTTTCCTGAATGCTAGTATATGTTTTTCTTCAAACGTGACTTACTGACGTCCACGAGCGACAGTAACCGCTCATCTTTAAATGTGCCGTATGCTCATGTTGATAATAAGGTAATAAAATTGTGGGGGAAAATTAATTAAATTATCGAATCAAAACGCATTTTATATTATATTATTCTTACAAAGGACGTTTTTATTTACCAGTAAAAAAACTGTAATCCTCCTCAGCTGTATCTCAAACAGACGCTGATTGTCCTTTTATTGTTTTCAAAGGTAAAATCCCCTAATTTTATCTTCGTTTACGCCTTCGACTTTTTTGAAATGGGTGCTTTTGAAATGGGTGCAGTGCCATGAAAGCTGCTGTGTGACATAAGGATTCTATTTATATATATATTGGTATTAATTAGCAACACTGAAACGACGATGGCGAGACCCATCAGTTCACAGATAACTTGGTGACACTGTAGTCATATAATTATCTATCGGTTATTTAATAATTAATGTATATTTTTACGTGTTGCTTTAAATATTCATAAATTATTTACTTATCAATTTATTTATTATTTAAATTATTTTTATGGTATTATTATTATTATTATTAGTAGTTATTACGTAAAAATCTATTCTATTTTCAACTGTCTGAGATCAATTAATCTGTGTGATTCCATTGAAAATCGATTTTCTTTGGGAAATAAAATTGATTCTTCGATAAAGTGATTTAAGATTGTAATCCCTACACAACGTAGTGATACCAGATGCGCTATAATTACAATTACAGTAGATTCACTGTATTATTACTGCTATTACTGTTTACTATATTGTAAAAATACTGTAACGAATTTCTTGTCAAAAAAACTGGTTAAAACAAAACACATTGCGACTAAAGCACGTGAGCTTAAGCAATAATAGGGAAATGTGTTTGACACTGGCTCCATCTTTGCACTAGCGACGCATTTAAATATTGAATGTATTTTTAAAACATACGGCACGGTGAATAATTACTGAAAAAATGCTGTATTTGCCTAGAATATCTTCTACACATATTACATACATACTGTATTTTCATACTACAATACTGTATTTTTATTTTAATGACATTGTAAAATATAATATATACAAATGCTATCTGGCAGCACTGACTAAACGCAGTCTATGAAATATTTTTGTCTAATGCATGAATGTTACAAACCTGCTGTCTTTGCGCCTGTATACAATATTGTTATTACTTCAGTGCTATTACTTTTACTTTACTTTTTTATAAAATAATTGTAAACACAATGGGAAGGCTCGCAGCTGTCATAGTCAAGCGCAGGAATCGTAACCAGTTGTACATTGAAGTGTAAAAAAATATTATCGACAAATAATGTTATTAACGGAAAGATGAGGTTTTCATGGTTATTTTTTATATTATCTACCAATGTCTGCATCGGAACTGTGTTCACACAAAATGACAGCACTACAAGAACGAACATCCGAAGTGATTACAAAACAACAATTTTACAACTGTCGGAAACGCTGGCGGCGAAATTCAATGATTTAGTTGTAAAAGAATTAGGCAGCGACTACACATCACATTTTGAAATTCGTTCTGCATATAAGGTTAGTCACCAGGACTCTGATACCGAATTACTGAATAACATCGCAGATAAACTAAGCTACAAGATATCTTCGGCCAAAATTATACTACGTGATATGTACAATGTCTTAAGCGACAACAGCACACCGTCTTTTACCCATCCATGCCCGTTTAACTCTATACGTAAGTCAGTATTTATAAGAAGCTCGAATATCTATGAAAGCTTACCACTCCAGGATCCGAAGTTAAAAATGTTGGATCGTTTCAAAGATATCAAAGTTAAGAGACAGTATTTTCTTTCACATATAGATTATGCCACTGACAGAGACTGTACTGCAATGCCACATTCTAATTTAAGATATTTATATCACAAAGTTGTGCATCCGGAACCAAAGTTAGTAGTTTTTATTATAGATAATAATATGAGCTCAGATTCACTTCAGCATGCAGTGAATGTCGCAAAAGAAACAGTTTATGCACTACAAAGTGCTGATTTGTTTGCTCTTAAGATGACGAACATGACTGACTTCATGAAGTTTGAAGATTCATGCAGTATCGAAGGAATTTCTGATTTGGGTAATGCCACAGACAATAACAAGCTTCTATTTCGAGAACATTTGGCAGCTATAGATATTTCATCATTAAGTTTATCACCAACATTGATCAGTAATGAACTAAAGAATTTGCTGAGTCAAAGAACATTACCAAAGAACAAACTACTAATTTTCCTCACTGACACAAAGGTTTTGAAAAATGAAACATGGCTGAAAATGTTTCCATATTCAATGAAAAAAGATGACAGTGTACATTTTGCCATTGGATTGATATATGAAAATCAAATAGACAGGAATAGCTCTCTTGGTATCTTGCATATCGATAAGTGGCACACTCACTCAAACAACCATTCAGTAATGAGACTGCACATAAATGACAGTGCTGTGATCGGCCAAGTGGCTTCGGCATTTATATCTCTGCTCCCTGGCAAGTTTGATGACAGAGGAATAAAAATTGAAGGTCCAATATGGGAGGCAACAGAAAGAGATTTCATGGTATCTCTGGTACAACCAACACTAACTGGAGTGTTAGGACTCGATCTGTACTGGTCAGACTTAGCAGAAGACATCATATATTTCAAAGGCGACCACAAAAAGAAAGCATTTGTCATGGATTTTGGAGGTAAAGTTTTAATGCACACATACTTTCCACGTCCTGAAACAGCCATAGATAAAATAAAGTTTACAAATTTAGAAAATATAGACACGTATAAATATATAAATGATATCAAAAGTGGTATGTACTCAAAAAGTTTTGGTAACCTATCGGTGTCATCTGATGATAGTAATTCAAGCAGCCCATTAATTTATTCCTGGAAGTGGGTAGACAACTTATATATTGTATGCATTGTTTCCGAACAATCTGCACAAAATAGTTTAAATAAAACAAATGTATATTTTGCTAGAAGCAACAAAGAAATATTGTTTCATAGATTAGATTTATTTCCTCCAAAATCGGGCAAAATATGTCGTCATTTTAAACAAATTGCTACTATTGACCAAGGTACTGTTTATCTTAGTCCTTCCAGTTTTCAATCACCATTCACTTACTTGTATGACATGGGGGATGGACAAGAAGCTGTAACTTATATGCAAAACTACTTAGCATATTTGAAAAGTGTAGCACACGGCTTGCTCTCTAATCCAGGTCTTAAAAACGAAATTCAACAAGATGTAGGTTATTTGAATACTCTATTATCATTTTATAAGAGACAACACTTACACGGGCCATACTCTAAGTATGTTGTTAGAAGGTATGCCGTTACAGAGAGCGGAGTTCTAGTCATGTTTCCTGGTACAGTTTTAGAATATGACTATGAACCTGTAAGAAGGCCATGGTACACTTATGCAATTGAAAACCCTGGAAAAATTATATTGACCCCTCCTAATTTGGATGTTGGAGGTGCGGGATATGTTGTTTCCCTGTCTTATGCTGTAAAGAGCTCATTATATCCTACAATGGTAGTTTCAATGGATATGACAATGGGTTTTCTTTATAAACTCCTAATCGATAATATGCCTGTATGTGCAGGTTCTTCTATGAAATGTTTCATTATGAACAATCGAGGGTATTTAATTTCACATCCCGGTTTAATGGATCCTAACAGCTCTGGTCCAATTGAACAGCAACATATTACACATAAGGAATCCATGATAGCTATAGACATGTTGAATCATAAAAGCTTTGTGTCGAAACGACTGTGCAATAACTTTTATGATAAAACGATACAGAGATTTTATGAATTTAACATATCCCTGTCCGATGTGCTCTCTAACGTAGTTTCAGGTGATCATTGTGTTCATTATTACATCGCTGCTATTCCTGGAACTAATGCCTTTGTAGGTCTCGTTAACGCATCTTGCCCGAACGCATTCTGTCCTTGTAGTATAAACGATCGTCTGTGTCTCAATTGCAATCGTATGGAACAAACGGAGTGTGAATGCCCTTGCGAATGCAGCTCCGAAATTTACGAATGCGCCAACTCGAACGTGTCACGTTTTAATCAAGATATTCCCTTATGTGGCATGATGTTAGAGAACAACAATCACAAGTCGCATTACTTTTATAACTTTGCTGAGAATTTAAAAACTTGCTTTGATTTTCAATGCGAGACCTACACGTCGCACTCTTCTTGCTTAGGCGTTTTAGGGTGCGAGTGGTGTCAGATAGACACGGATGGCAGTAGCACATTACTAGCTCCCTTTTGCACTTCTCAGTCCACTTGTTTCAATGGCGTTTTGGGAGCGGTAACTCCGTACGGCGAAGGAACTTACGGTCACATGAACAGAGACGCTTTAGGTGGTTATTCGGCAATAGGACCGATTGCAGGTTGCATAGTGACTGTTAGTTTGATTGTAGCGGTAGCGATATACTGTTACCGACAGAATGTAACTTCGGCTAGCTGTCACAATTTATACGTGGACGGACCTGCAGAAACTTGGCATGACCCAGACGTACAAATGAGCCAACTGCATTCTGATGACGTTCACGATCAATCCGGTCACGACAAATTACTACCGGCAATGGAAATGGAGGCTCCGATATCTCCGTATAGAGTAGTGACAGGGTACCGGAGGGCGCATACTGCAGGTGGCTCCGATCATGGTTATTCAACAATGACGCCGCATGAAGATTCAGAAGCCACGGGGTTCTCTGTAAATGATCCCATTATATTGTCAGATGACACTAAATCTGACATCAGCTGTCCACTTCCCGCCAAAATAAAGCCGCGTTTAAAATCGGGAGACCTAAATGTTACAGTTTTGCCATGCGGTAAGAATAGTATCATAGCTCCGGTGACGGTCCATCGACATATGGAAGCATCATGAATTATCATTATTATTGTCACGTTTTTTTCGACTTATCTACCTCTAGTACTTATTAGTTAGACATTTTAAACCATTACTATTGTACCTATTGTATAATAACTATATATGTATACGAAGATTAAATGCTTGAACACGTGCTTCGGGAACCGTTCCACTTACACTGATGAATAATATTTCCACTACCTAACTTACATAGAAATAATATTCATTCAAGCACAACGTATTATAGTTTTGTCGTGAATCAGTGAGATAAAAGGAAGGCAGCTTTCAGACGCACCCTGCGTTCTGACGAAGCTGTGGATTCCGTCCATGCCTGTTTTGAATTACCTTATTGTATTGCGTACAGTACAGCTGTGAAACATTTTGATGTGGTGTCCATTTATCGTCCGTAGGCGTTTTCTAAAAAAACTGTGCTTAGTGCGAGTTTTTTAACGTTCTCGTTAGCGTAAAAGTTAACGTTCGTCGCTAGGGGCGCTGCTCCAACTGCATACAATAAGTCTGAAGTTGTCGTTTCTGAAGTCGTCGTGGCCTAAAGGATAAGACGTCCGGTGCATTCGTATCGAGCGATGCACCGGTGTTCGGTTTGAAGGGTGGGGCAGCCGTTGTGACTATACTGAGACCTTAGAACTTATATCTCAAGGTGTGTGGCGCATTTACGTAGTAGATGTCTATGGCTCTAGTAACCACTTAACACCAGGTGGGTTGTGAGTTCGTCCACACGTCTAAGCAATAAATAAATAAAAATATACAAATTTGAGTTAACTTTTACGCTATCGAGAACGTTAAAAAACTCGCACTAAGCACGCTGTTTCAGCAAGCCATGTCGAGTTGTGATACATTATATTAAACAAACAGATTTCCACAATTCAGTGTTCCTATTTTGCGTATGGGTGGGACGGATCTCCCGAGCGCCATCCTGCGGGTAATCAGCGAGCCTCAATGAGAAATTAATTTAAGAAATTACATTAAATTAATTACCTCATTAACACGAGGTTTGAAGCTCGGTAAACTAAGTTAAATTGTATACATCTACTTAAAAAACGTGGTGCTTTCTCATCGTTATTATTATTTACTGTGGTATAAATGTTCCATTGAAATACTTAATTTTTGCAATTAATATCAAATTTGAAATGTTAATTGAACGTCCAGAAAAGGAACGTGTAAATTAATTTATGATCTTTTGATCAGTCTTTATTATTATGTACTTAAATTTGATAATCCTAAAGTTCTCTAAAGCTTTAATATGTCTTAAAACTTTATTATTATTACAATAATGATTTTTGCATCATAAACAGTAATCGTATCGAGGTTGTATTTACAGGTGAACTTTTGTATGACAATTTTTGATAATGTAATTTTTGTATTTAGTTTGTAAGAATAAAATAAATGATACGTGCCAGTGCCTCTAAAACTAAGTTATTTATAGGCTTATTTTTAGGATGAAATTAATTTTGGCATTTATTCGATGTATTAAATTTCTTTTGTAAATATTTCTTGTTTTCTTTCATACGTGCACGCTGCCTTAGTTATATGATATGTAATTGTCGTTGATCAACCAATTCAATTTTCAAAATCGGAATATGTGAATACCGCAGGAAAGACAAAAACACTTTTCTGAATGTGCTCACTATGCATTAACCCTAATCACGTAAAGTTATGGGTAAATCTTTTTTTACACCCTATCTTTTAAACACTAAAAATACAGTAAAAGTCGTTCGCCACATATCGGGCAGATATAGCCCCAATGTTTAAAAAATGATAGATATTGTACGATTTTTGGAGAGCTGTTATCAACTACGATCATGACCATAATTGATCAAAGTCGACAGCCAAGTAATTAAAAAAGGGGGCGCGAACAATTTGGCGCACGTAAAAAAGTGAAACTTTTTCGACGTTTAGTATTGTGGTTTCGTTCATTTTTCATCCTTAAACCAGATTGTTCTTGTAATAGGCAACGCTGTGTACGTAAGAGACGCGATATCGTCAACGTTTATATTATAATATATATTTTAAATTAAAGATAGAAATATATATATATATATATTTTGTAAATACTTCATTAAAGTATTGGGCGCTACTTACTCGTTGCTAACATTCGCGCTGGCTTGCAACAGATATCGGTTCGAGTGCCACGCATTCACTGTTCCTCCTGATCCATTTACGGTCACCGTCCTCGTCGTATAAATTAACCCATAGACACAGCCCACTGAGTTTCTTGTCGAATCTTCTCAGTGGGTCGCGTTTCAGATCCGATGGTATATTCTACGAAGCAATGCTCTTGCTAGGGCCAGTGTTAGCAACACTCCCGGTTTGAGCCCCGTGAGTTTACCTACTGGCTCGGTGAATCTAGAATAACCCCTCGAGGCTACTAGAATAAGTAGGGGGAAAAAAGGCAACCTTGTTGGAATCGCATTTTACTTCAATAAAACAGAGATGTAGTGAAAATATTTATTTATAACAGAACGCGTTTATTCCTCGTCGAACCTTAGATGAGTGTTGGTGGGTTGCGGCGAGGCGGGCGCGAGCAGCGCGTGCGTGCGGCGCGCGAGCAGCCGCGTGCGGCCGCGGGGCCGGCGCCGAGCCGCGCGCGCCGCGCCCCACTGCGCCTGCTCCTCCGCGCCCGACAGCACGCGGGCCCGCTTGTGCGAGTTCGCGCAGTACTGTCACAACACAAAAACGACTACTGAGGCCGGAGCCAAGCTACGTCAAGAGGTTTTCACGTCACATCCGTGAGGACTCACAAGACGCCTTACCACTAGTGTGCTTAGTGCGAGGTTTTTTAACGTTCTCGATAGCGTAAAAGTTAGCTTATATTTGTATGGAACGGGATCGTTTGCGTACGTTTGCCGCTAGGGGCGCTGTTCCAACTGCATACAAGATTGGGTTAACTTTTACGCTACCGAAAACGTTAAGAAACTCGCACAAAGCACACCGTAGTTACGCAAATTATATGTGGGTTCAGTTTTTTATTACATGATGTTATTCTGTCATCATGCAAGTCATTCTTTTTTTCCCCCTACCTATTCTAGTGATCTTGAGCGGTCACACTAGATTCACTGAATGAGTAAGTAAGCTTACGGGGCGCAAACCTAGTTACGTTGCTTACACTAGTACTAGCAAGAGCAGTGCTTCGCTGAATCTACCACCGAATCAGAAACGCGATCCACTGAGAAGATCCGGCGAGAACTTCATTGGGCTGCGTCTTTTTTTTATAGCTTAGATGTGTGGACGAGCTCACAGCCCACCTGGTGTTAAATGGCTACTAGAGTCCATAGACATCTACAACGTAAATGCACCACCCACCTTGAGATATAAGTTCTAAGGTCTCAAGTACAGTTACAATGGCTGCCCCGACCTTCACACCGAAACGAATTACTGCTTCACGGCAGAAAGAGGCGGGGTGATGGTACCTACCTACACCTAGCCTACTGAGTTTCTCGCCAGATCTTCTCAGTGGGTCGCGTTTCCGATCCGGTGGTAGATTCTGCGAAGCACTACTCTTGCTAGGGCCAGTGTTAGCAACGTAACCAGGTTTGAGCCCCGTGAGTTCATCTACACGCCAAAGAGAAGCTGAAAGAGCCTCTCAAGGCAATCAGCACAGGTAGGAAAAAAAAAGAGTACACCTTTTGTTTACTATCGCACATTCTATTATTGTACCATCAATGGAGCAGAATTGATCCCTTCTCATTCTAGTATAACCCCTCGAGATTACTAGAATAGGTAGGAAAAGAAAAAGATTCCTATCTCGAGTAAATATAGCTACATTATTTCAAAAATCATTATTGCTTGATTCTCACTGTGTCATACTGTGGAATGAACGTCCCTCTTGATTTCCCAAGCGTCGATATTTTTGTTTAAAAATAATATGAAAAAGCAGCACTGGGTTTTAAAGCAGTATTCATGAGCCATCGTGACCACTTACTTACCCCAGATGAGAGGAAACGCAAGCTCATTTATCATAATTACTATTTCTATGTATGTATAAATGACATCACAACTTACGACAATGATTTAGCCAAAGAAGAAACAAATAATCAACAACCGATTATTACTATCGCTGTTATAACATTACAATTGGAAATTCGACCTGATTTCTTCAAGTCGACAACAATACAGTCTTATATCTACCCACCCTCAACCATCAAATAAGTACCAAATTTTGAATTATAAAGGATTGTTCTAGAATGTTCTACACAAATACCTCATCAGCAGCTTTAGGGGAATCGAATCTAATGACGACTTCTGACTGACTCTCCTTCACGTCTACGTGTAACACGTGCACGTTGGTTCGTATCTGTAAGCAAAATTATCAAACATTAAAAAAAATCTAAATAATTTTATTCAACTTAAATGAAATAGACACTTGTTGAACGTCAAAAAGAACTACCGCCAATTCACAAAAACTAGCCTCCGTCCTGAGAAGAACTGCCAAGAAACTCAGTGGGCATGTCTTTTTTTTTAAATATTAGATTTTTTTAAATATTAATTTCTACAAGATTTATTAAAACGTAACAATTATTGCAATATTGAAATACCCGGAGCGAATCATCAAGTAAGGTTCGCACTTTAAGACAAATGCGTTTCAAAAAATGAGTGCTTTTAGAATTTGTGGTGGTAGGATACTGGTGGTGGACCTCTTGTGAGTCCGCGCGGGTAGGTACCACCGTCCTGCCTATTTCTGCCGTGAAGCAGTAATGCGTTTCGGTTTAAAGGATGGGGCAGCCGTTACTGAGATCTTAGAACGTATATCTCAAGGTGGGTGGCGCATTTACGTTGTAGATGTCCATGGGCTCCAGTAACCACTTAACACCAGGTGGGCTGTGAGCTCGTCCACCCATCTGAGCAATAAAAAAAAATAAAAAAATTGTATCCACCTATAGGGTAGATTTGCTCAGGTGTGATAAGATAACAAAAGATGGCAGGTTTGTACTCGTGCACTGACAGTCCACGGACCCAAGAAGTAGCTTACGGCGAAATGAGACAAGCTTCCAATCGTTCATTGTCATTCTCTACCACAAAGCGATGGTCTTCGGCAGGTGTTACAAACTAACTATGCGCGATTTTTTGTTAATTATTGCTAGCAAGATTTTTGAGGTTAAATTTTCTCTATTTATCATGCTAACTGTCCTAATATGGAGAACGCATTTATAGCCCTCCTAGTGTAGTCACGGTAGCGCATAGATATCACAAAGTGAATACCAGCCCCCATTGTGGGTCACCAGTCTGCACTGTCAATGTAGAATAGAACCACACTATCTCTACCCATAGATAACTTGAAAATGTCTAAGGCAATCGTCACAGAATAAGCAGTAGCGTTTTCTGAGTATTATACTAGCTATTACTGGTGTTAAGATGCATTATGAGCTCGCACGGGTGAATATCACCATTCTGCTTACTATTGTCCCGAAGCAATCATCCATTCTGACTTGAAGAGCGGGAGAACCCTTATGACTGAGAATTCAACCTCAAGTCTCAAGGTGGGTGAATTCAATCAAATTGTAATGTCTATAGACTCTCTTAAACTCTGTGCTGTGAACTTGTGAATTACACAGTAAAAATAAAAAACATCAAAAGTAGATGTTTCAGAATAGACTCAGTTACGCATCCTATTTATTTAACCTCCCCTACTTAAGTATTAATTACTCTATTGCTCTATGGCAAACCAGAGGGCCACAGAAGTCGTGGCAGACCCAAACTCCGATGGTTGGATGGCGTGGAGCGCGACCTCAAAAATATCGGCGTCAAGAACTGGAAGGAGAAAGCCCTGAACAGAGCAGTCTGGAGAGACATACTGGACCAGGCTAAGGCCCACCCTGGGCTGTAAGGCCTAAGATGATGATGATGATGACTTAAGTATTAAGTAACTCACCGTCCTTTTAGTTAATCTTACGTCGATACATGGTTCTAGTAGCTTCTCTTTAACAAAAACTCCAGGGATTTTTTCTGGCATTACTAAATTTTCATTTACATTGGTATCGGTAGATGCTGCAAAAAGTATTATATTTGATGTAGTCATTTTTATTCATTAATCAGTACCATGGCAATCAAACCACAATAAAATAAACAAGCAGTGTTAATTAGGTTAATTACGAAATTATTTTTATTTTAAAGTATCTGTTTGGTGGTTACTGGGGGACATAAATATCGCATCGTTCATTTTCTATCCTGCTCTGAGACGTGGGTCGATGTCCGAATTGTGTTTTATAATGGCTGTGATCTCCTTGAAACCTAAACCCGCTGTTGCTTCTCGGCAAATATCAGCATGATGGTGATACCCACACATGTAGGCAAACAACCACATCTTTACTCTTTATATATATTGGCCCCAAATGATATCCACTGAGTTCCAGTTTTGGTTTCTGTTTTATGATATCATATAGAATGGGTATTTCAGTACCTTTTTCAAGAGAAATAAGTCTATAAAGATGTACAGTTGCAATATCATCAGACTTATTGACAGATTTACAGTATAAAATGGAATAAAGTTTTTTTCATTGCATGTTTAAATGAAGTTACACACTTCCTAATTATCATTATATAAGAAAACATTTTGAGCTTTTTAATATTTGGAACTGATATGTTTCCTATACACATAATACATTTCTTTCTAGTAAATGATTGTCTACATTTTTTATTATTGTTAATTTTTATTAAAAAAAATATTAAAAAATAGTTTTGTTTACCATTCACTTCTCCAGTTGGAGAAGCTGGAGGTGGTATTCTCATATAGTGTTTCTTATTTTGTAGCTCATTTTTCAATTCTTTCATATATTTTCGTTGTAAATTTAAGTACTTATTCCTTAGAGACTTCCACTCTTTTTTGGCGAGAACCTGCAATCCCCAAAGGGCGCCTTTGGGAGCTTCATTTTTCTCTAAGCCGTTCTTTCCTTTCTTTTCCTTAGTGGTGCGTTTTTTAAATTTTTTCTTCCTTGTCGTCTCCTCACAGTTCTTAGACTCATCTTGGCTGGTTGCCTCATCTCTTGATTCAGTGTCTGTAAATGTTTTGGTCTCCTGTAAATGAAAAATGCACACATTTAAGATTATTTACAACAAAAAAAAAACAAGGATATAACTTTTATACTGTGAACTAGAGAGGAAAATAAACAATTTTGGTCAAAAATCTTGGAAACTAACAGTACAACTTACATCAAGTGATGTTCATATCAATGCTTCTCTTTTCATCCTGAAATTCGATAACAATTCAACATGAACTGAAGACTTACTAATTACTTTGCTGCTGTGTTGTAAGGTGCACAAATAGTGCATTATGGTATCCTAAGAGACAATTTGTTAATACTTACAGTTGGTGTATCAACTCTTTTATCACTATCAAGTTCATTAGTCTTCGTGTCCAGACCTTTTGGTGGTTTTTTCTCCTTCTTTTTCTTCTTTTTTGGGGGGTCTTCATCTTTTCCTTCTTTAATATCTGTTGAGTTTTCTGGGCTCTCTTCTACCGAAAACATTTTAATGGAAGACAGGTCCTCTGGCGGCATATATGTGGGGAGCTTACAACCCATTTTGGTGAAAGTATTAATGCATTTTTGAGCTTCCTCTGTTGTGTTAAACTCTATGAAACCATATCCCTGTCGAAAAGGTAAAATGTATTGATATTGCAGGCAACAAACGCATATGTTTACTGGTCACCTCTTGTGAGTTGGCACGGGTAGGTAACTCCACCCCACTAATTTTTGCCGTAAAGCAGTAATGCGTTTCGGTATGTAGGGTGGGGCAGTTATCACTATACTGAGACCTTAGAATTTATATCTCAAGGTGGGTGGCGGCATTTATGTTGTAGATGTCTATGGGCTCCAGTAACCTCTTAACACCAGGTGGGCTGTGAGCTCGTGCACTCATCTAAGCAATAAAAAAAGTTATCTTATTTCTATGCTTATTATATGTGAGCTGAAGCATAGTGCGGGTGACAATTTCACTAACGTTTTGTTTGAGCTCTTGAAAGTTGACGCTATTTACAAATAATGACTTAGTATTAAAAAATTAAGCTCTGTTATGCGTATAAAGTAACGCCATAGATAGACATATCTAATGATGGGGTGTACTGCTACAATGGATAATCAATAGGTCGATTAAACCCTAGAGACTACGCATTAGTACATCCGCGATAACGGAGTCTCCTCATAAATACCAATTAAATGATAATTTGCTTTTGAAACCAATTTTCATAACAATATTAAAGAACTAGATTCATGCAGCAAGTATCATCAGTGATAAAAATGAATTGCTAAATGACACATCCCTAGTCATGTGGTACTGACAGATGTTAATGTCATACAGGCAATTAATTTCTGAAGTGTATGGTGTATTTACTTTAGAACCTTGATCTATAGGTACAAACACCATACATATATACTTGATATACACAGTAAAAGGAATAACAGAATGATAAAAGACAGATTTTAATAAAAGGCTATTCCAGTTTCACCAGGACAGGTGGGCGAGCAAAGTCTCAGCCAGGAGAGGACATAGATTTTAATGTGTATTGGCATCCCAGTAGGAATCTTTAAGCTGATGTTTGGATATTTTTTTTGGTAGATAACCATCATCCTTAATAGTTATAATTGTTTCTAAATTATTTTCACAATAACAGATTACTAGATTTCTTTCTAAATTTTTCAGGTAAATTTGCTCAAATTTTACACATGGAAAACATGAAAAGGCAAATAATAAAAATTATGAACACTGCACAATCAACATGATGCAATTGGATTTTCAACTTCAATGACTTTGTGGCAGTAGCCATTGTACAACACAAGATACTTGACAAATGCCTGAATCTCATTTACGACATTTAAATTTTCAAGATAAGCTTGCATATATACAAGTTCCGAACAACAACATTTGAACTGTCAGCTTACCAAGCAATGTCATTCGCTCAGTGAAAGATCTTCCCTCCCTCAATAAACATTCTAAAACTTCATATACACTGGCACTGGCTACTACCTTACTTTTGCAAAATACAAAAACAATTCTTATAATGATAGTGTAATCACCTCTCTGTTTTTAGGGATATTTCTCTTGAGCCTGATACATTGATATAATAATTGGCTATGTTAAATTACCTTAATCTTCTGTGTGTTCTTAAATTTAGGTAATGAGATGTACACCACAGTGCCAAAGTCGGAGAACACTCGTTCTAGCCAGTCTCTGCTGGCAGTCACAGGAATAGACTCAACATACACTGTCCTAGCATCCGCATCATATGAAATAACTGATGTTTTCCTCTTAACCTGCAAGTTAATATATTATTAGGGAATTTAAACTTATTTAGAATAAACTATAGGTTATCTTGAAAATTATTTAAAAGTCTACCCACCTTAAGTTTATCTTCAGATAATTCGAGCATAGTGGAATGTTTCATAGCTTTAGCTATATCCACTATATCCTGTGTCATTGATCTGATTTTATTAAATTTCAGAAAAACCTCCAGAGTGACATAGGGATCGTTTTTAACTAATTCCCCTAAGTACCTATCTTTAGTTAAGTTTGCGTCGCTAAAGTAAAACTCCATCTGCTTGAGTATTTTCTCGTAAATTAGTTTTTTTCGGTGCCGAACCCTCTTTCTTGCACTGTTTTCGTGTTTGGGATTTTGATCAGCGTTCTCAAGATTTTCAGATTCTGACATAATTGTTGACCTATAACAAGTTTTTTTTATGGCTGTTGGATTTTAAAATGTTTTCTTACAGTATGAACGTATTGTACGTCTTGTATATTATAGCTAATGTGAACCACACACACAAATTAAATTACCTACCTAAATAAAACAAAAATGCAAAACAAAACGAACTTCTACTTCTTTATATTTTGGCTCTGGCACGGTTTGCGCATTAGCCAAAAACGAACTTTATCCACTGACTTTATCAAACCAAACCAAAGTATTTTGTCTATGAATCGAACCATAATCGAACTAGTGATGTACTATGTGGAATCACTAAGCATCTTACATTTTGAGTGAATGGATGTGGTTAGAATGGAGTATTATCCACTATACACTCAAATCCAAAATTATTCATGTGATCCAGTTTTAGTGTTAAACGATTTGAATACCCAACACTCGAGTAAAAATCTCGACATGCATAAAGATCGAATATTGAATAAATACTTAAATGTAATAGGACAATGATTCTTTATAAAAATAAGTTTTGGGATGTTTAATACAATACATAATTAGAAGTTTTGTATTGCTGTAAATGGGCAAACAGGATCATCGTTTATTTAGTAAAAAAGGAGTGTAGGAAGTCCCACCCTTCAAACTGCGTCGCGGTTGAAATAGGCAGAGCGGCAGATGAATTCTGCACAACAATCTCAAAATTATCTCATTCATTCATTCAACTGGCATTGTGAAGCCACAGAATTCACCCTTAAATGCCAGTTAACGATCGTAGTTTGTTGGTAAAATCCTCTGAGCATGCTGGTACCTGCATTATCCACCTACACCACGATGGCAATGGGAAGAGAGTTCATAGAGAGAAATAGAGTTGAGAGAGAGAGTAGTGGAGCTAAAGTTAAAGTAAGATCTGTTCGAAATAATCGATTTTGCCGTGTGGTGACGGCATTAGAATACTTTTGTCACCACCCCCATTACCATCCCAGGGGAGTCGTAAGAGGCGACAAAAGGGAAAGCATAACACACAATATTTACTAGTGTGAGAGAAGGAAAACTCGAAATTAAACCCTGTACCAACCCGTCTAGCCAGCGTGGTACCAGTAGGCTAATAAACCTCCAAAATGATTGNGAGATCCGTAGAAGAACGAAGGTTGCTGACATAGCCCGTAGAATTAGTGAACTGAAGTGGCAATGGGCCGGCCACATAGCACGAAGAGAGGACGGTCGATGGGGCAGAAAGATCCTGGAGTGGCGACCACGTACTGGCAAGCGCAGTGTGGGACGGCCACCTACTAGATGGACCGACGACCTAGTAAAAAGCGCTGGGTCTCGTTGGACGCAGGTGGCAATGGGCCGGTCGCACTGGAAATCTATTGGAGAGGCCTATGTTCAGCAGTGGACGGCGATAGGCTGAAATGATGATGATGATGAAATGATGAATCGATTTTCAAACAATTTACAAATTATGGTCAAATGCTGTTTTTGAAAGCTACTTTAACATTACCTATGCTTAACTTTTTACGTATACTTTTAATCTTTCATCTCGGTTAAATATAAAATGGAAATAATTAAAGAGATATATAAATATATCGGTATAGAAATGTATATCTCTCTTCAATTAGTTCCATTTTCAGTTTTTGAGCGTCAGAAGTTTTCTCCTATGCACCGAGTAGTACAGGACATTACCATGAGTTTATGGTGTCGCTAGCTTAACTTACTTTGTTAAATTAAATACCACCATAAAAGTTTTTATAAGGCCTTTCTTCATGGCGGTGTAGCGGTAGCTAAAACAGAGTAAGGAAACTAGCAAAAACCTGTGTGCTTAGTACGAGTTTTTTAACGTTCTCGATAGCGTAAAAGTTAACTCAATTTTGTATGCAGTTGGAGCAGCGCTCCTAGCGGCAAACATAGGCAAACGTTCAGTTATTAGATTGGTTTTATACGTTCAGTTATTCAGTTTACCATTTTGTTGTTTACTATTTAACCAAAGTCTTTGAGTACGCACTACAATTTAACATCGGAAAAATCCTAGTTTCCACATAGTCCTCACCCGCTATAGTGTCATTCATAAATTATACTTAGTCTGTAACGGGAGATCTCTGACTCTTTGGCGGGAATGTGAGCAACGAACTTGAGTGAAACTAAAAAAACACAATAAAAAATCCATTGAAACTATTTGAAACAATCTTAGTAAATAACCATCACTTACTCTAATTATAATTATAATTTATTCTAATTATATTTCATCCCACTTCATCTCCTTTCATTTAATAGAATCCCAGTTGATAAAAGTGTCAAACTAACCAATTTCATTTTATTTCACTTCACAATATTGACGCTTGAAAGGCAAACGTGATTAAGCGACAATGCGTGAACTTTACAGTAGACTAATTTAAAGTTGAAATACCTGAAAAAAAATCTATTTTAACGAATCTAGCTGTAGGATTAAAATTTGAATTGAAGCGTCGATATCATTATTCATACGGCAATATGTCTGTATCATGGAGTTAATAAGTACCTACAACTATATACCATAAAATACTAACTCTACGATCTGTATTTAATAATTGATAATTTGCATACCTACATAATACTGGCAGCAATAACGTAGCAAGAAGCCAATTGCCATGCCTAAAAAAACCATAGATAGGTTTCATAGGTACCGTAAAATGGGGCGATTAGGGACAAATTCCAACTTTATGAGCAATTTTAAGGTAGTTGTTGATGTATATAATGCTATATCAGGATCAAAATGATTGAGTCTTGGGGGCATCTTTGTTGTCTAATTTAAAATTATGCAACTAGCATTCCAGTTTCAGCAAAAAATGCAAAAATAGGTGTAATCCCTATTTACCCGAAAATTGTGGTTAATTGGGACGAAATGAGAAATTTGCTAGGGTTGGCACTACTTTTATTTTTATATATAGTTTTAATTTATTTATTTATTTAGTTGCACCAACAAAGTGATCATCAATAAAAAAAATTGAAAAACTGACAAAAGTACATGGCAGACATCACCTCAATTATAGGTGCAATCGACAGTGCAGTAACAACAATATATATATATATATACATACATATATAGTGGGCTTTCTTAGAAACGGTTTATATTTCTCCGTTCTTGGTAAGTACTTAGGGGCTGATATTTCTATCTGGGTTAAGAGATTAGGTGTGTCGGTTATTCCATGGATTAATCAGATGAATACCCCCACTCTGAACAAATATTAAATATTTTATTATGTATTACTTAGACATTTTTGTCCACCTTGAGATTTCATTGATCTTGTTACATGTCTCTGCAAAATCGACTTACTTATATTAAATTGCTTATCTATTTCAACTAAAGACTTATTCCCAATTTCGCTTCGAATAAACCAGATTTTTACCAACAAATTTAAAAAATATTGTTATAACTACATAGACAACCCTACAAACCTGTACCTATTTATACTTAGGTCGTTTCCATTTCACGTATTCTCATCCCAATTGACCCCTTTTTCGTTGTTATTTGTACCTAAGACGTCCCCAATATCCCCAAAAACAACAGATTTTTACATGTATTTTTATTTAATCAAATACATTAAAACCAATAACAACTGAGACTTACCTTTAATATATATGCTGGTTCAAACACTAAATAACGTTTATAAATCATAGTCGTCTTCTATTATTATCAAATAAATAAAAGAGAGCAAAGTTTCTAGCACTAAAATAATTACCACCACAGGAAGTTAATTTGAAACGCGATTTTTTATAAGTTAGCAGTTATTATCATGCATATTCAGAGTTGTTTTGTGAACTTTCAACATTCTACTATTAAATTACAAAAAAATGGAAGATTTTGCAACGAATATAAAACTTATATTGAGCGTCGAAAGATTTTCCCGGTTTTTTCCCGATTCGCCTTTCAATCCCTAATCGCCCCATTTTACCGGTACTTACGAACGAGATGAATCATTGTTCGTGAACTTAATGTCACTCAATTCCTTGGGACAGACTACATATCGTGTGACAGGTTCAAATTTAATACCTGACTCTAATCTATGTAGTACCCTCGTCCGTCTGTCGCTCGACGTTCGTTGGATGTGTGCTAAGGGGAAAATAAATGTTTATTAGTAATTTAGCAGGTGTCCGTCGTGTATTGACTAACGTGCTAGCTGCTATTAATTTATTAATAAATCGTATTTTATAAAGATTGTTTGAGTGTATGTACATAGGGATAAGTATCTCAGTACCTAAAATCAGTAAGATTGTTCTGTGAGAGGAAGATGACGGATTTTATGTACAATAGTGTTCTTATTTCCGCATAATTGTGTTCGTTAGTCGAGATGAGTGCTAGCACGAGATCAGCCAAAGTTAGCTTAAAGCCCATCGAAGTGCCGAAAGCTTTGCAGGATGGAGAAAAATTTATTAAATGGGATGAGGTAAGTGAACCCCTGTTTGTGCCTTGCTACTAGTTTTAATTTCTAGTTTTGTTGTTTAATTTGTATGAAGCTCTTAATTTTTCTGTCTGTTAATTTATTTGATACACAGTATTCAATGATTTTGAATTTATAACGAACCAAAAAATAGATTGGGTAGTAGTTTGTTATGGAATGCAATTTTTTTCCTATACTTTATTAAAGATAAACATTTTAAATAAATTAGTGCTATTATATAGCTTCAAAATGTTCTGGCTTTAAGAATCAATTTATAAATAGGCATACATATTTTAACAACACTGTAAAATTTATTTAATGTTTAATAAAAATTGTGGGTAATCTTGACTTTTTAATTTAGCCAATTGAAAATGTGCTTTTTTTTTAATTGTTATTAGTGATTTAATCTTTACTACAAATTTATCTTTATAATTGTACTGAAAACAAGTAAAAAATTATATATTGTTTTTTACAAAGTTTACAAAGCTAGTTTACAATGAAAAAATAAAGAAAAATTTGTTGATAGGATTCCGGGACAGGCCTTCCAGTTACCTTGAGGGTTGATCCTAATGGCTTCTACCTGTACTGGACTGATCAGAACATGGAGGTGGAGTTGCTAGACATTGTCACCATCAGAGATGTCAGAACTGGAGTTCATGCTAAAGTGCCAAAAGTAAGTACGCCATTAAATTTTTATTTGCCATTTAAATTATGATATGATATATTAACAGACATAATTAATGCTACAGAAAACTATTCTTCAATTTAGAGAATGGTTGTCTTGATTCAATAATTTAAAATAATAATATAAATTCTTGAAATAATTTTCCAATTCCCATTTAATTCATAGAACATAGATCATAGATCACATTTGTAGAATATAAACATAGAAAGGTAACATCTGATCAAGTAATTGTTTGTTTTTCTTAATCATAATATCATTTGGTGAATAAGTATACTGAATTTTATTTTGATAGTAAATATTAAAGACTTGAATAGTTTTTTGACTGATTATTACTTACATGACACATATACACATATACATCTGAAAAACTTGCTTTATTTTTTCTATAAATGATAAATTATCATACGAGTATTGTTAATAAGCCTTATGTTTAAAAATAGTCAGGTGAGTAGTAGTTTGGCAGTAATCATGAGACAGTTGACCTTAAAATGTTCCCTGGCTATGTCCAGTCACATATATGATTAATAGTTATATGCTTCTTACAATTTCATCAGTACTCATAGTGTTTAATTGTTGAGGATGTGGATACAATCGATCCTCTCCTTATTGTGTCTTCATTAATTCATCACTTCTAAACAATATCAGTTCAGCTGTTTAGTTGATCTAGTTATCTGTCCCATAAAGGTAAGAACTGTATGGTTTAAAATTTTTTATATTTATTCACTCACTTTCAGCCTATGAAATGCATACCTTACTACGTTCCCATATACTTTTGACGTGCAATTAAATAGTTTTTCGAAAACAATTTATGTTTTTAGCCAGTATGTTGTGTACATGCTTCAGGAAAAATAATAACAAAACAGTTATATACATTTTCGGATTTGTCCTTTCTGTTTGTTTGTTGGGCTTAAAACAAGGCACATTCATATTGTGTATTCTGTTACTTATTTTTTAATTAAAATTCCTTTACCTCCCTCCTAATCTCACGTTTTTAATTGTCAGCATATTAATTTCGAAGTAACGACTCGCGTAACGCAATGAAAAACCATAGTTTTTTTTTTCATTATTTTTTCCGCATTATGAAAGATACCTTATAAATGAAAACAATGTTAATTTTAATACAATTCGACATTTGAGTCGTTTATTATCAAAGGTGGCAATCTGTGCATTTAGACAAAAAAATTTTATTGATATGTCAATACAGATTGATTTGAATATAATCGTCTCCTTCAAAGAATACGGTTCAAAACCTGCATTAAATAAAGGTTAATACTTCACCTGTTATTTATCTAAGATGTCGTTCCGAAGAGTTTTGTGACTGCCAATGGAATACAAAGTCAATAATTCGTTTTTCTGATTTACCAATCATTGTCCAAAAGTCAGATTGCCGGCTTTGATAATAGTCGACTCATTTATAAAAAGCAAAGATATCGTCGTGTGTTATATACATAAACAACAAATTATGTTACAAGGAATATATATATAGATAAATAAACAAGCTTTGACTCCTGAACATATGAAATCGTAATTGAAAAAAAAAATAGAATTTATTTATGGTGCCGCGGAACGTTCCTTCATTACCAATATTAGTTTGCGGCTTTCCCGTGACGGGAGAGCGATTGGGCGCGGTGGAATGTAATGTAATGTCGCTTAGATATAATTGGGTTTCGTGAAGACGCGTGGCTTTATCGCACCTTAATTCGTGTTTATGTTAAAAAGATCTTTTTTTTTTTTTCCTATCTATGCTGATAGCCTTGAGAGACTATTTCAGCTTCACCCTAACGTGTAGGTGAGCTCACGGAGCTCAAGCCGGAGTAGTGCTAACACTGGCCCTAGCAAGAGCAGTGTTTCGCAGAATCTACCACCGGATCGGAAATGCGACCCACTGAGAAGATCCGGCGAGAAACTCAGTGGGTTGTGTCTGTGGGTTAATTCGCTCGTCGAGCCCCTCGTCGCAGGCGACGGGTTCGACGAGGACGGTGACCGGTGCTTGTGGTACAAAGCACCGTTAATGGATCGGGAGGATCCGTAATGACGTGTTTTGGGCAACGCAATGATGCCGACTGTAGATGCTTACTGACTGAGTCAAGTTCCAGGTCATCATTGAGATCCACGTTCCTCAGGAACCGTGTTGCTCCCATGGCTATCCTGCAAAATCGGGATTGAATAACCTGAATGGGTTTTCAAGTTTGTGCGGCCCGCGTGAGCGAACACCACGCTTGCATACGTCATGACGGGGCGTATGCAAGTTTTGTAGAGTGTCATAAAAATATCAGCAACTACATTAAATTAGTGCAGTCGCACTTAGAGCTGTGGGGTGATACAAATTTTGATTTGAAAGTAAACAATAATAGTTTTTCATATAAAGCTTCAATGGCTTAATTCGACAATACTGTAAAAGGATTATGAATGGAATTGAATTATCTATTTAATGTCGTTACCGACATTTTTATTTGGCTATCTATCTATGTCAGAGGCAGGAAAGTTCGAATAGAATTTGACCGGGTCAACAAATTAGAGATTAGAAGGTAGACAACGAAATCACGTAAGTGTTTCGAGCTAGTCAGCCTCTAAATACTTTCAAGATGTTTGGCGTAGACGCGAGGTATCCGCAGCCGATGTCGCGCACACAATTACATCATAACCAAACGTTTTTCTTTATATCTCTCATTCGCTAATAGGTTATGGTAATAAGTTTTGTTAGATACGGCCAAGCTGAGACACACGATGGCTCCACGACGTCGCCTTATCCGGAGACGCTTTATGATTTTGTTGTTACCGAAAAGGAGTTACTTTCAAACATTTAGTGTAACAAAGTAAAAGCGAATAACAACAGCACAAATCATTTTCCGAATATCGCTTCGTTTTTAGACATTCCTGGAAATTTAGTCGTAATGTTTACTAAAACGAAATCGGAGCCAACGTAACGAGAATTTCCGTTTCGCTCCGTTCGTTTGGTTTAATTTCTAAAAGTACTTTGAGCACTTTGTAATTAGGTTTATGTAAAGGCCGCGTCACGGACGAAATGCATTTCGAGAATGACCGTGAAACTTTTGTTTATGTTGATGCATGTATCGTATTTGGAGTTATTGTATGATTAAAAATATAATAATAGTAATACTGTTTACATTTTTTTGATATTTTTATGGGAGGTAGATTGCCGCTACCTATATTATGTGGCAGTACGGAAAAGGTTGATGCCCACGTTTGGTAAAGCTTTGAAGTCGTCGTGGCCCAAAGGATAAGACGTCCGGTGCATTTGTGTCTAGCGATGCACCGGTGTTCGAATGTGTAGGACCTCTTGTGAGTTCGCACGGGTAGGTACCACCGCCCTGCCTATTTCTGCCGTGAAGCAGTAATGCGTTTCGGTTTGAAGTTGTTTCGTAAATATTACGGATTTGAAGAAGTAAAATAATACAATTTACGATTTTCCACGAAACGAATACACGACCGCAAAGTGACAAATAACTTTGACGAAGGTATTGAACGCGAATCACGCGGCGACCGTCGAATAAATCTGATCAAATCGTGATTGACGGTATTGGATAGTTATATTGACGGGTGGCATATCCCCCATAATGAAATGAACTTATTTCACAAGTCGTTCTTGTCGCACGTAGACCGTTGGCTGTGCCGAGGTGATCTGTAATCTCACGAGCATCAGTCGGGTTTGTCGGCCGTTGCCTTTATGTTGTGTAATAAAAACAAAATGAAAATGTTGTTATCAGAGGAAGGTCGTGCGTTTCGGAACAGTTTTCTTGTTTTCCTACTACCCACATAGATTTGTTTGTTACTGGATTTGGTCGAAGAATTGTCGGGTTTATCCAATGGTTTATCGTGTCATCAAATGACTGTTCGGACATTCTTTAGCATTCCAGTTTTCGTTCTAAGGACGTTACAAAATGTATATAGATGAAAATGATTGTTTTAATAAATTAAATAAAAACTATTAACATTATATAGCGAGTACTTGTTAGTATATGATTAATTTATCAGCATATTTTAAAATATATATTTGGTTATAGCACCCGGTCTTTTTGCCGACGCTAATAAGCAAATTAATTGTGACTGTGTCATGAAATAGGTCACAAGCGGCAAGACCGATTTTAGTACGGATATTAGCTGAAACCTATTTTTGTTTGACTTGATTATTAGTTACATTTGATAAAAACTCTATTCATTTCTTAGTTTATTTGGAATCCACCAATTGAGTAGTTCATTTGAGTCGTCTATTATCAAAGGTGGCAATCTGTGCATTTGGACAAAAAAAAATTATTGATATGTTGTACAGATTGATTTGAATATAATCGTCTCCTTCAAAGAATACGGTTCAAAAACTGGATTAAATAAAGGTTAATAGTTAACCTGTTATTTATCTAAGATGTCGTTCCGAAGAGTTTTGTGACTGCCAATGGAATACAAAGTCAATAATTCGTTTTTCTGATTTAACAATCATTGTCCAAAAGTCAGATTGCCGGCTTTGATAATAGTCGACTCATTTACACATTATATACGTTTTTTTTTTAAATTATGTTATATAGATGATCGTGTTATAAGTGATAGTGACAAGTGAATTTTAAGCTCGTGTACCCATTCACAGCAACTACTATCAGTTCTTAATACATTTTGCAGCAAATTCCAGTAAATATATTCGAATATATAAAATGGGATAGCGAGCTATAAGGCATACTATGTATCCATACAATTTAATAAAACTTCATCTTCAATATATTAATTAATTATAAAGTGGCAGTTTGCATTCATTATTGTAATAGTTGATGAAACACAAAAGTGACGAACGCTAATAATCACGACGTAGCTGATTGACGAAGGTCCTTTTTTTTTTTTAATGCCTACTCTGAGGAATTGTTCGAGATGATACCGGCATCTCGTTTTTACCATCGCACCGCCCGCCACCGGAGTAGAGTTCATCCATACTACCTGGAGCCACTGCGGTCATCCACAGTGCGTTTCCAGAGGTCTTTTTTGCCACGTACCATCCGGCTATGGAATGAGCTCCCCTCCACGGTGTTTCCCGAGCGCTATGACATGTCCTNTTGCCACGTACCATCCGGCTATGGAATGAGCTCCCCTCCACGGTGTTTCCCGAGCGCTATGACATGTCCTTCTTCAAACGAGGCTTGTGGAGAGTATTAAACGGTAGGCAGCGGCTTGGCTCTGCCCCTGGCATTGCTGAAGTCCATGGGCGACGGTAACCACTCACCATCAGGTGGGCCGTATGCTCGTCTGCCTACAAGGGCAATTAAAAAAAAAATACTTGTGTGGACGAGCTCACAACCCACCTGGTGTTAAATGGTTACTAGACCCATAGACATCTACAACGTAAATGCGCCACCCACCTTGAGATATAAGTTCTAAGGTCTCAGTATAGTTACAATTTTGATAAGAGCACACAATGCAGGAGAAAGTTAAAACTAGGCACACGTTACTAAACGTCTAATGATAGTGCATTATATTTTAAGTCACAAGTTTAGAAGTGTCACTTCATTTTATTAATTGCGCGCTTGGTGCGGCAGATACTACCAGCTGGGTTATTTTTGCAGCGAAGCAGTCACGCGTTGCGGAATGAAGGTTGAGACGACTGTTACACGATTGAATTGAGAATTTGTCATGACAGTTTCCCATAGAAATGCGATCTAGCTCACAGGCAACTACGTCTTAAATGTTTACAGGAGCTCATAGCCACTATGAGTTGGACTCAAACGACTGTCCCGTTCTGTTTTTTGTGGAGGTGACAACAAGGCGAAGATCTTCTACCGGGATGAAATTGCTCGGTAGACTGTCTTACGGATTGTTATTGTTAAGAACTTATATATATTACTAGCTGACCCGGCAAACGTTGTGTTGCCTTAAATAAGATTGCTAGGGAAATTCTACTGTAGAAAAAAAAACCTCATTTAACCACATAATACTTCATTATAAACAAAAAAAAATATCCAAAAAATTAATATTAAAAATAAATGTTTGGGGTGGACGGACACCCTTTTCACTTAGGTATGAAAAATAGATAGTAGCCGATTCTCAGACCTACTGAACATACTATTGATACACAAATAAAACCAAAAAAACATGGCTGAATAATGTATAGTATTGTATAGCTCTCAAATATAATAATATTAAGTGTATAATTTATGATGTATAGTGAGTAAGTAAGACAGGGACTTTTTGGCGGGAACGCGAGGAGTGAAGTTGTGTGATGTGTTTTATTTTGTCTATTTAGTGTTTCTTCGGGTTTAAATGTGTAATAATGGTGGTTTATTAACTGTTTAATATCTGTGAAAGTGCACAAATGTGGGAAAATGAAACAAAGCCGCTGGACGTAACTTCTCGGGATCCTCCAAAAAGTCCCCTCAAAAAAAGTAAATGACCACCATTTTCTGAGATTATATTTCATCTCATTTCATTTCATTTAATTTCATCCTAGTTGATTAATGTCTCAAATTAATCATCTTCATATCATTTCACTTCATAATATCATTTTTCATAAAAATATGAATATAAATTAAAATAAGACATGACTTAAAGGTCTCAGTTACCAGGTCATAAAATCCCATAAAAAAAAAAGTAAGACAGGAGACCGGCTTTGTCCTCATCCCTACTACGTGATGTTTGCTGGATGAGTGGTGGCATTAGACGGGGATAGCTGATCGATTGATAGTTGATCATTAGTCAACCGGCGAGGGCGGGAGATCAAATTCAATTTTAAAAAAATCATAATTAAAGGAACTTGAAATTATAAACTCTGAATAAGAATTTGTCGTACTACAATTATAATATTTGATTGCCATCTTGCAACCTTATTGCGGATCTGTGCATAGAATAAAAAAAATATTAATCGGGATAGAAAAATAGGGGTTGATCGTATAAGAGTGAAAATTGAGAGTAATACGATTTTTTTATTTTAAGTCATGACAAAACAAAATAAAAAACTTGCCAAAAAAATTAAAGTTTATAATTAACAAATAAAAAATAGGGGTTGATCATAGAGGGATGAAAAATTGAGAGTAACATCCAATTTTTTATTTTAATTCATGACAAAATAAAAATAAAAATGAAAATCTTGCCAAAAAAATTAAAGTTTATAATTAACAAATAAAAAATAGGGGTTGATCGTAGAGGGGTGAAAATTTCAGAGTAATATGAATTTTTTTATTCTACGTCATGACAAAATAAAAACAAAATTCTCGCAAAAAATTTAAAAGTTTTTAATTAGCAAATAAAAAATAAGGGTTGATCGTAGAGGGGTGAAAATTTAGGGTTGTATGTATTTTTTTATGTTGTATCATAAAAAAATATAAATAAAAAATTTTGTCTAAAAAATTAAAAAAAAAATTTATGGGTGGACTACCCCTAACATTTAGGGGGATGAAAAATAAATGTTGGCCGATTCTCATAGATACCGGATAAGCACAAAAAATTTCATTAAAATCGGTCAAGCCGTTTCGGAGGAGTATGGCAACGAAAACTGTGACACGAGAATTTTATATATTAGATTATGTATATATGCTCGATGGCTTCACAGCAGAAATAGCCATAGTGCTGGTATCGGAACCCATGCTGCACTACAAGTAAAGTGGTCCGTGACGGAAGTTTAACTATATCTATACTAATCTATACTAATATATAAATCTACAGTGGTTTTTACGGATGTTCCGTTATAACTTCTGAACCATGCATCCGATTGACTTGAAACTTGGTATCCATGTAGAAAATACATGTACTTAATGGATAGGCTAATATTTATATGAGTGTTGGACTCCCTACACCAGTTGCGGGGGCGTTAATGTTGAGAATTTTTGTGGGGGTGAGAAATAATACGAAATCAGAAGGCGCATGGCTGTCACGAGGTCGGCGATGGACGGGCTGAGGAAAGTATGGAGAAATAGAAACATAACCAAAACCACAAAGATTAGGCTCGTTAGAACACTAATATTCTCCATATTTCTATACGCTGCTGAGACGTGGACCGTGCGAGACGTGGAAAGGAAGAAAATAGACGCTCTGGAAATGTGGTGCTGAAGAAGAATGCCTGGAGTTTCGTGGACCGACTTTCGTACAAATGTCTCGATACTTCAGGAACTCGGCATCAAGCAGTGTCTATTTGGTATAGTACAGTCTCGAATGGTGAATTTCTTCGGACACGTTTCGCGACGAGATGGCCGGTCCGTAGAACGCCTCGTTGTATAGGGAAGCGTTGATGGTACAAGACCGCGCGGGAGGCCACCAATGCGGTGGACCGACCAAATTAAAACTGCAGTGGGAGTTCCCCTAAATGAGTGCAGTAGAATGGCCTCGAGCAGGGAGAGATGGCGCGACATGGTGAGACGCATCAAGTCTGCCCCTTCCAACACTACATGACGATCACGACCACTCTGTCAAGAGTGACACGACTGAGAAGAAGAAGAGAAATAATAATATTAATTTTAAATTCCCAGAAAAGCGGACGGGTACAGCTAGTTTAACTATAAACATAGAGTAGGATACACATTGATAGATTAATTTCACGGTTTTGCCGTTGTTTTACAGGCATAGCGTAAAATTACGTGCAACGCTGTTAATTGAAAATACTAGTTTGTAACAAGAATGGTTTTTTGATTAAAAAGCTTTTAACTTTGTTTTTATTACGTATCAATAATTAATTAATCAAATTATTAATTAATAAAAGCTAATGCTAAGTACAAATGTTCTCGTGCGCGCTCGGGGTAAGTCGGATTAAATTGTCTTATAATTAATTGTGTGCCCGCCAGTCCCGCCATTATACGTGAATTATTCAGATTCATCCGATAAAAGCATTTTCAGTTTATCTGTAAGTTAGTGTGATGAATTTTTTGACGTGTTCATAATTTTTATCTTCAAAGATCACGGTAATGAATCTTGAATTATGTGGGTTTGTTGACCTTATCTATAGGTATATTAATACGTGAAGCAAAAACTTTGTATCCCTTTTTACGAAAATTGCGCGGACGGAGGAGTATGAAATTTTCCACACTTATAGACAATTTAGAGAAGAAGTGCACAACGCTAATATTTTTTTTAAATAATGCATAAAAGATACATTAAATCGATAAAGAAAACATTACACACACTACGTATCATGTATTTGAAGCACACACGCATGCATACTATTTATTGTCAAGCTTTTGTTCTTGACGTCTGTCGTCAAATTGAGGATAGATTAAATATTATTTGTCTTTGTTAATATTTCTTATAGTGTAGTCTTGGCGAAATTTGTGATTATGGAAGTATAAAATACAATCATAATAGTGTACAAACTTACAATTCCAATTAATTATAGTCGAACTTCGACTACTGCGGGACCTCTAGTCGTATTAAATACGAATGCTGTGTTCAAACCATGGATTTTTAACACAACAATTTTATCTTCCACCACCGCCACCACACTAACACGATAAAATACCGATTTTTTTTTCTTAAAGCTTTCAGCTAAGGATTATTATTGTTAAATACGTTTTTTTACGTACTTTCCCCAGCGGAAATACAAACCATAAATAATCATTTTCTTTCACAGAATGTCGTTGTAAATATGTCATGTTTTTGAGTTTTTATTGTAAAGGATGCAGCGTCCATTTTACTGCCCACTTGTTCGGGTGTCAGTTAAATTACTCAATGAGACATTTTTATTTGTTTACAAAACGTATTTTTCGTCACCAATTACGAATATTTTATTTTTAAGCCATAAATCATTGTGGTAGGTAGCGACCAGAGAAAATTCTCTCTTCACACTGAAAAACTCTATAAGTAATAAATACTTAAGTCATTCGTATGTCAGCAAATTCCGATCTGTTAGGTTTTTATTCTCACGTAAATAAATTTAGGACTAAATTGGATTAAAATGGAAATGCTTTGTACGAGAAAATTCCGTCTCCATTAAATTGTGGACGACAAATGAGTCGACAATTATCAAAGCCGGCAATGTGACTTTTGGACAATTATTGGTAAATCAGAAAAACGAATTATTGACTTTGTATTCCATTGGCAGTCACAAAGCTCTTCTGAACGATATCTTAGATAAATAACAGGTTAAGTATTAACCTTTATTTAATGCAGGTTTTGAACCGTATTCTTTGAAGGAGACGATTATATTCAAATCAATCTGTATTGACATATCAATAACATTTTTTTGTCCAAATGCACAGATTGCCACCTTTGATAATAGACGACTCAAATACGAGTTACGAGTAGAAATCACGTCAAAGTCGTATCGATGGTTTTTTTGTTGTTGTTTGCAAAAACGTTCAGTGAAATAGAAAAAATCGCGGCTCTTAATCGGAAAACATCAGCTACGGTGCTCGTGTCAGCAGTTCGCCCTTCAATTAAATTGCACCCATTTCTACTCGATTGAACGGATTCCAGTTTTCAATAGGCAGCCTTGCAGACAGGTGGCGGCAGCGTCGATATTTGCCTGCCAAAATTTCGATTTGCGATTGTTGGTCTCAATGGAATCTGTCCTCATTGTTAGACTTTTTTAATGCAGCAGCAATAGGCAGAAATTAAGAAATGTTAGGGGCACTGCTGAGCCGATGTTTACTGCTTAGGACTCTTTTCGGGCCTCGTTTGAAGAAGGTCATAATGTTATTAAGCTCATTCAAGGGCCGTAAGGGATCTAGGGAAACAATTTTTTTTGAATTGGAGTTTTTAGGTAGTCTGGATGAACTTTGCCCTAGGGGTGAGTACGATGGTAAAATCATCTACTTGTCACCTCAAATAATTCTCAGAGAATTTCCAATGTAACATACAGTATCAAACAGAATTTCCAAACGATCTCTGAGAACGAGATTATCGACTATCGTAGTTAATGTCTGGGAGCCACGGCTTATTATCGTATGATAACGCGTTGCTATTTTCTTTTTGAGCCAAGAAGTCCCCTTAATTTTGGTGGGCACTGCAACCCATAGACTCCACTAGGTCAGCATGCCCGTCGCCAGTACCTAAAGCAAAGTAATGGTTCTATTTTCATTGAGTTATATAGGAAAATAGAAGGAGCTAGACACCTCGTTCGACTGACGCCAACTGACTACCAATGACTTTAGACGTGATACATTGTTATCGTCTTTAAAAACATGTACGGAAGTCGAAATACGACCAGTGGCAATGTTATTGACTACGTTATGTTTGTGCGCGCTGATCTCATAAACCTATGGCGGTTCCCGAAGCTCTGGTTCATTGCCGCTAAAATTATCGTGCCGCCCGATCGTTATCGATTCCATGTCACGTACTAAATTTAGACAAAAATAAATATAAATCTGCGTTATAAATTATTCGTTAACTGGATCGGGATCACTGGCTGTAGGACGAGACAAGGTAATATAGCTCTTAACGCGTCATTAGAATGACATCAAATCCTTTGTTTTCCGATTTTAAGAATCTGTATTAAAATTTCTAATTCTGTTCGAACTCCTCAACCTTGATTGTCTGCGTGAATTTTTGTCTAATAAATTTATTGTAATTTGTAAATAAAGAATGAAGTTCGGTTCAAAACGTGAATGTATTCACATATCACCTTAACGACATGTCCAATTAAGAGACGTACCTACATAAGTGCCGTAGAAATATTGCTTAACCTAGGTAATATTGGTCTCACGTATAACGTTAGTGGAATGAGGATAGTAATTGTTCGCGGCATCCACGAAGCTGTTAATGCGAGACAGTTTCGAATTCATTGACCAGTGATAATAGTTGAGACGTGTTGAAAGAGATTCCATTTTATTAACAGCATTGAGAGTGCTCTGAGGAATTGTTTGAGTGATGCCATCATCTCGTTTTTACCATCGCACCGCCTGCCATCGGAGTAGAGTTCATCCGTACTACCTGGAGCCACTACGTTCATCCACGGTGCGTTTCCAGAGATCTTTTTTGCCACGTACCATCCGGCTTTGGAATGAGCTTCCCCTCCACGGTGTTTCCCGAGCGCTATGACTTGTCCTTCTTCAAATGAGGCTTGTGGAGAGTATTAAACGGTAGGCAGCGGCTTACGTCTGACGTCCAAGAGCGACGGTAACCACTCACCGTCAGGTGGGGTGTATGGTCGTCTGCCTATCTATATATATAAAAATGAATTGCTGTTCGTTAGTCTCGCTAAAACTCGAGAACGGCTGGACCGATTTGGCTAATTTTGATCTTGAATTATTTGTAGAAGTCCAGAGAAGGTTTAAAAGGTAGATAAATATCAAAATTTCTTTTGTTTGTTTTAAGTTTATTTTATACAAAAGTTTAGGTCTTTTATTTATCGATTGAGCTAGTGTGTGTTGTGTGTGTTGTAGTCCTAGGGTACCCCGCTGGTACATAGGGCCCTCACAAGTTGTCTCCACTTTACCCTGTCTTGCGCTTGCTCCTTGACACCACTCCAGGTCACGTTGGCAGTCCTCATCTCATTGATTGAGCTAGTAAGATAATAAAAAAAAATTGCGTGCTAATTGATTTTGGGTACATCTGCACTCGTTTAGTTAGGAGAATCATGGCCATCATAGGCCACTTTGGAACTGTACACGATAACGAACAAGAAGAGGGGATAAGCTTGGTTTTAATTCAAGATACTTTTTTCTTTGTTAGCTTCCAGATTTTCTGAAGCTATTTAGATTGATATACTTTAACATAGTTGTGTTATTGGAACTTTACTGTTATTAAAGAAGTGTACACACACACAGTAGTAACTATTTATTACTTCCTCCATAAATTTCGTAATGTGTATAGTAAAATAAAGCAAAAAAAAAAACTGTTATTCAGAATCACAATACAGAGAAATTTATGAATCCATTCGAAACGAACAAGAAGGAAAACTCGTTCCAATTAAATTAATGTTCATCGCTGATTGTGATCCCACAGCTCGCGATCACGAAGGAATCAAAATATATGTATAAAAAAATAATAATAATACGTGTTCCGTAAATGAGATTTGTTTCGTTTCGATAACAGAGTGTAGCAACAAAATGCTGACACGTGTACTCGCATTGCTGTCGATATTATTGGCTTCGATTGTAATGACTCGTTCACACCACGTTCATATAGTGCGATCGTGTCACCAGAAATGTAATGTAGACAGAATATTAGCGATTCTTTGAGCAAATTGTAAATGTATCCGTTAAAATTTGGGGTTCCAAAAACAGCTCTACCTTTTGATATTTACTGGTGTATAAGGTTATAACTTCAGAAAGCAAGGGGTGGTCTAATATTAATATAGGCGTAAAATTGAACCTTATTACTTAATCTCCCATAATAAGTCCCGAAATGAGAACTGCCGACGTTACCTGGACAACTTGTGAGGGCCCTATGTACCAGCGGGGTACCCTAGGACTATAAAAAGAATAACAAGAAATTATTCTCCCTCTTCACTCTCTTTCAATCTCTTGATCAGGAGATTCTCATTGTAAACTTAAATCATCACTCGTTTTAGTGGACTCAAGCTACGACAGCACGCCATAAAATTTTATTACATTATGCACATTCCGCGTTTTATGAACTATTCTGTGTTCCAGCAACTTAGATAGCGGGGTTTTAAATACTCGAATCAGACTAATGTATCTGGACCCTTTTTTCTCGATCTTGCCAAATAGCAGATCGCGATTTGTGATTCCCTTTAGCAAGACCAATGAACTCTTAGACCAAGTAACACTAGTGCCTAATTTTCTAGTTCAGTATTGCTTACGCGCAAAATAAATTGATTCGGTTCGAAGTGGCATACAACCAAAGGTCGAGATGCACTGCAAACTTCAATGAGCGATCCCTAGATTACGAGCTTTTTCTGTCCAACACGATAAATAGTCTGGCCGTATTTTGTTTTAGTGTGAATGAGTCACAATAAAGCACAAAGTAATAACGTTATCATAGTCTGTGTAGGTATTGTTTAACGCGTTTTATATTAGTTACGACGCGGCCGCGGTTTATTGCGTGATTATGGGCTTCCGTTGTTCCCACGCGATTTATGACACATTTTTGTTGTTTTTACTATTTACTTTTTTAACATAATCTTGTTTGCTCTATGTAACGATGTTTTGGGTCGTTGAAAAATTCATGATCGCCGCGTCTTTGGTATTTGTAGACAACCTAGTTTCCTGTGATGTGCGATTTCCTACTATTGCTAAGTAATTTATAATTCATAAATCAGATGTATACTATTATACTTTCTGAGATTTTCCAGTATCGTTCACTTTATTAAAAACATTTTTAAGATTTCATCTTGAGTTTGTTGCATTTATTCATTTTGCTATTTCCGACTTTTAGCACACTTTACAACAGTGGTGGACAAATATTTTGATAGTCGGGCCACATTGCAGATGAAAATTTGACCTCGGGACAACAATTTTTTTTCTAATTTTATTTTGTGCGCCTATTATACATACTGTAATTGTTCAAATTATCATAATTATATTTTCGAATAGGAGGCGCTGTGAAGAGCGGTTGTCCGGGAGAAAATTTTCGCTCCCAGCGGCCCTGATAATGTGTATTGCTTAATAATATATTTTTTTTATGCACCAATTTATGTTAGACAAAAACTAATATTTGTGTTTTTAATAATAATATATACAATGCTTCACGGGCCAGACAAAATTCTATTGCCATTTGCCCAGGCCTGCTTTACAGGGATTCTTCGTCATTGATGGTCTAGATGTCGCCTGAATTTTTATTGTAGAAGCAATATGCACAGCGGTCTATTCCTATATCTTCTGTTGTTTCTACAATGAATGTTTGTTGCTTAAAAAAATTATTAAAATAAACGGCAATTGATTGTGCCGTATGCCAGACTATGTTGGTCGGTCGCATTTATCCATTGCATGCTTTCGTTTTGTAAGTACGAAATCCAATTTATTTCATTCGAGATTGTTTGAGGTGCGCCAATACGTATTAAACGTGCCCCTCAATAAGGTAATAAATTCCAGATAGACTTATCGGAGTGAAAGCGTTTGTAGAGAAATGTGTCGGAACGTTGCGACCATTTAGGTTCCTATCTCAATGTCAGCTTTCAGGCTCAAAGACCTCCCGGCAAGGTTTTCTGTTATCGACCGATAACGAGAATGAATTTTATTTATGCGTCAACGGAAACTTAACTTTAGGAAATTGGACATGTTGTATACATGTTTTCGGGTCTTTCACAATTGTATGTATATTGTATTGGTACCATATTTCAGTTATTTCTCCGTAGTTTGTCCAGAAAACGCCCTTTTAGTCTGTTAAGAGATAATTTATCTATAGATTCCGGCAGTTTGAGGTATGATAAAAGAACGTATACCCGGTGTCTTCCGATCTCGACAGAAACTTTTTAGTCTAACTTACAATATACACTAGAGATTTTCCTAAAATGTATTGGCCTTATTTGTCCATGAAGACGTGAAACACAAATGCACTACAAAAGATGTGTCGAAGCGCTTAGAGTTGAAATTATGTCACTAAAGCTTGGAAGCTGCAAAGCGGAGATTGTGCATTAAAGTTCACGTACTGAATAGGAACTTATTTATATAGGAACTTATGTTTAGGAACTTATCCTGGTGTAGCTTCGTTTGTAACATGAATTTTATATTAATTAATATTTATGTTGCCACAATGTACAATTTCTATATAGATGGGACTATTCATAATTAAGTACATTCATTATTAGAAACATTATAATCAGAAAAAAATGCTGCATAATAGTATTGACGAGCTAACGGCCCAGACTTAATATTTACTGGAGTTTATGAACATGACAGCGTGGATGCCGCCATTTATGTACCTCTTGAGACGAGATCAAGTCTGGGTTGAATGTATAACGGCTGTCCCATCTTTCAAACCGGAAGGCATGCCTGCTTCGCGGCAGAAATAGGCAGTATATGTTTATCGGCGGTCGCAGTACCTTATTATAATATTCAGAGAATACTGCTGCCCATTCTTCTGTGAATCCCTTTGAATCGCTTTTTACGATACCTAAGGTAAGAAAAGGGATGGTACTATCCTAGGCCACATAGCATATCATATGATTATGGCATAGTATCTATAGGTTTTTCGATAGAGAACTAAAGCTATCGACATTGCTCAGAGTCGGCAAGCTGAAGTGGCAGCGTACATGATCGCTGGAGCAGACTGGTTCTTCGGTGGTGACGGAACGTACGTAATTTAAGGCGCCCATGGCCACATGAAAGAGATCATTTGCAAAGAATACCCGGCAAAAGACGGATGAGGAGAGCTGAAGACTAGTTTTAGTGACAACTGCCGGCTGAGGGTGATAGATGATTATGGAATATGGACATCACATGTTAGCACACCTTTCCTTTATTGGCTCATACACTAAGAAATTGCTAAAATGATTATTGAATCAACAAATAGATAAAAGTTTATGGGATGCTTAGGTAATTTGTTTGCAATGTTTCACTGACAAATGAAAATATGCAAATCCTTTGAGTAAACACTGTTTTTTTTTTCCGTTAGAAAGCCAGCAAAGAGTACGATTCATATTGCATTTTTGTTTGAACAATATTTTTCTTATCAATGCGGATATCTTTCGAATGCTCTTTTTTATTCACGTTGAGCTTTATGGCTCATAGTTACTACTTGTCATCAAGTAGGTCGTTAACTAACTCATCTATAAAACGCGGTAATGGTTTAGCGATATCGTGGGTAGTTACTTCTCAATCAAAAAGATATGTGTGTTCGAGACTGCACCAGCACTTTAACGTTTTGTGGCGAAAAGCTTTGTTTTCAATCTTGATAGCGTAAATGGTTAGTGGCTATGGAGCTTTAAGTGACTATTGGGACCATTGAGACCCGAAAGTTAATAATAACCTTTACATATGGCTCGAAGCTTGAAGACCACTGAGCTACTCGTCGGATTTTCTCAGTGGGTCGCGTTTCCGATCCGGTGGTAGATTCTGCGAAGCACTGCTCTTGCTAGGGCCAGTGTTAGCAACACTCCGGTTTGGCCCCTTGAGCTCATCTGTACGTCAAGGAGAAGCTGAAATAGCCTCTCAAGGCTATTAGCATAGGTAGGAGAAAAAAAAAGTTTGAATAGCTTTTAAACAACAGCTATCTCATTCTTCCATTCAAACTTCAGCATATTTTATTCGCTACCCTGCTTACAACAAGTTAACATCGGACCATTTATAGTATGTATACTTTTGGCCGTATTTTTTTATATTTGCTACCCAATGCAGACCAGTCGATTTCTGCCTGCCCCACATGGCTTAGGTCTAAGGTCTTGGAGATATATGAGTTGAAAGAAGTCGTTAATGAAATTTTTATAGCTGAGGTAGCCAGAACGAGATTCTGAGCTACTTGACATTCAATGGCTACTGAAACTCGTACAAATGAGACTTTTTTATTGCCCTTGTAGGCAGACGAGCACACGGCCCACCTGATGGTGAGTGGTTACCGTTGCCCGTAGACTTCAGCAATGCCAGGGGCAGAGCCAAGCCGCTGCCTACCGCTAAAGACTTGGGGGGACGTGGGTGAGACTGTTAATTATGTTCTATACGGTTGCCTCACAGTTGGAACTGGAACGGATGACTGATCTACAGCATAAATAGGTAGGACGGCGAAAGTTACCGTGCGAAAAAAATCTTCGTACCACTATTAATTTCGCAAACGTTCTTGAAAGACCTAAATAACTATTAATTTCGTAAAATATATTATATAAAGATCTTTTTTTTATTGCTTAGATGGATGGAAGAGCTCATGGCCCACCTGGTGGTTACCGGAGCCCATAGACATCTATAACGTCAATGCCACCACCCACCTTGAGATATGAGTTCGAAGGTCTCACTTTTAACAATACAACGGTTGCCCCGCCCTTCAAACCGGAACGCATTATTACTTCACGGCAGAAATAGGCAGGGTGTTGGTAACTACCCGTGCGATCTAAAGATTTTATGCTCAAATGTACTGAAGCTTAATGAAAAGTGTCGCATATTACTTTTACTATAAAGACAGCAAAAATGTCTTGTTCTGTAACATTTCATGAACATTTAACGCGACAGCCTCATTTAACTTCTCCAACAATTACAAAAGTACTTTTCTCGGCGTCGAAAGAGAACAAATTCTTAGATTTTCATTCAAATTAACAACTCAATTTTTAGATCCACTGTCTTTTCTTTCGTAATTGATTTAGAGGCCCTCTCAGTTCTTTTCTAAGTAAGTTCACGAGTTCCATTGTTTTCCAAGTTTGAACACGTAGAACGAAGTTAGCGTTGGAAATTATTGTTGTGTTGATGTTAAGCGGATTGAATGGAATATCTACCGCGATGGGATAGCGCCACAGATAGCGAAGACGTTGTTACTAGTTCGGCCTCACACTGTGCCCTAATAATAATAGGGACGAAATTTTTATTAAGATTGTTTATTGCACTTGATGAGTGAACGAACTCAAATAGCTTTTATATCGATTTAGTACAAAAAACAGTAGTTTTATAGTACGTTTTTAGAAGGATTTTTTACCACGTACCCTCCTTATTCCTTAAGGGATATTTCGTTTCCTTCAAATTAAATATTTTTCCTAAGTATAGTAGCATTTCGTACCACCAGCATTTTACTGCAGATCGGACTTGCAGAGCAAAGGTCTAGCTATCTTCGTCGCATTAGAGCACCATGTTTGCGCCGCATCCATTGGTTTCACGACTGAATCTGAGGACCGCTGATTTGGCGTTCTGTGCGCCTGTACAACAAAATCCCACAAGATGTTCAGAACCTACATATACATAGGCTTAAGAAAACTATTAAAGAACATCTGTGCAATAAAGCTTACTATAAAGTCAATGATTATCTAGAAGATTACACAAAGTGGGAATGAGTTGCTCGCTCCGGGCATTTCAATATTGCAACAATTGTTACGTTATAATACTCATTGTAAAAATGAATATGCCCGCTGAGTTTTTTGCCAGTTCTCAGGACGGAGGCTAGTTTTTGTGAATTGGCGGTAGTTCTTTTTAACGTTCAACAAGTATGTACTGCCATTTATGTTGAATAATTTTTATTTTATTTTATTTGATTTGGTTTGATTTGAAGTGGCAGACCAATGGGGAGAGATTGCGATTTCCTCCTGACTCATAAATAAAAAAAAACAACCATTGTGAATTGTGTTTTGTTGTGCAATAAAGTATATTCTCTCTCTCACACACGCTTATTAACGTTATAAATTATATTTCTTCATCGCCCAAGTCACTCGTTAGTGACAAGCACAACGATCATCTGTATACTTCCTTTTATAACTTGTAGTTTATACACTTATTGCTTCCAAGAATTTAAGTGATAACTACTTTATCGCAGACATTTCGATCACACAAAAATGAGTAATCATACCACGATATTCCGATATAATAAGTCTCAGTATGTTTTAATGCAAAAGAGTATAGCCGATATAAAAATAGCCTTATACAAAGTTGCTTTAAAAATGATAGCGATGTTTCGTGAAGTTGGCATTCGTCCTAATCTTCACAGCGAAAGGGCAATAGGTGAACCGAATACGCAGCTGCATTGCTTATATGGATCGTATAATATATGAGGCTTATAAATCAAAGGCAGCTAAACGCCATAATGTCGTAAAATGGATTAACAATGGCGCTATCTTGTTTAGTTAGTTGGACACGCTTTAGTGTTTACATGTTATAACAAATGAAGCTAAATCTCTAACAAATTCAGTTCAAAAATTTTAGTTTTATCCTGTACTAAGTACTAATAAACGAAGTTTTATCATTTAAACTTCATATTATTACTAATATTCCCATTCTTTATAAATCTGCTTTAAAATGAAGAATATCGTAGCTACCCGAACAAAGTTATTTCAGCTTCTCAAACCGGGAGTGTTGCTAACACTGGCCCTAGCAAGAGCAGTACTTCGATGGATCGGGAGGATCCGTAATGACGTGTTTAGGGCCGATTTTTGTAGTTTACCTGAATATTTGACAGATTGGATTTAGCTGCCTTTGATTTTATAGGCCTCATATAATCGCTTTGCTTAAGATCAATGGAAGCTGTGTTACATTACCAAAACTTATGAATATTGTATAAGAATCAAAATTCATAGCTCCACAATTTATTGAAACAACTTCGGCATTTATATTTACTGTAGGGAATAACTCAAATATTTCATGTAAATTCTGATTTAACTTTATAATATATTTTTTGTCGTATTTAATTCACAAAGGAATGAATACGATAACTAAAATCGTATAATAATAGGAATTTGACAAATTGATATAGCTTCTAAATTCATATGGCATTGTTTTTCGGGATTTATTTTACTTGTGGCCTTGTGGCGCCATAACTCCCATCCAAGAGGTCACAGATTCGTGACTGGGGCGATGATGTCCATCGATACTAGTTTTTCCGAAATTAAAGGTTATATTCATGGGGATCCGCTGGATGCAGGCAGCGCAAGGCTGATATTTGTGGCGAGGCTTGGGGGAGGCATATACCCAGCCCTGGACTTCTGTGGGCTGATAGAATAGACAATTCATGTAACGAAGGACAACTCGATGCGTTAATCCCACCCGAATCGATCCAATTATGAGATCCTAGTATCTAGCTAATCTAGCTAAGCGCAAAGCTGAGGATTGAGCTGCTTGACTGGAAAAGGCTCGCAGGAATGCAGTTCATGGAGTTTTAGACTCTAAATATTAGGTATTAGGTTATAGGAATATATTAGGTAATTTATCTAACGTGATCCTTAGAATCAGTGAAAAATTCGAAACGATTATAATCGCTATCTTATTCGCCACGAAAATGACGTAGACTTCAAAATGTCGAAAATAGTAATCTGAATGAAATAACACGCGGTAATTTATATGTTCGATTAAATATACAATACAGATTAACGTCGCCTGATCTCGGTGATAGCTGTTTGTCTACAATGTTGTAGACTCTACAAAACACGTGTTATTTAAATCGTCAGATGTATCGTATATAATTGGATTTTAAAATGGAATTCAAACTTGTGACCTAATTCGTGTTCCGTTGGCCTGAACAGTGAGTTTGTTTCTCATTGGCTCTTTTTTTAAACGATATTTTGCCCCTATCTAATCGCTGGTAGCCTAAGTAGCCTAGCTAATCCAGCTACTCATGGACCGGTAGATGAGCTCACGGGCTGTACCTGAGGGAATGGCTAACAGTGGCCCTATTAAGAGCAGTGCTTCGTTGAATTTACCATCGGATCGGAATCGCGACTCACTGAGATCCGGCGTGAAACTCAGTGAGTTGTGTCTATGAGACACCGTAACTATGACTGTGGTTCATTAAGTCCATCTAATGTTAATTAGGTACATGATCTTTTCAGTCATTTTACTTTCCAAACTTTGATGATTGCATTCTGTAAATTGTTGAACTATGGGGAGGTTTTTATGAAGGTAGGATTACTGGTGGCCCGTAGGTCTTTCCAGTTTTACCAGGACAGGTGACCTAGCACGGGTCTGAGTCTGTTGAAAGTTGGGATTTTCTAACAGCCACCTGAGCGCCTCCGAAGGAGACCTACCGGCTCAAAGGCAGCTGCTTCGCGAATACATCTACTACTGGATCCGAATCGTGACCCGCTGAGAAAATCCGGCGAGAAACTCAGCTGATGTATGGATAATGGGGAGGTAACGATATTCCGAAAAAAAACATACCACATTAGCGTCTGATTGTACGAGTATATCATCGCAGAATGATTAGCTCTTAAAATTTAGATCGTAGTGCCAAATGTATTGTATAACGGTTGGACGAAAGGTTTTAATTAAACGTTTCTGACGTAATTGTGTCGGAACATTCCAGATGTTTCTGTCAGTTTGAATTGTGTGTTTCGCATTCAAAATGTTTCTAGATGTAATCGTGCTTGTGACAACGCTAAAATCTAATTACGTTGCGTATGTGCTATTGCTATGTAATTTAAGGATCTTCGATAGTAAACTTAACTACGATTTTCTCGTTAAGGCTTGATTCTTCATCTTCTTTTTCTCCACCTTATCCCACTAGGTGGGGTCGGCACAGCTAATTTTTCTCTTCCATTCTCTTCTATCAGCCGTCATCTCAACACTCACTCCTCTCTCTCTCATATCGTTATTCACACACTCCATCCATGTCTTCTTCGGTTAAGGCTTGATTGTGGTTAAAAAAGACATTTCTTAGGAAAAAAACGCTGTGAAAAAAATTGTGTAAACTGGGTTATTATTTTCTTTAAGGTCATTAATTTCAAAGAGTTGAGAAGTACACTGTTGCCTGTGAGAACGGTTAATAAATAGCTTGTATAAAAACAAATGACAATACACGTAAGAAAACATCGACAAAACGTGGGTTCGATGTAAATAAACACTCTCAAAGAGTGAAAAATTATTTGTATAAAGTTTCTCCCGCGAAAACTAACAAATGCAATATGGAATCAATGTAACAATATTAATAATAAACAAATCTACAAACGTGTTTAATTATAAAAGTATTTTTATCAATCGGATTATTTTAAAAATATTTTTAACGTAATTCAGAGCCGTTCGTTTTGTATATGTTCAATTATGTAAAATTATATGCTTTTAGCGTAATTTTACCCGGTCATCGTTCTTGTCATCGAGTAAATTAACCCACAGACACAGCCCACTGAGTTTCTCGCCGGATCTTCTCAGTGGGTCGCGTTTCCGGTCCGGTGGTAGATTCTGCGAAGCACGGCTCTTGCTAGGGTTCGTGCTAGCAACGTCGTCAGCTAAAAATAGCCTCTCAAAGCTATCAGCATAGGTAGCAAAAAAGTATTTTTATGATAAGGTTAAGTTCGTCAACGCCGTAACTTTTTTTTTAGAATAATACGTTATTATACTTCTAGGGTTAATTTTATCTTTATGGCGTTTGAAAACATAAAAAATATAATAAAAAAAGAAAACAAATCTTATAACCAAAAACACCAAAGAAGAAACATAAAAAGCACCCCTATAGCACGATGCAATAGATTATAACATACATCTTGATATATCGAGATTTAGCCCTCGGAGGGCTGACGTCAGGCAGGCGGCAAGTCGTAAAACTTATGCCAAATCCCTATAATCCCTATGCAGCATGTGATGATCAAAGTACGTGCTGCGGCATTATGTGGGATCAGGGCAAGTAGAAAAAAACGTTGAGTGAAGAAACACTAAATAGCACGCGCTTCTCTTTCTAAATAAATAAATACTGGTGGGAGAACCTCTTGTGAGTCCGCGCGAGTAGGTACCACCACCCTGCCTAGTTCTGCCGTGAAGCAGTAATGCGTTTCGGTTTGAAGGGTTGGTCAGCCGTTGTAACTATACTTGAGACTAACTATATCTCAAGGTGGGTGGCGCATTTACGTTGTAGATGTCTATGGGCTCCAGTAGCCACTTAACACCAGGTGAGAAGCGAACTAAAAATGACATTCGCCTATTCCTTAATGCTGCTTCAAAAAAAATAGCTTACGAACTGTAATGGACGTTACTAATTGAGTTGTGGTTCAAAAACATTGTTGCACATTGTATGTATTAAACAAATAAACTGCACGAAGCGTGTCAGACTAACTTTGTTGTCAATTTAAAATTATGGTTCACTTTTTACATATTCAGTTTTTTTTATTGCTTAGATGTGTGGACGAGCTCACAGCCCACCTAGTGTTAAGTGGTTACTGGAGCCCATAGACATCTTCAACGTAAATGCGCCACACACCTTGAGATATAGTTAGTTCTAAGGTCTCAGTATGCGGCTGCCCCACCCTTTCTCGTAAAGGTCTAAAATATCGTAATATAAAATGCAAATGCAGCTCGTTTTTAATATTAATATGTCCTACGATCTGAATTTCAATTACTACATTTAAAAGCTTTTCCCTGTTCCCAGTAAGTTTAGAAATATGAGAATGAGCTCATTCTGAAAATGTAGTTTGTGGTTGAATGTTGTTATATTTCGTTCTTATTTTGATTGTATTGATTGTATGGATGTACGTGCTTATGGTACACTTGATGTAAAGTGGTTACCAGAGGCCATAGTCATCACAATGTGATTGTCTCAACACATCTTGAAGGTACTTACACGAGGTCGATGTTTCAATTGTATTGTATAACAGATACCTATCCCATAGTCTTCAACCGGGAAAGCATGGCGACCACAGATCATAGAAACACATTTTGTGATCCTTGCGGCAGGACGGATTCCGACCGTTTTTCCAACAGTAAAAATAAAAAATATTAAAACAATAATAAAAGAAGACCACGCTATATCAAACATTAATAAAAGCAAAACCTTAACTGTCCCCTTCACACTCATAAGCTAGACCGCGGGAGAGAGAGATGGGCAGACTTTTCATGATGCGCATGCAGTGTGACGTCACGCCACGCGCTTATTCACAAACACTACACAAGCGCAACGTGTGGATGTGTTGAGCGCGAGCTACATGGTAGGCGGAGTGAGGGGTGTTAGGTTTTTTTCATTACGGAATTTCATGATTCGGTCGCCGCGCTCAAGGCCCGCGATAAAAGCTATGCAATAGCTTAAAATTAAGCTGTATATTCAGTTTTCAGTCGGTCATGAACATCATCAAAGCCTAACTCCTCTCTGTCTAAAAATGTAATTAAAAAGGTATCTGAAAAATCGGTTGTAATTTTAACCTAATACCTATAAAGAAAGATTTAGATGTTTTATTGTAACACGCAAAATAGCCCATAAAACTACACATATATACCTATTTCTCTAGTTTATGAAAACGACGTATCTAGGTCTACGGCTTTGGGATTTGAGACCAATATAATTCATTTTGGTCAAAAACACAGTTAACCGCATTTGAAACTGCCGTAAGTAGTTCCGAACCCACTGGACTATTTAAGCCTCAACTTACTCAACTAGTGGTTCTAACGGTACAGTTTAAAAGCAAATGATAAAGGGATTATTAACTGAATAAAATGAATCGATTGTTTGTACTTTATTCTAAACTTTCTACTCTCGGACTCTTTTAGTGTTGTGATTAGATTAAAATTTATCTATAATTTAACGTTTGAGTGCGTGCATTCTATGTAAAGAATTTCGTGAATGATTTAATGTTCTTTTGATAATCGTTTCTTATAAACTAAGAACCATTTAAAGATGATTCTCGATTAAATAAATTATCGTATTAATATGAAAAAAGAACGGGCTGTGTAAAAAATACATAATGAAGACGTCGTGGCCCAAAGGGTAAGACGACCGGTGCATTCGTATCGAGCGATGCGGCTGTGCCGGTGTTCGAATCCCGCAGGTAGGTACCAATTTTTCTAATGAAATACGTAATTGATAAATGTTCATGAATTACATCCACGGTGAAGGAATAACGTCGCGTAATAAAAATCAAACCCGCAAATTTATAATTTGCATAATTACCGCTGGTAGGACCTCTTGTGAGTCCGCACGGAGTAGTTACCACCACCCTGCCTATGTCTGCCGTGAAGCAGTAATGCGTTTCGATTTGAAGGCTGGAGAAGCCGTTGTACTCTAAATTGACACGTCATTACGGATCCTCTCGATCTTTTTTATTTTATTTTTATAGCTTAGATGTGTGGACGAGCTCACAGCCCACCTGGTGTTAAGTGGTTACTGGAGCCCATAGACATCTACAACGTAAATGCCGCCATCCACCTTGAGATATGAGTTCTGAGGTATCAGTATAGTTACAACGGCTGCCCCACCCTTCAAACCGAAACGCATTACTGCTTCACGGCAGAAATAGGCAGGGTGGTGGTACCTATCCGTGCGTACTCACGCGAGGTCCTACCACCAGTAATTACGCAAATTATAATTTTGCGGGTTTGATTTTTATTACACGATGTTATTCCTTCACCGTGGAAGTCAATCGTGAACATTTCTTAAGTACGTATTTCATTAGAAAAATTGGTACCCGCCTGCGGGATTCGAACACCACCGATGCATCGCTAGATACGAATGCACCAAACTTGTCCTTTAGGCCACGACGACATCAAATTGTAAATAATACATGATAATATGTACATATGCTTCTCAGTTATAGATAATAATAAAGACTAGTATGAGATTAATATTCACATTTAACTCTAACTTAATTAAAAATAGTCTATCAGAGAATCTTGAAGAGAATGAGAATCTTTTTATTGCTATTGTAGCTTAAAAACTTTTAATGTCGCTAGCTTTTCGTGTTCGTCAATTAATCGAAACTCGATGACAGCTCAAGATTTTTTTCATTCTATATATTACATTTTCTCTTTTTTTATCGGTCTTAAAGTATAGCAAACATTTAAAAATTAAATTCGGCTGTTAAACAGAGGAGAGAAAAATATTAAACTGTGTGAACCCTCAGTGTTAAACGAGATATCAGCTGCCAAACACGCCAGGCGTGCGTCCGAAATCATAAATTCCGCGTGTGTTGGCTCATTTTGTATACATTGCGTGGAATTCAAAAACATTATTTAAATAATATTCTACTGTAAGTGTACATTTATGAGGCCAGTCAGCGAGTTCTACTGGTGTCACCCAAAAACGGATTGTACCGAGGGTAGACCGATTCATGTGCTCTTAATATCCTACCCGCAGTAATTACTCGCGATTACCGCGCCAATATACAAAAAGCTTTTTAAAACAAAATATTCGTAGCAAGAACCCGTTATAAAATACTATAATACAATATTAGTCGAACGTATGTCGAATGTTGACTGGTGGTAGGACCTCTTGTGAGTCCGCGCGGGTGGGTACCACCACCCTGCCTATTTCTGCCGTGAAGCAGTAATGCGTTTCGGTTTGAAGGGTGGGGCAGCCGTTGTAACTATACTTGAGACCTTAGAACTTATATTTCAAGGTGGGTGGCGCATTTACGTTGTAGATGTCTATGGGTTCCAGTAACCACTTAACACCAGGTGGGCTGTGAGCTCGTCCACCCATCTAAGCAATAAAAAAAAATTGTACATAGTTTTAAGAGTATTGGTATTAGTTATTCTCTATCACTGATCTGGAAACCGTATAAAAACAATAATTGGCTTTCGTACATTATTGTATCGTTATAGTTATTAAATAATTTATGTTATGGGTATTTATGTAACAAGTCGTTGGATACGAGCGATGGATTTTCTCAGAAACGATATAATACGTTTGGTTTATTTTATCACATTTCGTTTTATCCGCCGAACGTGATTCATATTTTCATTCACATTACAATTACACGCTCGGAAGCTTCAATGTTTTCTGGGAACGTTTTCACTAATATCGTTGTGAGTTATTTTCTTCGTCTCGCTCGAAGCATTCTTTTGACACTATGATGAATATGTTAGTATATGAATAGCATAAAAAAAAAACATTCATTTATCATAAAACGTTACTCAAACAACCCACCTTATATCCTGAAATTTCTGTCACACAAAATCTATTTCTATTGTTTTTCTCGGCACGTATTATAATTTTGAAACCAACTTTCGAATGATATTGGACGATGCAAAACTAGTTTTGTTTTTAAATGCAAAAAATACTCGAATCATCAGTAATGTTTTTCTTTGAACTTGGGTATCATTGACTCCTAAATACCGCATAGACACTGATTAATTACATTTTTTCCTTACCTATATACTGGTAGCCTAAGGGCTTATTCCAGCTTAGCGCGGTCGGGTAAGCGAGAGAGAATTTGCTAACACTAGCCTTAGCAAAAGTCTAATCGTAGGTTCTCCCACCGGATCACCGAAATCGCGACCCACTGAGAAAATCCGGCGAGCAACTCAGTGGGCTGTGTTTGGGTTAATTACTTAGTCTGGCCATAAATACTGTTATAATTAAAAATTAACAAAATATTACATTTGAATTTGGAATCTGTCATTTTTATATGATTGCTCATTGAGTTTTCTCATTTTGGCGCCAATACATTGTACAATATTTTGCGATATTAAAATGGAGTGGTGGTCACGACCCTCAGCAGTGATGAAACGACGCGAGGAGGAGGAGGAGGGGTGATAAACAGAACCGAATCGCTGTGATTGCATTATACAAAGTAGGTATGGAGCCAAATGCAATTTTTAAAACTCTCCATACGCTTGGTATAAGTAAAATGTTTGTGTACCGGGCTATTAATAGGTGCAATGAAACCTCCTCTGTTTGTGACAGAAAAAGATCTGGCCGTCCACATAGTGTTCGTACGAAAAAGGTGGTTAAAGCAGTAAGGGAAAGAATTCGAAGAAATCTTGTCCGAAAGCAAAAGATTTTATCTCGGGAGATGAAGATAGCTCCTAGAACCATGTCGCGTATTTTAAAAGATGACTTAGGACTTGCAGCCTATAAGAGACGTACTGGTCATTTCTTATCTGATAATTTAAAAGAGAATAGGGTGGTAAAATCGAAACAACTACTGAAGCGGTACGCAAAGGGAGGTCATAGAAAATTTTTGTTTACGGATGAGAAATTTTTTACAATTGAGTAACATTTTAACAAACAAAATGACCGTATTTATGCTCAAAGCTCTAAGGAAGCTTCCCAATTAGTCGACAGAGTACAACGTGGGCACTATCCGACTTCAGTGATGGTTTGGTGGGGTATTAGCTATGAAGGAGTGACTGAGTCATACTTTTGTGAAAAAGGTATTAAAACATCGGCACAAGTGTATCAAGATATCATTCTTGAGAAGGTAGTGAAGCCCCTTAACAACACCATGTTCAATAATCAAGAATGGTCTTTCCAGCAAGACTCGGCGCCAGGTCATAAAGCTCGGTCTACGCAGTCTTGGTTGGAAACGAACGTTTCGGACTTCATCAGAGCTGAAGACTGGCCGTCGTCTAGTCCCGATCTTAATCCGCTGGATTATGATTTATGGTCAGTTTTAGAGAGTACGGCTTGCTCTAAACGCCATGATAATTTAGAGTCCCTAAAACAATCCGTACGTACGATTGGCAGTGAAAAATTTGCCCATGGAAAGAGTGCGTGCTTCTATTCATAACTGGCCTCAACGTTTAAAGGACTGTATTGCAGCCAATGGAGACCACTTCGAATAAGCTTTTTATACTTTAAATTGTTTTATATTTATGTATTAAACTAACACACTGTAAAAGTAATAAATATTATTTGCAATAGAATTTTTTTCATTTTTAATTGTAACAGTATTTATGGCCAGACTAAGTACATTGTAGTAATAATACCTACTTATTGCTATTGTAGCTTAAAATCTTTTAATGTCGCTAGTTTTTCGTGTTCGTTAATTAATAGAAATTCGATGAAACTCAAGATGTTTTTCATTTTATATATTATGTTTTTCATTTTCTCTTTTTTTATCGGTCATAGAGTTCAGCAACCTTATTTATTACTGAAGTAATAAATAATAAGTACAATTCAATTTGAATGAATGATTGCTCCATGGTAGAAAATAGTCCGTTAGTCGAAAGAATGCGTTTCTTGCGGGTAGTAATGATTTTTTGACGAACAAAATCTGCACTAAGTAACAGATTATTTTCATTGGATCAACATGGGATAAATGTTGTAATGTTACCTTAAATTTGGTGTAGGATCAATCGTATTCTCTCAGCGGGGGGATAATACAGGTGTGCGCTCACAACACACTGTACCAATAAGAAACACGAAAACAAGTCGCAAGGTATCTATCTTTGAAATTTGAAGGTACTTATTTAATCACAAAAGTTGTAATTTTTATTTATTTCGTTGCAAACCAATTACACGGTTTGTCTCTATAACGCACCTTTAGAATTGAAGTGAATTAACTAAAATTTTTAAGAAAATGAATTTTATATTTTGAAAAACCTATAAACATGTATTCTGTTAGTTTATAAAATTAAAGTCTCTTTTTTTGTATAGAATAGGACAAAGTACTCTTTCCGTCTCTTTTAAATCAAACGCATACTTTAATGTATTAAAATTGAAACTGAAAAATTACGTTTCTTCAATTATATTATGAAATTCTTATTGCAGTTGTGTCCAATATACGTTTTACGAGCTAATTATAAACGAAACACTTAGACGGGAGAGAGCAAAGAGTGTCTATAAATAAATGTCAGCTCGTATTATAGCGTTAGGTATCCAAGAACTATAATTTATTATTCGTTTTCAGAAATAGTCTTGGAGAAACACTTTTCGGTAAATTGAAATTGATGAGGTTATTGGCGAAAAGTGGGTATATCGTGTGTTTTGCCACATGCTGTGATGTCCGACTGTGCGGATCAGGGCTGGCGTTACCTTGTATTATCACCAAACAAGCGACCCGCCCTCGCTTCGCTTCGGAAACCGTAATTTATTATTGATTTCTCCACTATTTAATGGATGTTATTATACATAGGTACTAGTGATCCCCGATAGTCGAAATTCGACTATAATTTATTGAAATTATAAGTTTGTACATTATTATGATTCTATTGTCAAAGACTAATAAATTTCTTTAATCACGGATTTCGCCAAGACTAAACGCACTTTAGACAAATTTAATAAAGACAAAACAATATTTAATCTATTCTCAATTTGACCACAGACTATAACTGACAGACTGCAATAAGAAAAGTTTGACAATAAACAAATGGTATGCATGCGTGTGTGGTCAAATACATTCTTGAAAACATTCTTTATTGTTTTCATGTAATTTTTATGCATAATTAAAAAAAAATTGTTAAATTATCATCCGGCACTCCTCTATATTCTCTATAAGTGTGGAAAATTTCATACTCCTCCGTCCGCGCAATTTTCGTAAAAAGGGGTACTAAGTTTTTGCTTGATGTATTAATATATAGATGTATTGTAGAATAACATGACATAAACTAGCGTAAATACCTATGCACTTGAAAGCACGTTGTATATGAATCGCTGCAAACCTGAAGGTGCTCTTAATATATTTTTTTAAACCAGATATTCCAGGTAATAAAGCTTAAAAAATGTGTATTATAAATATAAATGTTATATCTAAAACCGAATAAACATGTTTCTTCGGATATCAACAAAACGTTATAAAGCACGATTCTCCGACTCGAACCACAAAAGTTTCGACAGTAGCTTTCACGAAAATTGCATTAGTTTATTTGAAATTCAAACTAAGTTACATAGGGGTACATGAAGGGGATACATGTGGGGAATCAATTATTAATAAAAAGGTATTTAAATGAATATACCTACCCAAAAACAAATGTCAGTTGCAGGAAAGTTAAGTGTGTAAAGATTTTGTTTTTCCTATGAGAAATATCTTCAAGAATAATTAATTAAACGGGGGTGGAATAAATGAAATTTTAAAGTATAATAAAATCACGTATAATAAACATGGATGCATAAAGGCAGAGAAATGTGTACCCATGGACTACCGCATTGAAATTATTGATTGTATACAATTTATTATAAAATATTGATTGAAATTTTGCTTACTAAACAGAAACGAGATAAATTCGCTATACAAAGCGTACCTATATATAAATGTAGTAGCTATCTCTACATATTTGAATATAAAATCCACTATATCCACCATATGAAGTACGCTAAATAATAAAACGAGAAACTGGATTAACTAAGAGTTAAAAGCTACATTTTATAAAAATAAATGAATAATTTTTTTTTTTATATTTTTTTGTCTGAAATCTCCAAAAGCTTGAAGGAAGCTACACGTGATGCTAAGGTTGGCTGGTACTTTGCACAGAGAGCGAGCCTGGCTGTCCAACGAGGTAACGCAGCCAGCATCCTGGGAACTGTGCCTCCATCGAGCGCATTGGAAGATTTGTTCTACTGTATAAATTGATTTATGTTAAATTATTTTGATTTGTTAACATTATTGACATAATTACTGACATAAATAAAATTCTTCCTTTTCGTACACTCTCGACAGAATGGTCGTGGTCAGCATCAGTCGGATCCTGCGATACCGATGCTCTCGCGATGCGATACCATGTGGCACGGTGTTTCGCAGAGTGAGAGCAATCGTTTATGTTGGAGTGAGTCACAGATTTTATGAGGTCGGTCCATCGTGTTGGAGATCGCCCGCGAGATCTTTTGCCCCCGGCTTTCCCTTGCACCACCAACCGCTCAATGGAGACCTTATTACGAGTGATGTGCCCGAAGAACTTGAGGATTCGTATTGGGACTCTTGACGATAGTCTCTCCTTGATGTTGAGCTCTTTCAGGATCGAAACGTTGGTACGGTGCGCGGTCCACAGAATACTGAGGAGACGTCTGCAACACCACATTTCCAGTGCGTCTTACGACGGTCTTGCATCTAAATGCATGCAAATAAAATATAAAAAGACAAATAAAAAATGAATGAAAAGTAAAGAAATTAATATGTACGAGTATATAAGTATCTCGTTTCCGTATAAGGGAAATTCAATTTGGGGCTAGGTGAATGTGTGTGCTTTTTCCCTGATTATTTATCTATTTATGTAGGATGGCGGAATAACGAGAAATGGATCTCAGCTTATTTATTTTTTATTTATTACACAAAGAAACAACAACATATCATTTTTACATCTTACCACCACCACCACACACTAATCTTTTTTTTCTGACTACCTACTGACTTTGACAGACCATCCACAAATTTGGGTTGTCAGATTTAAATAAAATTAAATTCTAAAAAATACTCCACATTTATATATAACAAAAACATTGTATTTTCATGCCAATGTGTATATATTTTAGGGTTTAATCCTTCGTTTAAAATTATCAGTTTACAATACTCCGGTGTTTCGATTACTTTGTATGGAGTAGTTTTCGTTGCCACTGCCGACTAGGTCATTGTTCGTCGCAATTCGAATATTTTGCTGACGATAAAATCCTACACGCAGTTAGAACGCACAGTATCTTGAGGTATAAAAATTTTATTAACTTATTGGGGTAATGCTCAGTTGTTGACATTGTCGTAATTTAATACGACTCGCGTCACGTTTGTCGAAATAATATCTATTATATCTAATGTGCAACTGACGCGTTTCGATTAGAATAGTAAGCAATATTTAATATACAGGAATTTTAAGAAAAATTCCTATACAGAAATAGTTGGATCTAAATATAATTTTGTGACCTTGTCATTTCGTAATGAGTTATATTGAGTTCTTGATGAAATATTTTGTGAGAAGTTTTAGAAAAATTCAATGATTCTACGTTCCACTGCGTTCTTTTATTGTATAATTTTTTACTGTCTACCATTTTTTTCCTACTTATGCTGATTGCCTTGAGATGCTGTATCAGCTTTACCCTAGCGTGTAGGTGAGCTCTCGGGGCTCAAACCTGAGGTGTTGCTAACACTGGCCTTAGCAAGAGCAGTGCTTCGCAGAATCTACAACCGGATCGGAAACGCGACCCACTGAGAAGATCCGGCGAGAAACTCAGTGGGCTTTATTGCCTTCCATACTGTCTATTGTCGATTAAAGCGATATATATAGTGGACTGTAGGATTAGGATGGGCAAGTAACTTAATAAATAAACTCGCGAGGATTGCACGTATAAAATTTTTATTTTTGGAAATTTTATAATTCGCGTACAATAGCACGAAAAAAAGAGAATGACAAATCTAAGACTTTTTTTTATTGCCCTTGTAGGCAGACGAGCATACGGTCCACCTGATGGTGAGTGGTTACCATCGCCCATGGACTACAGCAATGCCAGGGGCAGAGCCAAGCCGCTGCCTACCAAGCCGCTACCTACCTGCTGTAATTATTTAGGTACTCTTCAAAGGGATAGGACATACTTAGTATCTCAACTGTAATCTCATCAAACCCTATTAATTCAAAATTTCTAAATTCAAAGGTAATGTCAAAACCACAACCACAACAATAAAAAAAAAAGTTTTATACCAATTTGTTGGGTTGCCAACATGTTATACCAACAATTTGGTTAAAAATAATTAATAATTACTCACCGTGTACATACATTAATTTAAAAGAACATTCATACTGTTCCAGTCCGGTAGAATAAAACCGTCAGAAGTCTTCTATGTCATTGTGTCGCAGTGTAAATCTCATGTAGATATTTGTGTCTTAGTGTCGCTCTACGACCTTTTATTCCGTTTCATCGAATTTCCAATCACAAAGATGCCACAGAAGTTTTCACTTGAAAAAAAAAGTAAAACTAGTGGTAGGACCTCTTGTGAGTCCGCACGAGTAAGTACCACCACCCCGCCTATTTCTGCCGTGAAGCAGTAATGCGTTTCGGTTTGAAGGGCGGGGCAGCCGTTGTAACTATACTGAGAACTTAGAATTTATATCTCAAGGTGTGTGGCGCATTTACGTTGTAGATGTATATGGGCTCCAGTAACCACTTAACACCAAGGTGGGCTGTGGGCTCGTCCGCGCATATGAGCAATAAAAAAAAAAAGTAAAATATCCAAATTGGTCCTTCGATCTGGTAATAAGAATATTTGTGAATGTTAGTCCTGTTGTAGGCTCAATTTGGTTGAGTATAACTGCATTGTCTGTCCCAGCTTTAAAATAATCATACGTTCTCGTTTAAAGGGTCAGGGGTCCTATAGTCCAATATAATTAGGACTTTGACAACACGTCTCACGGTCTATGGGCTCTGTTAGCAAATTAACGATTAGTGGGCAATCAATTCAGCCATTAATGCCTGTGAAAACTTTTAAACCGTTGCTTAATTACTGGTTCAATAATGGACTTAAAATATGCATTTATTCTTTACGCTCTGTCGATCTCTTGTTTGCCCAAATGTGCAAAAATCATTTTCACTTCTTGCCTATGAACTAATGAAAACTGTATTCATACTGACGTGGAATATACAAGCTTACGTGTCAAAATGACAGCGTAGGTGTGAAAAGGTGTTAAAAAAGACACATTTTTTTTAATTAGTTGTTACTTTTTTTGTTTTATACACACTTTGTGTAGTATTAAGCGGTAGGCAGCGGCTTGGCTCTGCCCTTGGCATTGCTGAAGTCCATGGGCGACGGTAACCACTCACCATCAGGTGGGCCGTATGCTCGTATGCCTACAAAAGCAATAAAAAAAAAAATGTTTTCACCGCTACTCTTTATTCATACAAAACGCACGCACAATTATGACGGGTTGTCATCGCCTACCCGAAAATGTATCAAGACATTTGTACAGAAATCGCATGAAAAAATAATTCGGTTCCCTCGTTTTTATACGTCTGCCGATTGGTCTGAATTCTAAAGAACATTAGAGCATAATTTATGTTATTTGTTCTCAGGATCCGAAAATCCGCAACGTCGTCCTCATCGGGAGCCAAGGGTCGCTCGAAGAGAAGACGGTCACGGTTTGTCACGGCACGGACTTCGTCAACGTGAATTTCATTAACTTCTGCTGCACTAGGAAGGAAATTGCACAGGTAAACCTCGACTCGACCGGACCTCGATGCTGCGTTTGACCGATTTAATCTGTGGCGCACCGAGGTACCCGCTGTCGTTTGTATTGTGTGTTGGAATTGTGCCAATATTGTGGGCTTCAAATTGTGTATGTAACCTCCAGAGTAAATAAACATAAGCGGGCTAGGAACATTTTGAGTTGCCCTAATGGAGTACAGTTTTTAGGCAGCGGCAGAGCCAAGTCGCTGCCTTGGTATTGCTGACGTCCATGAGCGACGGTAACCACTCACCATCAGGTGGGCCGTATGCTCATTTGCCTACATGGGCAATAAAAAAAAAGGCACGTCCGGTTTAGTTTCGTGAGCGGCTAATTTTGTTAAGCTAGAAATGGCAACGATTGTGGTCAGTAAGTAAAGTTTTTTTTGCTTAGATGGGTGGACGAGCCCACAGCCCACCTGGTATTCAGTGATTACTGGAGTCTATAGACATCTACAACGCAAATGCGCCATTCATCCTCAGATACGAGTTGTTCTAAGGTCTCAATTATAGTTACAACGGCTGCCCCACCCTTCAAACCGAAACGTATTACTGTTTCACGGCAGACATTAACAGGGTTTGAGTTGCCAGCGGACTAGACTAATGTAAGTAGTAAGTAGACTAATGTAGGTCAAGATCACATTTTCTTAGCCCTACACATGCAGCTCAGGCTTTATTCCTGCCTCAGTTTAAGCAATCTTCCTGTTGACAGAACAAGGCTAACAGGACGTGTTTTGTCTGAAACCGAAAAGTATTATGCCACAATGATGATGATTTAGTTATTGAATACAAATAAGTTTTATCGATACGCTTGAAAAGTCCGATATTCAAATCTATCGATTTTGCAATAATTCATGCACTAGTTGCTTACTGTGACGTAAAAGTATCCGTTGATATAATACTCGTACGGTTTAATCTAATCTCATGAAAAGTACAGATTTATATAAATAATTACATTACGAAATGTACATCAGTAACGTTTTCATTTAATTATATAATGTTAGGTAGAAGAACTAATTAATCTGAAATGTTTTAAGAGTACAGAAGTAACGTCTTGTATTTCTTCTAAGCATTTTTATTTCTTAGAAGTCAGAAAGAAAGTGCCTCCACGTTTTTTTTAAATTTAATTAAAGCAAATGGACGAACCGGAGTCGCTTTCACGCCCAATTTACAAGAGGAAATGCGTCTCGGAAACAATTCGCCAAATGAAATTATTTTACCTGTAGGTACGTGAGGATCGTAATAAAAAATAAAATACGATATAACCCACGTAGATGTTCGTAGAATTTCCACAAATTCTCGATACAGAGCCTCGAATATATTTTCAATGTATTGCACGCAGTTCGATATCCGTGTTCAGTCGAGCGGGCGGCCCATCCTCCGTAACAGAATTGTATTGGAGATTAAAAGTTTCCTTTATTTTGTCGCATCGACTGAAAAATAGGACGAGGTAGCAGCGCCTACCTAAGAGGAAACGGTTGAGTTTTTGAACAGAAAGCGTTGCGTGTGAATTTCACGATGTTTCTATTCAAAAATTTACTATTCACTGGTGGTAGGTCCTCTTGGGAGTCCGCACGGGTAGGTACCACCACCCCGCCTATTTTCCCGCCGTGAAGCAGTATTTCGTTTCGGTTCGAAGGGTGGGGTAGCCGTCGTAACTATACTGAGACCTTAGAACTGATATGGGTGGGTGGCGCATTTAGGTTGTATATGTCTATGGGCTCCAGTAACCACTTAACATCAGGTGTGCTGTAAGCTAGTCCATCCATCAAAGCAATAAATAAAAAAAATTATTTCACCTGAAACTGGATAAGACTTCATTAACTCGGGAGACGGAAATGAATGTGTCATTAAGTACGTTTGTTTTTATGGAGACAGACGCATTTGCGTTATTTTGCGAGTGAAACGAGAACTGGCGGCTTCATATTCTATGATGGTACCGCATACAGTAAGTGCTTACCGGAATGTACACAAAAACGACATGATAAATATTGTATAAAAGCGATGATATATGCGACGCAGTTTTTCTAGCGATCATAACAACGTGCCATTACTCAAAACGGACATATTTGCGAATCAAGAGAAATAGACGGTTCCTCATTTATGTAGTATTTGAATATCTCCTTTATAGATTTTGCGAGTTGGTTGTTCTTTTTTTTTTTTGCTTAAATGGGTTGACGTGCTCACAGCCCACCTGGTATTAAATGGTTACTGGAGCCATAGACATCTACAACGTAAATGCCCCATATAGTCACAACGGCTGCCCCACCCTTCAAACCGAAATGCATTACAGCTTCACGGCAGAAACAGGCAAGGTGGTGGTACCTACCCGTGCGGACTCACAAGAGGTCCTACCACCAGTAATAATAAAAATAATTGTTGACGATTATATCTGTTTGCGGCTCGCTTGTCGCTTCTCTGTTTCATGATTGATAGATATACTGCGTTTGAGGTTGTGACGTCACAGGCTCACAACGGGCCGGACGGTCAAGGTTTGTGTCGCGCGTACGCTTTTGTTTATGGGTTTTTGACACCGTTTGAGTGACATGTTTAAAACAGGTCGGCCCACGTTACGTGGCTACCAAATGGAACGAACTGAACACGAAACCGGGGTTCCAAGGATTTTTAAATTTAAAAAAAAACACGATCGATGGTAACCTATTTTTATTTTTGGGCCGTTTCGTAAATTCCTGAGCTTTATGAAATAATGAAAAAAGTATAGTACATACCAAGAGTCTATATACCCTTTAAGTAGGTTTTACCTATCTTTTTCTGGACTGTTGCTTGGTATGATGGTAAAAAGAAAGGTTTTTTTTTTTTTAATTGCCAGATATGTGGACGAGCTCACAGCCCACCTGGTGTTAAGTGGTTACTGGAACCCATAGACATCTACAACGTCAATGCGCCACACACCTTGAGATATAAGTTCTAAGGTCTCGGTATAGTTACAACGGCTGCCCCACCCTTCAAACCGAAACGTATTACTGCTTCACGGCAGAAACAGGCGGGGCGGTGGTACCTACCCGTGCGGACTCACAAGAGGTCCTACCACCAAGTTGATGGTAAAGATTACGTTTAATATTAAAACTGACTCTCAAGTGCTATGACAACTGTTGACTAAAAAAAACCACAAAAAATATTGTGTTTGTGTGGGTGTGTGTGGTCAAAACGTTATCACAAATAGCGTTGATGACTAGCGATTGTGTTTTTTTCCTACCTTTTCTGGTAACCTTAGAGGGTTATGCCAGCGAAACCGAATTAGGTAAGCTCACGGGTTCTAACCTGAGGAAGTTGCTAACACTAGCTGTAGCAAGAGCAGTGCTTCGCAGAATCTATCACCGAATCGGAAACGCGACCCACTGAGACGTTTTTTTTTCTTATTGCCCTTGTAGGCAGACGAGCATACGGCCCACCTGATGGTGAGTGGTTACCGTCGCCCATGGACTTCAGCAATGATAGGGACAGAGCCAAGCTTCTGCCTACCGCTTAATGCTCTCCACAAGCCTCATTTGAAGAAGGACATGTCATAGCGCTCGGGAAACACCGTGAAGGGGAGCTCATTCCATAGCTGGATGGTACGTGGCAAAAAGACCTCTGGAAACACACTGTGGATGACCGCAGTGGCTCCAGGATGGACGAACTCTACTCCGGTGGCGAGCGGTGCGATGGTAAAAACGAGATGCCGGTATCATCTCGAACAATTCCTCAGAGCACTCCCCATGAAACATACGGTACAAAATACAGAGGAAACCGAAGTCCCTCCGCAGACCCAGAGGTTCCAAAAGCAGAACAGCGAGAAACTCAGACATTAATTGCACAACACAATCAATCAAACACAACCATGTTCAAATCAACCCAAATTTACCTAGAGCATTATGGGTGTTCGTGATTAAGTAATTCTCGAACATATTATTCGAAGTTTGCGACTCAAAGAGAGAAACCTTTGAATAATTGCGAAGCTCTTGTTAAATAAATTTACGCAATTCGATCGAGGTGCGTTACGTTTTCGACCTACTTGGATGATGTAAGGCAAAACGTATTAGATTTGTTTTGAATACATTGCAATAAAACTGCCCATTTGATTTTATTTTCCTAATTATGTTGATTATGTGAAATTCGTTGGCCTCTTTCAGACACAGCCCACTGAGTTTCTCGCCGGATCTTCTCAGTGGGTCGCCTTTCCGATTCGGTGGTAGATTCTGCGAAGCACGGCTCTTGTTAGGGTTCGTGTTAGCAACGTCGTCAGGTTTGAGCCCCGTGAGCTCACCTACTAGTTAAGGTTACGCTAAAATAGCCACTCAAGGCTCTCAGCATAGGTACAAAAAAAAAAGTTGGTCAAAAATATCTTTCGATGTTCTTTAGCATTAATGGGTTACGTGAAAGAGCGTATTTATTCGGTGGCTTTGTCTTTTTGTTGTGTTTGATGTGCGTTTTTTGGGTGGGATGATCAACTTTAATAGTCCACCTGGTTGATGACGGGTCATTAAGCAAAACCACAATGCATATCCCGTACGGTAAAAAAAAAATTAAAATTCCCGCCAAAAGATTCTAAATATTTCCGAACTAATTTTGTAGCAACGAGCCTGCAAAAATTTTTCGTTTTACGAAGATTGTGTCGGAATGCATCTGGTGTGGTATTTTTTTACTTGTCACGTTTTTTAGAGGATGGGTTTTCAAAGGTTATTTCTGCCGCGAAATAATACTTTGACTTGGTTTAAAGGGCGAGAACGATGACGCAACACATTTGAGACTTCGAACACAAATCTCAAGGCTATCTACCCTATAAACCTTCAAACTGAGCTACATTGTAGGTAGCGGCTTTTTGGTAGGCAGCGGCTTGGCTCTGCCCATGGTATTCCTGAAGTCCACCGGCGACGGTAATCACTCACCATTAGATGGGCCGTATGCTCGTCTGCCTGCAAGGACAATAAAAAAAATTATGGTTTTTTAAATACCGGACGCTGGTACAATTTTGTGTAATCAAAAATTAATTGTAAACTGTTTTTCAGCATACCTACGAGAATAGAACGTTAAGAAACGCAATATATGTATCCATTTTTTGGGTGCAACAAAAGTGAGTTTACGACGAAGTTTTCGTTCGAATAATATACTCGTTATCTTGAATAAATGGCTCCCAATAGTAGCGTTAGCTTCCATAGTTCTATCTCGACACGCCGCGGCATAGAACGTTACGAAATTATTACATTGCTTGTAAGTGACGCGGAGCTACTGTGTGTATTTACAGTTTTCTGTTAGTTGTTTAGACAGTCTCTTTATCATGCTAATCTGTCTTAGATTTTATGAATGAATAATGTTTTTGACGGGTATGCGTATGAACGATCTCATAGTTCATCCAGATAAGTGGTTAACGGAGCCAATAGACATCTCAATGTCAATACTTTGCCGATTTCCACTTTGAGACACGGAAAGTTCCAGTTTTATTGTATGACGGTTGTTATATCACCTTTCAAACTCGAACGTATTACTACTTCGCTGAAACTGGCAGGATGGTATAACCTATCCTATCCAATATAAGCCACCACAGGTAGTATCCACGATATCTTATAATATATGGGCATACAATACGTACTCACATCAGTTATAGTATGGGATCGTAATTCATTTTATTATCACCATTCTCCTACCCTTTTCCCAGTCACTTGGGGTCGGCACAACAAGTTTTCCATACTCCTCTATCTAATCCTCTATCTATTCGCTCACTCCCCTCTTATATATATCGTCTTTCACGCAATCCATCCATTTCTTCTTAGGTCTATCTCTTCCTCTATATCCTTCCACATTCATAGTTAGCACTCTCTTACCAACCTCATTTTCATTTCGTCTCATCACATGTCCATACCATCCCAAACGCGCACTTCTCAGCTTCTCTGTCACAGGAGCCACTTTCAGACTTCGCCTAACATATTCATACATATCATACATATATATTATTATGTACTATCATCATTTTACTAATTGGGTTAAAAAGACGTGTCGCTTTCGAGTTGTTTCAATACTGTGTTTTAATTGTTCACCTTATACTTATACTATTATGATTAAAAGCGAGTTGACAACTGTTGTTTGCTAGCTACGTGTTGTAAAATGTCAATGGCATGTAATAACACCTCTGGTATCGTCATGAGCTAGCATTGTAAAGTGTAAACGTTCTACGAGTATGTATTGTCAATTTTCTTCGCAAATATCAACTTCAATGGCTCGTAGTCTTTTAGTCTTTTCAACGGTCTTCGCGAATCGTGAATATAATTAAAATGACTTGTACAGTTTATAATAATAATAATAATAAAACATTTATTTCAGAAAAAATCCATAAAATAATAATAATACAATAGTCAGCACACAAACAGTTCAACAATACAAATAGAAAATGAACAATATACTAATTCAATTAATTAAATATTCAATTAATAAAAGTTTAATCTCCCGTTTATTATTATCATTTTATTTCCAACGTTTCGGAAACTACATAGTTTTCGTTGTAACTGATGACCGAAACAAAGACGCTTGTTCTGTCCACGGAAACTAAAGTAATCGATCGCTTTTTAGTAATATTAATAATAATAATAATAAAGCCCTTTATTTCCGAACTACAACCATGAAATTTACATTTTTTTTTTTTTTACATGTTATTTCTTATAGTATATCTCGGAGTTCGGCGTGCCTCGTGGCATAGGCCTCCTCCAGCTCTCTCCATTGGGCTCGGTCCTCTGCAACTCTGGTCCAGTATGGTCCTAGGGTTAGGCGTATATCATCGCTCCATCTCGTTTTTGGTCGCCCCTGTCTTCTGGTGTCCCCTCTTGGATACCATAAAGTAACCTGTTTACTCCACTTGTTTGTTTTGCAACGTAGCATATGTCCTGTCCAACTCCATTTAAGATTTTCTATACGAGTTATTATATCCGTTACTTTTGTCTTCCTTCTTATTTCCCAATTTCGAATTCTGTCACTAAGTCTGATACTCAACATGCTTCTTTCCATTGCTCTCTGTGTTTTAGCAAGTTTTTCTCTATGTTTGTCAGTTAGTGTCCATGTCTCACATCCGTAAGTCATGCAAGGGAGGATACAAGTGTTGAAAGTCTTTCTCTTGATATGTATACCTAGATCTTTATTCTTCATTATCTCTTTCAAGGACCAGTATTTTTTCCAACCGCATGCTATTCTTTTGTTTATTTCCTTGGACATGGAGTCTTCAGAAGATATAATTTGTCCTAGGTAAACGAATTCCTTCACATATTCGAACTTGGTTCCGTTTACCTCTAAGTTCCTTTCTGTTGAGTTCGTCATTAGTTTCGTTTTATCTGCATTAATTTCTAGCCCTACTTCTCTGCTTTTTTCTACTATTTCTTTAATCATGTGTTCAAGTTTCTTAGGATCTTCTTCTAGCAAGATAATATCATCTGCAAATCTCAAATGATTGAGGCGACTTCCATTGATTATAATACCATAGTTATCCCAGTTTAATCTTCTAAATGTGCATTCCAGTACTGCATTAAACAGCTTGGGAGATAATGGGTCACCTTGTCTTACGCCTCTGTTTATTGGAAAGGGGTCTCCTTTTGACTCTAATTTAATACTGCTTTTACTTTTTTTGTAGATGGATTTGATTAGTTCTATATATATATCGTCCACTCCTTGTTGTTTTAGACTCAGCCAAATAAATTTGTGTTTTATACTGTCAAATGCTTTGGAGTAATCTATAAAGCAGATATACAAAGTCTTCTGGTATTCATTGTATTTTTCCAAAACTTGTTTGATTGTGTGGATGTGGTCTATAGTGCTGTAGTTCTTTCTAAATCCTGCCTGCTCGATCGGTTGGTTTTCGTCTAAAGCCCTTGTTATTCTTTCTAGAATTACTTTTGCGAAGACTTTGTACACATTTGATATTAGACTGATTGGTCTGTAGTTGCCAATATCATCTTTATCTCCTTTCTTATGGAGGAGGATGATATGTGACTCATTCCATTGCTTTGGGATGACGCCTGTTGTTACAATATCATTGAATAGCTTGGTTAGTATTGGGCTTATTTCTTCTTCGTTACCTCTAATCAGCTCATTTGATATATTGTCGGGTCCTGGAGATTTTTCTGGCTTCTGAGACATGATGGCTTTCTGTACTTCTTGCAAGAGTACTGGTGGTACTTTTTTATTATTCGTACTAGGATCGTTATCGGCGGTCTTTTCTCGGTCGGTGTCATTGTCCGAGTAAAGAGTTCGATAGTAATCTGTAGCAAGACTCTGAATTTTTCTGCGATTTGTTGCTTGTTTGGAGCTGTTGCTTTTTAGTTTTGGTATCCATTCCACTCCATGTTCTCTTAATTCCTTAAAAGCTTTTCTTGTTCCCCCTGTTCTTAGAATTTCATCTTCTAATTTTTTCGTTCTTCTTAATTTCCTATCCTTTCTTATGCTTTCCCGAATCTCTTTGCTCAGTTTAGATATTAACTTACGGTTTTCTTCAGTTTTTGATTTGTCTGTTATAAGTACTTTTCGTCCTTCTAGGAGCTCCATTGTCTTCGCACCAAACTTCACATCTTTTGTTGCATTTACTTTCCTCAATTTTGACAGTTGTGTGACCATGTGATCATATTTTTCTGTGACACTTCCGTTCGAGTTTACTATTTCTTTCAGTGTGTTGATGGACGATGAATCTATTTTTTCTTTGTGTTGTTCTAATGTCAATTTATTTTTGATATTATTTCTACTTCTTTTTGATTGATGCTTTTCTAAACAGCAACGTACCATACGGTGGTTCGTATTAAAATTTAAGTTTTGAATAATGTGTGTATCTTGGAAAAACTTTGGTTTGTTAGTTATTATGAAATCGATTTCATTCTTATATTTGCCATCAGGTGATATCCAAGTCCACTTGGTTTTGGGTTTTTTTTTGTAGAGCGAATTTAGTATTGTTAAGTTATTTTGTAGTAAAAATTCAATTAGTCGATGTCCGTTTGCACTCCTCTTTCCAAATCCATGTTTGCCCATTATCAGTTCTTCTCCGGGTTCTCTACTGCCAACTTGTGCATTAAAGTCACCCATGACTATGAGAAAGTTCTTATAATATTTTTTTATAATATCAGATAGTGTGCAGTAAAATCCCTCTCTTTCACTTTCCAATGCTAATTCTGTGGGTGCGTATGCTTGTATAATTGTCCAGGGTTTTTTGTATCTTGGTAAGTTAATGTTGAGTATTGCTATTCTGTCTGAAATGCCTATCAGTTCTTGTATAAAGTTCTTCAATGATTTTTTAATTAAGAAGCCCACACCTCTTTGGCCTGCTGTTTCACCTTTCTGATATAATATGTAGTTGTTTCGTTCAGTTATTTTTTCATCAAGCCTTCTCATTTCACATATTCCCAGGATATCCAATTTTATATTTTGTAACGCCTTGTCCAGTTCAAGTAGGCTTTCCTGTGTTCGCAGAGTTCTTGTGTTGAGTGTTGCAATGTGGAATGTTTCGTTTCTTTTTGCTGGAGGGTTTTGGTCTAGTGCTCCCGCGGAGACCAGCCGTTGTGGGAGACAATTTGTTCGTTGTTTTTGCTTAAGTCTAATTGTTTTAGCCGTTTCTATTTGTTTCCGGTTTTCTAGGGCCTTAATTAATTTTTTGGGGTATTGGGGCAGGTATCGGATCTTGTTTTCTCTATATAACTCAGTATGTTTGGTCTTGTAATTTCATTTTTCTGTATTTTAGTACTTGGTTTGATTGTATTTCTGGCTAAATTACTTGTACTGATTTTTTTCTGTGTTGCTTGATTGGGAGAATCTGAGGGTTCTCGCCTTCTTTTTTCTCTGCTATTGTCGTCCGGTTTTATTACTATAAGCTTGTCATGTTTTAGATATGCAATGTTACCTTTCTTTTTTTCTTCTTCCACTTGGGATTGTAGTTTTTTGCGCCTTTCCAGAGTTTCCTTGGAGTAATCCTCTTTAACATATATATTTGACGGGAGATTAGACTTGTTCTTGAGTACAAGATGCTTCTTCCACAGGGTTGTAAAAGAAATTACGACTGGTCGGTTTTTGTTTTCCGTCTTTCTTCCGATTCTATATATGTTACTAATCTCTTGGCTGTTCATTTGCACTCCTAGTTCTTCTATGGTATCTTTTATATAATCTACTAATTCTCGCTCGGATTTTCCTATTTCCTCTACTCCGAAGAAGACGAGGTTGTTTTTTCGTTTCTCTCTTTCTAAGGATTTAATTTTCAACTCTAGTTCGGATACTTTGTTTGTGAGGAGTTTATTTTCTTCAATTATCGCATTTATTTTCTCGTCTATAGCTTCTGTGACGTTCTTAGTTACCGCCTTTGTTATCTGGTCGGCTTGTTTATCTAATTTCTCTTCGAGTTTACGTAGAAGTAATTCCATATTTTTATCCATATTGGTTTACTACTCTGGTAACTTTCTAGTTTTGTGGTGTTTTCACTGTTTTTTGTAGAGATTTTTAATTATTTTACTGGCAGCCCCGATGTTGATATCGACTAACGTCACTGACACTCGAATATACTAAGTGTATAATCTATGACTGACACTGTATGAAATGTTGTAAGGTTGGCACTATGTAAGTGACGAGTCTATTCTATTTATTATCACTTTTTAGGTTATAATGACAGTGAATGAATTTATTTACTTTCGTAGTAAGTAATCGCCCGCACTGATTTTTATTTCTAAGTAACTTAATAGTCTTCGTTTTATTAGATTGTCACTGGAATAGTGTTGTATTCACTATTTTTGCACTGTTTATAAGTTATTTCACGCGGAGATCTTTAGCGTACGTGTTGACACTTTCAATACCGGAAACGGAACCTCAAGTTTAGGTTTTAGTAATATTAGGACAATTATAATGCCGTGTGTGGGAGGTTTAACGCCGGGGGAAGATTTTTCACTGAGCGGGTGATATCGCTCGGTAGACAGACGGTCCAAATGTTGTGGTTCGGAAATTGTATTGCATATTATTAATAGGTTAGGGGAAAAGTTTCTTCGCATTTTTTAAGAAATTTCACAACGTTTTTTAATAAACTATAATATTAAAAAAATGTTGTGAATTTTCTTAAAAAATGCAGTACGAAACAGGAACAGTACAGTAACAGTAACAGTAACAGTACAGTACAGTACAGACAGTACGAAAAATTTTCCTAATTTGAATTTGGAACTATCTTCTTTAAAATTTAAACTTTTAATGACACCAAAACCAGCCAGATACAAATAGTGTAGCCAAAGAGATTTTATTACAAGTTCATACATACTATAATGCGAAAAGACTTTTTCCCCAACCTATTATACATGTATATATGCAAGCTTATTTTGAAAATGTTGTAAGCGAGATTCGGGCATCTGTCAAATATCTTGTGTTGTATGATAGCTACCGCCACACCGCGCACTCCAGTGACGTTCATAAGATAGATTGATAGACGTGTAAGCTTCGAAATTTGAAAGTGCTTCAGTAAAGCTTTCCGGCGCAACTTGTGTGTTCAAATTTCCCCTTTGAATGCATAATTTAGAATTATGTTCGTCTTCCATTCTTCATCTTATATTATCTTATCTTTCTCATCTCATCGTATCTTTTATTATAATTTTTTCTCCAAGTCGTTGGGTTAACTCGACAATTTAGATACACGTATACACACTTTTATTAATTTTTTGTTTTAATTTTTAATTCAACTTACTATAAAAAAGTGGTTTCAATGTTTTTCAATTAAAAACATAATATAACGTGAACAAATCAATGGTTATGATACGATTGAATAATTGGTGTCGTAGTCGTATTGATTTAATTCAATTTTATTAATTATCTGTTGTCTTCGTTGTAAGAAGACACAAAATGAAAATTTCAGTAGACGTTTTAAACTCTTTATAGATAGATATTTACTAGTTTTTTATTAGTCACACAATACACATTAGAAGCTAAAAAGATGCACAAAAAATAACATTTATATTTGCACTGGCAATGCTCGGTCTGCTTAAACTTGAATACAATAGAACGAGATTCGAAGCGTGAAGACTCCACAGGAAAATGTTCTCGCTGTTTGAGCCCTAAATAGATACGCCGTCTCTTTTATTCCGTACATCACAAAAGAACTGTACACTCCTATCCTGCTCTGCGAAGCCGGGTCCTACTATTCCTATGGAGTGTTGACGTCATCAAACAGGCGACCCGTCGTAAAATAGTAAGCTAAATTTAATCACAATACGAGCATACTTTGTGCGAAATCGTCTATGAAGAACTACCCACAGTATTAGTTATATACGAATCTCTTCGCAACGATTTCACAAAGCATAAGAATTTGAGAGTAATAAAGAAAACCCGTAAGAACTTATATGATTTGGGTAATTAGTGGCCTAACTACAGAGCATAATTATTTATCGAAAAACCTGTGCAATTCAAGAAAAAAAAACTTTTAAATTTCAACGAAATTCGTGCACAATTTACAGTCGGCTACTACTATATCAGTGACGCAGCTGTTCGGTATTGTAATTTAATTATAACACGTTGGACAATTGCTTTTTTCAATAACGCCTCTCGAAATCTTTTGTTTTGTTTCAACGGACTTTGTTGTTAGTAAGTATTTTGGGAATAACGACGAAGATCTTCCCTTCCACCGAGCGGGTAAAATCGCTCGATAGATCGACCGACGGTTCAAATGTTGTTGTTCGGAACTTCTATGTATGCAAGCTTAGCTTATCTTGGTTTCACTGGTGGTAGGACCTCTTGTGAGTCCGCACAAGTAGGTACCACTATCCTGCCTATTTCTGCCGTGAAGCAGTATTTCGTTTCGGTTTGAAGGGTGGGGCAGCCGTTGTAACTATACTGAGACCTTAGAACTTATATCTCAAGGTGGGTGGCGCATTTACGTTGTAGATGTCTATGGGCTCCAGTAACCTCTTAACACCAGGTGGGCTGTGAGCTCGTCCACCCATCTAAGCAATAAAAAAAAAATAAAAAACATGAAAATGTCGTAAGCAAGATTCAGGCATCTTCAAAATATCTTATGTTGTGTGATGGCTACCCGCCACAGTATTCATTTTAAAATGTTCTCTAGTAAACCCTGGCAATTTTTACGTAAAATAAACGGAATATGGTACTTATTGAAAACTAGCGCCTTCTGTAGCACGTTTGATGGTACTATGTCGAAAGCCTTCGCTGAAATTCTACTAAAAACAGTCACAGTAATTGAATCCGATAAACTACGCATGAACGCATATAATATCACGAACAAAAAGATAATATTCCTTTATTTTTATTCATTACTGGAATTCAGAGAATTGTGGATTTCGAAACATGAAAATTATTCGAGGTGGTAAATTTTTAAAAGAAAATCAAATATACATATTCGTTGGAAATAGAATTACGGACACAGTAGGCTCGTTGTGTTAGCGCGATTAATTAAATATCACCATTCTTTTATTTTTTGGGTTTTAGGGATTGCTTAGGGCGGCCATTGAGACTTTTCCAGCTACATCAATACGGGAGGGCGATCTAACAATGGTCAGGGAAATTTGAGACCTATAAAATCAAACGCAGCTAAATCCAAGTCTGTCAAATATTCAGGTAAACTACAAAAATCGGTCCTAAACACATAATTACGGATACTCCCGATCCATCGAAGTACTGCTCTTGTTAGGGCCAGTGTTAGCAACACTCCCGGTTTAAGAAGCTGAAATAACTTTGTTCGGATAGCTAAGATATTCTTTATTTTAAAGCAGATTTATAAAAAATGAGAATATTGCTAATAATCTGAATTTTACCTGATAAATTTCGTTTATTAGTACTTAGTACAGAGTAAAAATAAAAATTTTGTACTGAATTTGTTAGAGATGCAGCTGCATTTGTTATAACATGTAAACACTAAAGCGGGTCCAACTAACTATACAAGATAGCGCCTTTGTTAATCCATTTTACGACATTAAGGCGTTTAGCTGCCTTTGATTTTATAGGCCTCATTTGCTTTTGTGCAATTTACCATAATATCGCGCGACCGGCTCATAAGATCGGCGAGAAACTCAGCTGGCTGATGTTCTTCATATAGCGTGACTTCGAACTCTTCCACTAGTTCGACAAGTACGATCTTTGTGTATACGATGCTTAGATGGATGGATGAGCTCACAGCCCACCTGGTGTTAAGGGGTTACTGGAGCCCATATACATCTATAACGTAAATGCGCCACCCATCTTGAGATATAAGTTCTAAGGTCTCAGTATAGTTACAATGGCTGCCCCACCCTTGAAGCCGAAACGCATTACTGCTTCACGGCAGAAATAGGCCCCTACGGACTCACAGGAGGTCCTACCACCAGTAATTACGCAAATTATAATTTTGCGGGTTTCATTTTTATTACACGATGTTATTCCTTCACCGTGGAAGCCAAAGGTGAACATTTGCCATGTACGTATTTCATTAGAAAAATTGGTACACGCCTGCAGGATTCGAACACCGGTGCATCGCTAGCTACGAATGCACCGGACGTCTTATCCTTTTAGGCCACGACGACTTATAGATGTGGCGCTGTGGCTGGTGCTAGAACTAGCTAGAAAAATAACAACGGCAATGTTGACGTTGTTATTGTACTGTGTTCGTTACCAAACAATAGCAGAATCATGAGATCTTCTATCCCTGATCGTGACGTAAACCAACGATTTTTAAGCTATTGCATGGCTTTTATCGCGGGCCCTGAGCGCGGCGACCGAATCATGACATTCCGTAACGAAAAAAACCTAACGCCCCTCACTCCGCCTACCATGTATTTTTTAATGAAACAACCTTTTCAAATGGATATACCGCCTCCGTATTTACCACAGTAGGCTTGCGTTAGAATCGCTGTAAATGTACTCAAATAGAATAAACAGATTTCCAAATAAGTATACGTTCGCGGGCGTGATACAGCGAATCGACGACTACTGTGACAATAATTTGTACCGCATTTGGGGGTTACTTAAATATCCATACTAAATCATATATTTTTATCTACCCAAATAGTAGTCGGCAATAGCGTAAATATGTATGTAGATGCTTCATGCGAGTACTACACAAACGTGTGTACTATATCTCTTACTCATACCGACCACCAAAAACTTATGCCTCAGAGTTATAAGGCATAGTTAGGTACGCGGTTTCGTTAGACAAATTCAATTGTTTATTCGACAAACATTGGTATTTATATACATCCTTCACCTATTTTATTTGTTTGTGTAAACATTACACAAGGCGGGTCAATTGTATGGTTATCGAATTCCTAACGTTTAAATCGGAAGATTATTAAGCTTTCTCGGAAGTAAGTAAGAATTAAGTAGCCACAGACGCAGCCCATAGAGTTTCTCGCCGGATCTTCACAGTGGGTCGCAATTCGGATCCGGTGGTAAATTCTGTGAGGCATATTGCACATTGTACGTGCTAGTGTTAGCAAATTCTCTCGAGTAGACTCTGTGAGCTAACCTACCAGGGCGTAGCTGGAATTGCCTCCTAGGCTAGGAAGCTAGAGAATAGGTTACGAAAAATAAATAAATATCATAGTCAAATAATGCGCGGAGACAAAAGTAATAAGAATTGTGTTATCTATTCGTGCTATTAGGCATCCTACCAATATTGCCTGCCAAAATAAATTTTCTGAGTTTTATTTCAATATACGATTCAGAAATTTTATTGTATTAGTGTGACCCGAAAGTCAGCTTAACCAGTGGCATAAAATGATTACTAAAACAAAAATAGATACTAAACAACACTTAGGTACTCGTTTATTTTTTATTTTATTAAATAATAAATCGTAATAAGTATACCATAATATGACCTATAATTAAAATTTTGTATGATGTATTCCGAGCAATTATTTATTTCAACCAGAATTTTAAATGAAATGTCTTGTATTCATATTCGTAACTGAACAATGTTCTATACTAATTTTAAATTAAACATGTCGTATCATTAAAATATATATTACTAACCTTAGTCGTCCGCTTCGCTGGGCATTTAAAATAACATTATTATTTATTGTCATTATTATTAGGGAGTCCAACGCTCATATAAATATTAGCCTATCCATTAAGTGCATGTATTTTCTACATAGATACCAAGTTTCAAGTCAATCGGATGCTTGCTTCAGTAGTTATAACTGAATATCCGTAAAAGCGACTAGATTTATATGTTAATATAGATATTTTACGTCGCTAGTTCAATGAATTAGTGTACGGTAAGGAGATTTGTTGTTAGCTCAAGGTTTGACTACCGGAACCCATAGATACAGCAAATTACCGTGGAACATGAGAGTCGCTATATAATCGAAGTGATATCCCAACTTTTAAAACGGAAAGCGTCCAATGCTTTACGGCAGAACTAAACTAGGAGACTGTATCGACCCGTGTGAGTTCACTCTACCATGATTACTTAGGGTTAGAATATATTTCGAACGAAAACCACGCTGTAGTAATTTGTAATAACATAAGACCCGAAATGTATAAATTTGCATAATTACTAGTCAGCCATACTGTGTAGGCACACGGGTATGTATGAGCATCCTGTATGTTTATACGTGAAGCATTAATGCGTTTCGCTTTGAAGAGTTAAATGAGTCGTTGCTCAGATTGATTGATATCTCGAAGATTCGGACGGATTTTACGCGCCCAGTGACTGGGCTCTGGTATTCGCTTAACATTTTTTGTTTTTTTTTTATTGCTTAGATGGGTGGACGAGCTCACAGCCAATCTGGTGTTAAGTGGTTACTGGAGCCCATAGACATCTACAACGTAAATGCGCCACCCACCTTGAGATACAAGTTCTAAGGTCTCAGTATAGTTACAACGGCTACCCCACCCTTCAAACCGAAACGCATTACTGCTTCACGACAGAAATAGGCAGGGTGGTGGTATCCACCCGCTCGGACTCACAAGAGGTCCTACCACCAGTAATTACGCAAATTATAATTTTGCGGGTTTCATTTTTATTACACCATGTTATTCCTTCACCGTGGAAGTCAATCGTGAACATTTGTTTAGTACGTATTTCATTAGAAAAATTGGTACCCGCCTGAGACTCGAACACCGGTGCATCGCTCAACACGAATGCACCGGACGTCTTATCCGTTAGACTACAACGACTGATCAGATTGATTGATATCTCGAAGATTCGGGCAGATTTTACGCGTTTAGTGACTGGGTTCTGGTATTCGCTTAACATCCAAGTTGACAATGGAATCATTCCAAATTACAGTAGTAAATATTAATATATTAATACGTGAAGCAAAAACTTTGTATCCCTTTTTACGAAAATTGCGCGGACGGAGGAGTATGAATTTTTCCACACTTATAGAGAATATAGAGAAGAAGTGCACAATGCTAATATTTTTTTTTAATAATGCATAAAAGATACATTAAATCAATAAAAAAAAACATTACACACTCTACATACCATGTATTTGACGCACACACGCATGCATACTATTTATTGTGAAACTTTTGTTCTTGACGTCTGTTGTGAAATTGAGAATAGATTAAATATTGTTTGTCTTTGTTAATATTTTTTATAGTATAGTCTTGGCGAAATTTGTGATTATAGAAGTATAAAATAGAATCATAATAGTGTACAAACTTACAATTTCAATTAATTATAATCGAATTTCGACTACTGCGGGTCCTCTAGTATTAATAGAATTCAAATGAACGCGTTGACATTATTTGACGACGAATGAATGTCGAGCTCTCTCGATTTTTAATAGTTTTTTATTATGCAATACACGCTCACGCGTGAAATGCATCAATGTGTGTATGTTTTATTATTTTTTAATTGTTAGATGAGTGGACGAGCTCACAGCCCACCTGGTGGTTACTGGAGCCCATAGACATCTGCAACGTAAATGCTGTACCCACCTTGAGATATATTATAAGTTTTAAGGTCTTCAAATAGTCAGGTAATAAAAATTATTTCCAACTGATTTCACATCCAGAAAGCCCTCAAAATCATTAAAAGATTTGTTTATTTGATACCGTTTGTAAATTACTTGTAGTAAGTTCATTTTATAAAATTGTAAGTTCATTTTATAAAATTGTAAGTTCATTTTATAAAATTGTAAGTTCATTTTATAAAATTGTAAGTTCATTTTATAAAATCGCCGTTATAAAGTTCAATTATAGGGCATGCAAAAAATAAAAATAAATTGTCTTCGTTCTTAAATAGTGTATTAATACTCTCTACTCAGTAAATAAAGAATGCCAAGAGAATTAGTATTACTTTCAATGTGTTTGTTGGCTCGTATAACGTTTTTAAATATAGCGCACAGTTCATACCGAGATCCTTTTGTTATCTAAAAGTCAAGGTTTATTATAATTATATCTGGTCTTCGTTTCATTTTGAAACGGACACTGTTGCTATGTTATTTCTGTAAACTCTCATTTATGGGCATTCGGGTACGCGACTAAAGCATGTGCCTTTTGCCGTTATCGTAAAATCGGGAATGATAGATTTTACTATTAATCTACAATCATCTTAATCTATATATATATATATAGAAATGAATTGCTGTTCGTTAGTCTCGCTAAAACTCGACAACGGCTGGACCGATTTGGCTAATTTTGATCTTGAATTATTTGTGGAAGTCCAGAGATGGTTTAAAAGGTAGATAAATATGAAAATATTCGGAATTAAATAAAAATAACTATTTTGTTTTTCCTTTGATGTTGTCGGACGGATTCCTTTTGTTTGTTTTAGGTTTATTTTATACAAATGTTTAGGTCTTTTATTTCTCGGTTGAGGCACTACGAAGTCTGCCGGGTCAGCTAGTAATGCAATATAATCTTCCATCTTATGTCCCGAGGATGGAGGAAATAATATTATTAAATATGTATATATTATAGATAATACCATCAGGCGGGCACTGAGATCGTCCGGTGTACTACACTAAAAAAGAAAAACTAAATAATTTTCGTTTTGTCCCCAGTTATGGACCGAAGAGTTGTTTGCGTTGGCTTACAACTTGAACCAGTTCAACAATCCAACGGTGAAGTTTCTAGAGAAATTGCACACGAAGATAACGTTAAAGGCTGACAAATCGGGGAAAATTCTCGTCAAGAAGTGAGTATTATAGTTATTAAAAGCTAACGTTGGCAGATAATTGAACATTGTGCTGCAGCATGGAGACTTTAGAGAACTTGGCAGATCGTTACCTGTCACATAAACATCGGCTAACTATTCACGGAAGGTGGTCGTGAAATTCATTTCGTTGATAAGTATTATGGGTTAATCTCACGTTTATTATACGGCCGTCTGGTGTAGTGGTAAGTGACATGGTCACTACACAAGGGGGTCGCGGGTTCCAAACCCGCCAAGGGAAGATATTTGTATGATAAATATAAATGTCTTTTCCAGGGCTATGGATGTATATTAAATATATGTATGCGTATAATAAAAATCTTACATTTATTTCCGTTATCTGGTACCTGTAACACAAGTTCTTTACGAACTTAGCACGGGACCAGTTAACGTGGCATGATTGTTAGTAAATATTTATTTATTTATTTATTATTGTCATTAAATTATTTCCGACGTTCTGAATACTTCCAGATATTTTGACTTAAAAAACCAAACTATCGAACGGATTTTGTGAAATTTCTAGGTGACCAATCTGAAGTCTATATATGCAAACAAAAAAAATACTCTACCCACTTGAATTGTAAATGACTGAGTTTTGAGTTAACAAACAAACAAAATACAACCTAAAAGAGAAACTCCCTCTTCTTTGAAGTAGTTCAAAAACCACGACATAAAATACTTATAGGTAGGCGTGCCTCGTACAACACGATTAATTAGTACTCTCTTATATCGAAATCGTGTTATACGAAACAAGGTATACCGTGTTGTATCGAAACCCACGTCTTAAGTTGTAAAATTTTGTGATACGTACCTACTAGCTTCGTTTAAATTTAATGATTATGAAATCGATGTTGGCTTTGCTTCGCGGCTTCCATCTAAAATTTCAATATTTTCTTCGAGTGAAATAAAGTTTCTATTAATTTTTTGCTTCTTGATCAGACAAGATCTGAACTTAAGTTCCATAATTAGATTTACCCTAAACGTTATAACTAAATTTTTAACATACCTCAAATTGAAATTACTATACACTTATAGTACTTTAAACACGTATATAAACTATTTAGTTTTTGTCATTTTACTTTCCAAAATGTCAAAAACAAACCAAAGCTAAAACTTTATCAATTGAATTTGCAAAGAACAAAACGCATACTGTCACTTTTTGAAATTAAATGAGAGGTTTATGCAATAAAATTGAGGATTTCGGTACTTACGTATTAACGCTACAAGAGTGCAGAAGTCTGTTTTTAAATGCCGCATGGTTAATGATTTTAGGTTAGAATAGCGCTATTTAGTCAAACTGGGAGGGAAGCTTCTCTCTCCCCGCCAGTTTGATTTTTCTTCCTTAACTCCGACGCAACGTGGACAGCTGCCCTTCCGCCTATGCGTGCCGAAACACGGTCACTCATGTTTGGTTCCGCAGCTTCGTCAGAGCGGGCGTAGACTTTTTTATTTATAAGAGATTACTGGTGCCTAGAGGCCTTTCCAGTTTCACCAGGATAGGTGGGCGAACAAAGGCTCAGCCAGGATCCCGCCGTAGACTTATCTCCCTCTGCGCCTCCGCTTTTGTATATACACTCTAGGGGTAGAGAAGACAAGATCACGTGAAAAGTCGGATTGTCTGATTTGGTTCTGGGTAATTTCCTGATATTCATATAGTGAGAATAGATCACGAGGAATTTTATTTTTGTTAAATGGTACTAGAGGTATTTAAAATTTAAAAGCCGGCTTCTGCACTGCGGCGGCGTTAATACTTAAGTACCGGGGTTTTCCGTATTGAACGCATTTTCCAAGAAAAATTCGAATTTCCAATGCATATTCGATTTTTTGGAATCGCGTTATACACGTTACTTGTTACAAGTATACACTAGCGTACTATACTGGGTGGTCAATACATATCGACGCTTGAAAGGCAAACGTGACTAAGCGACAATAACTACTTTGTACATAAATGATAGGCAATAACCATATTCGATGCGCAAAAAATATATATTTCTAGGTCTATTAAAATCATTTCTACTAGCTAGATTCTACTACAGCTGGATTCGTTAAAATAAATTTTATTTTCAGGTATTTCAACTTTAAATTAGTCTACTGTAAAGTTCACGCATTGTCGCATAGTCACGTCTGCCTGCCTTTCAAGCGTCGATATATAATACCATTCAGGCCAAGCCAAAATCAGGGAATCAGTTATCAACCTGAGCTTTTCGTTCTAAAATTTATAAAATGCGATAATTTGCACAGAACATAAAAATTAGCGACTTATACCGTCATTTAAGATATTTTAGAAGGCTATATATAATCTTGATAAAAACTACAACTTTATATTAGATTTTAAAACCAAGGCATTCGGTTCGGCTAAAGGGCTAAAGGGTTCACTTCCATACACGTTTTGTTTGATAGCTGCAATCTGTGGCTTGTAGGAAGCGTCTACGTTGGAACCCTCACGCAAATCACGGGTGACACTCAGGACCCGAATGTTTCATTAAAATGAGGCTCACCGGTAAGCACCGTGGCCTGAATGAAAATACTCGATATTTCATTTGGCATTCAACGTGTTACAATTACTCTCAATTATTGCACCGTGTAATATCGAAACCGTGTTTTGCAAGTACCGTGTTATATGAGGGAGGCCTGTAATAGTTTGAAACAGTTGTTGAACCAAGGCCACGGAAATTTGAATTTGTTGAAATGTGTTCAAAGATTAGGAAGCACACGTTTGTATTACATCTAAAGTTGAAATTCGAAAATTAAAATAATTAAATAAAAAATTAAAATATGATTAATTATTTAAATAAAGTAATACTTTTTCGAAATCTTGCGATTTATAGTATGAGATTTATTTTCGTAGGTCTACTGATGCAACGTCATAGTGATACATATACCTACGAGCAAACAAAAACCTCAATCATAATTCATTCTGTAGAACTTTTGCTATATTATATGCTTTTGGTGTTTGAAAATTACTATTACATAATACCAGAAACTATTAGGTTCATATAGGGCGGATTCTTCGCGTACCAAACATACAATAACGAACACGGTATGTACGTCCCGAATTGGATCGTGTTCATGATTATATATTTATCGTGTGATTAACAACACAAATTATTATATAATAAGAATATTCTTAGAATTTTTATTGTTCAAATGGTCATGCGGCCGTCCTCAGTAATGTGCGTGTGTAGTCGAAGTTTTGTAATGAATACACTTTATTGTTGGAGTTGTTAAGTGGTACGTTTCGACATTGATACCATATTTATTTTTCCGGCTTTTTTAAATTTATTTTTTAATGCTTAGATGGGTGGACGAGCTTACAGCCCACCTGGTGTTAAGTGGTTACTGGAGCCCATAGACATCACGCAAATGCGCCACCCACCTTGAGATATAAGTTCTAAGGTCTCAAGTATAGTTACAACAGCTGCCCCACCCTTCAAACCGAAACACATTACTCCTTCACGGCAGAAATAGGCAAGGTACCCACCCGCGCGGACTCACAACAGGTCCTACCACCAGTAAATATTAGGGCACATTTAGGACACGATTTTCATGTTTTTGCGTAAAGTTAATGGTGTTTTACGTATGTGTGCTCTGGGACATATTGTTTCCGAATTTTCATAACTGCTTAACTTGGCCCCAACATAGACTGAAGAATATACAGATGATTCAGGAGCTACCAGAATATTTTGAGACAATTCTCTCACTGAATCGCTACTTTCTTTCACCAGACCCTCCTGGTATCTCTTTATTGGGAATCCAGAAGCTGACTCTTCATTGGGTTCTTTGACCTCTGACAGATGATTGTAGCTAGAAGAATATTTAGTTTTCGCTACTATGCTGTACCATCACCTACAAAATCTCCGGTAACCTCAATGCCGAGTAATTTTGTCTTTTATGTCATCTGCAGTTATCTTTATCTTAATATCCGATTTTTTTTGTGTTGCTTAGATGTGTGGACGAATTCACAGCCCACCTGGTGTTAAGTGGTTACTGAAGCCCATAGACATCTACAACGTAAATGCGCCACCTACCTTGCCAGTTCTAAGGTCTCTGTATAGTTACAACGGCTGCCCCACCCTTCAAACCGAAACGCATAGGTACTGCTTCACGGTAGAAATAGGCAGAGTGGTGGTACCTACCCGTGCGGGCTCACAAGAGGTCCTACCACCAGTACAAAGTACTTTTGTCATTACTAGAATAAATATTGGTCAAACCTGCTATTGCACCATGGTTCGTGAGGAACGTCAACTTACAAGACGACCTGAGCCTCGAATCGACCCGAAAACATATGAAGTCAACGTCGGAACGTTACGATAAGACAATGCCTTATGATAAACGCCTTATCGAGCAGGCTTAGGGACTCCGGTAACCGGACTCGTCGAACTCGGCAAAGAGTCCCACGTGGAACCTAAGCCATGCATCAGCTCGCTGAGTTTCTCGCCGGATATTTTCAGCGGGTCGTGATTCCGATCCGGTAGTAAATTCATTCGCGAAGCAGCTGCCCTTGAGTTGTTAGTTTTTTAGCTAAAATACTCTTCTCTCTCTACTGCTCCCTCCCTTTGGAAAAGTAGCAACATAATTCGTTCATGAAACGATGTACCTACACAAATTATCTATTTGAAACAATCAAGTGATGAATCGAGATATGACCCATAACCTATTACAACACTTGAAACGTTCTCCACGGACTCAGCTTAAATAAAAATTGTTTTATTACTATTTATCGCTGTTTTGATGTACGCATTGGCGGGAACTTGTGAAATTGTTTTTTCTGTGATTGTGTAAACAAAGTAGAAGGAAAGAGACCCCGCGGCCGATTACCTAGCCGTTGGTGTGATCAAGTAACCGCTCTAACTGGGTTGCCAGTCGCAACCTCCATTCGAGCAACTGAGGACCGGACGAGATGAAAACAGCTCACGAGACAGGCAACGGTCAAGTTTCAGGGACACGACCTTCAGCAATGAAGAAAGCGACGAAGAAGAAGAAGTGTAAACAATGTCGATTTCGCCATAAATACCAATAATAATAATAATAATGCCAAAACAAGGCATAATTATCAACGCAGTGTATATAATAATATTAATATCGATTTAACTAAGTCGTTTCAGAACAAAACAGTGAAAACACGATCCCGTGTTAATTCATGTTTATATCGATTATTCGATATCGTAAATCTGAATGTTAATAATGTAAGTTCAAAATTATATTAGTTCGTGTTTTGCTGCTGTTGTGCTTCTCTGTTAATTGTTTAAAGTTTTCGTACTGAACATCTGTGTTAATAATAAACATCTATATACGTAAAATTGAAATTCCGCTCACTCGTCTCAAGAATTCGAAACAATATGTATTCGGACGATAGATTGAATTTAACACAGAAATTCCTGCGATGTAGGCGTTCCAGAATGGATTTTTCACCTATCGTCGCTTCCTCCTCCAGTTGTAATCTTTAAGGGTCGTGGCCTCCATCCATGACATTCGTCCTCACGATGTTATGCCATCTCATCCTTTCTTTGGCTTCTCTGAGAGCATTGTAGACGGTGGCATCAAGGGTAGTGCGCATTTGGTCAGACCAAAATCATCGGATTGCACTCTCGCGCTCTTTTTCCTTCCAATTTGTCAGTACCATCACTTTTTCAAGATTGTCTCGCCTACGTTTGAAGTCGTCGTGGCCTAAAGGATAAGATGTCCGGTGCATTCGTGTTGAAGCGATGCATCGGTGTTCGAATCCCGCAGGCGGGTACCGTACGATTGACTTCCACGGTGAAGGAATAACACCGTGTTATAAAAAAAATCAAACCCGCAAAATTATAATTTGCGTAATTACTAGTGGTAGGACCTCTTGTGAGTCCACACGGGTAGGTACCACCACCCCGCTTGTTTCTGCCGTGAAGCAGTAATGCATTTCGGTTTGAAGGGTGGGGCAGCCGTTGTAACTGTACTTGAGACCTTAGAACTTATATCTCAAGGTGGGTGGCGCATTTACGTAGTAGATGTCTATGGGCTTCAGTAAACACTTAACACCAGGTGGGCTGTGAGCTCGTCCACCCATATAAGCAATAAAAAAAAACTTAATAGCCGCGCGTGTGCATAGTAAAAGTTGCCTTGGTAACCATTGCTATGGGACTGTAATGGGCTAGAGAGTGACAGGCGATTCTATCTCCGGAAAATGCAGCGTGTTTCATTCTTTTTGATTAACAGATTTAATATGAGTGAAGCCGCGAAGCACGTCTCGTGACTGTCATAAAATCGAGCGGGAAAGTAATCTTTACATTCGGATCGATTGGATTTTATTGACTTCGTAAATAGTTTCACGAGTTTGAATTGAATTTAGTAGAGTATTTATTATAAGATTCGAAATTAAGCACTCCATAACGGAATTCCTACAGATTTGTTCTTTATTGACTCAGGAAGCATGTGGCAGACCAAATGAAAAATGATAATTGCTAATTTTTTAAATACATTTTTTTGTTTTTTCTTTATTTGGCCCAAGGCAAGTAAATTTTTGGTAAAATATTAAGGACTCTCGTTATCCTAAGTAGATATAATAAAAAGAAATTGCATAATGTTTTGAAATCGCGGCCTAAAAGATAAGACGCCCGGTTTTGAACGATGCGATTATGTCAGTGTTCAAATCTCGCAGGCACGTACCAATTTTTTTGACGATTTTGTTTTTTATTATTATGTTTTTATTGCATATATGGGTGGATAAGCTCACATCCCACATTGTGTTAAGTGGTTACCGGAGCCCTTAGACATCTATAACGTAAATGCCGCCCCCCACCTTGAGATATGAGTTCTAAGGTCTCAGTACAGCTACTTTGCATTATGTTCATGATGTATATCACAATAAATTCCACGATGTAGGAATAACATAATGTAATAAACCCTAATTCTGCCGCGAAGTAATCATTCGTTCTAGCTTATACACATGGGACAGTCGTTATCTTCTACAATTCAGACTTAGACTCATGTCTTAAGCTCCGGGGTGGAATTCATGTAATGGCTACGGTAACCACTTTACATCAAATGGACCGTGAGCTTGTTCACTCGCATACAATGCGACGTGTCTTTCACAAAAGTTTCCCTATATTTGATGCGAAACGCTAGAACAGGATGAATATTTCCGGTAGATAGATGCCTTCCGAAGGGCCCCGCAAACTTGCCGGACGAGTAAAATAAATATAAGCACAATATGCGCCTTATTTATAAGAGGAAACATAATAATATTAAGCTAAGCACGCTTCATAACTCATCATAAAGTTGTTCCTCTTTGATCTTTATTGTATTTTTTCATTCGTTCTATTGAACAAATATTTTAGTGCACCGTTCGAGTTTTATGATTGATCTCTCCGGCTCTAGTATTATTGTGCGCGTAAACGTTTTACTGTATCTATGATTTATGACATTATTAAGTGAGCACAGTTTCAAGATTATTTTAGATTGTGCTTTAATATCGATGTTTTTCATTTTGCGCTACGAGATGCTCATCTAGACATTTTCCTCCTCCGTGCGTCGTATTCCTCAGTTCTGAGGGTCGTGACCTTTACTGAGCACTTTTGTCAGGACTATGTTCTTCCATTCTCTTCTGTCCTCCGCGCAGTGGATAGCGACATTGATGCTGGATTCCAAAGTCGTCTTAATCTGATCGGACCAGCGCATGGGACTACGCCCCCTAGGCCTTTTCCCTTCCACTTTGCCGGTGATGAGAAGTCTTTCGAGATTGTCACCATTTTTCCTCGCAATGTGACCGAAAAACTGTAAAATCCTACGTAGGCAAATGGTGTAGAGTCTTAAGGAGACGCCTAGTTCTTCCAGGATTGATGCGTTTGTCCGATGCGCCGTCCAGGGAATCCGCAGCATTTTCCTCCAGCACCACATCTCAAACGCGTCGATCCGACTTCAATCAGCCTTCTTCAGAGAGACATTTTAGATTTAATTAAATAAATATACGTTGTGCTACACCTATGGGCTTCAGTTTAATACCTTAACCAAATGTGTTTCTCGCCGCATTATCTCAGTGGGTCGCGATTCCGATCCGGTGGTAGATTCTTCGAAGCACTGCTCTTGCTAGGGCTAGTGTTAGCAAATTCTCTCAGGTCTATCCCTGCGAGAATCTGGAATAGTCTGTTAAGCTACCAGCGAATTGGTAGGCAAAAAAAGTTTAATACCTGATATATTGTACTATATATTTACTGGTGGTAGGACCTCTTGTGAGTCCGCACGGGTAGGTACCACCACCCTGCCTACTTATGCCGTGAAGCAGTAATGCGTTTCGGTTTGAAGGGCGGGGCAGCCGTTGTAACTATACTTGAGATCTTAGAACTTATATCTCAAGGTGGGTGGCGCATATACGTTGTGGATTTGTATTATAGGTGGTGGTAGTAACCACTTAACACCAGGTGGGCTGTGAGATCGTCCACACTGTTAAGCACAAAAAAAAAAGGTGTGAGCACGGCTGTTCGTCAATAGTAATAAAACCGCTCGTTGTTATATTGTGATTGAAATCCCATAAAGCAGTAACGAGAATGTTTGGATAACATAATAAAATCAGATCCCCTACCATTCAATTTCCGTAGTAAGGGCATCGTCCAGGCGGCTCGCCGGTCTGTGGACCTTTCAAGCTATGCGATGCAGGTGCTGACTGAGAAAGGTTGCTTCGAGAAATATTGTTACGCTCTGGGGTTCAGGATAAATAAAAAATCTACCGAAGCACAAATTAAGACTCTATTTTAAAGTTCGAACACTCACAGAACGCTTTTAAGTAATTCACTTCTTTCGCTTCGCTTCAGGCGATCCGTTCGCTGTTTCGTTTCGAGTAGATCCGATTACTAGCTGTCTTCGTGTCATCTCTGCAAAGCTTTTATACTCGATACGACATCCCTAAAATTATCGAGAATATTACTGACAAGTAGAGTAGTTTCGATATGTTTTCGCTATTTGACAATAGACGGCGTTGTACTTCTCGAGCGTTCTCGATTTTACTAGTTCTTTTGATATTCGTTTCTGTTATTCGACGATAGATGGCGTTGCGCTTACCGGCGTAACAATATGTTATGCTACTGCAATCGAAGCTTTGACCTCATTCGCCGGCTTCGACCTCCGGTCCTCACAGCAAATACCTAATATAATGCAAATACAAATAAACAGATAACAATAAATGTAATGCAAAAAAATAAGTAGGTAACTCTGACGGATGCACGCCTAATGTAAGTTTTTACGCTTCCTCCTAAAACACAGTATAAATAATTCTTGTTCGAAGGTCGTCTTTACGAGAATGCCGGTTTTGCAATAGGTTTAAACACAATGAGTCCGTATAGCGAAGGCGTGTGTTTATTGTAAAGACGCTAAGAGATAATAACAAGAGATTGACATTACAATGTGTTTTCATTAATGGAACTTAATGGATCGGGATAATATCATGAAAAAAACAACAACATTTTTCTGTTATTTTTGTGATATGTCAGAATTTAATTACATAGAGAATCAAACAGTACCTACTCAGAATCAAGTGCTGTACGCAAGTGTTTACTGGTCTTGTGAGTCCGCACGAGTAGGTAGCGATATCACCACCCTACCTATTTCTGCCGTGAAGCAGTAATGCGTTTCGGTTTAAAGGGCGGGGCAGCCGTTGTACTGTTAAATGTGAGAGCTTACAACTCACGTCTCAAGGTAGGTGGCGGTATTTACGTTGTAGATGTCTATGGGCTCCGGTAACCACTTAATACCAGGTGGGCCGTGAGCTCGTCCAACCCTCTAAGCAATAAATACATAAAAGTATACCGAAATATACATGTATGACACTAGATATATATATATATATATATTTTTTAAACATTATCTGACTGATTAAAACTGTGGACTGGTGGTGGTAGTTTAGTATTTGATAGATAAACTCATCGGGTGTTCTAGACGTGTACACATTTAGTTTACAACAAAATATTATTAACATGAGACAACGGCAACAAAACTCAAGCATGCATCCAAATTCTGTAAAGGAATTTTTTCATGGCGAAACCTTTCACTAAAATGAGTTTTCGTAGTGGAAATCTATGATAGATCGGATCGGTCGCATCAAAATGTTTTTCGATTTTAAATTTATTGTAACGTAAAATATTGACTGAACTACATAAATATAAATGAATAGCCGTACTCGCTCGCTTCGCTGGGCATTTAAAATTAACATAATATTTTATTGTCATTATTATTAAGGAGTCCAACGCTCATATAAATATTAGCCTATCCATTAAGTACATATGTATTTTCTACATAGATACCAAGTTTCGAGTCAATCGGATGCATTGCTCAGTAGTTAAACGGAACATCCGTAAAAACTACTGTAGATTTATATATAGGTATTAGTACAAATTGACCCGGCAGATTTCGTAGTGCCTCAATCGATAAATAAAGTACCTAAACTTTTGTATAAAATATACTTAAAACAAACAAAAGGAATCCGTCCGACGGGGGACACATCAAAGGAAAAACAAAATTGTTATGTTTATTTAATTCAGAGCATTTTCATATTTATCTACCTTTTAAACCTTCTCTGGACTTCCACAAATAATTCAAGACCAAAATTAGCTAAATCGATCCAGCCGTTTTCGAGTTTTAGCGAGACTAACGAACGGCAATTCATTTATATATATATATAATGTATTTATTTATTTATATCAAAATACAGTTTAGCTTTGTAAAACTATAGCAATTGAGTTGCTCTTATAAAGAGAAACAACACTTAAAGCTATTGCTTCACCATTATTTTTATATCTTTTAATATTTTAATATTGCAAAAATGCTCTTTTTATGTCTAATGTTCTAATGTTTCAATAATCGAAATTCTATTTATGTCATCTATAGAAGAATGATATAAATAACATATTAACCTCTTTAAGGATTAATCGTATAGAGGTTACATATATAGATTAGTATAGTATATATTTCGACGGAACACCTCATTGTGTATCTAAATATAACCGCAGATTGAATGTTTTCTTTTCTGTTCATATTGCGAAACGTTCCGGCACGAGTCCGGAGATGAGTTGACATATTGACGTCGAACGTAGCTTTGTCTCGATCTCCTTTGATGCAGTGTACCTACACACCCGTACAACGTGTATCAGACGATCAGAGACCGTGCTGGTAATATTACAGTGGATTTCTGATAGCGGAAGCCATTGTACACAAGCTATGCCTGGTGGCTATGCGCAAAGCTTACACGTATTCATTACAGTTGAATTTTTGGTGTTAGGTTAGCTTAGGTTAGAGAAGTTTTAATTTATTTTGCTTAGATTTGTGGACGAGTTAACGGTCTACCTGGTGTTAAGTGGTTACTGGAGCGCATAGACCCGCTACGACGTAAGTGCCGCTACCCTCCTCGGGACATGAGTTCTTAGGTCTCAGTTTTTACAGTACAGGTACAGAAGGGCTTTAGGTAGCGGCTTCCCCCGGTGAAGGTAAGGGGCGACCTGAGGGGGTAGAGGCCGCGCGCCGCGCTACTGCTGACACTAGCGCGCTGCCAAAGAGATTCGAAAGAGCAACCGGTTGGTGGTGTATCGCGTCCCGACCCGGCAGGCTGGTTCTGTTCCAACGGGGTATTCCGGGACACCAGCGGCACCGTCTGGGCGGCCTGACGGGCTGCCGTACCGAGACGGCCGACGTTTCTGAGCCTTCGATTCGCCTCGAAGGCTTCGTCGGCTGGACGTCCTTGGGGTGAGCCACGCCGTCTGGTTGTAGTGTTGATCGCGGTAACCCCCCTACCTCATCCGGGTTCTGGCCTCGAAGGGGAACGGACGTCGGGTGTAAGAGTGCAGGGGAGTCGTATAGTGGGTGGGCCCTAAAATTCTTTGGGCCCGCGGTCTGCTCACAACACCTTGCAGGCCGTTGAGTCCCACATACCCCGCGCGCCCACTAGGCGCGGAGACCTCGTAGGAGGTTCGGCTCCCGGCCCGAAAAAAAAAGGTACTTAATGGGCTTAGTATCGATAGAGCATGTGTATGGAAGGTCGGTACTGTATGAATTCTGAAAATTGAATTAAGTCCTGAAGATAATATGACCCGCTATTTCGTCATTCCCAATATTATTATGTAAAAATCAAAGAGGTTTCGAAATTATAAGTTAGCTAAAATAAATTTACTAAATTGCATTATAATTAAATTGACATATTCGGGTTGCATTCTCGTTCCGTAAAAATGGAATTACATAAAGATTATTACCTACATATTTAAAAAGAACAATACAAGTTAAAAATGATCTTGAAATTCACTACTTCGCAGTAGAAACAGTCCTAAACTCCTATTTTTGTCACAGTGTAAAACTGTGTTTAAATGTTGAGGATTACAGGAATTTCGTAAATTGTAATACGGTCACTGGAGAGACACAAAACGTCTTATAAATGCTGTGCTTCACCTAAATTCTATTAAAACAGCTGCTAATTAACAATAACATACTATACATACAACGACAAATTAAGAGAATGCGTTGTATTAGTGATAGAGGTAGAAGTGGCATTTGTCAGCGTCGATCTTATTGCTTATTGCTTACAGTAGTACGTCCAAACTAGAACGCTCATTGTGACACTCGCGTTGGTGTGAGATGTCGTCAGGTTTGAGCCCCGTGAGCTCACGTACTAGTTAAGGTTCCGCTGAAATAGCCTCTCAAGGCTATCAGCTTAGGTAGGAAAAAAAAAGGTGTGAGATACCTTTCTGCCTTGTTCAGTAATTACACTGCAATAATAGTTATCTATATACTAGCGTGCCGCCCTCGCTTCGCTTTGGAAACATTAAATTTTATTATTGATAGCACAGTCCCGCGATGTTAGCCGCGGTTATTGTCGTACCGCGAGTGACGCCGCGGGGCAAGGCTAGTCTCTAAAACGTAGCTTATGTTACTCCTATGATATAAGCTACTTATCAGTGAAAGTCTCGTCAAAATCGGTCCAGCCGTTCCAGAGATTTGCCGGAACAAACAGACAGACATACGAAAATTGTAACAAATGTTATTTTGGTGTATGTACCGTATATATATTCATATGCATGTAGTAAAAGCGGTTAGTTCAATATTACAAACACACACTCCAATTTTATTTATATGTATAGATTAATACGTCGAGCAAAAACTTTTTACCACTTTTTACGAAAATGGCGCGGACGGAGGGTTATGAAATTTCCCACACTTATAGAGATTATAGAGAAGGAGTGCAGACTGTTTTTTTTTTTTTTAATTATTCATAAAAAATACTTTAAATAAAAAAAACATTACACACACTACCATGTATATGACACACACACGCATGCATACTATTAATTTGCTTATTGTCAAACTTTTGTTATTGCTTATAGTCTGTGGTCAAATTGAGAATAGATTAAATATTGTTTGTCTTTATTAATATTAGTCTTGGCAAAATCTGTTCTTATAGTAGTATAATAAATAGTCTTTGACGATATAATCATAATAGTGTACAAACTAAAAATTTCAATTAATTATAGTCGAATTTCGACTACCAGGGGACCACTAGTATCTATTTAACAGTCAATATTTTGATTGCTCCCTGCTCTAAGTCCACGTGGCGTGTCCGCATCCTAGCCCACTGAGTTTCTCGCCGGATCTTCTCAGTGGGTCGCGTTTCCGATCCGGTGGTAGATTCTGCGAAGTACTACTCTTGTTAGGGTCAGTATTAGCAACTCTCCGGTTGAGCCCCGGGAGCTCACCTACAAACGTTAGGGTGAAGCTGAAATAGCCTCTCAAGGCTATCAGCATAGGGAAGAAAAAAAAAAACATAAAGAAAAAAAAAAGTGTCCGCATCCGCGTGCTTCGCGTTGAACATTCAAGAACGCGTAAGCTATGTTTTGGTAGTTAATTAAAATATAATTAATGTATGTGTTGTAAAGATTTTTTTTACGCAGATAGCTTATCGATAATATGGGTTATGTTTTAGCTGGATATATACGGAATACGGGTGTACTTTGAATATTTTAAACCGCGTGATTATTTGTCGGTATTAGCTAATTAAAAACTAGATCAGTAATTTGAACCTAGTATAGAATTCAGCTCATTCAAAGGCCTACAAAAAATAAATAAAAAAAATAAGGTTAATTTCCATTTGTATTTTTAAGAGAGAACATAAATAAATAATTATATTATTATAAAAAAAATGTATGTCGACTTATTTAATTTATCTAACATGAAATCTATGTATTAAGTATTTCCACGACGCCAGTCTATTTTTTTTTTACTCTTTGTACATGTCAATCTAACGGTAGACACCGATTGTCCAATATACTGGTTTTCTGAAGCCAATACAGAACTACTACTACAAACATTCTCATTGTACATTTAATTGTGTTGTTCAAACATATTTTCGTTTTATTGAAACAGCCGCTTACTAATTTTTTTATTATTTTTAAAACAGTTTATTTCGATGTAGGGCCTCTTCGTAAAAACAAAATTGTTTTGTTGTTCAATTTGTTGTGCGCAATTTACTACCTGTATTTCTTTTTCGGAGTGTAGCCGTTATCCGAATGCATGAAACAGTTTGTTTCCATGCGAATGTAAACTGCGTTATTCGCCATAGATCATCTACTAATGGCGGGGAGAGTTGCGAGTCTGGATCGATATCGCCACTCTCCTATTTTTGTCGTAAAGCAATAATGTGTTCTTCTTCTATATCGTTCCCTCACTACTGAGGATCGCGACAACATGTGACGTTCTTCCACTGTGCTCGATCATGGGTGGCATGGACTGCGTGGTACAGACTACCACCGAGTGCTTCTCTTGCTAGATCTGACGATCTGGCTGGTGTTCTGCACACGGCGCGCTTGCCCTCTATGCGACCCGTAATTATTACCATTTGCTATATTAGCATGTGTTAAATTGCATCTGTGCTTGCAAATCTGCGTCACAGAAAGAAGTGCTCCCCTCGTATAGAAAAAAATATAATTGTTTTAGGTAATCGTATAGAGGGTAACAGAGCGATTCACTGGATAACTGGATTTAGTATACTTTTATCGCCAATTGACATTTACGATGTATAGGTCATATTATAAGCTTACATGGCTTAGTCCTATCATCCTACCTGTTATTGTCACACTTATATAGTCGTCATAGAACGCAATTGAAACTTCTTTTGATCATTCTTTTGAAAATTGCGTCATAAGCTGTGTGGTGTGGCCTTCACGTTGTGTTGGCTAGGGGTTCAGGCGACTACTTAATACCACTAGTCAGCCCATGAAAAAAGGGATAAGAAAAAAACTAAGCACCTAAATTTCTACACGACCTTTTATTGATTCTAAAGGGTACGGCAGGCATGTCTGGAAATAAAAGAGGTATATTTAGATTGTCCCAGCCATTAGGCCGTCTTTCAATTTCCCGTCGCATTTAGCTCGGAATTAGGTTATCTGGAAATGTGTATTAGATTTTATTTATAAGCGAGGTCTAATCGAATTTGATCGTGCTTAAGTTGAGTTACGTGCTTATTATTATTTCATTGTTTGTTCTAATCATTTTATTTATTTCTTTTTCTTATATTAGATTCACACTGGATAAAATCCATGTTAACATTTAGCTAAAATAGAAAAAATTGATACAGTATTTTGGGTGTGAACGTAACTTGCATGAGGTCGGTTGTGTTCAAAGTCTAACACAAATATATATAATAAGGGGCTAACTTTTATTTAAGTACTAAAAAAATATTCGTGGTGTCGTAGGACACCGGGTAGGAACGAAGTTTTTGGACGAGCTCACAGCCCACCTGATATTAAGTGGTTACTGGAGCCCATAGACATCTACGACGTAAATGCGCCACCCACCTTGAGATATAAGTTCTAAGGTCTCAGTATAGTTACAACGGCTGCCCCGCCCTTCAAACCGAAACGCATTACTGCTTCACGGCAGAAATAGGCGGGGCGGTGGTACCTACCTACCCGTGCGGACTCACAAGAGGTCCTACCACCAGTGATTACGCAAATTATAATTTTGCGGGTTTGATTTTTATTACACGATGTTATTCCTTCACCGTGGAAGCCAATCGTGAACAATTTGTTGAGTACGTATTTCATTAGAAAAATTGGTACCCGCCAGCGGGATTCGAACACCGGTGCATCGCTACATACGAATGCACCGGACGTCTTATCCTTTAGGCCACGACGACTTAATTTATTTAGGCCACGACGATTTATTATGTTATGCCCAAACTTATTATACTAGTTCGCATACAAATACAGTTTCGTTCGTCTTGTAATACCAGGCGACCAGTGGCTTCGTCTGTTATTCAAAAACAATAAATTAGAAACAGTGCTTTTTTTTCTTTCGAAGTTTTGTAAGATACCCAATTTTTTGCAGCATTGTCCGCCAATTCGCGCAGAACAAGGAAGACAAGAAGCGTGTGGAGAAAGCGCTCAGTGAGTCTGGTCTTCCGACGGGCAAGAACGATACCATCAGCCAGTCCAAGTTCCAGTTCGAAGACTTCTTTGCTTTCTACAAGAGTCTCACGCAGAGAACCGAAGTACAGAAGATATTTAACGGACTGTAAGTTTTTACTAGCTTTGTATAGAGTTGAAAAGTTCTTGAAAATTTTGACCAATCTCTATTCCAACTATATCGGTGGCATTCTGTTAACCCTTTCGCTAATGTCGGGGACTAAAGTCGCCTACCACTAAACGCCGCGTGTACATGCTGAGTGACTATAGTAACCGGCTGAAAATCATCGCCTGTACACGATGGGTCATGTGCGCACTTTTAGTACGAAGCTCCGTTTCCTGCGAACCTCTGCAGCGAAGCCTGCCGCAGTGAAAGGGTTAAAAGAAGGCGGTACACCAGGTCGACATTAAACTCATCTGCTTAGTTAGGACTATGCCCAGTACCGGGTGTGATATGGACGTGAAAATTTTGAATTTGAAAATTTCATAATTTACCAGGGGGTACTAAATATATCGCCGTTAGCCCCCAGAGGCTCCATAGGGTCCGCAAAACCAAACCAACCAAGCTCTTCAAGTTTATTTAGGACCTCAGTCTCAGAATAGATTTTCGAAGTAAATAAACGAACAGAGTGTACGGAGTCAGTGTTTGCCTTTCAATATTAATTATGTTTTACCGATATGTTAGTTACTTAACTTGGTGAGTTGTTGCATAATTTAATTGTGTAGTGAATAACTAGTGTTGTTTTATTCATAAATTTGTTAGTTTTTTTTTAGAGGTCTGGCTTAGAATCCCGATCAGAGTCGATCTCTTTGTGAAACACTTTTGCTTCTTGTTTTGTTCTAATTAATTTGCACGACTTAAGTACACCTTTTAAGTAGATTTCATCTGATTCACTTAAAGCTCTCAATATTAATATGTACAATATATGACCAACCATCACGTGTTACATATGATGTACATTAGATTAACAACAGATATTAATTTCAAAATCAATCAGCGCCTTAACCTATCGGTCTCCTTTAAAACGTAAACGAATTAGCCATTTGATGCCGCTCGGGTGTTATGACCGCACTTGATAACAATTCAGAAGCCGTACCGGGGTTAAATAATATGCTCGAATGAATTGTTTTAATTGATGTAGTGCCGAGAGGTCGAGACCACTTAATCATCGTTTTGACTCTCTAATAAATCGCAATTACGGTTCGTGTAACTTTATTTTTTTAATTCGAGCAACGTTCTTTGTTCGTCGTCACGGTCAGGTTGTTGTAACTGTCTGGTGTTACTCTGCATCCAATTTTGGGATAAATTTTTTTGCCACGTCCTTACGGATCTATCAGATCCAATAACCTTTGCATTAGACGCCTTCAGCTCTAACACTAGGAGCAGGCTTAGGGACCCCGGTAACTGTACTCGTCGAACTCGAGGTCGACGTGCAACCTAACCCACGCATCAGCCCGCTGAGTTTCTCGCCGGATCTTCTCAGCGGGTCGCGATTCCGATCCGGTAGTAGATTCATTCGCGAAGCTGTTGCTCTTGAGTTGTTAGGTCTCCTTCGGAGGCGCTCGATCAGATTTTAGCAAATCCCACCCCTCCTGGCTGAGCTTCTGTTCACCCACCTGTCCTGGTGAAACTGGAAAGGGCTCCGGCCACCAGTAATCCATCAATCATAAAAAAAAAATTGTTTTCGTAACGTTTTTCATTTATACTTGCAGCAAAACATTACACATCTGAAGCATCCGTGCGTTAATGGATAAGACATGGGGTACTTTGAGTAATGCGACGATACCTGTAGATAGCACGTTACTGCCTATTTCGGTTTGAAGGAGGGGACAGCTACATATACCTATATTATAAATAGAAACTTCATCGTCTTGCATCTCTCAAGCTGGGTCGTAAGCTGTTTGCAGCAAACAAAATGCTACAAAATGAGACCTACTGTAAACAGCGCTGTGAATGTGCACGGAAGACGGTGGTACTTGTTTCTTTCCGCGCGCAAAAGTAATTATTTATACAAGTGAAATTAAGACATCTTCAAGTTGGCTCCAAGATAAACTAAAAGTTTTGCTTTCCACAATCAGTGGACCCAAGCAAGCATTTCCTTCTGTATTATTATTTTTATTTATGACATAGATAAGGGTGAACCTGAGTGGAGCTAGTTCTTCTGACACTATTGTTAGTATCTGGTCACCAAATAGCGCAGTAATTCCATTCCCGAAATTAAAATCTTTGGCCAGCCAGCCCACACCGTGGCTTCGAAGGCTAAATACTCAGGCGTCACTCTCGACAGAGGGATGACAAGGTGACCTTTCGTAACAAGGTGACGCTCTACAAAACTTTCATACGTTTTGTCATGACCTATGCAAGTGTAGTAGTGTTCGCTCACGCAGCCCGTACACGCTTTAAGTCTCTCCAAGTCATCCAATCCCATTTCTGCAGGATATCGTGGCGGCCGTTTGTTACTTATCCGATCGCGACGGGGCAACGCAAAGCCGAAATATGTCTAGTCGGATCCCCCGGATTCACTCTCGGGGCTAATAGGACCCTCACGCACCGGTCACCATCCTCGTCGAACTCACCGATTACGACGAAAAGTTCGACGAGCGAATTAACCCATAGGCACATCCCACTGAGTTGCTCGCCGGATCTTCTCAGTGGGTCGCGATTGCGGTGATCCGGTGGTAGAACCTACAATTAGACTCTTGCTAAGGCTAGTGTCAGCAAATTCTCTCTCATTTACCCGACCGCGCTTATCTGGAATAAGCCCTTAGGCTACCAGCCAATAGGTAGGAAAAAAAAGTGGTGTTAACAGTACATCCAACGTAAAGCTGTTACCTGTACCTAATCGTAATCAGGGATTCTAGTGACTAAAGCAATGGAGGCATTAAAAGATTATAGTGTGTCTGCCTTGTAACATAACACAAAAGGTCCGTGATCCGAAAATAAAATAACAAATTTGCATTGAATAGACTAGAATGTGAATCCAACCTTATAATGTTCACATAAAAAACTTTCTCTTTAAATTTTCCGTCCCTAGAGTTCCAAATAGTTCGGATTTTGTTATTGAAAAATACGCTTCGTGTCTTGCTTTTCTTTTTCTCACGATAACTAAAGAACAGCATTATCGGCAGTTCAACAGGGGATAACTTTCGACCAAGAACTTTGTTAGTTAAAAAGTGTTCTCTTTGAGTCTGAACATTTTGTCGTTAACAAGTTTTCTAGTTATAAAACTTCGCTTAATTAATTTTATTAAAAACTAGCTGACGCGGCAGACTTCGTAGTGCCTCAATCGATAAATAAAAGATCTGAACATTTGTATAAAATAAACTTAAAACAAACAAAAGGAATCTGTCCGACGGGGAACACATCAAAGGAAAAAGAAAATTGTTTATTTCTATTTAATTCCAAGCATTTTCATATTTATCTACCTTTTAAACCTTCTCTGGACTTCCACAAATAATTCAAGACCAAAGTTAGCCAAATCGGTCTAGCCGTTCTCGAGTTTTAGCGAGACTAACGAACAGCAATTCATTTTTATATATAGAGATAAAATAGAGATGGAAAACTTCAGTGAGGAATGTATTCGAATCGGAAAACTACATGTTGTTTACGGTTCTCAATCAATCAAATGAGATTTTGTCATTTGCACTGGGCATGGATGATGTTGCATTAACTGTACTGATCATCTATATGATAATCAACAGATCAATGATTTATCTTTCTTTATTCGGAAACTAGTACCTAAGTATTTCTAAAACTTTATTAAGGTCGATGAGATTATCATTGCAGTCGATGTCCGTAATTCAAAGCAAAAAATATTCGACATTTTATATGACTTAAAAAAACCGTCGAGTTAGTCTCGTCAGCTCTGTTCAGCACCGAGGCAGAGCTCCGTATGGCCGTTGTCAAGATGACAAATTGAAAAAAGGTTGTCCTATTATTAGTTCTTTGACTTTTTTCTTTTCTTTCAGAACGGACGGAAAACCTTATCTATCAGCGACTCAATTAGTAGACTTTTTAAACGACGTGCAAAGGGATCCACGTCTCAATGAGATATTGCATCCGTACGCTGATCTCCAGCGAGCGAAAGACCTCATAAAAGCTTACGAACACAATAAGTATCATCAGCAAAGATCGCAGCTAACCTTCGATGGATTCCTCAGGTAAATTATTCAAAATACTAATTTAGGAAATAGTTTGTATTAGTAAAAGAGTTTAAAAGAGTTCGTCCATGGGCGACGGTAACCACTTACCATCAGGTGGGCCGTAAGCTCGTCTGCATACAAAGGCAATAAAAAATAATGTCTTGTATTAATAGCTTTTTCGAATCTTATTTAGAAGATGGGTGTGCGAATCCGGCTATGTGGTGGTGCTAGTACTCATTCATCATCTATTTGCAGTAGTGGAATTGTGACATTTTAACTAATTCCCTCCTATTCTGATGTCCAAGTTGTAAAATTCCTAAAGAGAGTGCCGGGAATGTGGAAGATTGTAAATTGTTGACTAAAATGAAACACCAAAAAACTCTTCCGCGACCCCCCTTCTAATTAGCAAAGAAGGATAAAGGAAAACATAAATATATTATGTTTTATATCAGCAAATATAGCTCTTATAAAATAAATTAACTACATAGAACTAATTGTAATTTTGTTAATTTAACCCATAGACACGTCGCATTAACCCATAGACGCAGCCCACTCAGTTTCTCGCTGGATCTTCTCAGTGGTTCGCATTTCCGATCCAGTAGTAGATTCTGCGAAGCACTGCTCTTGCTAGCCTATTAGTAATAACTCCGGTTTGAGCCCCCAGAGCTCACCTACACGGTAGGGTAAAGCTGAAATAGCCTTTCGAGGCCATCAGCATAGATAGGAAAAAAATTCGCGTTGCACGTGTAGTTTTAGGTTCCATTCCATAGACAGACAGAACGGACCCAAAATCTTTAATAAAAAACAATCAGCAGGGTCATCTTTATTTAATTTAAGTCGGCTTTACCGTTACAGTTTAAATGTTGGAAGCGATCTAACAAAATGTATATTTACCCTCAGTTTACATCACTTTGGTTTTCAGGTTCCTAATGTCTGAAGACAATCCTATAGTGGCACCAAACAAGTTGGATTTGTGCGACGACATGGATCAGCCATTAGCTCATTATTTCATCAACAGCTCCCACAACACGTATCTAACCGGCCATCAGATAACTGGCAAGTCTAGCGTCGAGATATACAGGCAGAGCTTGCTAGCCGGGTGCAGGTTTGTACAAATTTCATTCTTATCTCTAATCGAATTATAGTTATTATTGGTTGGGTTTTTGAAGTGCTTATTGTAGTAGTTTGCCGACATGTTTTCAGGTTTATGCTTGATGACGGTACTTATTTACAGTAGGTAGGTTATTTACATGAATTTGAAGGTAGTCATCGCTTGTGTCGCACGCAATTTAAAAATAAATTAAAATTAATTATGATTTGTTCCATGGTCAGAATAAACGTTTGAGATTATCCTGCCGTCTCCTTTCTGCACTCCTCCCGTCACTTTTCATTTTTCCACTGAGTTTCTTTACCGTTTGTGGCGATTCCAATGCAGTGGTAGATTCCGAGAAGCACTGCTCTTGCTAGGGCCAATGTTAGCCAATTCTCTCAGGTTGAGCCCGTGAGCTAACTTCCCCATCCACGCGCATTTGGAATAGCTCTTTAGGCTACCAGCAAATAGGTAGGGAAAAAATCGTTTTGGAATAACAATTGATAAATTCTGAAAGTGGTCCATAAATGATCTATGTTGATAAAATATAATTGATATATGAAAAGCTTTTTTTATTTAAAAAAATTACCATTAAAAAAAACTGTATCAGGTCCCGATATCGGTTTTATTATTATTTACAAACGCATTCATTACGGCGCCTATTAATTTGTTTATGAAAAAAATCTCCATACAGTCGATGAGGTTTTAATAGTTAATCCAATTAGCGCGCTATCGAATGTTTGTTTTATCGTTATTATATCGCCCATCGTAATGGCCTGGTTAAACAATGAAAATGCACATTAGTTTATTGGAAATATGACTATATTTTAATGGTTTTTACAATTATTGAGTTGGTTAATTGATTAATGAGATATAGCGATGGTATAATCTGAAATGGTGAAACATTTCCACATTAAAAATACCACGATGTGTTTTGATGATATTCTTCGCAAATCGAGTTGAATAGGAATCACTATTACAACTTCGAGTCGATTCCACGATTATCTCTCTTTCCGACATTTCGATTATTAGTTGACCGACTAGCTAATTAATGCACTTGCAAGTTCTCGCTTATTTAGAGTCCAAAATCAAACGTATGTTTTTTTATTTCTTAGATGGGTGGACGAGCTGACAGCTGGTGTTAAGTGGTTACTAGACTCATAGACGTCTACAACGTAAATGCGCCACCCACCTTGAGATATAAGCTCTAAGGTCTCAACTCTCAAGTATAGTTAGTTATAATGGCTGCCCCACCCTTCAAACCGAAACGCATTACTGCTTTACGGCAGAAATAGGCAGGGTGGTGGTACCTACCCGCGCGGACTCAAGAGGTTCTACTACCAGTAAAAAAATGTTTTATGTTTATGTTTTGGGTATCTGTAAGAACTTCATCTGGAAGCTGGTCTTAGACCTTAACAAAGCAAAAGAAAATCTGCATATTGGTTGACGATAGGAATTGGTTAATATTTAAAATTAATAAGACGGTAGATTAATAGAGATGTTTTTTTTTTCGTAACGGGGGAACAGTTTGTAACGACCGCAACCTTCGCTCTTCCGTGAAATCGATTAGGTACGAAACGTCCGATCGTAAATCATTCGCCGCGTTATAACCGAGCCGAGTTTTTGTGTTTAAAAAAAAACTGAAAACGGCTATGATTAAATATTGATTCGGAATGTTCGGTCTGGGTTTGTGGATCTGGTCGAAAGAGTTCATAGGTTAGCGGTAGGTATCAAGAGGTCAGTGATTGACAGGACAATTTCCACTGTCATTTTTATTCTTAGTATCAGTTCAGTGTAACATATTCTATGAAAAATTTGTACCGAAATTTCAAGTTGCATTGCTGATTTGCGAAAAGTTGAAAACATTGCAATTACCTTTTTACTGTGCCTAATTTTTATTTTAGACCTCAAAATTGTAGGTATTTAAATAAGCCTGGCCTAATAAATAGACAACCAAAAAAAGAGAGACAGACAACCAAAAAATAGGGGTTAGATGGGATCGATCTTAACATTTTCCGGTTTTCTTGGACGGAGACGATCAGCATGATTCGACAAAACGTAAAAAATACTACGTATTTATTTATAATTATTTCCTGGTCAAAACACATTTTGAATGTAACGTAATAAATATTTAATAAAAGCATACCTATAACGTTTTTATGTGGACTAAAAATGTTTAAAATATTCTTCCTTTTCTGTTATTTCGAAATTTTCTTGCATTGTTCAAAATATTAGGGTTCGGATTCTGAACTGAGTTCAAGAGATTAAAATTAAAGTGGACGAGCTCACAGCCCACGTGGTTTTAAGAGTTTACTGGAGCCCATAGACATCCACGACCTAAATGCGCCACCCACCTTGAGATATAAGTTCTAAGCTCAAGTATAGTTACAACGCCTGCCCCACCCTTCAAACCGAAACGCATTACTGCTTCACGGCAGAAATAGGCAGGGTGGTGGTATCTCCCCGCGCGGACTCACAAGAGCTCCTACCACCAGTAAAAGTCTCTGGTTGAAGGCGTTGGTTTTTATATTGGTTTGGTGGTATAAGCCCAATTTATGATGTTTGAACCAGATGCGTGGAGTTGGACTTCTGGAATGGTCGAACCGAAGAGCCGGTCATCGTTCACGGTTACACGTTCGTGCCGGAGATAAGCGCCAGGGAAGTGTTGGAGGCGATAGCGGAGAGCGCCTTCAAGACTTCCGATTTTCCGGTTATTTTGAGTTTCGAGAACCACTGCAACCCGCGCCAGCAGGCGAAGATAGCCAACTACTGTAGAGAGATTTTCGGGGACATGCTGCTCGATAAGCCTCTGGACTCGCACCAGTTGGAACCAGGTAAATAGCATCTATACCAGTCCTGGGCAAATGGCGGCCCGCGGTAGAATTTTGTCTGGCCCGTGAAGCATTGTATATATGTATTATTATTAAAAACACAAATATTAGTTTTTGTCTAACTAAAATTTAGATAAAATATTAAGCAATAGTGATACATGTAATCAGAGCCGGTGGGAGCCAAAATTTTCTCCCGGACAACCGCTCTTTTCAGCGCCTCCTATTCGAAAATATAATTATGATAATTGAACAATTACAGTATGTATAATAGTCGCACAATATAAAATTAGAAAAAAAAAACTGTTTGACCCGAGGTCAAATATTCATCTGCAATGTGGCCCTACTATCAGAATATTTGCCCACCCCTGATCTATACTAATATATAAAGTACTATATTTGCCAACATGTTACTTATGGCTGCGAAACTTGGTCATTGACACTTAACCACAGGGAAAAGCTAATAAAATGCCAACGTGCCATGGAAAGAAGCATGCTAGGGTTAAAAATCAAAGATAAAGTTAGGAACGTAGACATAAGAACAAGAACGAAACTCACAGACATTCTCACCCGGATAGACGTCCAAAAATGGAGATGGGCTGGGCATATGCTACGCCACCCCACTAACAAATGGAGCAAGCAAGTCACCCTCTGGCAACCAAGAGACGGCAAACGAAGTAGGGGTCGTCAAATCAGGAGATGGGAAGATGACTTGAAGCAGACAGCGGGACCATTCTGGCTGAGAGTAGCAAGGGATAGGACCCATTGGAAGGAATTGGAGGAGGCCTATGCCAAAAGGCACACCGAACTTAGGGACCTCTTGTAACCCTATGTTTAGGAATAAAAAGGCTATTATTATTATTATTATTATTATATTTGCCAACATACTCAAGGAGAGTTGGAGCCCAAGTCTTAGAAAATCGTGAACACTATGATATAATTATGTAGAAGTGTCAATTGTTAGTCGCTTCATTATTAACAATCGAACATAATTAATACAACTGAGAACAATTTACATACCGCCGTCCGAACCCAACTTAGAATTCCCTGAGTTATAGGTACTAGAGACTGATATAAATACTTATATACGTTTAAATATCTATACTAATATATAAATCTACAGTGGTTTTTACGGATGTTCCGTTATAACTACTGAACCATGCATCCGATTGACTTGAAACTTGGTATCCATGTAGAAAATACATGTACTTCATGGATAGGCTAATATTTATATGAGTGTTGGATTCCCTACACCAGTTGCGGGGGCGTTAATGATGAGAATGTTTGTGGGGGGTGAGAAATAATAATGTTAATTTTAAATGCCCAGCGAAGCGGTCGGCTAAAGCTAGTCTTATTATATATATAATAAGCAATTTGGTTTTAGCGACATTTTCGCAACTTTACAGGAGATCCCTTTAACGTTTAAAATTTGGAAAAAATATCAAAACAACAAAACTTCTTCAGCCATTTGAATGGAGTAAACTTAATTGAAGTTCAATTGAAATTATCGAACTGTTGATGCTAATACCAAATAAAACGTATCTTTAATTACAAACATAAATGTCGCGTATTAAGAGAAATGTCACTTAAACTAAACAGTCTATCACCCCTCAATATTATTTCATTTATTAGGCTTAGTTGAGTATCAGTATGAGTCGGTACCACCGCGTATTTCTGCAACTATCTTATATTACTGGTGGTAGGATCTCTTGTGAGTCCGCGCGAATAGGTACCACTATCCTGCCTGTTTCTGCCGTGAAGCAGCAATGCGTTTCGGTTTGAAGGCTGGGGCAGCCGTTGTAACTATACTGAGACTTTAGAACTTATATCTCAAGATAGGTGGCGGCATTTTCGTTGTAGATGTCTATGGGCTCCGGTAACTACTTAACACCAGGTGGGCTGTGAGCTCTTCCACCCTACTAAGCAATAAAAAATAAAAAAAACCTTTCATAGATAACCTGTTGCAACTTCGTTTTCTTGATTCTGTCTACGATAAGCGCCATCTGTTGGCGTTCGAAGTGAGGCAACGGGTGCACCGAGAAAGAAAAATAAAAAATGGCCTTAAAAAACTAAAACACGCTGCCGGTACTTAAAGGGAAAATTTGTGAATGTTGTTAATCAATTTGTACATGAGAATCTCGAGTGTGTGAGGATCTAAAAGTGTATCAACGGTTTCGGATTTATTCCACAATGCTATCTTTTTCTCAGTCCCAAAAACATTAAATAGCACAATTATCTAAGGCTATCCAGATTTCAACCTCATAATCTCCGATATTCAGTTTTGGGGTGTCTACAGTTGCCTCACTCGGCATTCAAAACTAATCGTTCTAAGAGTGACTGACCATTTAAACTAGTAAAAAGAACGAAAACATTTTTTTCTAGAACTACTTGCTGTCTCAATATCTAAGACTTGCAAGTGTCAAATTTAGGATGTTTTTTATATTGCTTAGATGAGTCGACGAGCTCACGACCCACCTGGTCTTATGTTGTCATCAGAGCCCATAGGCATCAACAGCATAAATGCCGCTACTCACTTTGAAACGTGAGTTCTAAGTTTCAGTTTTACAATACCACGACTGCCTTAACCTTAATACATAAACGCATAACTGCTTCACGACAGAAATAGGCAGGGTGGCGGTATCTACCCATGACGCCCTACCATCAGTAATTTGGCTTGGGAAAGGATTTGTAGATACCTTCATCTCGGATGAATGATAGCTTAGTATTAGCTCGAGGCAGCATCGCATTCCTATCGTGTGGCAGTAGTTATCATAGAAGAGGAAAATCCGACAGAACCCTGAATCGTACTAACGTCATTTACTAAAGACAAGAACACAGATGTATGATTTCGGGCAATACCATCGATTCGATCATCTGTGCGATTAGTGCGAGTTATTTAACGTTCTCGATAGGGTAAAAGTTAACTCGTATGTTGAGTTGAAAGGTTTGCGTACGTTTGCCGCTAGGGGCGCTGTTCCAACTGCATACAAATTCGAGTTAACTTTTACACGATCGAGAACGTTAAAAAACTCACACTAAGCGCAGTGACCTTTCAAATCTAGTCGAATATTGATTTTTAGGCAGTTTCACCGGTTCGGTCATTCTTATAAATCCAGTCAACTATTGATTTTAATTACGTGGCTCTTTCACATTCATTCAGGGCAGGGAAGAACTAAAAATCTCGTCAAAATAAAATTGTATTTGATTATATCCCATGAAATCGCTGTTCAGGTTGTGCGTAGATTATTGAGGCGTGCTGCGACCTAATAATAGTTTTTGTAGTTTCGCTTCTACGATTTGATTTAAACTAAATAAAAAGCGTCTTGGCTATGATATTTTCGAGATTAGATGGACCTTTTCTCAATTATTGTAGAGAGGTAGGTTTGAGGTAGAGGTTTGTACGCAGTGGCTTGGCTCTACCCCTGGCATTGCTGAAGTCCATGGGCGACGGTAACCACTCGCCATCAGGTGGGCCGTATGCTCGTCTTACTACAAGGGCAATAAAATATATATATATATATATGTATGTATGTATATATGTATTTATGTCCTTACTAACCATGTTATGTTATGTTTTTAAGAAATCACTGTTACTAACATTAATATGGATTAACATTTTATCTGAAATAAATGAATTTAATATGTAACAATAATAATAAACTCCGGTTAGGTCCGGTGCTATTATAGTGCTCGGTGTACGTCTTAAGCGTCGCGTTAACTAATATAAATAAACAAACATTTTATGAGATCGTTAAATATATAATAATGCCTGTCGTCGGGCATACTGTTTTACAAACAACTCGTTCGTGATCTATGATACTTTAATGTTTTCATATTATATTCATGCAAGTATAAAGGATTGTTTTATAATTAGCCAGCGAAAGAAGGCCACGTTGTGCTTTGATTAAAAAATAATTTTGCTTAACGTAATGTTTTATGCGTTCGGGAATGAGGAGGATTCGTAAGAGAACCATAATGTCCGACAGAGCCCAAAGAATTACGAGGTGAAGGGGCAGTAGGCAGTGCAATTTGCTCGTAAAACAGTTGCTGGAGCTAAAAAGCTCTTGAGCGGCGACTGATGACGTATCAAAGGTTGCAGGATACCGCTGGCCGCGGTCAGCCCACGACCGGTCGCAGTGAGCATTGGATGACGCTTAGTTAGGCTGATAGATGTTATAGAGTTATATAGAGACTAGCCGTACTCGCCCGCTTCACTGGGCATTTAAAATTAACATTATTATTTATTGTCATTATTATTAGGGAATCCAACACTCATATAAATATTAGCCTATCCGTTAAGTAAATGTATTTCCTACATGGATACCAAGTTTCAAGTCAATCAGATGCATGGTTCAGTAGTTATAGCGGAATATCCGTAAAAACCACCTAGATTTATATATTAGTATATATTACACTCTAATATCCGACAAACTTGGGTATATTTTGTTTGGTATTGACCTCATGGCCCACCTTGTATTAGGTAGTTACCGGAGCCCATAGACATCTACAACGTAAATTCTGCCACCTACCTTGCGATGTGAGTTCTAAGGTCTCAGTTTTACAGCACAACGACTGTCATACCCTTCAAACCGAAACGCATTACTGCTTTACGGCAGAAATAGGTAGGGTGGTGGTATCTCTACTTGATAGTGCGAACTCACTAGAGATCCCACTACCAGTCGTATAAACCTCTTGGTATCAGGGCGTATTGTGAGCGCAGTATATTGCCGGTATATTTCTGCACTAAAGCTGCGTTAAAACCAGACGCCCGTGAGCTCGTCCGCTCATTTAGACTAATTAAAATACCGCTATTTGAATGTATTTAGGGGAAACGCGTATTATTGTTAAACAGGAGGCGAACTTCCACCGCCTTCGTTGCTACGGCACAAAATAATAATTAAAAACAAAAAGAAGCATCATCACCATCACAAGAAGGAGGACACACCGCCGATAGAGGAGTGCGAGCAGAGAGCCGAGCTGACAACGCAGGGGAACGGCGAGATGACCCACGCCACTGTGAGTAGCCACCGCACCGCGGCCACGTGATTATTGTTTTTTAAGAGATTTTATGACCTGGTAGCTAAGACCTTTAAGTCATATCTTACTTTAATTTATATTCTTATTTTTATGAAAAATGATAATATAGAGTGAAATGAAATGAAATGATATTAAATGAAATGAAGATGATTAATATGAGACATTAATCAACTGAGATGAAATTAAATGAGATGAGATGATATGGGATGAAATATAATCTCAGTATAATGGTGGTCATTTACTGAGATTTTACAGAACCGAGAAGTTACGTCCAGTGGCTTTGTTTCATTTTCCATCACGTGATGACAAAGTCTAACCTAGATTAGTCTATTAACGATTAGAAAATTAGCCCAGTCTAGCCTGACTAGGACTTAATGCTGCCTAATTGTGTGCTTAGAGGTTACCTGACCCCATAAATATCACAAGGCGAATGACCTCACCCACTTTTATCAGGCCGAAGTCTTAATTATTGTAAAACTCCGGCCTACTTCACTTCTCTTTCGTCTGTTTTTACCTACTTGTTTACTATACGAATGTCGTGTACCGCCGTAGCCATTATTGCCGCAAAGCAATCTTGGGACCGCCGTTATATGACCACAATGTCATAAAATGTCTCAACGTGGGTAGTTGTACATCAGCTGGACCGTTAGCCAATAAACAACGCCGAGATTATGTACATATATATGACCCACAGACAGCCCACTGAGTTTCTCGCCGGATCTACTCAGTGGGTCGCGTTTCCGATCCGGTGGTAGATTTTGCGAAGCACTACTCTTGCTACGGCCAGTGTTAGCAAATCCGGCTTGACCACCGTGAGCTCACCTACACGTTAGGGCGAAGCAGAAATAACCTCTCAAGGCTATCAGCATAGGACAAAAAAATGACTTTTACCAAATATGTCATCTTTCGTTTATTATAAACACTGTTAGAAGTATTCTCGTCTGCGTTATTAAAATAATTTCTTTTGTTGCATTATATCTAACATTTTATCATCACGCGTTACTTTGATTCGGGCAGGTGTGAGGATATATCATTCGATACTCAGTTCACGTACGTTTACGTTTTCTGGTATTTTTATTTCGACTCGTACAAATAAACATCGATTTGTTTTAACTAACGTAACGGAGGAATTTAAATCGATATGTCCATCGATAAATATTAGTTTTTGTCGATTTTAGATTTATTATCGTTGAAGGTCATTCGAATATGTCAAAAATTGTTGACGACTATTTGTTTTTTCGTTCTCTTGTTTCGTTTTTTTTTGTGAGAGAGAAACTTAGCTCACAATATAGGTATCATTGGCACAGAGAATATTCATCATATCATAGAAGATTTATATCTACCAGTTATTTTGAAGTTACAACCACGTTCTTTTAGGCGTGCTTTTAGGCTCTTCAGGCACCGATCATCGTCCTCGTTGAACTCCCTGATTACGACAAAGAGTTCGACAAGCGAACTAACCCATAGACATAGTCCAGTGAGTTTCTCACGGATCTTCTCAGTGGGTCGCGATTCCGATCCGGTGGTAGATTCTGTGAAGCACTGCTCTTGCTAGGGCAAGTGTTAGCAAATTCTCACAGGTTGAGCCCGTGAGCTCACCTACCGTTCAGCGTGAAGTCCGAATAGCCCCTTAGGCTACCAGGGAATGGGTAGGGAGAAAAAAAAACGACTCAGCTGATGTTATGTAGATACCGAGGTCATATTGTAACTACCCCAGGTCCATAGCACACTCGGTAGCATATGGCGTCTTATCTTGCAGACGATGAAGGATTGATATTCAACAAGAAGTTGTTCGTAAACTGTTATCGATTTTTTTTTATTGCTTAGATTGTTGGACAAGCTCACAGCCCACCTGGTGTTAAGTGGTTACTGGAGCCCATATACAACTACGACGTAAATGCGCCACCCACCTTGAGATATAAGTTCTAACGTCTCAGTATAGTTACAACGGCTGTCCACCCTTCAAACCGAAACGGATTACTGCTTCACGGCAGAAATAGGGAGGGTGGTGGTACCTACCCGTGCGGACTCACAAGAGGTCCTATCACCAGTGGTTTGACTATTTCGCTAACAGGAAAAAAGGCACGAAATAATCTATGAACTATACGTGTATCATTAACGCACGACATTTAAAGTTTTTTTTTACTTCTTAAATTCCTTATTCACTGAAAAATAACTTCTGATAAACTTAGTTCTACTATAGAAAGGCCGGAATGTTTCGCCTTTTTTTTTTTCATTCCGTTGTTAGATCCATAATGTATTTAACACACAAAAAATATACACAAGTCATTATCAAACGTGTAAACGCCGCGCGTTCGTGTGTGAATTTCGAATTTAGAACGTTTTTGTAATAAAGCCGTGATGGTGTTTAACTATTTCGTAAACAAAATTAAAATGGCGGGCGCCGTTGCCAACACAAATTGTTCAGGTCGAGTTATGGACAAAAGTTGTTTTTCTTTACCAATCATAATCTGAATTCCACGATTTTATGTGCGAATGCTTCTTTTTAGCGCGGAACCGACTGATTTAACTGTTTTGCCTGGATTCGAAATGCGTCAGAATAAGATTTATGATTGCGTTGTTAGCCGCTTAAGCCGTTTAAACTTTTTTTTAAAAGCTTTACCTAGATTTATACCTTAAAAAAAGGAACAAAAAAGGGAAAAAATTTAAGTGAAATACGTGTAAATAATATCACAATTTCTTCTTTTTTTTGTCTTTATATTTATACTTAAAACTAGCTGGACCCGGCAGAATTTGTAGTGCCTCAATCGACAAATAAAAGACCTATTCTTTTGTATAAAATAAATTTAAAACAAACAAAAGGAATCCGAATGACGGGGGACACATCAAAGGAAAAACAAAATTGTTATTTATATTTAATTCCGAGCATTTTCATATTTATCTACCTTTTAAACCTTCTCTGGACTTCCACAAAATAACTCAAGACAAAAATTAGCCAAATCGGTCCAGCCGTTCTCGAGCTTTAGCGAGACTAACGAACAGCAATTCATTTTTATATATATAGATATGTATGTAACTTACTATTTATTTGCATGGAATAAAAGGCTTATTATTATTATTACAGTTAGGCAGACAAGGCTCGAAGGATTCGTCCGAGTCGTCGGAGTCGGAGAGCTCGTCTGGCGAGGAGGAGGCGGGGGGCGCGGAGGGCGGCGCGGCGGGGGGCGAGGGCGAGCCGCGCGAGTGTCACGCCGCCGCCGAGATCTCCGCGCTCGTCAACTACGTGCAGCCCGTGCACTTTAGCTCGTTCGAGAGCGCCGAGAGTATGTACCCGGGTCCAGTGTGCTTAGTGCGAGCTTTTTAACGTTCTCGATAGCGTAAAAGTTATCTCATATTTGTATGGAGTGGGATCGTTTGCGTACGTTTGCCGCTAGAGGCGCTGTTCGAACTGCATACAAAATTGGATTAACTTTTACGCTATCGAGAACGTTAAGAATCTCGCACTAAGCCTACAGCATCATTTTGTACGATTTCACTCGAAGGCACTGAGCATATGTGATTTGGTCTGCACGAGTTCACTTGTGCGGTCAGTATCCAGGTTTTATGTTTAACGAAAACTAATCAATTTTAGGTCGCCCGTACAACGATACCCTTAGACGGAGCATAGGGTTGAGCGTTCTTAGTTTCTATTTATTTATTAGTAAGAAAAAAAAATGTCGTTTCAATATGAGGAAATTCAGAGACAAACAGACCTTTCAATTTTTTTTAAGCAAACAAACAGTATCAGGAAAATTGAGTGGAGATCATTAATTTTTTGAAACAGAAAAGAATCGTTTCTACGAGATGTCATCGTTCGACGAGAAACAAGCGACCACGCTGCTGAAGGAACGTCCCATCGAGTTCGTGAACTACAACAAGCACCAGCTGTCCCGGGTGTACCCGGCCGGGACCAGGTTCGACTCGTCCAACTTCATGCCACAGGTGAACAACAAACTTAACCAAAAACCTTCTCTCTTTTAAGCGACAATTTTTTTTTACCTAAAAACTAATCTGATATTCACCTAAATATTACCTTAGTTTTTTTAACTCAAATTTGTATGCAGCTGGAACAGCGCCCCTAGCGGCAAACGTTCTAATTCTATACCAATTTCAGTTAACTTTTACGCTATCGAGGACGTTAAAAAACTCGCACTAAGCACACAGCAGTAGATTCTGCGAAGCACTGCTCTTCCTAGGACTAGTGTTAGCCAATTCTCTCAGGTTGAGCCCGTGGGCTCACCTATCGGCGTAGCTGGAATAGTTCCTTAGGCTATCAGTGATTAGATAGGGAAAAGACCGTCACATAATGTTGTATAAACAAGGTTTGTTGAATTAAATTTGACTCCCAGAAAACTAAACCGACTAAAAAGGGGGAAGGTACTCACAAAATGCTTATTTTGATATTGTTTGTGGTCTTCTGTCCCCGGGGCACTGTTCTGGATTGCTGGAGCTTAAAACACACGGACACAACGCACAAGTTGAATTGCAAAGTTTGCGAAAACAGTATAACAGAATTAAATAGTTTTTTTTACAGACGCCCGCGTGGTGCGAAGCGTCGACTCAGTTCTTTTTCTTAGTCCGCTAGGAGGCGTGTTATAATTCTTCACAAAGCCGATAGATGACGTAGATCAGGAAAAGGGATTTTTAGTCGGTTCCCTAACACATAATAAATATTGTAAATTAAAATTTGATTACCCAGGTCTTCTGGAACGCGGGTTGTCAATTAGTCGCTCTCAACTATCAAACTTTGGACCTCGCCATGCAGCTCAACCTAGGCACGTTCGAGTACAACAAGCGATGCGGATTCCTATTGAAACCTGAATTTATGAGGAGAAAGGTATTTTTTTGTCACCGTTCGAAGTTTTACGAACTCAAACGAGTAAGGCGATAACATTTTGTATCGATTAAATACATAATAATGATACATCCCTAGTTTGGTTTTATGATATCTTTATTATTAATGCTAGATAATGATTAATGATAAAAAAATGTTTAAAATGTTGATTTTAGAAACATAATTTTTTTGTTGCCCATAGTGATGTAATTTTTGGTGTCGATAAATGAAATATCGATAAATTTAATAACGTACTAAGTATAATCTCTAGTTACTTAACTAGAACTTAACCGGACTTTGTGGCGGGATGCGAGGAGTGAAGTGGTGTGATTTTTTTATTTTGTCTATTTAGTGTTTTTCTTCAGGTTTAAATGTGTATTAATGGTGGTTTATTAACTGTTTAGTGTCTGTAAAAGTGCACAAATGTGGGAAAATGAAACAAAGCCGCTGAACGTAACTTCTCGGGATCCTCCAAAAGTCCACTAAAAATCTTAGTAAATGACTACCATTTTACTGAGATTATATTTCATCCCATATCATCTCATTTCATTTCATTTAATTTCATCCCAGTTGATTAATGTCTCAAATTAATCATCTTCATTTCATTTCACTACATATTATAATTTTTCCTAAAAATAAGAATATAAATTAACATAAGACATGACTTAAAGGTCTCAGTTACCAGGTCATAAAATACCTTTAAAAAAATTATAGAACTTAACCTTTATATAAACTAGGATCGACGTTTGGATCCATTCGCGGAGAGCACAGTGGACGGCATCATAGCCGGCAGTCTCACCGTGACGGTCCTGTCAGGGCAGCTACTGACCGACAAGCGTTGCGGCACGTACGTGGAGGTGGACATGTTCGGTCTGCCGGCCGACACCGTCAGGAAGAAGTTCCGCACCCGGGTCGTGCCCAATAACGGAATCAATCCGATTTACGGAGACGAACCCTTCGAATTTAAGAAGGTGAGATATATACGAAATATTTTGAACTAGCTGACCCGGCAGACTTCGTAGTGCCTCGATCGAGAAATAAAATACCTAAATTTTGGTATAAAATAAACTTAAAACAAACAAAAAGAATCCGTCCGACGGGGGACACATTAAATTGTTATTTTTATTTAATCCCGAGCATTTTCATATTTATCTTTACCTTTTGAACCTTCTCTGGACTTCCACAAATAATTTAAGACCAAAATTAGCCAAATCGGTCCTGCCGTTCTCGAGTTTTAGCGAGACTAACGAACAGCAATTCATTTTTATATATATATATATAGATATTGAAATTTGGTCGTTGCAAATTGTAGGATACAGACTTTTTTTTTATTGCTTAGATGGATGGACGAGCTCACAGGCCACCTGGTGTTAAGTGGTTACGGGAGCCCATAGACATCTACAACGTAGATGCGCCACCCACCTCGAAGACTGCGGAAAGAAACGGTAAGAAGCGGCAGTTCTGCGGTAAAGAAAGGATGAACAATACCTTATGTACTCCTTACTGCAGGCTCGTACCGCTACGCGATGAGAAATACCAACAATTTCACTTATTTACGTATATATTACAACAGAGACATGAAGCGCGCGCGCGGTAGTTCAGCCATTATATTTCTTCTCAACTCGATGTCACCACACGATCTCGCTCGCACGCGTCAGTAGGTAAAGTGTGGGAGAGAGATGGGACAGGATTTGCAAAAACCACATTAGCTATCTTCCGAAACCAAAAACTAACAGTTTTAAACCAGCGCAACCAAAAAGAGTGAGAATTGTATTTTTTATTGTACTCTTGATTTGTGTTTAATAATCACTGGGGTCTATAGAAATCATTTACTTTTTTTTAACGCTGGGGAATCCGTGTTCGGATATCCAGTCGAGGCGGTAATAGACCGGGTTATGTCGGACTTCGATTCCAGAGAAGAAGAGGAAGACCAAGGTTCTCCTCCTTCTCTTATTCCTCCCAGGAGATTATGCTTTGCGAAAGGCGCGCGAAGTACCCATCCCGCAGAACCGATTACCGACTAAACTCTTATCGAGTTCCACCACATCGGCTAGACGAAATTTACAGTATCGCATAGGTCCGTTCACACAGACCGACTGGAAGAGATCTGAAAGTGGATGCGCACGCAATCGGGGCCGGTCGGCTCCTCTTCAAGCATTTTTAATGATAAAAAAATGCACATGCAAAAATAAACTTTACTACAATTACTCAAAACTCTGTTTCCAACGTGATAAAAATTTGCCCTCCTCCCCGAGCTGGTCTGTGTGAACGGACCCTAGTGCGCGCCGAAAAGTGATCATTTATATGGAGAATTATTGCCCTTGTAGGCAGACCAGCATACGGCTCACCTGATGGTGAGTGGTTACCGTCGCCCATGGACTTCAACAATGCCAGGGGCAGAGCCAAGCCGCTGCCTACAAACCTTTACCTCAAACCTAACTCTCTACAATGATTGAGAAAAGGTCCATCTAACCTCGAAAATATCATGGCCAGGACTCTGTTTATTTAGCTTAAATCAAATCGTAGAGGCGAAACTACAAAATCTGCCTACCTGTTATGCCTGCCGACCTATGTGGCCGAAGTCTCCGTTGAGGAGGCAGCAGTGGTAAGTCGTGTCGCGTGGCAGGTGGTGCTGCCGGAGCTGGCGATGCTGCGGGTGGCGGCGCACGAGGAGGGCGGGCGGCTGCTAGGGCACCGCGTGGTGCCGGTGCGCGGGCTGCGGCCCGGCCTGCGCGCGCTGCCGCTGCGCACGGAGCGGGGCCTGCCGCTGCACGCCGCGCTGCTGCTGCACGTGCAGGTCAAGGTACGCGCGCACCACACTCAGCCACTCAATCGTCTCTACGCTTAGTGCGGGTATTTTAACGTTCTCGATACCGTAAAAGTTAAGTCAAATTTATATGGATTTTTTTTTTTTTTTTTTATTGCTTATATGGGTGGACGAGCTCACAGCCAGCCTGGTTTTAAGTGGTTACTGGGGCCCATAGACATCTATAACGTAAATGCGCCACCCACCTTGCGACATGAGTTCTAAGGTCTCAGTTTTAACAGTACAACGGCTGCCTCGCTCGTCAAACCGAAACACATTACTGCTTTACGGCAGAAATAGGCTACTCTCTAGCTCGCTCTACTAGTGGTAGAGGACACATAAGAGGTCCTACCACCAGTAATTACGCAAATTATAATTTTGTTATTATTCAAACTAACTATTGACTCCCAACTAAATTACTTATACACATAATCTCATTCCATAGGAAATGTTTCGTTCGCCTCGCGATGTGTTTATCTACCTGCACGGTGTAATAGAGGTGTGCGTGTTCCAGGACTACGTGCCGGACAAGCTGTCGGAGCTGGCGGAGGCCCTGGCCAACCCCATAAAGTACCAGAGCGAGCTGGACAAGCGCGAGCACCAGCTGGCCGTGCTCACCGACGGCACCGACGAGCCCGAGCAGGAGCCGCGCCGCTCCGTCGCGCAGCCGGTACCCATGCACTCAAACTTCCTTCTATATATTCATACGTGAAACAAAAACATTGTACCATCTTTTTACAAGAATTGCACGGGCGGAGCACTATGAAATGATATGTATATAGCACTTTTAAGCAGAGTGAAGTGTGGTAGTTTATGGCGTTGTCTTTTTTATTATTATTAAATTCTTTTATTTCAGATAATGATCCATATAAATGTTAGTAACAGTGATTTATTAAAATAAGTTAGTAAGGACACCGTAATAAAAGAAAACAACAACATACATACTACATAAGACTGCAGTAGCGGCATTACGAGCAAATTTTGTGGACCTCTCTGCAATGATTCAGAAAAGGTCCATCTAATCTAGAAAATATCATGTCTTTAAAATCTTTCCACTTGCTTCTGTGGCGCCATCTTAATTAGAGATGTTGCTCCTTACTTCTACCCTCCATAACAAAAAAAAACGCTGACATTGACATTGCTCATCAGGTGTGTCGTTAGTAGCGCCATCTCTCGGTTTATCGTTCTAAAGATAGCTTCAGTTTCCACAGCGCCACTCCGATCGTGCTCACAAATTGTGGAGATAACTAACTCTTTTTAATGAAGTTGTTCTCATGCAGGTAAGACACGAGGCGGTGCCGGAGAGCAGTCCCAGTAAGTTGGCCTTGGAGACCAAGAAGTTAATAGAGACCGAGTCCATTGTGACCCTGCCGATACCGCCGCCGACTGATACTAAAGGTAAACAAATATCTAATAATATTACGTACAATTCTGAAGTTGCAGCCTAAAGGATAAGATGTTCCTTATTCAATGAAATAAGTATTAAACTCGTATTCACGAATGATCTTCACGATAAGAGAGAGTAATTAAATTGTGTAATAAAAATTTAAACCGTAAAAAATATAATTTACGTAATCACTGCACAATTGAGCTTGTAGACCTCATTTCTCAATTTGTGTGGCGGGGGCATTCACCTTGTGACGCCTACGGCCCTGCCAGTACCAGTAACCACTTAAAGCCAGACGCACCTGCTACGCAATGAAAATAAAGAGTTACAGGATTTTATGGCTGTAGAAGTGCTGAAGAAAGATTCTTCCCATTTCATTAGTAAGGGAATTAAAATAATTAAAAAGTAGTTGTGTGATCACTAAAAATTGCCTTTTTGCAGTGTTACTGTTACATATGCCTCTCAATAATAACGCAATCTATATAATAATGCAGACTAAGGCATTCTTGAATGCATCGTCTCTATATAAAGATGATTTATTGCTAAAGCGTGGCTCCCGATCCCGAAAGCAGTCGACGTCGCCCCAAACACGTCATTTCGGATCCTCCCGATCCACTAACGGTGCTTTTACGTGCCTCAAGCACCGGTCGTCGTTCTCGTCGAACCCGTCGCAAATTAACCCTCAGACACAGCCCACTGAGTTTCTCGCCGGATCTTCTCAGTGGGTCGCGTTTCCGATCCGGTGGTAGATTCTGCGTAGAACGGCTCTTGCTAGGGTTCGTGTTAGTTGTCGTAGAACGTTGTCAGGTTTGAGCCCCGTGAGCTCACCTACTAGTTAAGGTTACGCTGAAATAGCCTCTCAAGGCTCTCAGCTTAGGTAGGAAAAAAAAAAGCGCGGCAGAACAGATTTGGCTTGAGCAGCGGAAACACACATCGCATGTACTATTTCTTTTATAAAATAAACTCAGTGTAATTCACAGTTTCCTTTTTTTAAAAGAGCTCCTGGATCCACCACCCCGTAACGATACTGGTCGCCAGTTCGCCAACCGACGTATTGCTTTTCCAGAGCAAGAGAAGAAAGCGAACGGCACGGACGAGAGCCTGGCTGAGACCTTAGAAACATTGCTGAACTCGAAGCTGGTGCGGTTAAAAGAAGCCGAGCTGGCCCGCAAGCTGGACACGCTGCGCCGCAAGTTCGATAAGGACAAGAAGCCCTTCTCGGCCAAGTTCTACGTCAGCAACAAGCTCGTTAAGAAGCTCTCGTCCAATAACATGTACGTGGGTCTGTGTATAAAATGTTTCTTGAGTTCGGTGGCTGACTCGGTGGAGCAGTAGTTAGCGGCCGGTCGAATGTTACGACGGGGGTCGTGGGTTCGATTCCCACATCGAGCAAAGATTTTTATAATGAGCAAATATGTTTGCTCTGTGTCTGGATTTATGTTCACTAGCTGTACCCGTCCGCTTGGCTGGGCATTTAAAATTAGCATTATTATTTCTTACCCCACAAAGATTCTTATCATTAACGCCCCCGCAACTGGTGTAGGTAGTCCAACACCCATATAAATATTAGCCTATCCATTAAGTAAATATATTTTCTACATGGATACCAAGTTTCAAGTCAATCGAATGCATGGTGCAGTAGTTATAACGAAACATCCGTAAAAACCATTGTAGATTTACATTATATTAGTATAGATATAAATATTTAAACGTATATAAGTATTTTTATCAGTCTCTGGTACCTATAACTCAGGGAATCCTAAATTGGGTTCGGATGGCGGTATGTAAATTGTTCTCAGTTGTTATTATTATTGTTTTCGATCGTTAATAATGAAGCGACTAACAATTGACACTTCTGAATATATCATAGTGTTCACGATTTTCTAATACTTGGGCTCCGGTTCTCCTTGAATATGTGGGAAATATAGTACTTTAGAACATCTCTGTTAAGTCTCACAACGGATGACGCGTGTACCGTATAATGGGGAGAATCGGGACACTTTTTAAGTTCGACATTGATTTTTATCGTATTTTTTTTGTAGCTGTAACAATAAATTCTGGGAGTTTAAATTTTCATTTATAATGCATTAAGATATACTTTATTAAAGAATAATCATAAAAAGTAAAAAGAAAAACTCACTTGTCCCCATTCACCTTGGCTTTGGGGTGAATCAGGTTATGTATGGGGACAATAGAGTTTTTCGATAGGGCTGGCACTATTTAGTTGTTAGATAGGTACCTAACTTTAGGTAATTAACTTTTTAATATCTTTGATGAGTTACAAAACTTTGATAACTAAATTAAACTATTTAATATTCTTAAACATCAAATGAAAGTAATTTTCAGTTCAACAAAAGTATTATGACATCCTAGGTTTGTCCGTATTCTAACTCTAGTCTCTATTCCCCCGCAATTAACGGCCGTCTGGTGCAGTGATAAGTGACATGGTCACTACACAAGGGGGTCGCGGGTTCGAATCCCGCCAAGGGAAGATATTTGTATGATAAATATAAAATGTCTTTTCCATGTTTATGGATACTTATTAAATATATATATATATATATATATATATATATATGTATAAATCTGGTACCTGTGATATAAGTTCTTTACGAACTTAGCACGGGACCCGTTAACGTGGCGTGATTGATAGTAAAAAACTTAAATGTAAAGTCGGTTTACTGACGACAGTTGAATGTGACAACGTCATAAGAAAATACTGATGGAATGGTTTCAATTTTCAAAAGAAAATTTTAATTTTATTTGTTTGATAGATATTTTGTATGGACAATTGACACCACATTCACTTTTCGCTGAACTTCATACTTGACGAAAACTTGTAAGTGTATGTGGCGATGTGCGGAGGCCGATTGTGTCTCTATCGCTCGTAGCGCGCTCTCGCTTGCACTTCAAGCCTTAAATGGAACGCCTCAATGAGTCATGTTTTTTCGTGCGTGCAGCCGGCTCCATCGAATTATAAGACGTTGTCATGTCAAAAAAAAGAAAATCTACTATACGATAAGTTGAGTCGTTGAGTGGGGTGTGCAGGTGCGGTGAGGCGGGGGGCAGCGGCGCGGCGGAGGAGGGCGCGGCGGAGGAGCGCGCGCTGCGGCTGCGCTACCACCACGCCATCTACGCCGCGCTCGAGAAGCACGTGCGCGCCGACCACTCGCAGCAGATGAAGACGCTCAGCGTACGTCACCCTCGCTCACACCCCTCTGTAAAATTAGAGTTGACTTTCGAGGACTTTTTTTTTATTGCCTTTGTAGGCAGACGAGCATACGGGCCACCTGATGGTAAGTGGTCACCGTCGCTCATGGACGTCAGCAATGCCAGGGGCCAAGCCAAGCCTACTATTTATGACTTTATGACTTATGAGTCCGCGCGGGTAGGTACCACCACCACCCTGCCTATTTCTGCCGTGAAGCAGTAATGCGTTTCGATTTGAAGGGCGATTCAGCCGTTGTAACTATACTTGAGACCTTAGAACTTTATATTTCAAGGTGGGTGGCGCATTTACGTTGTAGATGTTTATGGGCTCCGGTAACCACTTAACACCCATCAAAGCAATAAAAAAAAAAAAGATCGCATCGACCACACTGACCACGTGACGCACGGAAACCGTACAGCATTTGTAAACGTCGGAACTAATATACACACTTGGCAGAGTGGTCGTGGTCACCATTTCGGGTGGTGGTGCACTTCTCGCGTCCCGCGACCCTTGTTCACTCGGACCTAGGAACTAATATAATAATAATAACAAATCGTAAACGTAGTTTTAAATATGTCCTCTTCTCGCGAAAATCGGAGAGAATAATACTAGTTAACTTATATAACTTAACCCTTTCACTGCCATTTAAGTAAGCGGGGCCTTACTTGACGCACTGAAGTAATTATTTACATTTCTGTTACTAAGACACCTGGATTGCCTAACTTTGCCTTATTTTGTTTATTAATGTATTTTTTAGTCGTTTAGGAATGTCGTGTTAGGAATAGATTTATGCTCAGTTTCTTCGGATTCGTCTTTCCAAAAGTCTACTAGATATTCCGGCGCCTTTGTAAGAAGATCGGAGAGAGAAATCAACATAATTACTTCAGAGCGCGTCAACGTGTTGAATGAAGTTGGTCCATCATAAAGGGTCTCACGTTTTTTTTTATTGCTTAGATGGGTGGACGAGCTCACGGCCCACCTGGTGTTAAGTGGTAACCAGAGCTCATATATATCTACAATGTAAATGCCGCCACCTACCTTGAGATAATAGTTCTAAGGTCTCAGTATAGTTAAAACGGCTGCCCCGCCCTTCACGCCGAAACGCATTACTGCTTCACGGCAGAAATAGGCGGGGCGGTGGTACCTACCCGCGCGGACTTAAGTGGTCCTACCACCAGTAAAAAGTTTTGATTTCCTTTAAAACGACGACTATTGATTTACAATAATGAAGCTTCGTGTTATTAACAGGATCTGTTAGAAGTCGAGAAGAAGGAAATATTAAATCGACTAGCAAACTCGCGGAAGGAAGACGTCAAAGCGCTCGCCAAAAAGACAAATCGTGATAAAGACGAGATACAGAGGATAAAGAGAGAGATCCACTCGCAGGTACGTTTCATTTAACATTATAGTTTACTTAAATTACTAGCTACCCGCCCTCGCTCCGCTTCGGAGACTGTAATTGATTATTGATTTCTCCACTATTTAATGGATGTTATTATGCATATAAACCTTCCTCTTCAATCACTCTATCTATTAAAAAAACTGCATCAAAATCCGTTGCGTAGTTTTAAAGATTTAAGCATACACAGGGACAGAGAAAGCGACTTTGTTTTATACCATGTAGTGACAATACTAACCATGGCAGTGAGATTATAGGCGACACTGATCAACCTTGTGTAACATTGACCAAAACTATAAACCCCTTTTTTTCTACGACACGTTACATTTCGACACTTGTATTAACGTTGCGATATCTATACGCTTCGGTAACTATATTAGAACAGATGTACCGTGAGCTCCTACATAACCGACTACTCAAAGACAAAGAGGGTACATAGCCACGAACAGATCAATACCTTATCTCACATCACGCTCTAAGACAGACACGAGTAAATACAGACTTTTAGACCTAATATTTATATCAAATTGCATGCATATTCAAATATGAACATTAATCCACTATAATATGTCGTTAAAAATGTTGTATGCCCTGAAACTGCGATACTTTAAGATTTGACAAAATTTTATCAATTAGTGTCTTCTGACAACTTACAAAATTCTTAATTAAAAATAAAATATAGGATAGGTAATAATGCCATCTACAGGAGCAATGAGAAACTAATCGAAGCGAAGCCATCTAGTGGCCGACGCCCGTAAACATTTTTGTTGAGTGCTTGAGTTGCTTATCTATAACTTTTTTTTAAGAGATTTTATGACCTGGTAACTAAGACCTTTAGGTCATGTCTTATTTTAATGTATATTCTTATTTTTATGAAAAATGATATTATGGAGTGAAATAAAATGAAATGGAGTGTAATGAAATGAAAGTGATTAATTTGAGAGATTACTGGGATGAAATTAAATGAGATGATATGGGATGACATTTAATCTCAGTAAAATGGTGGTCATTTACTGAGATTTTTTCAGTAGACTTTTTGGAGTATCCCGAGAAGTTACGTCCAGCGGCTTTGTTTCATTTTCCCACATTTGTGCACTTTCACAGATATTAAACAGTTAATAAACGACCGTTATTACACATTTAAGCCTGAAGAAACACTAAATAGACAAAATAAAGCAAATCACACAACTTCACTCCTCGCGTTCCCGCCAAAAAGTCTTATCTATAACTGATTTATGTGTATTATCTATGGTTGTGTGTATTATCTATGGTTGCGTGTAGAGCGTGGAGCGTGGCGTGTCGGAATGTTGCCGGCTAGAGCAAGCCTACACCAAGCGGCGCGAGCAGCTCGCCCGCGACCACGAGAAGCTGCTGCAGATGCTGCTCAAACACCGAGATCAGGTAGACCACTCATCATATAGCTTGACACCTTAACGCGTATTATATTGTGTTCGATAACATTAATCATAATTTTTATTTTTTTTATTTACTACAAGGAGAACCAACAGCCGACTAATATACTTAGTCTGGCCATAAATACTGTTACAATTAAAAATAAACAAAATATTACGTTTGAATTTGGAATCTGTCATTTTTATATGATTGCTCATTGAGTTTTCTCATTTTGGCGCCAATACATTGTACAATATTTTGCGATATTAAAATGGAGTGGGGTGATAAAGAGAACCGAATCGCTGTGATTGCATTACACAAAGTAGGTATGGAGCCAAATGCAATTTTTAAAACTCTCCATNATAAACAAAATATTACGTTTGAATTTGGAATCTGTCATTTTTATATGATTGCTCATTGAGTTTTCTCATTTTGGCGCCAATACATTGTACAATATTTTGCGATATTAAAATGGAGTGGGGTGATAAAGAGAACCGAATCGCTGTGATTGCATTACACAAAGTAGGTATGGAGCCAAATGCAATTTTTAAAACTCTCCATACGCCTGGTATTAGTAAAATGTTTGTGTACCGGGCTATTAATAGGTGCAATGAGACCTCCTCTGTTTGTGACAGAAAAAGATCTGGCCGTCCACGTAGTGTTCGTACGAAAAAGGTGGTCAAAGCAGTAAGGGAAATAATTCGAAGAAATCCTGTCCGAAAGCATAAGATTTTATCTCGGGAGATGAAGATAGCACCTAGAACCATGTCGCGTATTTTAAAAGATGACTTAGGACTTGCAGCCTATAAGAGACGTACTGGTAATTTCTTAACTGCTAATTTAAAAGAGAACAGGGCGGTAAAATCGAAACAACTACTGAAGCGGTACGCAAAGGGAGGTCATAGAAAAATTTTGTTTACGGATGAGAATTTTTTTACAATTGAGCAACATTTTAACAAACAAAATGACCGTATTTATGCTCAAAGCTCTAAGGAAGCTTCCCAATTAGTAGACAGAGTGCAACGTGGGCACTATCCGACTTCAGTGATGATTTGGTGGGGTATTAGCTATGAAGCAGTGACTGAGCCATAGAGTGCGTGCTTCTATTGATCAACGTTTAAAGGACTGTATTGCAGCCAATGGAGACCACTTCGAATAAGTTTTTTATACTTTAAATTGTTTTATATTTATGTATTAAACTAACACACTGTAAAAGTAATAAATGTTATTTGCAATAGAATTTTTTTTATTTTTAATTGTAACAGTATTTATGACCAGTATAAGTATAATAATATAACAAATAATAGAAACAAAAAGCCAATTAAAGGTCCTCAACAATATAAGCAAATTAAAACAGTAGAGAGCGAAGAAACAGTAGAGAGAGAAAAGAAACAAAAACATAGAAACTAAAAAAAAAACAGTAAGCAAGAAACAACGATATAAACAGATAAATTTCACAATCACCAACTTATGGCCCCGCACCCTTTGTCCCGTCATCACCCAGGAAAGATCGGGCACTAAGCTGACGATGCTAATGTCATAGAGGAATAAAATGGATCAACATCTAACAACTTGCTAAGTCATCAAACTTAAACGTGGTTATCGAAAGATGTCGATACAATTCGACGCTCATACCAGTACGTGTCATCAGTCGTATTGTTTTTGTATTTAAATTTGACATACACAATGTGGAATGAGTTTTGTGGTGATAAATATCGAGGCTTGTGTTGCAGTAGGACCAAAAAGAAAATACGACTTTTTGATTTATTGTGAACTGATTCCTAAAGTCGGACACTAAAGTCTGTTAGTTTATAGAATGTCGTGCTTGTTGCAGGAGCTCGTGAAGCTGGACCGTCTGTGCGGGGGCGCGCCGGAGGGCTAGCGGTCCTGCCCAGTGACCGTTTTGTTTAGGAATCTGTGATATTATCGCCTAAGGAGCGAACGGCAGGATCGCTATCTCACTAGAGCTCGCCCGCTGTCGATCGATAAGCGTATCGATATCGATCCGGACGCCTAGCTCTATGTGATCGGGCCGATTCGTCTCGAGTCTCGTGCTGCTGCATTTAACTAGTCGATAGTGATTCGATCGGAGACGCGCAAGGGACAGGAACGTCTTAGACCGACTCGGACCGTGAGCCTTACTGTTTGTCGATAGTTCGATAGTTCGCCGCCCCACGTAGCCGGCTCAAGTCCATACATATCTTGGCACGAGATGCTCTCATCGATAATGTTGCACAGCACTATCCGAGAGATATTCCTTTCTGCAATGTAAACTTCTGCGTAGCGTTTAGCGTCCGTCGATCAATTGTTAAAGATCTGAAATTTATTCTTATGAATGGTTATTCCAATGTCTGGTTAGTGAACGGTTCGAAATGTTTTTTTCTAATTATTATTATTATTATTTATTTTATTTCAGAATCTATTTTTACAAAAGCTATACAATTTATCCTTTCTACTGAGATTTTTAATTTCGATTTACATTTAAAATCGTAAAATGCAGCACATATTAAGATTTACTAATTACTAATTTTTGCAGAATCGTATTCTATTAAGTATCTAATAATAACGTGTGTGTGTGTGTGTGTATCGGTCGAATATTTATAAATGTAGTGTAAATATTGTTTGCAGCGTACAAAAGAATATTAACCGACATTAGTAAGCGTAGGTTGTAGATTAACATTCCAAACGATCGCTTAGTCATTTACATAATGTAGGGTAGCAAGTTAATTAATGCTTAGAGAGGGGACACTGTAGTGTTGATTGTCGTAAACGATTTAGTGGCGAGATTGTTTTATCGATATTGAATCGCGGCTTAGAGGTCGTTCCCTTGTATAAGCATTCTATATCGAAAAATATTTCTCAGCTTCGATTTAGAAACGACAGTAAAGACATTGACGTTATATAGTTTGTCACAACCACAATAACTAGCAATAACACGTATACTTATAACAGTTCGTAGTTTATGAAAGATATGAAATAATCTGAAACAGCAATAATTATATACTTAAATAGCAGTAGGTGTTCGTAAAGTTCTCCGCGCTTAGAAACTGAAAGGCTCAAATTTTAATTCTTCCCGGCTCTGTATAGATGTCGCTTCCTTGAAAACGGCACAGGTTCATGTGATACAATATTACCTCTCTACTCTATGTCATGTGCAATAAGTATCATAATTAAATGAATTTAGCCTTTCATTGTAGTTTAAAACAGACTGCCGATATCGTAAAACGCTTATTAGAATAATCTTCTAGGAGTTCTTTGTAAAACGTCCCCTTAACAAAACCTGAACACTTTCCTTTTGAAATATATCTTCAATAGTCCTCAGTCTACGACTAAAAGCTTTAAACCGCTCTATTATAGAATTTATATAATACTAATGGTGCTTCTTCTTTTATAATTTATGCTTAAATGTACTTACGCAAAATGTAAATTAGGTTTTGAATCGAATAAGGGTATTTAGAGTGTCGACGATTAAAAAAATCGATACTATAATATCGATTTTATTTATTTGCTTATTCGTTTCGCAGCCTTGTCATTATATTAACAGTTACTAGTCTCACAAAGTTTAGTCAGAAAAAAAAAACTTCGAAACATTCTAAATGTCTTTTGGATAATTTAACTAAGGATAATTCACAAAATACATGGATTTTAACTCAGGAAACAATTGTATGTCTGTTTGCGTATTACAGAATGCTTGTTAGGTCCCTATCGCTACGTCTTTTGATAGCTGTTTACAGTTTGTAGAACGAAAGTTACGCGATAAAGATTATACAGATTTCAAAATTTTCATAATTTAACTTCAGAAGTAAAAACAATTTAAATTTAATAAAACACTATATATAATAAAAATTATAAACAATAACAATTAAAACCATAACCGTCAGTCTGTGTACAATAGTAAAACAATTTCAATAAATGTCTAGTCTTCTTTTATTAATAACGAGTGCATACTTCAGTAATACAATTAAGTGAAATATTAAGATTGGGATTCAATATACTCTAAAGAACAAAAACAATTATGATTTTAGAGACATCTTCCTTCTCGCGTCGTCTTCCTCGTTACTGAGGGTCGTGATACCCCTGATGAGAGATTATTTTCTCTTTAATGATGCTTCTCTGTCTGTCTGTGTGTTGAGGAATAATAATCGTAAAATAATTAGTAGATCTGAATGTTTAAGTTTTGATGTTAACTAAATAATATGAACTACGTTATTTTGGAATCTGATTTGATATCTGAAATGTACAGATTTTTTTTGTAGGCTTGGGCAGACAATCATATATGGCCCCTTATGTGGTGAATCCGTGAATGTCAAATTAAAAGCCTTTCATCTTCAAATGCGACTAATGTTGTTGTGTTTTTGGAACATTAAAAACAAACGGTGATATGGGAAAATATATTAAAACTAATTTTACAAGAATACTCAACGATTGATGCATTAAGATTTTAATGTAACCCATGTACCTATCCCATATCGTAAAAAAAAGTAGCGGTCATAACATAGATATAACAAAGTAAAGGTTGCCATTTTAAAAAAAACTTGCATGTGTTTATCTTCATAAAGAATTGCGTTTTCATAAAAATAAATGTTTTTTTTTTTTAATTGAATCTACCGTGATATCAAATGTGAAACTCTCGATCGAAAACTCCTTAGTGTCATTTATTTTAATTCTAAACAGCATTGTTCTCGTATTTTTCTCGGTGACAAAAATTGTATTGTGAAAGTGCCACGAATATTTTTGTCTATTTTATACTTCCTGTTGTCGTTATATATACATATTTTATTACGATTATTTACATAATAGTATTATTAACCTTGTTAAATTTATCTTCTGGGTGTGAGAGAAGGCATGGTATTAACTGCGTATGCGTTTCGAAACCCTGTTTATCTGATCTTTTAAATCAGAAATCACTTCTAACGATTGACTTGCAGATTTTTATGTAATTATAAAAAAAAAATTAAAACAGGGAATCTCCTATCTATTTCTCTACTATATTTATCGATATTTCTACATACAAATAATATAACCTTTTAGCTATTTCAACGTGTGATGTACTAATATGTCTTAGATTATATTATAATATGTAGGTGTAATACTATATGATATGTATCTTTAGGGCTTTGTGATTGCGTTAAAGCAGCTGTGAATGATTATATGCAGAAGCGAAACTAACACTATCGATTTTTAGCCGTTTATCGTTAATATCGTTAAAATCGATTTTAATCGTAAATCGAGTCACGCTTTCACAGCACCACCACTATCGATTTTCATTAAATGCATCGATTTTTTTATAATCGATTAACAAACAACTGTACGCGGTGTCAGTTACTGGCGGTGTTGTGAGACATTTTCAATATTCGAATTTGTAATCTAAGAGCTGTCGTATAGAGTTGACAATGCTATACTTGATTTCCGAATAGTTCTCAAATTTAATTAGAACTTAGAATGGTAATAATAGTCACGGTGTATCGTAATATAGATATTGTGTACATGAAAATACGACTTATCTTGCCTTGATCTAAATTAAATTTGTCTTAGGTAAAGCGTGTTATGTCGCAAATAAACTTTAGGTGGACCACAGCGACTTTATTTCTATAAATTAGTTCGATGGCCTAAGTAAGCATATTGTATCGTAGACTGTATTTATGCACGTGTGTTCCTTTTAAAATGTAAATAGATGTTGCTCCAAAATAGAATATTTAGTGTACAACTCCATTTGCTAACTTACTTGTCATATTTTGTGTGAGTAACAGATCTTCTGAAATAACACACTTCCCTCAAAACCTATTGAGAATTAATATATATTTTTTGTCTACACGATTCTAAACATCTAAACATCGACAACTTGCTTACACAGTCAGTATATAAAGGAAATCTTGCTATATGCGTTTTGAAATGGTAGTATAACATCTTTACGCAATCTCGCGAGATAAACACGAGTCTGACATAGACAATTTTCAGTTTTTTTACGATTCAATTTGATTTCACATCTTCTTTTCATCAGTGCTTGTTTTAATACAAATAGAACTTTAAATAATTTAATGAAAATGTTATTAGTGTACACAGTTTGTACTTCAAACAAATTTAATGAATAAAAAAAAACAATTCCACGTTATTTTAGAAGATCGACTCCAACCAATGTAGTATATATTTGTGGTTAGAAGATCTACTTCAATATAGTATATATCGCTGTGGTTTAGTATTGAATTAAATATATTGTATTCGAATTTCGTATGACTCTGCCAAATAGATGTTAAGGAATAGATTTCTTAGTACTGAGACCGACAGCAGCTTCGAGAGATCGTTTAAGAGTTAAGTCGTCTATGTCCGATGTCTTGTACGAGAATAGAGGGATATGTACTTATTTTAGCTTGTTTGAGGGTAGTTAATATATTGCAGGTAACATTTTAATGTTACCCTGTTGTTTAGATATTAGTCATAGGTAAATCTGTTCTATTGTTATGGCATTTTATACTTAAACTCATTTAGATTTTCATAAAAACTTTTTTGATAAGTGTTTGAGTGATGCGATTTTGAAGGTGATTCTTGAATGGCGAATCATTAGAGCGCTTTCCTTGATTTTGACCTTGACTAATAGTTTTTCTTTCATGAAGCCAGCCGCTTTGTCTTTTTCGCATTTCTTCCATATTTTAATATAAAGATTGATGATAGAATTAGGTTGAACTCTTTAGTTTTATTTGGTACATAACATACATACAGGGTGTCGCTCACGCTCGAAGTCAACATGGCAATGATATTAACAAATCACTAACGCATACCGATGAAAATCTATCGGATGCAGTATGCGTTCCTTAGAATAATCACTTTGTTATGTGTACGACATCAAAGTCAGTCAGGACCGATGTGACGATTGTTGTTGTTGTTGGGATAGGTTTGAGTACACCCTGTATATACATCAGATTTTTCTCATTACGCTCACTGCGACCAAGTCCGGTCTTTACGTTGAGATGATTCGTAAAGCGATTTATTAAGCATTCGATGAGTCCAAAATGTTATGTAAAGTTTTTATGGAACAATAATCTGAAGCCAATCAATTGAGATGGTTAATTAATAGATTCTTTGCATTATGTAGCTAGCTACGTCGCCGTCTGGGTTTCGTTATGGTTATAGAGTTTAGTTGAATTCTGTTGTGTGCTAATAATCCTAACACTGAGTTCTGTTTGCGTTTAGTGCAACAAATTGGTTGTCATGGATTAGTGTTTGAACGTTGAGCATCTAAAGTTCCGAGAAGTATTGTAATGTTGATGCGTTGACGTGTATTTTCTCACAACTAACATCTCCGCCTCGAGCTTTGTTATACTCTATTCAGATTACGAAGTTTCTTTTGACACTTAGAACGTAACTCTTCACGTTTCGCATAGTTTGAAATAATAATATTTTTTTGTTCATGGTCATAAACATCATTTAAAAAATACACAATCATCCTAAATCATTATATAATTAATTCACATACACAATAACATAATGATAACATCAGCCTCACGGGACTTCGTAATTGGTATAGAGTATTGTGTATCTATCTATGAACAGAAGCTACATTACTTACCATGTTTCCCTAAGAAATAAATGTTCATAAATTTCTCTTTTGGTAGTTGTAATGATTGCACAAAATATTGTCTATTCAATATAAGGATTTACTGTTTTGTTTTACGTTGCAAAAGTTTAATGTTAATCTGTATATTTGAGTAGAATTGATTGAAAATGAAAAAGTACCTTGTTATATCGTAATAAGAATGTAGTTGTATTAATGGTAATTATTAATGCGGAATCTTACAGAGGTGATCAGCTATCTTATGATAATATAAGTGCGAGTCTTGTAGGGTTGTGAATGAGTATCGTTGTTAGATGTATTGTGAAGCTGCAGTCGGTTATTTAATATAATATTACCTTTTACTTCCGAGGGGAGCCGTCTAAACAAAAGTTGTTGCCAGTTTTCTAATTACACCCAAATATGGAATTTTGAGGATTAGCTAACCTTTTGACTGACGTGTCGGTCAGGGGGTCTACGTGGCGCAATGAAGTAATATAGACTTCTGTTACTAAAGCGCCAGAATATCTAGTAGAGTGAGAAAGACGAAGATACTGAATCTATTTCTCAGAGATCTTAAAGACTAAAGTGTACATTAAAAATAAAAAAAAGTGTGTGTGTGTGTGTGCAAGTCACACACGGTAGAAGTGAAACTTATAAGATATTGATATACTGACTATCCCAATACACAGGAGCATACATATGGACAATGTTTAGTAGACGATACTGGGGATGCTACGAAGAGTCGCACAAAGAGGAGACAGAGAACGTCTAATGTGTTCTATCTCATTCTCTCTCCGGCTGAATCCTATACAATTATGTGTCTGTGTCTCTATAGACTTATTTTTACGTTTCATCGAGTTTGAAATCACAACGATTCTATAGAAGTTTCACTTCAAAAAGAAGGCAAAGTTAGACAATCCAGGCGCTTAGTAACAACAGAAATCGACACAATTACTTCAGTGTGTCATTTAGGGCACCTGTGAACTACAGGGCAGTTAAAAGGTCTATATCGCTTTGCCTTAGGTTTGATGACACTTTTACGTGACTGAAATTTCGTTAAGGTTCCATACCACTGGGATGGAGATAGAACCAATATCGTAGTGTACGATTTGGAGCCATGGAAAGCTGATGCCCCATAGTTGTATGACTTCGCATAAAACGTATAAGCCCCAAGATATTCGAAAACTAAATTTGAATAATTTCCTTATGTCAAACTCACGATTTTTCTTTGGTGACATCTCCGCAAATAAGAATCCATTATATCTTTTTATATATAAAAATGAATTCATGTTCGTTAGTCTCGCTAAAACTCGAGAACGGCTGGACCGATTTGGCTAATTTTGGTCCTGAATTATTCGTGGAAGTCCAGAGAACGTTTAAAAGGTAAAGGTAAATAAAAATAACAATTTTGTTTTTTCTTTGATGTGTACCGCGTCGGACGGATTCCTTTTGTTTGTTTCATATTTATTTTATACAAAAGTTTAGGTCTTTTATTTTTCAATTGAGGCACTACGAAGTCTGCCGGGTCAGCTAGTCAGATCTAAAAATCAATTCTTTATTTGGCGGCAACGTTGTTTGTACAATAAAAATTACTCGTAGTTTTAGAGGATTTCTTCGGAAAAATTTAAACACATACAAACATATTCATTGTTAACATTAATTTTGTGTTATCTCATTTTTGAAAATCGATTGGAAATATCCGGCTTTATTTCGAACAGTATGAAGAAGCGTGATGTTCTTGCACTGTGATTCAGTTCCATCTGCAATTTTTTTACAGCTACTAATTTAACAGGTTCTATTGAATTTATTTTCAACCGTTCTTGGTCATAGAATGTGTAGTTTGTTTTATCTTACGTAAATTAATAAATTATATATATTAGTTTCATAAGTCTAACTGCGATATTGTTTGATGCTTTTGTTTTTTCTTTATTAATCTCTTTTTATCATTATTCTTTCATTTTCCTGTTTTCTCTAAAATAAAGGCAGTTATTTGAAATTTAAGCAGGGCATCTAATGTAAGTATAAGTTTCTATTTAAATATGAAACGGACTATATAGAAATGCTTAAAATTTAAATTTATTTATTACTAATGTGAAAATTTCTTACGTTTTCTCGTCTGTTTGAATGTAATCATTGTAAGTTTTATTAAAAGGAGTCTACTTATTGTTTATTAGTGTTAGTTATTTCATTCATCTATAATTATGACAATACAATAATTTATTTCTCCCAAAGCTTTGTTTTTGTGTTTTTTTTTATGTTTATCAAGCGGTTCGATTTTCATAATAGTTACTTTATTCCTGCTATAAAGTTTAACAGATCATTATTCAGTATCAAATTTCAAGAAATCAAAAAACCTACAACCCTCCTATGAAGATCTGAAGTTTATTTATAATACAATATATATAATTAAATGTGAAACGTTTAAAAATCACTACTATTGAATCTATACAATGATCTGGTAATTTTATGAAATTAGTTTGTAATTATTCGTGTGCCAGAAAAAAAATGTTATTTTAATTTTAATGTTAGTGTCAGTACGAACAGACTGCTGCATCCGTCACGTACAAATTGTTTAACTTAATTATTTTGTTTAAGAGAAAATAAATATTGTAAATTTTGTTTTAAAAAAATGATCGGAAACGATTTAGCGTTTATTAAAATTACTAGGTTTCTAAACACAATGAATTTATAAATAAGTATAAATACAATAAAAAAATACATCTATTGTGAGTTGAAATCATTTATTTGTATTATAGAGATCAGAAAAAAATCAGCAATATATTCTTCGGAAATATTGTTCAAAGCTTCTTAATTAAATGGTGAATAATAAAAATGTCAACTCTAAAATACACTGTTCAAAGGCACAATAATTGAAATTGTTAGATCTTAATAATCGAGCCCGTCATTTTAATAAACGTTAAATCATATTTAAGTGACATGAATTTGTTATTTTACAATAAAATTGGGATATTAGGAAGCGCTGTGATCCACTGGCGAGTTCAGAAGTTACGGTTATAGATTGAAACAGAAATATAACTATTAGAGGTCCTTCTACCTTGTTTGATTAGTTTTATTTTTAGAATAAAGAGGAAATAAAAGTTATTCCTTTTTTCATCAAGAAATTGTTTTATGGAATGACAATGACAGTAGTGACAATTTTGAATGTAAGATTGGCGCGAAACAAAACTGCACAAAATATGGCCGACTAAAGTAGCAGTAGCTGTCAAGTGCTAATAGGTTATGTCGAGAAGCTTAATAACATAATACAAATTTCGTAATTCTCTTTATAACTGTTCTCTATAATTAATTATAAAACCAAATAAAACTTGGTAAACCGTCAGTTGATCACCGCTTGAAATGTCTGGGCGGCTTTCACTCTAATAGTTCTAGTCATTTTTATTCCTCCGTGTTTATATCTATACATAAAATACGCCAGTGTATGGATAGACAATATAATAATAATCAAATGAATGTTAAACATAATATATAGGTGAAACTTATCTATTAAATTTGATGTCTGTTCATTCTTTGTTTTATTTAGTACATTCTCCATTTTGAAAGAAAAAAATGTTTACAGACGAAAGCAATGAGAGATTTGGCGGTCATCGTTCTTGCTGAACCCGTCGCTTGCGACGAAGGGCTCGGCGAGTAAATTAACCCACAGACACAGCCCATTGAATTCCTCGCCGGATCTTCTTAGTGGGTCGCGTTTCCGATCCGGTGGCAGATTCTAGACCATCGGCTTAGGTAGAAAAAAAAAAAAAAGATTTGTTTGTAAACTGCTAACACCAATATTACAATTAAATTATAGGCCTAAAAATCATAAAGCAATAGCGAGCTAGTTAACGTGTGTTCCGTATTTCATCAATCAATTTACCCCATAAGCCATTATTGAGTTTGTTTTCTCGGGGAAACACATAGATACGAGTAAAACATTACATTATATAACTTTCGTCAAAACATAGACATTGCGTAACTTGATATACTTGCAACACTGAGGAAGCTCATTTTAGTTCTAAATAAGCAGAAAATTAATTTTCATAGAATAAACTCTTTGAATAACTCACTCACAGAATACTGATTGCGTCAAAAGAACAGACGGACCGTCAAAAAACAAAAATGAAAATACTTCAGACAAAATCCCACTAATTACCTACATACCTTAAACCTCTAAATAGCCCAGTGCAGACTAAATTTAAAAACCAAAACTAAATAAAAAAACATGCTTCGTCAAATCAGTCTGCAAGTTGCGAACAAAACACCGGTTCTAGTACCCAGAGCAGGCTATAAGAACTTTGTAATGTCTGAAGCGCTCGCTCAGATCGAGAAAGACTGCGAAAGGTTCTGTCCGGTACCAAGGTTCCCACCACAAAAAGTAAGCAATATGTTATATAACTTGAAACAGTTTTCTAAGTTTATATTAGATTTAGCTATGAAACATATGTCCTCGCAACCCTGTAGCCAATGTTGTGAAGTGTCTCTAATTCATGTCGCGAGTTTGATCCTCGATAAATATGTTTTTAATTTCTTTAACTTGAATGCGAGTGATTGTTTTTTTATAGCTTAGATGGGTGGACGAGTTACTGGAGCTCATAGACATCTACAACGTAAATGCCGCCACCCACCTTGAGATAATAGTTCGAAGGTCTCAGTATAGTTACAACGGCTGCTCCACCCTTCAAGCTGAAACGCATTACTGCTTCACGGCAGAAATAGGCAGGGCAGTAGTACCTACCCGCGCGGACTCACAAGAGGTCCTACCATCAGTAAAAAAGCTAGCGTGGATCATAACTTCAACCACAAAACCTTACGCCTACATAGATATAAAATATGACAATACAAATTGTTTCTTTTTTTTTTTTTTTTTTTATTCTTTATTAGAGCCATACACCTATTAGGTTAAGTCGGCACAAATTGTTTAAAAAAATATTTTTTCTCATCCGGGCGGAAAGTGGCAACTTTCGTCCCGCTGCGCTAAACAAAGTTGCCGCTTTCCGCCTTTGTCGGACAAAAAAATAGTATACAGCCCTTGAAAAATAATAAAGTAAACCTCAGATTACATGTGATCTTATTTTCCTTCCTAAAGGGTGTATGTAATATACTATTAATCTTAATTGTAATGCAATGATAAGAATGAAAATTTATATTTGTTATTGTTTATTTTTTCCACGTAATTTCAATCAATAGGACACTTAATTATTCAAAATGAGCTGGTGTCGGTGTCATTTGACCCGTAAAACACGATTTTATTTTCATAGTTCGCTCTGTAACACTTCTTCAAACACAAAACCGATCTCTTTCAAAACGTATTCTCCTTGTTTGCAATACAATTAAATATCTTGAAAATCTTACAGGTAGCCATAGTCGGCGCTGGTAGTGACATTGGTCGAATAGCAGCTTTGTTCCTAAAACAGCAGAAAGTCGTGAAAACCCTTGCCTTGTATGATGATGTACCCGAACGATACGTATTGGGAATAGCCAACGACTTAGCACATATTGATACTAGCACTGAGATCGAAGCGTTTCAAGGAAGAGTTTTCTTAAAACCAGCGCTATATGTATGAAACTTTTCGTATTCTGTACGCTTTTTAGGCGTAGAATATAATTTTTTTGATGCCATTGTAAACTTTTCAATTTATAGCGCGTATTGAAAACTAGTAATACATATGAAATGATTACGAGTTTGCTCTTGTGAGGATTATTGGGAAGATGCAGGAGGAGGCGGCGTGTGCGTTGGTTGTTTGTCCGTTGCGTGTTCTCCTCCGGAAACCTCATCAGAGTGGTCAATAAAACACTACGTATAATTACATGTTTATTCGCGTCAGCGACCGCGGTGGATCGCTGCACGTTGACCACTGACTGACTAACGAATGTTGCTCATTACTATAAATGCATAGTAAGCTAAGCGGGGCGGGGTATCATTCCCCTACACCCTCGTAATTAGACGGCAAAAATAAAATAAAAACATAATGTGAGTTGTAATTGAATGATTCAGATATCCAGATATTAAAATGATCCTCCATTGCCTGAAGAATTTAATAATTTAATTGTTTAACAAAATTACATATATTTACGGCAAAATTGAAACACGAATTTGTAGGCAGCGGCTTGGCTCTGCTCCTGGCATTGCTGAAGTCCATGGGCGACGGTAACCACTTACCATCAGGTGGGCCGTACGCTCGTCTGCCTACAAAGGCAATAAAAAAAAATAAAAAATAAAAAATTAATCAGGGGTCAGAATATATTTATTATTAACTACACTTTTTTTTAACTAATCTTACCAGAACTCTGACGTGGTGTTAATTTGTGGAGGATGCTACGTGCTCCCTCCGTGTTGTAGCGTCGAGGACCGAGAGCTCTTTTTTCAGAACATGGCTTATGTTCGCACAGTTACATTGGCTATTGCTCAATTCTGTCCTCAAGCTATTGTGGCCATACAAACTCCGCCCGTGGACTGTAACTTCGCACTGTGTATGCATGTTAGTAATAGTAATCATTTTAAATGGTTTAGTTTTAAATGCTCAAGGAATTATATTTCAGATGGTAAATTCAGTAGCATTTATTGTAAGAGCACTGCTTAATTCTCTTTCGAGAATATTCGAAAGTTTGATAACATTTCCTTGTTGTTATTAGTCATGGTAACTAAAAATAAAATACAATGTTCATAAATAATTCAGACACTGTGTGTTCAGTGCAATAGAAATTTAAGTAGCTTCTCAATGAAATTTTACCGAAAGTAACTCTCTTTTGCGTTGCATTAAAAGGGTAAACTTCACCATCCACCTTGGCTATAAACAATATTATATTTTTATATACTAACATTAACGGTTGCAGAAAGTACAAAATTGTATGGAATTTATGTAACGCAACATCACGTTGTCTATATTACGTCAATCACATACTATACATGCAGTGCAGTTTATATGCGAACAGTTTATAATTAAAAAATAGGGTTTATTTTTGTCTTGTATGTCCTTTGTTTCTGTCTAATTCTCATTTGAACATGGCGTACAGGAATATCTAAATGATGCCTTTTCTCGTAGACCTTGAAAATGGCGGGAGTTTACAATAAGAGACGCGTTCTCGGTGTGAACTCGGTAAACGCGATGCGAGCGAATCAGCTGTTTAGCGCGATGACGGGCACTGACCCCGCTGCGCGCACTACGCCGGTCGTCTGCGGCACCGGACGCTGTACTCGAGTTCCCGTGTTCTCCGCTGGTAAAGCTGGCAATGTTCCCAGGGTTAGGGGGTCTTTCATATATTTGAACAATTAACAGCTGTTTCAGATACGTGTACACTGCCTCATCTAGTGTATATACTGCCTGATCAAATGATATTAGAAAGATAACTGTTGTAAATAATATTAAAAGTATATTTAAAACAACAAAAAACGATGAAATAGAAAAATGAAGTTAACAATTAATCTCTTCTTTTTTTATCCTGTTAATACCGATCAGGGTATTAGAGCGAAGTTATAAAATGATTGTATTGTCATCGGTTCTTGACGGGTCTGTAAATTTTCACCTCAATTTTAAGATCCACTTCCGTTCATTCGAAAGAAGATAATAATGACTGGTTGTAGAGAGGATTAGTAAATGCCACGGAATAGATTATAATTAATGTTCTATTCTGTGATAAATACGACGACTCGATCGTTTATATTTACAAAACGAAATATTACGTAACAATTTCACTTAAACCATTAAATTAGACAGATATGTTTGTGTGTACTAAAATCACATTGTCTGTAATCAATATCTACACTAATCTATACTAATATATAAATCTACAGTGGTTTTTACGGATGTTCCGTTATAACTACTGAACCATGCATCCGATTGACTTGAAACTTGGTATCCATGTAGAAAATACATGTACTTAATGGATAGGCTAATATATATACGAGCGTTGGACTCCCTACACCAGTTGCGGGGGCGTTAATGATGGGAATCTTTGTGGGGGTGAGAAATAATAATGTTAATTTTAAATGGTCAGCGAAGCGGACGGGTAAAGCTAGTATAATATAATTTCACGTTACTAACCTACATTCAATTTATTTCCACATCTCTGTGACCTAAATGAAAATTTCCCAATATTTTTTACGGCTATTATATTATAAGAAATAGTTCTTTGTTTTAAAGGACATCTCGTAATAATTTAATGTACTCTATACCTACTATTCTGTTTATCAGTCGCAAGTGGAGTGTCTCACGCGTCTCATACGGGAAGCTGATGATATTATCTGCAAAGTAAAAAGCAACAACGGACAAGGACACCTTTCCATTGGGTTTTCTACTGCACGATTTGTCGTTAATATTATGAAAGGTTTGGTATTCTTTTTTTTCTACTGAGGGCTATTAAAGAAGTATCATGTAGAATTAGTGCACTGCTCTGCAATTAGAATTATTCTAGATTTTTTGTTACCTACCTTTGTAGGCATAGGAGCATTGTGGTAAGTAGCTACCGTAGCTCATTATCTCAAATATTAAGTCTACTATCTATGGCTCAACAGCTTTGGCACTTCGGGGGCACAGATAATCCTCTGCCTAATTAGAGTACCACAGAGTATAAAAAGTTTTTCATCAATTATTGTTGTTAAGTTTAAAAACGCAACAGAAATATTTGTTCGTGTGCAATTCTTTCACAAGCTTGTTGTCTGTTTTGTGCTAGGTCTTTTCCAAAAGCCGACATTTATCGATAGTGCTTTAGTGGAACAACGTGATCCCGGGAAATGTTACAATATGGCTGTTTGCGCGACACCAGTCACAATAGGGAAAGGCGGCATTGTGGAATACGTGGTGCCGCAATTGAATGAAGCTGAAACTAAACTATTGGAAGACAGCAAGTATGACTTCACACATATTCAAATTTTATGACGTCAAAGTTGAGGCAGTAAACATTTATTTGGATATGACCAATGTACTTTGTCAATTGGGAGGGTTATGCCAGTAGTCACTACGCCTGGCAGGCGGGTTGGAAGCCGCAGTACTATGTCCTTTCCTCAGGGCATGCTGCTGCCCATGTCCTTATGTGTTTTTATTTAGATACATAGCTTATTGTGGATGGTTATACCACCATCGGTCGGTCGTCAGGACCTCGTCCGTTAGCTAGCAGGGTGCACCACGGGTAGGTGAGGTTGGCTTTTGAGTAGCTGTGATTCCATTGCCACCCCTTACACACACAGACGTGTTCTGGACTTGGGACCACGTACCCGTAATCACAGCGTTGGGCGTCTCTTTGCCCGTTGGACCGGTGACTTGCGGCGATATGCTGGGAAAGATTAGATACGGAAGGCGGAGGATCGCATTATGGCGGACTGTGGGAAATCCCTACATCCAGCAGTGGAGAGATACAGGCTGATGATGACCAACGAACTTTTGAGTCAGTGTTTAAGACAGAGAATCTTACATGATAAACTGGAATGAAAATATGCTACATCAATGTACTTAATTAACAGTTTGCCTAAGTAATAAAATCGTCATAGATTAACCCTACTATTTAATGGCATTGAAAAATTAAATAGGTAATTCTGATTCTTTCAATTTTTATTTTCACTAGTGTTTTCAAATAGAATTTGTCAAAGTGTGTTGAGTCTAAATGTCATAAGGATTCGTTAAATGCATTTATTAAACAGGTGCGACCTAGAGGATATGCTGAACCTCGGCAGATGTTATGCTGTGGGTGATGAATACTGCATCCACTCATGCAAGTGTCCAGCTCCTCCTTCTTGCAAGACCTGTGAGCGTTGTCAGAGTGGAAAAAAATCTAAAAATAAATGATTAGACATGTGTGATCATCTCAAGAACATCTTGGAACATACAGATTAGCTATCGTCAGTGAACTACTAACTGTAATCTGTCAGCTAAAACTTTCTATGACTTTTTCTATCCATTAAACAAATTGAAACCTATTTTGTTTTTTATGTTTGACAGCCAGAAATAATCTGATCTTAAGCAGTGTAGCTAAATCCATATTTGTGAAGGTAACTTGGAACTGCAACTTGGTAACAAGGTATAATACTTTTGTGATATAGATATGAATTGTCTGCAAAACCGGAAATAATGTTTTTTCCCCTCCAGGCGGAAAGTGGCAACTTTGGTCCCGCTGCGCTAAACAAAGTTGCCGCTTTCCGCCTTTGTCGGACAAAAAAATAGTATACAGCCCTTGGAATGTAAAAAAGTAAACCTCAGATCACATGTAATTGTTGGCCGAGGCGAAGCTTTTCTTATTTTCCTTCCCAAGGGGTGTAATATACTATTCTGTTGGTTTGAAGTAGTTTTATTTTTGAGATAACACGTTGAAATATATTGAATTGGCCTGGCGTTGAAATACTCTATAGAGTATTTTCATTCAGGCCACGGTACTCACCCGTGATCCACGTGAGGGTTTCAACGTATCAAGATTATAGCCTTTTAAAATATCTTAAAAGCCAGACGGTAAAAGTCGCTAATTTTTATTTGCCGTGCAAGTTATCGCGTTTTATAAATTTTAGAAGGATTCTCTCAAGTTAAAGAAAATTACTGATTCCCTGATTTTGGCTTGACCCTAATGGTATATACAGTACGCTAGGCCCACCGGTGAGTCGCATGGCTTCCAACGTGTTAAATTAAGTAAGATGCGAGATTGTATCGGACGCTAATGCTTACACGTGTAGTGTGTGTGTATGGCGTATCTGTAAAACGTGCAAAATACGCAAACACGTTAATGCGACCACGCGAAGCGTAATTTGTGGCAACGAGTGAGCGTTCTTTGGTGACAATAAAATATTTCATTTGTCACGTGCGGACAGTGTTGTTTTATTTGGCTTCGCAAAGATGTGAATGAATTTAGGCTATTTTCTGAAATGTGGATTGGTTGTCTAATCTACTCGGACTTCAGATTAATAAAGAAAAATCGACGCTAAATTACAAAATTAACATAATTTCAATTTGTAGAACCCTTAATATTTTTAGGATAAATAGGGGCCATTTTTGTTAAATTTTCTACTTATCAGTGAAATTCGGCCAGATTCTTTTCAGTCATTTTGGTGGCTAATCCTGATAGTGGTAATAAAAAAATAAGAATAGAGACAGGTCTCTAAACCAAACAGAATAATAATCCCAAACACAACATCAAACATTTGTTTGAAAAAAAAAATTGTATGCTTCAGTCCTACGTGCTTATGTTCGAAATATATTAGTAAATACACTTCTTTCTGTCTTTGAAAGAGTCTCAGAGAGGTACTCTTGTAATAGCTTCAAATCGATCCAGAAATAGGAAGCCGTTTTGTTGAAAAGATCTGTTTACACACTTACAAATAAACTTAAGAGAAATGTACTAAACAAACAAACACAAACATACGAAAACGCAGCCCTTACTGCGATTCTTCTTTTTAATTTCAAGTTGGTGTATAAGATTAGTTAGTTCCTTTTCACGTGAAAATTACACGTGGTTTTTGAATCACGTTCGTCGTCTCGTGTTTGAAGGAATTAAATGTTTTAAAATCTATTTTAAATTAAGTTAATTACGGGTTTTATTTTGGGCGTCATTTTGAATTATGTAATAAAGCGTGAATTTAAAAAAAATAACAAATTTTCAGTATCATTATCATCATTACATGAAATAGATTATCTAAAAGTATTTTCGTATTTTGTATCTACTTTGTGGTTGAACTTGCGGTCTACGCGATCGATTTCAAGGTACTCTCTGTTAAAATAATATTGAGCTAATAATGTTAAGCTAAATCTTTTTTTTTTTTATTATTGCTCAGATGAGTGGACGAGCTCACAGCCCACCTGTTGTTAAGTGGTTACTGGAGCCCATAGACATCTACAACGTAAATGCGCCACGGAATAGATAAATAAGGTTATTTATCTATTCCGTGAAATGCGCCACCCATCTTGAGATATAAGTTCTAAGGTCTCAATTATAGTTACAACGGCTGCCCCACCCTTCAAACCGAAACTCATTACTGCTTCATGGCAGAAAATAGGTAGGGTGGTGGTACCTACCCGTGCGGACTCACAAGAGGTCCTACCACCAGTAATTACGCAAATTATAACTTTGCGGGTTTCATTTTTATTACACGATGTTATTCCTTCACCGTGGAAATCAATCGTGAACATTTGTTGAGTACGTATTTCATTAGAAAAATTGGTACCCGCCTGCGGGATTCGAACACCGGTGCATCGCTCAACANGGTCCTACCACCAGTAATTACGCAAATTATAACTTTGCGGGTTTCATTTTTATTACACGATGTTATTCCTTCACCGTGGAAATCAATCGTGAACATTTGTTGAGTACGTATTTCATTAGAAAAATTGGTACCCGCCTGCGGGATTCGAACACCGGTGCATCGCTCAACACGAATGCACCGGACGTCTTATCCGTTAGGCCACGACGACTTCAAATCACTGGAAGTGTCATTAGAATATTTTTTTAGGATGGTTGTCTAACGTTGATTACTAGGCTATAAAATCTTTAAAAACAAAAGTTGATAATGCGTTTATCGATTAACAATTATTGTATTGTTAATGAAAAAAAAAACACACATATTTTAAGTAAATTTTAGTCACAATGAATACTAATGAATTTATTAATGTTATGTCACTAGAACACAACAATACAAACGTGCTCATGAAACATTGTACCTATATGTAATATAAATATAATTATCTTAAATGCCCAAGAAATCAAACAATAAACCGATTAAATCAGTAAGCTTACAAATTCGTTCGAGCACTTTAGAAAGATCTAGAAGGACATGATACATTTATAAATTCCCAGGGGATAAACCTTGAGTAGATATTGAACTTGGCGCATGACCTTGCTGAAAGGTCGGAGGGTGGTTTCACCCTCCGGGGGTGATTATCTGTTCACGTTTGAAGGCACAAGGGACGCAAATTACAAGCTTACATATTCTTCCGTCCGCTTTTTGTATTTTAGTAGTTGTCGAAAAGCAGACTAGCTCTTTAGCTAGTATTTAGTGTTTAGATCACTTTAGATATGACAACCCGACGTGTAAGGCTGAGTCTCAAATAATAGTTATCTAAGCGTTCGAGATGTGGTGTTGCCGAAGAATGCTCCGCATACCGTGGTCCACCAAGAGAACAAACAAATCTGTCCGCGAGCAACTTCGTATAGAAACGAGACTGTCGACGATTGTCTACCAGAAGGTTCTTGGTTACTTTGGTCACATTGCTCGGCGGCCACCAGACAACCTTGAAAAATTGACTGTGGTGGGCAAGGTAGAAGGGAAAAGACCCGCCGGCCGGCCACCAAACCGTTGGTCAGATCAGATAACTGCGCTCACTGGACTCTCTGTTGTACGATCAGGGACACGACCTTCAGCAATGAAGTATTCGACTAAGAAGAAGAAGAAAGAAGAAGAATCGTTTGTATTGGAACCCCCTTTTCTTTTTGCTCCATGCGGATACCAAACGCTTTCTCTTATGCTTTTAGCAGTCAATTATCCACTGAAACACACGAGTCCCAATGTCAGGACCATTCGTTTCACCATGAAAGTTGACGTATGAAGGTTTTTGCAGCTGGTAATATTTACTCGCCTCGAAGTTGAAGGCTTATATATTTTGGGATGTAGATAAGATATTTTCACCCTCAAAACCATGCTTACTGTCAAGAAAGTCCAACCCATAAGAGTTATGCAGCGTTATGTAGTTTAGTACGATGTACTATTATTACACTATTATCACTACATAGTATAAAACAAAGTCGCTTTCTCTGTCCCGATATCCCTATGTATGCTTAAATCTTTAAAACTACACAACGGATTTTGATGTTGTTTTTTTTAATAGATAGAGTGATTGAACAGGAAGGTTTATATGTATAATAACATCCATTACATAGTGGAGAAATCAATAATAAATTACAGTTTCCGAAGCGAAGCGAGGGCGGGTCGCTAGTTTATAATATTCACGAAAAAATTAATAAATTCGTCGAATCGTCGTGCTCAAATCCCGCAGTCAGGTACTAATCCTCCTATTGAAATACGTAGGAACTCGATAGCCTCCAATAATTATGATCGATAAGAACACGGCCGATACGTACCTAACTAATAATATTAGGTATCTACGTATAAATTACATCTGTTTACCGTAATTAATTTCAATTATTGTATTTTAATAATAATTGTCATAAGTTCTACCTATTGGTTGTGGAACAGTGTGTTAACAGTGATGGAAACTGAGTCTTGTCAGTGACTATATTGGAAGTTTAATTTAAATTATTTACTTGTAGTAGGACCTCTTGTGAGTCCGCACAGGTAGGTACCACCGCCCTGCCTATTTCTGCCGTGAAGCAGTAATGCGTTTCGGTTTGAAGGGTGGGGCAGCCGTTGTACCTTAGAACTCATATCTCAAGTTGGGTGGCGCATTTACGTTGTAGATGGCTATGGGCTCTGGTAACCACTTAGCACCAGGTGGGCGGTAAGCTCGTTCAAATGTCTACGCAATTAAAAACAAAAGTTGAGTTTGTTTTCTATACATATAACATTGATCTGAGTAACACCGTTTTAACTGATTGCATCCAATAATCATGACAATCATGGTTGCATTTTATCAAGACGTTCTGAACGGTGGTGAATCTGAATAAGAGAAATTATCACTAAAACATCAATTGTACGCACAACGCTGGAGTCCACTTTAATTAAAAAATATATATGTATATGCAAATAAAGCAGCCGGTGATTGTCTAGCCGTTTTGAGAATCTCACCTGAATCATCTATTCGTGAAGATAATCGATGCCATCCAAATGCCAATCCTAAAAACATTATTAATTATTTTTGCCCGCGAGGAAAAGTTTAATATCATTTTTAATCAACAAATAAGAACTGTAATTAGAGCAATATTTTTTAAAACCCGATTAAGGCGTAAAATCAGTTTAAATTATATTTCCCAATTTATATTAGCATCTCATTTTGCAAATCTCTTTAAGTCATTTAGTCGTGGTGACTGTAAAAAATTTAAAATATCTATTTTAATTATTATTTTTCAGTAAAGGGATGAAAACAGAAACAGTCTTGTCAATATTTTATTTAATACGATTTGCAATGAAGCCGTAAAAAATTACTGCAAGTGAAACAGCTGCGCCGGAGAAAATCTACTATGTGTCGTAAAACTGTACACTTATTATTTACTTGTTAATCCCAGCCCGGTTTGCTGGCCGATCGGTACCGAACTTCATATCAACCTCTAGGTTCACCTCTAGGAATCACCTTCTAGGTCAATGTTACATGTTCCTAAAAATTTCACCGTAATTGTCCCACATGTTTCGGAATCTGTAGGGAACATACTTAAACACCTTGACTTTTATATCTGAATGATTTTTTTTTTGGGATTGAATGATTACTGGTGGCCCGAAGGCCTCTCCAGTTTCATCAGGACAGGTGGGCTAGCAAAGGCTCAGCCAGGAGGGGTGGGATTTGCTAACAGCTGCCCGAGCGCCTCCGAAGGAGACCTAAAAACTCAAGAGCAGTTGCTTCGCGAATGAATCTTCTACCGGGTCGGAATCGCGACCCGCTCAGAAGATCCGGCGAGAAACTCAGCGAGCTGATGCATGGGTTAAGTTGCATGTCGAATTCTTTGACGAGTTCTATGAGTACGATTACCGGGTTCCCTAAGCCAGCTCCTAGAGTTAGAGCTGAAGGCGTCTAATGCAAAGGTTATTGGATCTGATGGATCCGTAAGAACGTGTGTTCTATTTTACTATTTGGATGGAAGAGATCATCTACATGGTTGCCGTTCCACTTAACATGAGTTCGAAGTTTCAGTGTAAGAAAAAACACTATGCTATTCTTCGGAAGACAGAAACAAGAAAAGCGCTCGCGGGACTCATGCGGGTTGACAACAGCATCAATTGGGAAAGAAAGCTGTAATCATAACAATGTGTGTTACATCTGTGACCTAATGTGTGTGACGCAGGTATGATAAATACCCTTGGTCTGTTTATAGTTTCTGAGTAATTTTCTTTTATAGTGACTGTGCTATGACCACTTATACGGGAGATATCTTTTTTCTACGTTTTTTTTTAAATATAATCTTAGTTTCGTTCACAACTCTAAAAGTGGGTTATGCTAAAAAACGTTGTGACGCTGTGTGTTTTGCTGTCATATTGGCCCTAAGTACTTTTGAACATACATCTCATACTTTGGACGAGTTCCTCTCTTATTTAATTTATTTATTCAACTTTATGCACAAAGGGTACAGCGGACTTAATGCTTAAGGAATTCTGTGCCTGTCAACCGACAATCACAATTTTACTAGATGAAATTAAAAAGAATTACTAGATGATATAATTAACATTAAACAACAAATTAAAACGCGGACGGTTAGCGTGGTATGGACATATGATGCGTAGAGGGAAGATGCACGTGACTAGGAGAAGTATGGAAATGGTAGTGCAAGGTAAAGAGGGAAGAGGTCGAAGAAGACATGGATGGAGTGTGTGAATGACGATATGAGAGAGAGAGGAGTGAGTGTTGAGATGACGGCTGATAGAAGAGAATGGAAGAGAAAAAATAGCTGTGCCGACCCTACCTAGTGGGATAAGGTGGAGAAAAAGAAGAAGACTAGATGACATAGTACCTGGCGTTTACTGCGTTGTCATAAATAGTATCTTGAGCTAAACCAGGATATCATAAATATAATAAACATGCTTTTCAGGCAGTTTCATTCAAATCCTTGTTGCGGGATTTAATAAAAATATTCAGACATTCAAACCGTCACACCCATAATATATAGATGAACAATTTGTAGGTAGGTATATATCCATATGTTGTCTTACAGTACCTTATTGGTATTGGTTGTGGAAATGCTATCGTCTTATGTAGGGCGCATTTTATCATTTGCATCACGCCAACGATTCAGTAACTCGCGAATCCCAGCGGTTTTACTTGCCTATACAATATTAATCTATTGAGAGTACTCGATCGGAGAACAAGGGATAAATTACAATCGATAAAGCAATAGGCTATAATAATAAATGTTAATTAGTCATACAACCAATACTGTTATCGTTTATTGTATTTATTTAGACTTATTTTTTTTAGTCAAAAATTAGTTATAGTCTACAAATGTTACGTTATATAAGAGTATGTCAAAATTTAATGATGTCTAAATATTATTCGGAAACTACACTAAAATACAAACTTACCATTCAATGAACGTGGTTTTTGAATAGAAAATGAAATAATTCGAAGAAACTTTTTATCACAAATCACAACTAATAAACTTGTGAAAGGCTAACAGTTACTGCATGGAACTATGGAGTAATGAAATCCCGAAAACGAAGAACAGAACATTGTTTTGTAGGCAGCGGCTTGACTCTGCCCCTGGCATTTCTGACGTCCATGAGCGACGGTAACCACTCACCATCAGGTGGGCCGTATGCTCGTCTGCCTAAACGGCAATAAAAAAAATAAAAAAAAATATGTCACGTAATGTAATACAAAAATTAAAAACGACCGTCGCGGTGTCCGGTCTTTTTTTTTATTGCCGTATAGGCAGACGTGCATACGGCCCACCTGATGGTGAGTGGTTACCGTCGTTCATGGACGTCAGCAATACCACGGGCAGAGCCAAGCCGCTACGGCTTAATACTCTCCACAAGCCTCGTTTGAAGAAGGACATAGCGCTCGGGAAACACCGTGGAGGGGAGCTCATTCCATAGCCGGATGGTACGTGGCAAAAATGATCTCTGGAAACGTACTACGGATGAACGTAGTTGCTCCAGGTGGAGGTCGGATCTCAAATATAATAAGTGTATAATCTATGGGTCGGAGGTCGGTCCAGCTCGGAGGAGCGTGGTAGCAATTGTGTTTTCAGTATATTACGGATCCAAAAAATACCAAAACAACAAATACAAATCAAATCAAATCAAAAAAAAATTATTCAACATAAATGAAAGTACATACATACTTGTTGAACGTCAAAAGAACTACCGCCATTTAGAATATATTGTGAGTAAATGAATATTAATTTCTCTTTACACGGACCAGAGAGTCGCACAAGCAATTGTTCATCCCGGGGAAACGCAACGTGCTTATTTTTTTAGACTCAAACAGTAAACGCGGGTGAAACTGAAAACGCGGATGAAATCGCGGGCCACTTACAAAGCGACTAGTGGTTTTGCTTCGGGAACGAAATGCACTTCTTTAATCTGTTTGTGTTTTGTTTGTTAAATAGTTTATATTTATGTAGTCGACACGTTTTTAGATCGATCTAGATTTTTGAGCATTAAAAAAAGTCTTGTTTGAAACACGCATATACGTCGGGTCGGGTCGGCGTATAAACGCGCGGCGAGGGGTTAAGGTCAGACACGTGGCTCCTCACCCCAGCCCCACCCCACACCACCGATCACACTCAGTCGGTGTTCTCTATTCTTGCTGCATACTCCTCACATACAGTTATACTTAAAAAATATATTAAGTGTCATTGATGCATTAAGGTGTACAAAGAAAATACTGTGCAAACTAAATGAAGAGATAAATCTGAAAATCTTAATCTAATTCAAAGGTGCGGTACAGGTACCAATGAAGATTTTTCTCTGGAGGAATATTAATGTTATTGTCTAAATAAAACTATACGGGACATCCCTAATTTCCTAAAAATACTTTCTGTTGACGGTAAGGCATAATTATTCGTGAATCCGAATATTTATCATAAACTAAGAATCTTTGAAGTAAGCATAGCTTGTTTGCTAATTCACGCCGAGAAAAACAAAATTAAATAAGGTATGTATAATTTATTGATTACACATTTTTTATGTTGTGTTTTTTTGAAATTGTTTTGTTAAATAGGCATTTAAACTGTAACATAGGGTAAAATGAAAATACTTTTACATAGGGTTTGTTGCAACTCATCGTATCTTACCTTGTTCTTAGTGACGTTAAATTTATTGTGGTAGCGAAATTTTTATCATCACTCCACTTTTTGCCGGAGTCGAGCTAATCTCTTACCTACCTGGAACGTTTTCACGTACGCTTTATAGAAACATTTTCTTCCCCATACTGTGAAACCGTGAATTCAATTCTCCCATAGTCAAACGCGTCTTAAGACGAGTAGCAAATCTTGGGTATCCTATTGACAGGTTCCATAGGTAATCGCTCACCGTTCAGTGGACTATCCTCTCGTGGTTATAAAAAAAATACTTTCTTTATAATGAGCAATTTCAAAAATTCAATCATGATCTTCTTCGAAAATCTGTAGACTAAGTTATACATTTTAGCATAATGTCAACCGCGGTGCAGAAAAGTGTCTCGCAATAGCAATTTTTTCCTAATTTTGTAAACATTCATGCTAAATACAGTTCAAGTGATACTTATTACGAGACTTAACCTAAAAAATAGGCGATTATCTGAAATGCCTATTATTATATATTATTATATATATATGCATTGGAAAACTTTTTATTTACGCGTACACAATAAGAAAACTGACGTGCGAAGACCATAATGATATTGAAAAACCGCGCTCAGCTGTATTCCAATTTAGTTAACAACAAAACGTGGTCACTGTAGTTAATTCGCGTCTCAGTCTTACGTCAATGCGTATAATTTTAGTGACCCAACGTCACTATCACACTATGAACGTCGTTTAGAACATTATAACATTATATTTGAGTCGTCTATTATCAAAGGTGGCAATCTGTGCATTTGGACAAAAAAAAATTATTGATTTGTCGATACAGATTGATTTGAATATAATCGTCTCCTTCAAAGAATACGGTTCAAAACCTGCATTAAATAAAGGTTAATTACTTATCCTGTTATTTATCTAAGATGTCGTTCCGAAGAGTTTTGTGACTGCCAATGGAATACAAAGTCAATAATTCGTTTTTCTGATTTACCAATAATTGTCCAAAAGTCACATTGCCGGCTTTGATAATAGTCGACTCATTTATAGTCATGAAAATTAAATACAAATATCAAACAAAATTCCTGTAGCTTGAAGAATATTGTAGAGAATACTGTATATTATTAATAATATTTTTTACTGGTGGTAGGACCTCTTGTGAGTCCGCGCGGGTGGATACCACCACCCTGCCTATTTCTGCCGTGAAACAGTAATGCGTTTCGGTTTGAAGGGTGGGGCAGCCGTTGTAACTATACTTGAGACCTTAGAACTTGTATCTCAAGGTGGGTGGCGCATTTACGTTGTGGATGTCTATGGGCTTCAGTAACCACTTAACACCAGGTGGGCTGTGAGCTCGTCCACCCATGAATAAATAAATAAAATAAATAAGAAACTTTTTTGCTGCTTAGGTATGTGAACGAGCTCACTGGCCACCTGATGTTAAGTTGTTACCGGAGCCCATAGACAACTACAACATAAATGCTATCACCCACCTTGAGACATGAGTTCCAAGGTCTTAGTTTTTTTTACAGTACAATGGCTGCCCCACCCTTCAAATCCAAACGCATTACTACTTCACGATAGAAATAAGTAATAAAATAAATAAATAAAACTAAAAGCTTAGTGCATATCGGAAGCCATTTGTTTTATTGCAAAAATTGCTTTTGTACGAATTGTTTTTTTTTGTCTATAAGTTTTAGACGAATTATTTAACTAAATCAACTTAAAATTATGAACGTCTTTCTCTTATGTAGCTGCCTAGTATTTATATAGTCATGTATAGTGTTTAGTAAAAACTAAAATAATACGGTATCGTTGTGGGTGTGCGAAGAAACTTGTCACTTTTATTTGCTTTCGCGAGGCAAAAACTTTCCGTTTTTCAATAATTTCTCAAATTCTTAATTCTCTCAATTTCTATAAATTTCGAAAATCTCAAATTTTTCATTTAATACACGTATGTGAAGTAAATTTATAAATTCAATAAAGTATTGATTTAGAATATTAGTTTTTAGTTTTTTTTTTTTTTTTTTTTAATTTTTTAAACTTATTTATTTTTCATTTTTTTTTTTATAATTTTGAAATGCATTTTTCGTCCGACAATATAACGAAATTATAAAGGTAGAAATATTTTTAAAAACTGTTTTTTTAAACACCGAATAAACTTCTTAAAATATATTATCACAATGCATTTTCTCAATTGGTTGACTCACGCTTAGCACACTTCATTGAATGAAATGTGCGAAATCATATGAAAGTTTATTTGGGAACTCATGCGGCGGTCTGTTTATTATATTTAGATTTTTAGTTACAATGGCTGCGGAAACACAGAACTTGTACCCGAACTGCGATTCGAGTGTTTGGTTGAGATCCTGCGAAGAGGAAGTCACCGAACCTCTAGACGGAAATATTACAGGTAAAACTAAATTCCATGAAGAAGTAAAATTAATTATATTGAAAGAAATAAATAATTAAGTAAATCTAACAAATCTTCACGATTGATTTCGACGCTGAAGGAATAACATCTTTAAATATATATAGTATATATACTAGCTGACTTGGCAGACTTCGTAGTGCCTCAATCGATAAATAAAATACCTAAACTTTTGTATAAAATAAACTTAAAACAAACAAAAGGAATCCGTCCGACGGAGGACACATCAAAGGAAAAACAAAATTGTTATTTTTATTTAATTCCGAGCATTTTCATATTTATTTACCTTTTAAACCTTCTCTGGAATTCCACACATAATCCAAGACCAAAATTAGCCAAATTGGTCAGCCGTTCTCGAGTTTTAGCGAGACTAACGAACAGCAATTCATTTTTATATATATAGATATAGATATAAGATATATTTCTTCTGTGCGTGTGTTTGTCACTGAAGTACTCCTAAACGGCTGGACCGATTTGAATGATTGCTTTTGTATGCGTTTGGCACCCTGTATGGTTTAGATTCACAAATCAGCCCATTCGATGGCACTGCAGTCGGTATCTAGTTTATTTATCTATACTACAACTAAACGGCTGGATCGACTTGAATGAATTTTTGCAGTTTAATAAAAATCAAAGGCGGTTTCAGTTTCGGCTTGAAGGGCGTTGCATTCGTTCTATTGTAAAAATAGAGACTAAAGGTCATGGCACACTGTAACGGCACGGCAACGACACCGCTCCAACCGCGCGATTAGCTTGTCATTTGAATTTGACCCTTAAATCGTATGTCGTATAATATGTTTCATAACGACATTACAAAAAGCCAACAGCGGCAGCTAGCGTTTGCCAAAATTGAACGCAGAGCCGAGCCGCAGCTCGTACCGTTACAGTGTGCCATGACCTTTAGACTCATGTCTCAATTTGGGTGGGCTGGTGGGGCGGGATCTCGATCATCCATTCAAGCAATTAAAAAAATCACATATTAATATTAGCATACGATTATAATACAATGGGAACAAAAGGGATAAGAGGCGGTCTCATTTAAATGAATGAAATTTTCGATAAAAATATTTAACATAATATGCTCGGTGTTTATTGTCTTAAGTCTCCTAAGGCAATATAAATAGGGACGAGCAAGGGAGGCCCTTATAGGCTGACGAGCATACGGCCCACCTGATGGTGAGTGGTTACCGTCGCCCATGGACTTCAGCAACGCCAGGAGCAGAGCCAAGCCACTGCCTACCGCTAAACGGTGGTAAGCGGACTCCGACCCTCAGGCAAATCAGGAATTTTAGGGGAACAACCAAACCACAGTATACCGCGGAGTACGCTCCGAAAATCACATTTTAAGAAAGAAATGTCATGGCGTGCAAACACCGTGGAAGGAAGCTCATTCCAACGCCGGATGATAAGGGGCAGAAAAAAACTCTCAAAATGCCCCTTGGATGAATGCAGTGGTTCTAACTAGTATGTATGAACTCAGAACCGATGGTGTGTAATAAAGGCAAGATGACGGGCTCATACGGTACGAAATACAGAAAAAAAAATCTCAGTAGACACAGAGGTTCCAAACAATTCATGTGAATAGGATTAGCGAAAATCCAAACAGCCTTTTTTTTTTTTTTTTTTTTTTTNTCCATCCCAGTCTGCTGACCTGTACCGCCAAACTCTTCGAAACCCGGTCGTCGTTCGACGACTAGGACGAGAGAGTGGTATGGCAGCACGGATAAGGCAGTGATCAGACGATCCAAGTGGAGCGTCGACCACCACACTGTATCCAGCTGGGTGAGTGGTCAGCAGAAGGTCCAACAAAGAAGGCTCGTGCCCCTCAATGTCTGGGACATTGTCTGCCTTGTTCTGTACGTAATCAAATGGAAGAATTTATTAGAAATTTTAATGAATTATCTAAATTCCTAGGCACATTGCCACCTTGGCTTCGTGGTACACTGCTTCGCAACGGGCCGGGATCTCTGAAGGTCGGAGCGATGCGATTCAAACATTTGTTTGACAGCTCAGCGCTTTTACACAGGCGAGTGAATTATCCTTATATAAAACTAGCTGTACCCGTCCGCTTCGCTGGGCATTTAAAATTAACATTATTATTTCTAATCCCCACAAAGATTCTCATCATCAACGCCCCCGCATCTGGTGTAGGGAGTCCAACACTCATATAAATATTAGCCTTTCCATTAAGTACATGTAATTTCTACATGGATAACAAGTTTCACGTCAATCAGATGCATGGTTCAGTAGTTATAACGGAACGTCCGTAATAACCACTGTAGATTTATATATTAGTATAGATTGTTTATCTGTTTATAATATCCCCCTAATTTACAACCTCCAATAGCGAATAGATAAAAGCATGCTTCGAAAGCTAACAAATTAATGAGCTACCGGACCTTAAATCCCCACCTTCTTCAATGACAAAGTCCCTGCCCTCTTAATCATAACTATTTTGCATTATATTGCTCATTTGAGGAACTATTTCGATACTAACTTTCGGCTATACCTCAAATCGTTGATATTGTTTGCTATCCGTTTCTTTTCAGGAGCTATATCTATAGAATCTATGCCTAAATTAGTTTTAGAATTCAGTTACTTCGTATAAATAGGTTTTATTTATTTATTTTTTTATTGCCTAGATGGGTGGACGAGCTCACAGCCCACCTGGAGTTGAGTGGTTACTGGAACCCATAGACATCTACAACGTAAATGCGCCACCCACCTTGAGATATAAGTTCTAAGGTCTCAAGTATAGTTACGTATGTAACTATGTATGAAACTGTTTGTGTGTATGTAGCTTAAGTATGTAACTTCGACAACTTTGAGAAAGTAAGTTATTCTGCAATGTAAGTAAGAAAACTTATTGAATTATCTGATTACTTTAAAACTCTGTGACGTCCTGACTCATGGGACAAAGTTTCCGATATAAATTAACGAAGAAACTGCCTTAGTCTAATCGCATTTTTGTTTGAACTGCTCACCGTATTTTGTCTTTTTCAGGTTTGCGATACACGACGGTATAGTTACATACCAATGTCAGTTTCTCAAGTCCAATACGCTGAAGAAGAACAGGGCGGCTAACAGGATTGTCGTCACGGAATTCGGAACCAAATCAGTGCACGATCCGTGTCATACTATCTTCGATAGGTAACTGACAATTTCACGTGTTTTATTGATTGAAGTTTTCTTTTCCTGCTTATTCTAGTGACATCGGGGGTCTGTCCTAGCTTTACCATGTAGGCGAGCTTACGAAACTCAGTCTGGCGACTTTGCTAACACTAACCCTAGCTAGGAGTAGTACTTCGCTGAATCTACTGTCAGATCAGAATCGCAACTCACTGAGAAGATCCGGCGAAAAACTCAGTGAGCTCAATTTCACAGCTCGCCGAGTGCAACTCACGAAACTTTAAGCATCCTTATTGAAAAAGCAATCGCTGAATTCGATAGACCATAAGTGGGATTCGACGCGCTTGCTTTATTGTTTTCAAATTTCGAATGCACGATTTGTTTGTTTGTTTGTTGTGCTTACGATATGCTAAGTAAACTAATAACGTTTTGTAGTTACATTCCGGGCTATGGTGTTCTAGCTTCAACATTTTCATGGACTGAAAGAATTCCACGATGAAGAAATAATATCGCTTAGTACAGTTTGGTCTTTGGTTTTCGCGTGTCTTAGATAAAATTAGAACTACATTCACACGGCTTAATCTCGCGTTCTTACAAAAAGTAATTTATAAATCAATAAATTCAAATTTAAATTCCGGTGACCTTACTCGTCCGTGAAAACTGTAAAGTATTTTTAACGCGTCGAAATTCCTTAAATTTAAAACAGTGAACGTCTTAATTTTAACGTAACATTTATAAATATTTTTAATCATTTGAGAGAACATGTAAGTGCCGTTCGATTATGTAAATGCTTCTACGGCTTTGGTAATTCACACCTTACAGTCAATTTGGTCCTTCGCACTTGAGTCATAAAAAAAATCCTGCCTCTTTTGTTTCCAGGGTGGCGGCTATTTTCAAACCGGGCGACTCCATGTCGGACAACGCTATGATATCCTTGTACCCGTTCGGGGATGAAATATACGCATTTACAGAGGGTCCTATTATTCATAGGTAAATACATTATTGCATTTAACTATGTTTAAGTATCTATTGCGGGCAATTGCTCCTAGAACAGATGACCGCTGAATTCTCGAATGGTGACGGCGTACCGGAAGACGTGGGGGGTAGGTAGGAAGACGTACCGGAAGGATAGGCTTCCGACGCTGGATGGACTGGTTGTGGCGAGGCTTGGAAGAGGCCCATATCTAGCAGTGGATGGCTGTGGGCTAAAAGATAGATAGAAGTGTGTATGCCTGTTTTATGGCCGTGTTGGCAAATGAGAATACAGCCCAACTGATGATGCGGGGTCACTGTTGTTCATGGACGTCAGCAGTGTCAGGAGCACAGCCTCGTTTTAAGAAGAACGTAGCTCTAGGGAAACTGTCATTGAACACATAGTTTTGGATTCTTAATTTCGCGTTTATTGGCTCAATTTACAACCAACCAGTCAACCTATTTACTATAACTATTAGTATTTTTAGGTAATGTCTACATGTAAATTATTTAAAAAAAAACTTATTGGTCAGCTTGGATCTCTAAAGTGTATTGGTCTGTCGGTAGCCAGGCCACGATTCCCATTATTTTAGGCTTTCTTTTCTTATTAGAATAAGATACCTCAAAACCCCCTAAACTAAACCAAAGAGGTTGTGCAATTTATTTTCAAATAATTATTCAATTTTCATAAAGTTCTTTTTAATATAAATCGTTGTGTATTTACCTTGAGGCCAATTCCTAGCTATGACAGCCGCTCATTAAAATAATGACGGAACAGTTCTACGTCGATCGCATAGATGGCGCTAAAATGTCGTCTGAAATTATTAAATTTGTAAACGAAAATATTCATTTCACACGTTTCGACTTACGCTTCCCTGACAATGTTTCTGTTCGATCGGTCTGTATAACGGCTGTCTCAATCCCTTCAAATCATTGTGCTTAGTGCAAGTTTTTTAAGGTTTTCGATAGTGTAAAATTTAACTCTATGCAGTTGGAACAGCGCCCCTAGCGGCTAACGTAGGCAAACGTTCCAACTCCATACAAAATTTCAATTTTCATAACGAGACGAAATTTGTTATATTAATCCTACTAGTTCACGTTACTATGTTCAAGACGCAATGACTGATAAGAAATTTAATTACAGGATAGATCCGGTGACTTTGGATACCCTGGATCGAAAGAATATGACGGACTGCATCGCTCTTGTCAATCACACGTCACATCCGCACGTAATGCCCAACGGTGAGCTTAATTCTTTATGTACTATTTCAAAGTGACAATTCAGAGTATCTTGACCAGGTGATACTAAATATCTTCTTAGTTATAAGCATAGATACTAAATGCATTTATTATGTTATTTTTGTTATTTATTTTTTATTGCTTCGATGGGTGGACGAGCTCACAGCCCACCTGGTGCTAAGTGGTTACTGGAGCCCATAGACATCTACAACGTAAATGCGCCACACACCTTGAGATATAGTTCTAAGGTCTCAGTATAGTCACAACGGCTGCCCCACCCTTCAAACCGAAACGCATTACTGCTTCACGGCAGAAATAAGCAGGGCGGTGGTACCTACCCGCGCGGACTCACAAGAGGTCCTACCACCAGTTAAGTGGGCATCGGAACCCATAGACATCAACAGCGCAAATGCCACCACCCACCTCGAGACATGAGTTCTAAGGTCTCAGTTTTATAGTACAACGGCTGCTTTACCCTTCAAACTGAAACCGACGTGACTGCTGCATGGCAGAAATAGGTATGGTCGTGGTAGCTTCCTACGAGCATACAGGACGCACTAACAGTAGTATATTTTTTTTAAATATAGAAATGAAATACTGAATTTTCATGAATTTTCAGGTGACGTTTACAACGTAGGAATGTCGATAGTAAAGGGCGGACTCAGGCATGTCGTGGTGAAATTTCCTTACACGGAGAAAGGTAAGACTATACGTGTCGAATAATCTATGCGTATTACAAATGCAACTGTGATTTTTTAGTTGCAAGAAATAATCTATCACTTAAAACCTGCGTTCGATAAATGTAAAAATTTTTCAAGCTCATAAAATATTTTTTATCGCTTCAAATAAGTTATATAGCCGTGTAATTTTAAAAGAAATCTCAGCGATCACAATATTATTCGAGTTTAATATAGAGACTTATTATATTCTAAATATATAGACTTCAACCTATTTGGAGAGAGTCGAGAAAAAAAGAGAAATGACAGATGACATTACGATGAGAAGGATGAAGAAAATTAACATGTAAAGGATATAAAATAAAAGACAATAGATAAGCATGTTTCATTAATCATATACTTTAAGAAATATCTTTATTTATATATGTATGTATATAAGACTAATTTTTGTTTGTAGGAGACATGTTCGAGCGCGCCAAAGTTGTGGCGAGTTTGAAACCAAGATGGCCGCTGCATCCCGCTTACATGCATACGTTTGGTACGAATTTGACAAGACAGCTTTTCTTAACCTCTTCTTTTTCAAACTGGTAATCAGATTATCTGAATTTGTGCGTCACTGTCTGCTGTGTCTACTGATTGATATGGAATAAATTTCCTATATCACGTCCATAGACAAACGTTGTAATATTTTTAAACCGAGAGAAAGACGGGCCCGTGTTTTTGAATGTCTAATGTGTGCTACTTAAATTCAATAAGACTTGTCAAGGTGCAAAAGAAGATTATATGATAAACCGGAATTCTCTAGTATTTCACACTTGTACTAATACCGGTTAGATACCACACCACTACGTCTATTTCTACCGTCAAGTAATAGTACGCTTCTATACAGTGGTACTGTAAAAGTGAGACTTAGAACTTATGTCTCAAGGTGGGTGGCCGCATTTAAGTTTGCTGATGTCTATGGGCTCCGATAACTACTTTACCTCCCGTGAAATGTGAACTCATCTAAGCAAAATAGAGAGAAAAAAGTAGGTTCTAATAATAACTACTTTTTTGCTTCAGGCATAACGGAGAATTTCTTCATCATAGTCGAACAGCCTATGTCGGTGTCCTTGTGTGGCGTTGTCCGGAACCAACTCGCGAACAAGCCTCTCGCCTCTAGCTTGCACTGGTACCCTAATCACGAGGTAAAGCAAATCTTATGCTAATGAGATTTATTTTCCTGCCTATTCTAGTGACCTCGAGGGACTATACTAGATTCACCGGGCAAGTAGGTAAGCTCACAGGGCGCTAACCTGACGAATTTGCAAACACTAGCCCTAGCAAGAGCGATGCATCGACCGAAGAAGACATGCCTGGAGTGTGTGAATGACGATATGAGAAAAAGGGGAGTGAGTGTTGAGATGACGGCTGATAGAGGAGAAAAATTCGCTGTGCTGGTCCTATAATAAAAAGATAAAAGAGACAAAGAAGAAAAAGAGACTCATATAAAATCTCTAGTAGTAGTTCCCGCTATCTGACAATAGATGGCGTTATACTTCTCGAGCATTCTAGACGCTACTTCGATATTCGTTCGACTATTCGGCGATAGATGGTGTTACTCTTACCGGCGTAAAAGTATGTTTAAAAAATGGGCTATTTGAATAAATTTCAATTGTGTGTTATCAATATTTGGTTGACAAAGTTGTCGACCACTGGTGTAGGTTAAAGATATACCTCCGGGTCGCTGTTTGCAGCTAGGAGCCGACATAGGAATTTTAGTATTGTCTAGATGGCAACGAATTTAACTTTTCAGACGAACATAGTGCTGCTAAGCAGGAAAGACGGCAAGGAGTGGAAACGGTACCGCACTCAGACCCTCTTCTTCCTTCACATCATCAACTGCTTTGAGAAGAACGGGTCAGTGATAGTGGACCTGTGCGCGTATAAAGACCCCAAGGCCTTAGATGCTATGTACGTCCACGCCATCGAGGTAAATTTATTTATTAAGTTCAACTTATTATGGTTTTGAATGTGGCTTTATCTTTACTAGTGGTCTTGCAATAGTCGAAATTCGATTATAATTAATTGAAACTATAAGTTTGAACATTACTAGGGTTCTATTTTTATTATACTTCTATAATCACAAATTTCGCCAAGACTACACTTTAGACAAATTTTAATATTAACAAAGACAAACAATATTTAATCTACTCTCAATTTGACCATAGACTTTATGCAATAAGAAAAGTTTGACAATAAACAAATAATATGAATGCGTGTGTGTGTTAAATACACGGTAGTGTGTGTAATGTTTTCTTTATTGTTTTAATGTATCTTTTATGCATAATTTAAAAAAAATCTTAGCATTCTGCACTTCTTCTCTATGTTCTCTATAAGTGTGGGAAATTCCATACTCCTGCGTCCGCGCAATTTTCGTAAAAGGGGGTACAAAGTTTTTGCTTCACGTATTAATATATAGATATGTGTATTTGTAATTCTAGCTCATGTAATATGATGTAATTGATCAAAAATTTCATTGAAGTGTCTCTAATATTGAAGTGAGGTTTAAAGCTACAGTCCCAAATGGTTGAAATGATATAGTCGTGTTTCATTGGCTGTTAAAAAAATTTACATGTCCTCTCCTGTTCTTTCTATTGTGGAATTTTTTAGGGTTCCGTTGATAAGACGGAAAATTTTTAGTAATTTGCAGCGGGGACATATCATATAACCATCGAATGACTCTGTCTATTATAATGTAATAATTTCTCAACAGTGAACTTTTGTCTGTACTCTCTTCCAAAGATATTCTTGTTTTTCTGCCTGGCTTTCTCCTACCTACCTTACTCTTGCGTACTGAAGGTTTTTAACGTTAGGCAGCAGGTTGGCTCTGCCCCTGGAATTGCTGACGTCCATGGGCGACATTAACCACTCACCATCGTCTGTCTACAAGGGCAATAAAAAAAGATGGGTACGCTCGTTAAAGTCGAGCGCGAGTTAGAACCACCTTAGATCTTCCAATGAAACTGCTAAGTCTAAGTCGCCATTAATGTCCCTTTTGGGCTTTATTAACTACATCGTAGGCCCAAACATTTACGCGGATAGAAAATCCGTAAACGACTTAAAAGCCGCATGGTAGAGGTTGTGAAGTCTATTATCTTTCTGTTACTCAGACTATGCAAAGTAACGCTGACTACGCGGAATGGTTTCGTGGACGACCAAAGAGGCTTGAGCTGCCTCTAGACGCTCCGAGATTGGCGAAGGTGGTTCCAACTATACTGGCCGACCTCGGCTGTGAGACTCCGAGGATACACTATGACCTTTATAACGGTCAGTTCAGGTTTAATGGTATTTGAAAATTGTTTTATGCTGGTCACGTTTGTTTTATTCTTAAACAAATAACGGCTGTGTTAAGTTATTGTCTACGGAAATAAAATGTAATTACGTCGTAAAAGTTACATGTGTGAATAACCTCGAACCCGAGATTATGTAACACGAGAATACGCGTATGAAACCGCACTGTTTCTCTGTTGCGCTAAACATGTTTTTCCCAGTAGGATCGTCATCGTCATTCATATTGATAGAATATATACACAAATTAAATTAATATAATTTAATGATGTCTCCATTTTATAATTTATTTTCCGTTGTCGTTTTTTTATAAATAAATCGTTTTATCTAACGTTCATTCTGAGGTTATAATAATTATTTTAATGTACTTAAAGCAAGTTATTAACGACTCCTTTTCGCAGCAGATATTTTGTTTTTAAATTAAATTTTTTATTGGTATGTACACGTGAATTAATGTTAGGTTCAAATGTTTTTTCATTATTTTATTGCTTAGTAGGATGGACGTGTTCACGACCCATCTAATGTTAAATAGTTACCGGAGCCCATAGACATCTACGACGCAAATGCCGCCACTCACCTTGTGAGATTCATTACTTAGATACACACCTATAACTTATGGTGGAAGGACCTCTTGTGAGTCCGCGCGGGTAGGTACCACCATCCTGCCTATTTCTGCCGTGAAGCAGTAATGCGTTTCGGTTTGAAGGGTGGGGCAGCCGTTGTAACTATACTTGAGACCGTAGAACTTATATCTCAAGGTGGGTGGGGCATTTACGTTGTAGATGTCTATGGGCTCCAGTAACCACTTAACCCCAGGTGGACTGTGAGCTCGTCCATCCATCTAAGCAATAAAAAAAAATATAATAGATTTAAGGTCTCAGTTTTTACAGTACATAGTAATTGTCTATACTAAACTCTATAGTGGTATCTCTATCTTCTAAATGTCTTTTCAGGAAAGCCTTATAGATACTTCTACGCTATCAGTTCGGATGTGGATGCAGAAAACCCTGGGACGGTCAGTATTAAGTCTCTTCTTAATTGTAACTTGAATCCTTCTAGCTTCTGATTTTATCTTGAGTGAAACCATTAAAACGTCTAGACAAATAACTTTTTTTTTTACAATCAAGACAATTAACTCTAACGAAATTAAGTCAATTAAATATGCATTATTCATTTATGCATTAAATGAAAAAACTACTGGTACAAACTTGAATAAAATTTAAATGGGAACACATGAGAAGCATCAGATCAAAAAAAAAATCATAATCGTTTGAAATACACAAAAAGTACCTACTGAAGTAACACGAATACTATCTCGTCTGCTTCTACCGTGATGTAGAAATGAATTATGTTTTATAGGGTGCGTTATAAAATTGATATTTAGACATCATGGTAGATATTGATACTGGTGGTAGGACCTCTTGTAAGTCCGCGCGGGTAGGTACCACCACCTATTTCTGCCGTAAAAGAGTAGTGCGTTTCGGTTTGAAGGGTAAGGCAACCGTTGTAACTATACTTGCGACCTTAGAACTTATACCTCAAGGTGGGTGGCGCATTTACGTTGTAGATGTCTATGGGCTCCAGTGACCACTTAGCACTAGGTGGGCTGTGAGCTCGTCCACCCATCTAAGCAATAAATAAAAAACACGTCTCACGATATTGTACGTGTCCATGAACCAGTTCGCACTAGTGCTATGCGTAAATAGCAATCAAACCGTTTAAGTAACAACTAGCCGTATTCGCCCGCTTCGCTGGGCATTTAAAATTAACTTTATTATTTATTGTCATTATTATTAAGGAGTCCAACGCTCATATAAATATTAGTCTATGCATTAAGTACATGTATTTTCTACATGGATACTAAGTTTCAAGCCGATCGGATGCATGGTTCAGTAGTTATAACGGAACATCCGTAAAAACCACTGTAGATTTATATATTAGTATAGATAACTGTTACCCAGCTAATTTAAATTCGGGATGAATGTGTATAGGTCATCAAAGCGGACACGGTGACTGGCGTAACGAAGACTTGGTGTGAACCGAACTGCTACCCGAGCGAGCCCGTGTTCGTACCGACCCCGGACGCGAAGGTAATGTGGGACACGACCAAACTTTTTTCTTACCTAAGCTGATAGCCTTGAGATGCTATTTCAGCGTAACCTTAACTAGTAGGTGAGCTCACGGAGCTCAAACCTGACGACGTTGTTAGCACGAACCCTAGCAAGAGCAGTGCTTCGCAGAATCTACCACCGGATCGGAAACGCGACCCACTGAGAAGATCCGGCGAGAAACTCAGTGGGCTGTGTCTGTGGGCTAATTTTCAAACTATGACGACCAAACTTGGCTTATTTGCTGTTGATATAGGGTAGCCCCTTCCACTACCGCGGAGACCGACGTCGTTGGTCGTCGACTATCGCCTCGACGACCCGTCGGTCGGGCGTCCTCGGGGTGGCGCCGCGTGTCTGGTTGTAGTGTTGACCGCGGGAACCCCCCTACTCTGAACGGGTTCTGACCCCGGACGGAGATCGGACGTCGGGTGTAAGAGTGCAGGGGAGTCGTTTAGTGGGTGGGCCCTAAAATCCTTGGGCCCGCGATCTGCTCTCAACACCTGGAGATCGTTGAGTCTCACATACCCCGCGCGCCCCCTAGGCGCGGGGACCTCGTAGGAGGTTCGGCCCCCGGCCCGAAAAAAAAAAAAAAAAAAAAGGGTAGCCCCTTCCACAGCCAACATAAAAGGCGACAGAGCTCTCAGTATGCTTAGTCCTAATTTTTTAACGTTCTCGATAGCGTGAAAGTTATCTCAAATTTGTATGGAATTGGAATCGCGCCCCTAATGGCAAACGTAGTCAAACTTTCCAACTCCATACAAATTTGAGTTAACTTTCACGTTATCAAGTACGTTAAAAAACTCGCACTAAGCACATAAACCATTATACCAGCGTTTGAGAGTAAACAATAAAGATAGGATCTTCCACAGAGGCATATAACACGCTATTTTACAATACGGTTCCACTCAGTACATTGAAAATTGAACTAACAAAATTAATTTCATCTTTTTAAGCTATTGCATAGCTTTTATCGCGGACTTTGAGCGCGGCGACCGAATCAAGAAATTCCGTAACGAAATAAAACCTAACACCCCCCCACTCCGCCTACCATGTAGCTCGCGCTTCAACACATTCACACGTGGCGCTTGTGTAGTGTTTGTGATAAGCGCGCGGCGTGTCGTCGTACTGCATGCGCATCATGAAAAGTCTGCCCATCTCTCTCTCGCGCGGTCTAGCTTATGAGTGTCAAGGGGACAGTTAATGTTTGCTTTTGTTAATGTTTATAAATATAACGTGGTCTTATTATTATTTTAATATTAAATTATTATTGTCTAATTATAATTGCATAAGTTGATAAAAAATGCTATGCAATAGCTTTACCGCGGCAGTCCCCGAGTGCCACACGTGTTTATCCTGTTAACACTTACTAGAGCGAAGCTATAAAATTATTGTATCGCAATCGTATCTTTGAATTCGGCAAAAATGACATTCAAAAGTTTCGTTACATACAAACGAACAAACAAACCAAGCTAACAGAAGCGTGTTAATAAGAAACGCAATAGTGATGTCAGCCAGTGATTTTAATAATAATTCTATACCTAAGTGCCTTAATAATTAAGTCTTGTTTTGTTTAAAACGTAATTCAGTAAACCGGTCTCAATAGTCAGCGTCATTACAGACATATACCTACAGATACTAAACGATATCGTAAGTGGAAGTTTTTTTTTAAATAATAACCTTAATCAATTTTAATACGCTTTTATTAGCTTCATACGTAGTTTAATATCAATGTTAGTAGATAAGGAAATCTTTGAACATGATTTTGACACCCTTCAAAAAGTCTGCTTAACTTGACATGTGGCATACTTATCAAGGACCAATGATAATTAAATATTATAAGCATTTAAACCCGTTATTTACTTTCGGCAGTCAAAACAACAAATTCATTTGAACGCCGTAATTTACATAGTTCCTCTTCAGTAGACAAAAATAGATATTTATCTATTCCGTGACAAATACAACAATTTCCAATAGATATTTATCTATTCCGTGGTATTTGTCCCGGGTGTGCACTAATGAATAATTTATTATCTACTAAAAATGAAAAATAAATAATAGTTTAAAAAAAAACTAAAAACTAAAAAACACGCTTTTATAGATAATCCAGCTATAATAAAAAAAAGAAAATAAATTTATAGTAAAAAAAAACCGTGGGGTGCTTTTTAAGATATTATCAAAATGATAATCCTTCTACTCATGTCAATAAAATATTTATAACTATTGACACCATCCACCCGACCCCTGTTTTTAATTTAGAAATGCGAACCTAACTTACATGGTCTAGTAAAAATCTCCTCTTACAACTTACATCGTGCTGTAAAAATCAAACCCGCAAAATTATAATTTGCGTAATTACTGTAGGGTCCTACCACGTGTGAGTCCACAGGGGTAGGTACTACCGCCCTGCCTATTTCTGCCGTGAAGCAGTAATGCGTTTCGGTTTGAAGGATGGGGCAGCCGTTGTAACTATACCGAGACCTTAAAACTTATATCTCAAGATGGGTGGCGCATTTACGTTGTAGGTGTCTATGGGCTCCAGTAACCACTTAACACCAGTGTGCTTAGTGCGAGTTTTTTAACGTTCTCGATAGCGTAAAAGTTAACCCAATTTTGTATGCAGTTGGAACAGCGCCCCTAACGCCAAACGTAGGCAAACGATCTCATTCAATACAAATATGAGCAAACTTTTACGCTATCGAGAACGTTAAAAAACTCGCACTAAGCACACAGGTCGGCTGAGAGCTCGTCCACCCAGGTACACAATAAAAAAAGCGTAAGTAATGAGATAAATAATGTTTATAATCAGAATGAAGACGACGGCGTGCTGTTGTGCGCGCTCGTGTGGGGGGGCGACCGCGAGCACGAAGTGGCTCTTCTCGTGCTCGACGCACGAACGATGCTCGAGGTGGCTCGGGCACAGTTTCGCACCCCCTCCCCCGCGCCCAAGTGCTTGCACGGCTGGTTTCTCCCACAAACTACTAATATTTAGTCTTAAAATAGTCGCGTACATATCTGTGTTTTTTCCCCCACCTATTCGCTGGTAGCCTAACCGGCTATAAGCGGATTGTTAGGTGAGCTAGGCAGTAATGGTAGGCAGCGGCTTGGCTCTGCTCCTGGTATTGCAGACGTCCATGAGCGACTTTAACCATTTACCATCAGGTGGGTCGTATGCTCGTCTACCTGCTCGGGCAATAAAAAAAGAAAAATAGCCCACGGGCTCAACCAGAGAGAATTTGCTCTTGCAATGCTTCGCTGAAATCTGTGTTTACAATGCATACAGGCTATAAGTCAATTTCAAACGGATATATACTTTTAAAAATATTATTTTTAAGAAACATTTAATTTAAGAATCTAAGATCACACGTCGGTTTGATTATCGGTTAATATTAATAACTACTTAAATGCAGTTCGAACTAGTCACGAATCCATTAATGATACAAGATATTCACTGGTATTAATAATAAAATAAAAAAAGTAATGTAACGTCTGTAAGAAACCTGTATCTGATAAATGTTAAAGTAAAGGTCAATCGCATTCTCGTAAACAAAAAAACGAAGCGAATATGTACGAATGTAATAAAAAAAGGCTCGCGTATGTAAATTTAGTTAATTGAAAATGCATTATTTAAGTAAACAAAATTCAAACTCTGACGTTGTTAATGTTCAGAATAGATAATACGGATATGAAAATGCTGATGAAGATTGTGACGTAAAACGTAATAAGTGGAATTCATGAGCACAAAGCCAATAATATAATATTATGTTTACGCTTTAAGCGGACACAGTATTATTATTGTTTCTATTTAATAAGGTATTGTAAAAACGCAATCCATTTTAGATTTATTCATTGATCTAACATAATGCTATTGTATAGGAAATTAGAATAGTGTCATCCGCATTTTAATAATCTATAAGTTATGGACCATAATTCATAAATCCAGTTGTAAAACATTTTTTTGTTTGATTTCGTAAATTAAATTTAATTATGTAATTTATGTACAAATGTAACAATTAAAAATAAGGATTTAATATTAGCGAGATAATAAATAATTCGTTTACAAATTAATTGTCTTTTATTTAACCTTTTTTTTACGACTAATAAACAAAATCAAATCAGGAATAGAGGAAAATTTTCCATGATTTTTTAACTAAAGAAATAATGATCCGATACAATATTTCCGACATATTTAAAAAAAAGACCGATCGACAAAAAAGCTAGTCAACATGAATTTGATAAACAATATCTATTTTATAATTGCACAGAACTTTCATCGAATCGTATTAATTTATTCGAGTGCTCCCACAATTTCTTTCGGAGAACTTCATTCCGTGTTTTTGGAGACACGAGTGAAGATTCTGAACAATTGATAAAGAATTTACCTGTAGCGTTCCCTCCTATATCACTAGTCGCTAAATGGAGCGGAGTTTGAGCACCGTCTTCGTCTGTTAAGTTGTTGAACCAACAGAGAACAGCGAATCCAACTCTGTACAGTAAATTCGAACAGCCATTCGTTATATTAGTCAAGATGATACCGGGATGGACAGCGTTAACGACAACGCCCGTATCGCGCAGCCTTTCCGACAATTCTATCGTAAAAATCAAATTGCACAGCTTGCTGTTACAATACGTGAGAATACCGTTATAGAAAGATTTGTGGTTATCATCCTTAAAGTTAATTGTACCGAATAAATTAAATATTGAACTGATGTTGATGATTCGGCTCGGTTGAGATTTTTTTAGCAGCGGTAAAAGCAGTCGTGTCAGTAAGAACGGCCCAAAATAGTTGACCTGCATCACCATATCTATTCCGTCTTCTGTGTAGCTCTTTTCATTGCTGAACATACCCGCGTTGTTGATCAATACGTGAAGCTCATTCTCCGTCTCGATTATATCTTTCGCGAACTCCCTCACAGATCTTAACGATGATAAATCGATTTGTTTGAACACAACGTTTTTGTTGTTTGTAACGGATATGATCTCGTCTCTGGCTTTGGTGCCTCGATCGACGCTCCTGCAGGCAAGTATCACTCTGGCGCCACGCCGAGCTAAATCTTTAGCGGTCTGAAAACCAATTCCCGAATTGGCTCCCGTCACTATAACAACTCTGCCGACCATAGAAACATTCTGATCGCACATTTGCTTAGTCATCCGCAGATAAGTGCGAAACGCGAATATTAAAACCAAGACAATAATCACTGACATTAACATGTTAAACTATACGTGACTTGCTGTAGCTGCTAGATGTATGATAATACTAAATTACAAAATCAAGACCGCTTCCTCTTATACGTTTATTGTGATATGTATAACTATAATGTCATACACAATAGGTCGTACGTTAAATACTAAAATAAAGACATTTATTTACACATTGAATTAATAAGTTTTAAGGTCATATATTTTTCATGTTTTTTTGTCTTTATTGCATATATGGATGAACGAGCTCACAGCTCAACTGGTATTAAGTGGCTACCAGAGCCCATAGACATCTACAACGTAAATGCCGCCACCCATTTTGAGATATGAGTTCTAAGGTCTCGGTATAGTTAAAACGGCTGCCCCACCCTTTAAACCGAAACGCATTACTGCTTCACGGCAGAAATAGGCGGGGTGGTGGTACCTACCCGTGCGGACTCACAAGAGGTCCTACCACCAGTAAAAAATAATTATAGAATTTATATTTATACTTTAGAAATAATTTATATTTTTATATTTTCAAATAATTATTGAATATTGAAGAAAACCAGTTATCGATATTCAAGTTTATAGGCCAACGACTTAGGTTCTTCGTTTTATGTGTCAGTGAATCAATCAGGAGAAGCAATTATATTTGTATAGTTTATTATTTGCGTAGTGAAAATCATTTTCATAAAGACTTCTGCGATTGCATATGTCTTTTGCATAAATAAAATGGCAAGGTCTGTCATTGTGCGCACACGACATAAAATCTACTGGATAAATTTCGTTTTTCTTTGGTTCCACAATGTAGCGATTTGGTCATTATCTAAAAAAGTATTGGTGTATGTTCGCTTAATCAATACTAGTGGTTCCGCAATTGTAGAAATTCGACTATAATTAATTTAAATTATAAGTATGAACATTATTAAGGTTCTGTTGTCAAAAACTATTATACTTCTTTAATCTACTACACTATAGACAAATAATATTAAAGATAAACAATATTAACCTATTCTCAATTTGACCACAGACTTTATGCAATAACAAAAGTTTGGCAACAAACAAAGAGTATATATATGTGTGTGTCAAATATATAGTAGTGTGTGTAATGTTTTTTTCATTGATTTAATGTATTATAAATGCACAATTTTAAAAGAATATTAGCATTCTGCATTCCTTCTCTATATTCTCTATAAGTGTGGGTCCTCCGTCCGCGCAATTTTCGTAAAAAGGGATGCAAAGTTTTTGCTTCACGTATTAATATATAGATAATTAAAATTTGAACAGCTTAATATGAAAATGCATTTGCAAACATTATATTATTGTATATAGTTTCGAAGCAACCTCAAAAACATGAGTATCTGTTTATCTTTTGTCGATGTGTGCTTTCGATTGTGAGGTCTCCATCGATTATCGATATCGCCAAGACAGAAGCTTGCCTATGCCCCTGGTATTGCAGACGTCCATGAGTGACGATAACCACTCACCGTCGGGTGGGCCGTATATTCGTCTGCCTACAAGGGCAATAGCATATGATTAGGATAACTATGTACTTGAAATATTGTTTATGGATCTCAGTGAATAATTTGTCGTTAGTGAGTCGTTGCTGCGTCAGCAATGAAAGGAAAATACATCGTGAGATGCCAGTACTTTATTACGGTTTTAGCTTCGGTTGTAGTTGGAAGTCGTCGTGGCCTAAAGGATAAGACGTCCGGTGCACTCAAATCTAGCGATGCAACGATGATCGAATCCCACTAGCGGGTACCAATTTTTCTAATGAAATACGTACTTAACAGATGTTCACGATTGACTTCCACGGTGAAGGAATAGTCGTGAAGGAAGTCCATCGTGAAATAAAAATGAAACCCGCAAAATTAAAATTTGCGTAATTACTGGTGGTAGGACCTCTTGTGAGTCCGCACGGGTAGGTACCACCACCCTGCCTATTCTTGCCGTAAAGCAGTAATGCGTTTCAGTTTAAAGGGTGGGGGGCAGCCGTTGTAACTATACTTGAGACCTCAGAACTTATATCCCAAAGTGGGTGGCGCATTTACTTCGTAGATGTCTATGGGCTTCAGTAACCACTTCACGCTAGGTGGGCTGTGAGCTCGTCCACTCATCTAATCAATAAAAAAAAGAAGAATATTTAAGAACGTGGCTATTTTCTTCGGTTTTCGCGAGTCATATATGTACATAAATTAAAACTATAATTTTACGGTTCATTCTCGGAGGGACTACCGTGTCCACGAAAACTGTGAATTATTCGCAGCGTCAGAAATTTGTAGTGTAATGAATGTGTGTATTCGGAGACAAGTCCGGACAAGCGGTAGAGTTGTTTGTTTGCCTTTAACGCTGTCTAATGATTTCTTTTCGCAACAGATATTTGCTTGAGATCGCGTTGCTTGAAACAAAACTGAGTGAATACAAGCCAATAAGAAGATGTCGATCGATCGAAGTAGAATCGATCAATCCCTAATCGACCTCTCCAAATTTAGACTATTGTTTTAAATAGTTAAAACGAGTTTATTAATGTATTAGTAAAGTAAAGAGAAAGAAAAAATTTGGTACGTTTCAACTCAAAAATAGTAAATGTAGTCTATGGAAATCATAATAATATTTATTATTAGAACAAGAGATTTACTTTGTCTCCTTCTTCTTCTTACTAAAAAGAAGAATATGAGAATTCATTATTATTAAATCACATTTAGTGTTGGCATCGTGGTATTGTTGTGAATACTGTGTTTTCCGCTAATTGAGGTACTACATACACATCCTATGAACCAGAGAGAGAGAGAAAGAGAGAGAGAAGAGGGAAAAAGGAGAGGAATGGCCATAGAAAATTCACATAAGGAATGGCAGGGATAGCGCGAGGAAATTACGATGTAGTAACTAATTAATTAAAATGAATGCTATTGAACGGTGTTTCTATTTGAAATCGACATCCAAACACAAAATTATAAAAACTATAGAATGAGTTTAAGAGAAATACTATTATTATTGTAAATTTAAAAATATATTTGGTTTTATCAAAATCATTCGATACATCGATACATCACAATAGTCCTTTCTCGATCATTTCTCTCAGTCTATACTTTTGGATCTTCCCTGAAGCGGTCTTCGGGAACTCTTGTGTGACTTTGAGGATCCTCGGGAATTTGAAGCGTGCGATTTCTCCTGTTAAATGCTTTGTTACGTCATCGAGACTCAACGCAGCGCCTTCACGCAGCCTCACAACAGCACAGAGCTCTTCTCCGACTCTTTTGTCCGACACTCCGACGACCTGGACGATATGTTTAATAAGACTAGAGGTCGTACACAGTAGTCGAAATTCAACTATAATTAATTGGTATTGTAAGTTTGTACACATACTATAATCACAAATTTCGCCAAGGCTACACTATAACAAAATATTAATAAAGACAAACAATATTTAATCTGTTCTCAATTTGACCACAGACGTCAAAAACAAAAGATTGTTAATAAACACTATGAATGCGTGTGTGCGTCAAATACATGGTATGTGGTGTGTGTAATGTTTTCTTTATTGATTTAATGTATCTTTTATGCATTATTTTTAAAAAGTATTAGCATTGTCCACTTCTTCTCTATATTCTCTATAAGTGTGGAAAATTTCAGCCTCCTTCGTCCGCGCAATTTTCGTAAAAAGGGATACAAAGTTTTTGCTTCACGTATTAATATATAGATAAACGGTAAAGTAAGAAGCGACCCACACAGCTTTACACAACATCCAATGCTTTATTGTGCTTTACTATTTATTGTCAAACTTTTGTTTTTGGCGTCTGTTGTCAAATTGAGAATAGATTAAATATTTTTTTGTCTTTGTTCATATTTTTTATAGTGTAGTCTTGGCGAAATTTGTGATTATAGAAGTATAAAATACAATTATAATAGTGTACAAACTTACAATTCCAATTAATTATAGTCGAATTTCGACTACTGCGGGACCTCTAGTTAATTTAATTACGAGGCTACTCAAAATTATTGTTATAATCCTTGATTTATAACTTTACTATGTCGACGCAACCGTCGCTGTTATGTTCCTTACCCACCTGACTTTCTTCAACATCGGGATGTGTGTTCAGCAAATCTTCGATTTCTTTCGGCGCGATGTTCTCCCCTCCTCGAACGATGATATCTTTAATCCTTCCAACTATCCTGCCGTAGCCGTCTTTGCTGATCGTGAACTTGTCCCTAGGATCAGTTGGCCAACATTAAATACCTAAGTACAACTACCAGGCACAATATACTAAATATAGGCTGAAATGGACTGATTGTACTCTCGTCAATTTACAATTTACAACTTTAAGGTAAAATAATCTTTAAAGATTATATTTTTTTATAAAACTTTTATGGTATTAAATTTACTTAAGTATAACAGTAATATTCCAGATAACCTAGTTCAGTATAAAAATAGAATAGGAATAGAAATGGAAGTGACGAATTGTTCAAATTCTTTCCTATATTACCTGAAAAGAGCAAGGATCTTATTTCGATTTTAACTAAAACAAATGGTATATATTATGTATGAATGAAGTCATGATCCAATGGGCTAATGCTAGGTACTACTACTAGTTCTGTTGATACTAGTACAGTTACCAGTGGTATATAGATGATATCAGTTTCTATAAGTCAATACGCACCGAAAACGCTAAAACGTGCTCCAACATGACTTCCACGACGAAGTAATGACGGAATTCGTGTTATTATCTCTTTGACTACCACCTAACAATAACAGCTTACTAACAGTAGGGACCCGAGCTGGTTAGCTCAAGAAAAAATATCATATTTGGGTTTTCACACGGTTACTGTTACTCATTTGAGATATCTTGTACTTGGTCTATTACCCGGTCTTCAGCCAGCCGTCTTTGTCCAGAGTTTGCCTAGTCTTCTCCGGTTCGTCCCAGTAGCAGATCATGTTGTTATAGCCGCGTACGACAAGCTCGCCCGGTGTTTCAAACGGAACGATCTCTCCTTGTTCGTTTACCACCTGAAGTTGTTTAAATAAGTTCATATCTAAAGAAATTACATTAAAACTACATACTGTTATATCCCTTTTCTTTTTGGACAGGGGAAAATCGCCGGACTTCGGCTCTTCACACACAGAACTCATGAAAAGGCAAAGGGGGGAAAGTGAAGCGTTTAGTGGGGAGCACATCTCTCCCGTTACTCTCCCTCTCGGGACGCCGGACCGGCGGTCGTCGGTGCCATGACCACCAGCCCTCTCGGTCGGCAGGCTATCCGAAGCCCGCCTAGATGGCGGTTATAGTGAGTTATCCTACGGAATACCACGCTTAGTCAGAACCAGCGTGGGTCGAAGATAGCCTGCCTTTCATCACTCGGATGCTCTTGCGTAAAACGCGTGCAGAGCAGCTTGCACGTCGTCTTCTTAGGCCCCCCTCGCCGGTCCCCAGACCAACATGTGTTAGTACGTGCTCACTGAGTTTCTCGTCGGATCTTCTCAGTGGATCGCGATTCCGATGCGGTGGTAGATTTTGCGAAGCACTGCTCTTGCTAGGCTAGCTGTTATCAAATTCTCTCAGGTTAAGCCCGTGAGCTCACCTACCCGTCGGGGCGTAGCTTGAATAGCCTCTTAGGCTACCAGCGAATAGATAGTGGAAGAAAAAAGTTGGTTCATCAGGAAAGGTGTCTGTCATTGTATGATCAACACACGAGAGGTACGAGTAGAGCACGCGTGTTTCAACAAATCCACCTTTTTAATACAATTAGTGACAATCACAGCGGAACGTGATTGGGATTTCACGGACACAAATGGAAGACCATACAGGTCATGAGAAATACGCATCTTTGAGCACTGACGGCGAGGCCTCCGGGTTCCGTAGGTATTTAACTAAGATTTTATGGGAGTTTGTGATTTTAATTGTTGAGCAACGCGTCTAGAAGTATATTTTGCTCGTAATCAATGCACTAGGTTAGTATTCGTAATTCCTTCCGCGGGCCTAATGGAAGAGATTTCAACATGAAATAAGTAGTGCCCTTGTACTCTGTATCCTTATTGTCGTGTTTCTTCTAACAGCTGTGTGTACAAAATATATTAAATAAATAAATAAATAAAAGAATGGGACCACTTCGCAGGCTTGTAACTTAAGATGAAAGGAAAATTCGCAGCACATCAGAGCAACTTTTGATGTTATCTCTTACCCGTATGCTGTTAGTTAATTTGGTACCAAATAAATAAAAAACTTTGAGTACTTCATATTATACCTTGACTTCAACGTGATCTTGAATGTAGCCAACCGTCTCGGCTACGACGTCTATACTGTCGCCTTGGTTGGACTGGAATATGCAAGCTGTCGTCTCGGTTAGACCGTATAGACTCTGAAAATTTAACGTAAATTAATTTCTATTCAAAGATTTTGGTGTTGCGGCTAGCAGTGTCGGACTTTCGATTTCATAGGGCAACTTTGATATATATTCATCTGTTTCGTACGTAATATCAGACACAAACACGGGGGAAATTAAATACAAATAATGTAATGTTGTTCGCATCGTCAAAACAAATGTTGATAGTCAATGTGAAAACAAGAGATATCTTCTTCACTCTATTGACATTAAATCAATGATAGTAACATTAACATTCATCTATTTCATACACTCAATCAGCTTCAAGTTGCGACCTCCCGATAACTAGATGCGTAAGTCATTCTGAGACTAACTAGCAAGCGAGTTAAATACGACATGTATTAATAATTTCGCACCTAATGATAACACCTAGCAGTAATGTCATGTGTGACTGACATTATAAATGATATCTAATGTAATTAACAATTTTATTATGTTCAATTATTAATACTTTATAATATTTTTTACAATTATTATAAAATAAATACAGGTACCACACGATAAAAATGTTTTTCAGCCCACAGATGCCCGCTCCTGTAGGTACTATGTACATATTAGGTACTTATTTATGTGAATAAGTTTAATAGAGAAGAAGGTTGACGCTTATCTAACATTCTCTTATCGTGAAGATGAAAACCGTAAAAGTACCTTTAATTATTATCAGTATATACTAAATTTTTTGTTGCCCTTATAGACAGACGAGCATACGGCCCACCTGATGGTGAGTGGTTACCGTCGCTCATGGAGACGTCCGTGCTGACGAGCAATGCGGGGGCAGAGCCAAGTCGCTGCCCACCGTTTAGTACTTTCATCTAATCATCTACATCTAATGCCAATGTCCAATCTTAAAAATGCTGACTTGTAGTATGCTCGCCACTTTATCTAGTATGGAGGCAAGTGTAGAAAATAAATGCAGACTACATATAACAATTGGTTGATTGGGTAGTGATACGCATTTACAATGTAATAAGCACTAAGTACTAAGGAGAAGGACCCACTTTAACTGATTCAGCATTGAGGTGTGTTTGTATATCTCTAATTAATTGGGGGCTGCAGGGCGCTCCGGCGGCGACCGCCACCCGGAGCTCAGAAGGCACCTCCTGACCTTGGGCTCTGACCTGGGATAAGATGTCTACGAACATGGTGGGAGTGCCCGTTATTGCTGTACACCTGAAATGGATGAAAAGTAAATAAATGACAGTGGTTTTTTTTTATTGCTTAGATGGATGGACGAGCTCACAGCCCACCTGGTGTTAAGTGGTTACTGGAGCCCATGGACATATACAACGGAAATGCGCCACCCACCTTGAGATATAAGTTCTAAGGTCTCAGTATAGTTACAACGGCTGCCCCATCCTTCAAACCGAAACGCATTACTGCTTCACGGCAGAAATAGGCAGGGCGGTGATACCTACCCGCTCGGACTCACAAGAGGTCCTACCACCAGTAAAAATACCATGGTTACCATGGTTAAATTACATGGTACCATGTAATTTAATAATATACTAGTGGTCCCTCGGTAGTCGAAATTTGACTTTATTTAATTGAAATCATAAGTTTGTACACTATTATGATTCTGTTGTCAAAGACTATTAAGCTTCTATAATCACAGATTTCACCGAGGCTACACTTTAGACAAATATCAATAAAGGCAAACAATATTTAATCTTTTTTTTTAAAGGATTTTATGACCTGGTAACTGAGACCTTTAAGTCATGTCTTATTTTAATTTATATTCATATTTTTATGAAAAATGATATTATGGAGTGAAATGAAATGAAGATGATTAATTTGAGACATTAATCACCTGGGATGAAATTAAATGAAATGAAATGGGATGAAATATAATCTCAGTAAAATGGTGGTCATTTACTAAGATTTTTTCAGTGGACTTTTTGGAGGATCCCGAGAAGCTACGTCCAGCGGCTTTGTTTCATTTTCCCACATTTGTGCACTTTCACAGATATTAAACATTTAATAAACCACCGTTATTACACATTTAAACTCGAAGAAACACTAAATAGATAAAATAAAACAAATCAGACAACATCACTCCTCGCGTTCCCGCCAAAAAGTCATATTTAATCTTTTTTTTTTTTTTTAAGAGATTTTATGACCTGGTATCTGAGACTTTTAAGTCATGTCTTATTTTAATTTATGTTCATATTTGCATGAAAAATGATATTATGGAGTGAAATGAAATGAAGATGATTAATTTGAGACACTAATCAACTGGGATGAAATTAAATGAAATGAATTGATATGATATGGGATGGAATATAACCTCAGTAAAAAATTTTTTTTTTTTTATTGCTTAGATGGATGGACGAGCTCACAGCCCACCTGGTGTTAAGTGGTTACTGGAGCCCATAGACATCTACAACGTAAATGCGCCACCCACCTCGAGATATAAGTTCTAAGGTATCAGTATAGTTACAACGGCTACCCCACCCTTCGAACCGAAACGCATTACTGCTTCACGGCGGAAATAGGCGGGGTGGTGGTACCTACCCGCGCGGACTCACAAGAGGTCCTACCACCAGTGATTACGCAAATTATAATTTTGCGGGTTTGGTTTTTATTACACGATGTTATTCCTTCACCGTGGAAGTCAATCGTGAACATATGTTGAGTACGTATTTCATTAGAAAAATTGGTACCCGCCTGCGGGATTCGAACACCGGTGCATCGCTACATACGAATACACCGGACGTCTTATCCTTTAGGCCACGACGACTTCATTTTTCACAAATGGTGGTCATTTACTAAGATTTTTTCAGTGGACTTTTTGGAGGATTCCGAGAAGTCATGTCCAGGGGCTTTGTTTCATTTTCCCACATTTGTGCACTTTCACAGATATTAAACAGTTAATAAACCACCATTATTACACATCTAAACCCGAAGAAACACTAAATAGACAAAATAAAACAAATCACACAACTTCACTCCTCGCGTTCCCGCCAAAAAGTCCATATTTAATCTATTCGCAATTTGACCACAGACTATAAGCAATAACAAAAGTTTAACAATAAGCAATATATGTGTGCGTGTCAAATACATACATGGTAGTGTGTGTAATGTTTTTATTTATTGATTTAATGTATTTTAAAGCATAATTAAAAAAAATATTAGCATTCTGCACTCCTTCTCTATATTCTCTATAAGTGTGGGAAATTTCATATCCCTCCGTCCGCGCAATTTTCGTAAAAAGGGGTACAACGTTTTTGCTTCACGTATTAATATATAGATTTACGAGTGATTGTTTTTATGATCAGTGCTTTAAACTCTCTATAAAGCTCTAAATTGTCAGTACCACGCATAATAAAGTCTTTTTTCTGATAAAAATTTCGTATGAAATGTTACGTCGATAAAGTAATCAATAGTAAGCACAGCATATTAAATATTTAAGATATTGAGTGAAGTAATGTCGAAAGCACAACGATACAAGTGTTTGTCTTGTCAATGTTAAAATGTAACTAACTTTTCACCAAACAAAGCTTTCACATTTGCAGAGATGTCGTAAATAGGTGCGGCTAGAACCAGGCTGGCCCCGTGACGGAAGCCTCCCAGTACTGTCACGACGGATCCGAGAGCGTGGAATATTGGAACCTAAAATTGACAAACAAAGAGTTGAAAATACAATAAAACATGGAAAGCAGGAAATTAATACCAAACAAATATTGACCTACGAATAAATAATTATTTATTATTTAGTAGATATTGACGTAATGAATTATTAAGACGGATTAAAATATTAGATAGAAGGGTGTTAGTTGTTAATAGCACATTGGAGGTATATAGCAATAATAATAGGACATATGTGAAAATAATAATGGAGGTATGCACATACGTGAACGGTTTTTTTCATTTTAGAAAGTTATTGACATACAAAGAGCGGCCATACTAGTAGGGATACTAGAAAAGCCACCGACATTGAATTTAGACAACAAATACCTAGTCAGGTCATAAATTCTGTCACGTGTTTAATGTAAAGTAATTGAAACAAGTTTATTTATTATGTAACCATTCATATACCAAAATGAACTTAACAAAACATAGATTCTTATGACACTAAAGTTTATTCAAAATGACCTCCGTGATTTTGAATACAGGCCTTCAATCTGCGCGGCCAGTCGTCTATCGCAGCACGAACGAGGTCCATGTCAATATCGGCGGCTGCCTTAATCAAGGATGTCTTGAGTGACTCCAAATTGGGATGAGGCTTTGAGCACGCCTTTTCCTCCAAGTGTTGCCATATCTTGTAATCTAACGGATTCAAATCTGGACTGGAGGAGGGCCAGTCTTCGTGCCGGATGAAGTCGATTTCACGCGCCGCCAGCCAGTCTTGTGTGCTCTTCGCTCTATGAGCTGGCGCCGAATCTTGTTGGAATACCCAGTGCCTGTTATTGAACATGGTATGAGAAACAGGTTCCACAAGGTTCGTCAGGACTGTATTTTGATACACAACTGCATTCGTTTTTACACCTTTCTCACAAAAATGTACCTCTGTTAAGCCCCAATAAGAAACTCCCAACCATACCATGAGCGAGGATGGAAAATGACCTCGTTGGACACGCGGAATACGGTTGCTCGCTTCTTCACTACTGTGTGCGTACACCTTATCATTTTGTTTGTTGTAGCTCTCTTCTACGGTAAAAAAAATTTCATCCGAAAAAAGAATTTCCCGATATTTTTTTTCCCGCGTACCGCTTCAACAAAGCGTGGCATCTCTTCAGTCTCAGGTCCATTAGACGAGCATTCAAACGATGTCCTGTTTTTCTTCGATATGCCCGAAGGCCTAGTCTTCATTTAACACCCTTTTCACCGTGGTTCTGCTTAACCCCATCTGAAGGGCCAACAGTTTCTGCTTACGTTTGGGATTTCTTTGAATTCGCGCCTTCACAGCTTTTATCACTGCTGGAGTCCTAACAGACCGAGGGCGACCACTTCTTGACCTGTCACCTACACTAGAGTCTTCATTGTATCGTTTAATGGTACGATAAACGAATCTTATGGTTATATTCAAATTTTTCAGTATGTTAAAAATTAGAATTGGCGCGTAACCGCAACGATGCAACGCAATAACTGCAACACGGTCTTCTTTAAGCGTTCACTCCATATTTAAAAATGAGTAAAATTCTAAAAGTATACATATTTTTTTTCATGAACAATTCGAAATTCGAATTCAATAAACTTTTTTGTGGCCAGCATTCTAAAAGAAAAGTTTTTACTGTGTGACAATATTTATGACCTGACTAGGTATATGTACATACATACATACATACATACATACATACATACATAAATACATACATACATACATACATACATGCAGTATGTTTGATAAATAGGATTGTGGTTATTCCGATGCTATAAAGAATCAATCACATAAAGAAACATTTCGTTCGAATTACCACGAAACAGCTAAATATAATTTTAAAAACGTTACAAACGACGGTCCCTTCATATCTGTATATAAATATCTTATTGCAGCAAGCAAAATGTGGATAATGAGTTTATGAATATGATATGAAATATTTATAATGAAGTTACTAAAAGCAAAATTTTCAACCAAGAATGTCCAAAATTTACCTGAACACAAATGTTATGATGTCCTTCGTGGAAAGTATTTCTTTTGCCTGTAAAGTAAGTGTTGTTTACAACGCCGAGGTGCGAGTCCAATGCCGCTTTCGGTTCCCCTGTGAAGTACAAATAGGGATAACATAAAATGAATCACCATCAGGTGGGCCGTATGCTCGTCTGCCTACAAAGGCAATAAAAAAAAAAATCGTTCAATGGTCAGCAAAGGCTTTATTTTGTCTTGTATCTATCTATCTATCTATCTTTCAGCCACTGTTGGACATAGACCTACCCCAAACTACGCCACAACGATCAATTTTTTGCCGCATCCAGCGGATCCTCGTGAATCTCAATAGGTCGGTACACCTTCTGGGAGGCCTAATCAATCAAACCAAATATTATTCTAGCACAGAGCCTTACAATGGAAGATGTCGTTTATTAGAATTCCAAATGGAGTTGATGTAAGTAGTTATATATTTTTTATTTCAACTTCGGATATATTTTTTTTATTGCTTAGATGGGTGGGCGAGCTCACAGCCCATCTGGTGTTAAGTGGTTACTGGAGCCCATAGACATCCACAACGTAAATGCGCCACCCACCCTGAGATATAAGTTCTAAGGTCTCAAGTATAGTTACAACGGCTGCCCCGCCCTTCAAACCGAAACGCATTACTGCTTCACGACAGAAATAGGCGGGCTGGTGGTATCTACCCACGCGGACTTTTAAGAGGTCCTACCACCAGTAATTACGCAAATTATACTTAACTATATAATTATACTTAACTATATAATTATAAGTAGATATCACTTTTCGCGGTTATTAAATTAATTAATGCTATCGGAAACTATTAACAAAATTCATAATATTCCCGATAGTCTCGGGCGGCGGTAACCAATGGAGATAGCGCGGGTCTTCTAAAAATCAACAAACAAATTGAAACGTTTTCTATGATACTGTATTTGATATTACATTTGCGATATGTATTTCCTTTGGTTTATTAACACGGTTTTTCTGATAGATAAAGGAACCTATAGACACATGATTTCGTCGTCGTTGTAAGTAAGTTTAATTGTACAGTAATCCTCCTTATAACACGGTACCCTGTATCCCTCATAGCGAATTATATATGACGCGATTTTAGTTCCTCGTATAACACGGGTACCCCATACAACGCGAGGATTACAGTTGGAGGAACACGTTATATTTCTGTACTGTGAAATTTATAATTATATGCACATGTTCATAATTAACTTCGCATACTTTGTACACTGTCCCAATAGTGTGCGATATAAAATAAAATTAATTTATTAAATTTGTGTTTCTAGTTTTTGATTTGTAAAAAATTTTGTTATATTGTGTTATAAAATATTTGTACATAAAGCGTTATATAGGCTCCTACAACGCGTTTCCTATAACGCGAAACAAATCTACTGTGCTGTAGAAGGGATTATTGTATTGTAATAATTGCTTTTCTATTTCTCAATTCTAGCAATTTTATATCACTTCGGATTCTTTAGTTTCATAAAATTAACCATTGATTCATCTAAAGTGAATGCCGAATTCTTTCTATTGAACCCACAAAATAATATATACCTTTAGCTACCTGTGGTACCGGAAGTGAAGTGAATGATAGAACCGTCACTTGGTTTGGTTTCCTTGACGTATTGTGACACTTCGCTTCTGTTCTTATAATCCTCGGTCAACGATTTGTATGAGATAGTACCACTGCAATATAAACCATAATAGTGATCCATTTTGGTCGAAAGAGCAAAGTTCGGTTCGGCAAGTAGCTATCCCGGGACAATCCATTCACATGGGATCCCCTGCAACCTAACCAATTTTCATGATATCGATGAAGAAACGACTCACGTAACGAGATACTAAAGCAAAGTCACGCGTTATTTCAATTACTTCCTTCAATTATTTCCGTTTGTTCAAATATTTAATTATTTCGTTCTCTAATTCCCTTTGTTTCTCTGCATAAATCATACCTTAACCCGCGGTGGCTTAACGCAGGGTGCGTTAAGTATCTGAGCGGTATATAAGTAGAGGAGTATTCATCTGAGTGGGTTTGTACCCTTTTTTATGAAGGAACGATTACTGGTGGCCCAAAGTTCTTTCCAGTTTCACCAGAACAGGTAGGCGATAAAAGGCTTAGTCAAGTTTGTACTCTTTGCAAATTTTTGCGTCAATGTGATCACACATCTACAAAGTGCCTTAACAAAAAGGCTCATTGACTACCCAGACCTACAGGTCACAATTATTCAATAACATTTTTTTAAAGTGTTTTTGTATATTTTCTACTTAATATGCATAAAGGCGGAAGATATGAAAATACGGCTAAGCAGAATCAAGAGCTAGAGCTGTGCTACTTACGGCAATTTGTTCCTACCATCAGCAATAATTGAAGATAAAAAAGGAAATTCTCTAGACTTTAATAACCCAGGCTTTCCGTCTTTTAATTCAGGTATTAATTGCTCTAAAGTTCTGTAATACTCCCTCTTCGGTAGAGCATCGCTTATTAGTAAACACTTCATTCCTGATTTCTTAATGCAAAAACTTAGTTCCTTCTTTTCATATGCTGGATTGATTAAAACCTGCAAACGGAATTTGATTTAGTGTATCGCACCACTTTTTGGGTACATGGGATATTATATTTATAGGGATATAGCCGTTTTTTTTCAAATAAAATTAAACCATTGTCGTCGTGACCTAAGGGATAAGACGTCCGGTCTATTCGTGTTGAGCGATGCAATGTTTGGTGGGTGGCGCATTTACGTTGTAGATGTCTATGGGCTCCAGTAACCACTTAACGTAAGGTGGGCTGTGAGATCGTCCACCCATCTCACCAATAAAAAATAATTATTTCTATGAGCTCCAGTAGCCACTTAACACCAGGTGGGCTGTGAGCTCGTCCACCCATTTAAGCAATAAAAAAAGTACAGATTATTAGCCAATGACTATGTATTCAATGAGATTTTACAAATCACGTCCATTGTGTTAAGGATATTTTCAATTTTACGTGTGTTCATTACTTACCGAAATCAAACCAGCTCTGGCTGCTGCCACTAAGGAAACTAAATAAGAAACGCTGTTATGTGACCAGACTCCTACTCGATCGCCTTTTTGTAGTCCTTGATTTCGAAGACCATATGCCATAGAATCCGCCTATAAATTGGAAATTAGAAAACAGGGTGAGGAAAGTAAATATGATTCTTTTTTTTCAATTATGTTCATCTGGCCGCAAATATAGATCAAATATAGAAACCAGGACAAGTAGTAAGCAAAGCTTTGCTTCTGGGAATCGAAGCCTCCATCAGTCACCATCGCAAAAAACCATCAGCCGATGACGCTAACAACTGCACCAAGGAGTCAATAATATTGATTTCATTTATTTTATAATTTTTACCATACCCTTATTTATTAGATACGTGAGTTTATATTAACTTATATGGTAACACTTGTGACGCCTCTTTAGAGATCTTTTTTTTCTACCTATGTTGATAGCCTTGAACTTTATATCAGCGTTAACCTTGCGTGTAGGTGAACTCTCGGGTCTCGAACCGGAGGTGCTGCGAGCACTGGCCCCAGCAAGAGCAGTACTTCGCAGAATCTACCACCGGATCGGAAACGCGACACACTGAGCAGATCCGGCGAGAAATTCAGTGGGCTGTGTCTGTGGATTAGTTTACTCGCCGAGATCTTCGTCCCAAGCGACGGGTTCGACGAGTACGGTGACCGGATTTTAGAGATCAATGCAAATTGAGTGTTAAGAAAACAAGCGTCGATGATGAACTTAATAAGTTACCCGTAGTAACAACTCCTCATAGGTAAGACTGATGCCTTCGTGCATTGACTTCACGGCTACTCTACCGGGAAATTTATGAACTGTCTCTTCGATGACGTCACCGAGCGTCGCTAACGTCAAAGGTTCTGACCCTTGATTGTGGAGGTAGCTGTCTGTGGTCGAACGAAGATTACTAGCCCATCTGGAAATTGCAGAAAAAAAAAGTATTTTACGACTTTTCATAACACGGAATTAATTTTAAGAAATACGTTAGTCGTCCACAGTTCTGAGCTTGTAAATTGTATGCGTTACATTATTCGAATCACAGTTGTTGATACTCCATTATAAACAATTACTGACATTTACTGATGGTAAGTCGACGTCTTGTATGTCAGCACGGGTAGGTATTACCACCCCCCCAACTTCTGCCGTGAAGCAATAATGCGTTTCGGTTTGAAGGATGGCGCAGCCGTTGTACTGAACTCAGACCTTAGAACTCATGTCTCAAGATGGGTAGCATGTGGGTGGACGAGCTCACAGCCCACCTGGTGTTAAGTGGTTACTGGAGCCCATAGATATCTACGACGTAAATCCACCACTCACCTTGAGATATAAGTTCTAAGGTCTCAAGTATAGTTACAGCGGCTGCCCCACTCTTCAAACCGAAACGCATTGCTGCTTCACGGCAGGAATACGTACGGTGGTGGTGGTACCTATCCGCGCGGACTCACAAGAGGTCCTACCACCAGTAAAGACTACCACCAGTAAGTAAAGAATTACTAACAATGACATCTTTACTGACCGGTAAAATGCGTGCTACTCATTCGAAAAACTGTGATTTCGAAGCAAAACAAACAAAACCCAAGTACGTAGCTATTTATGTGTATAGTTTTTCTGAAAGGTAAACACCCAAATAAAATCAATGAAGCGTAAAGTGCGTTCCATACAATGTACGTGTCCGGGCGGTAGTTATCAATGCGAGCGGCAGATATGTACATCCCCATTTGATGCTCTTCTATTCTCAGTTGTAAATTTTACATTAAGCTAATGTGTATGTATATATATACTAGATGTCCCGCAGTAGTCGAAATTCGACTGTAATTAATTGGAATTGTAAGTTTGTACACTATTATGATTGTATTTTATACTTTTATAATCACAAATTTCGCTAAGACTACACTATAAAAAATATTAACAAAGACAAACAATATTTATTCTATTCTCAATTTGACAACAGACGTCAAGAACAAAAGTTTGACAAAAAATAGTATGGATGCGTGTGTGCGTCAAATACATGGTATGTAGTGTGTGTAATGTTTGCTTTATTGATTTAATGTATCTTTAATGCATTATTTAAAAAAAATATTAGCATTGTGCACTTCTTCTCTATATTCTCTATAAGTGTGGAAAATTTTATACTCCTCCGTTCTCGCGTTTTTCGTAAAAAGGGATACAAAGTTTTTGCTTCACGTATTAATATATAGATACACATATATATATTTTATATAATTAAAACTTGATTCAGAGATTAAGTATTCGATACGTCGAAAATGGTGTAATGATAATAAAAAAAACTGTAAAAGTAGTTTTAAATTATGTCTACGTCTTGCGAAAACTGAAGAAAATACTGTTATTTTTATTTTTATTAAAATACTGTTATAATAAGTTTTACTCTATATGTAGTAACAGTCTAACCCACAGACACAGTCCACTGAGTTTCTCACCGGATCTTCTCAGTGGATCGCGATTACGATCCGGTGGTAGATTCAGCGAAGCACGGCTCTTGCTTAGGCTAGTGTTATCAAATTGAAGTTTGAATTTGTTGAACCCGTAAGCTCACCTACCCAACCGCGTGTAGCTGGAATAGCCTCGTAGGCTACCAGTGAGTAGGTAGGGATAAAAGTACGTAACAGTTAACAGACAACAGCCATTTTAGGATATTAACGTTGTGGCATTAACTCTCGAAATTTTGTAGGACATGCATGTTCGGAATGCATGCAGCCTATTTCCACCATGAAGCAGTAATGCGTTTCGGTTCGAAGGGTGGGGTAGCCGTTGTAACTATACTGAGATCTTAGAGCTTATATCTCGAGGTGGGTGGCGCATTTACGTTGTAGATGTCTATGGGCTCCAGTAACCACTTAACACCAGGTGGGCTGTGAGCTCGTCCATCCATCTAAGCAATAAAAAAAATATAAAAAAAGAAAGTAAAAAGCGGTTATTTCAATACTACAAACAGACACTCTAATTTTATTTATACCCTTATATCATCAGCTACCTGTCAGTGAAAACCTGTCAAAATCGGTCCATCCGTTCCAGAGATTAGCCGGAACAAACAGACAGACAGACAGACAAAAATTGTAAAAAATGTTATTTTTGTGTATGTATCTTATATATATTCATATGCATGTAGTAAGAAACGGTTATTTCAATAATACAAACAGGCACTCCAATTTTATTTATATGTATATATACCAAGTATGTCTACATTTATTGTACTCTTGATAAGTTTGTTGATAGTCACAATAATCTAATGAGTTTATTGCTAGGGTAAATGTGTTTTGAGAAAAAATAAATTATTAGGCTTTATTATCAGTTCACTTGTTGTATCCGTCAAGTCCACTATCAGTATTAAAATGTACATTCTGAAATTGTTACAATAAAATTCGAAAGCTGCCTTGATAAGAGAAACATATGTAACACTAGCTGTACCCACGACTTCGTCCGCGTGGAATTTAAAAAAACCTCACTTTATTTTATAATAATTTCGATTTTTCTGAAATAGTAGTAGCCTTAGTTACTCTTTATTACATCAGCTATCTGCCAGTGAAAGTCCCGTCAAAATTGGTCCAGCCATTCCAGAGATTAGCCGGAACAAAGAGACATACAGACAGACAAAAATTATAAAAAATGTTATTGTGGTATATTTAGCGTATATATGTACATACGTTCATATGCATGTAGTAAAAAGCGGTTAATCATCCTCTTTCATTCATTCATCCTCTGTACCCTGTGTCTAGTTAAATGCTGTTGAAACATTGTTTATTAAATAAATAAATAAATAAATTTTAATATTACAAATAAATATACACTTCAATTTTTTTTTCATTTGTAGAGATTATAATAATATTACCATATCTAAAATGGATTATCGTTAATACATTTATCACTATTTTTATACATACTAATTCCGATAAAATTAATGTTTCTTCTTTGGACGTTGAGTTAAACATTAGTTGAAATTAGATTAATTTTAGAATCAATAATTTGAGAAGAGTACTTAATATTGCTCACATTTTAAATTACGAAATTATGTACTGTAGTAAAAAAATACTATCTATACTAATATTATAAAGAGGAAAGATTTGTTTGTTTGTTTCGAATAGGCTCCGAAACTACTGGACCGATTTGAAAAATTCTTTTGCCATTAGAAGCCGACATTGTCCCTGATGAACATAGGCTACTTTTTTTTTTTTTTTTTTTTGGTTTCATGTGTGTTTTAATGTTTCCGAAGCGAAGCGAGGGCGGGTCGCTAGTTTTCTTATAAAAGGATGGTCTTATTAGCTATCGTTAGCCATCGTTGCAAAGTAACGAATGATATTTTTTATTGCCCTTGTAGCAGACGAGCATGCGGCCCACCTGATGGTGAGTGGTCATCGTCGCTAATGGACGTCAGCAATATCAGGGGCAAAGCCAAGTCGCTGCCTACCCTTTAATACTCTGCACAAGCCTCGTTTGAAGAAGGACATTTCATAGCACGGAAACAATGTTATGACAAATGTTATAACAAATGCTATGAAAAACTGTTGAAAACAAATTGTACGTACAATTCACGGAACGTAATATGTCTTTCAAGTTGTCACAGAAGATTGTGCGTTTATGCTATGATTTTTAGGGTTAGGTTAGCTCAAAATATTTAAAAAAATACAAAAAAAAGGAGTCCAAATTCAAATATTTGACATATCAGTCTATTCGTAAATCACAGGTATGTTAAACGGTGTAATATACCTGATATACCAGGTAGATGTAGACAATACGGGTCAATGCACTATGTTCACTCGTGTGAGGCAGAACCTAAGGCAACGAAGCGGCTATGGTCGAAGCGTTGCCGATGTTTTTGAACCATAGAGTTTGCAGTCCTTGATGTTTGTAGTCCACCTAGTCTATTAGAGCTGGCTATACAAAAAGTGACTAACAACTACTTCATAGTTTAATCCAATATTTATTTATTCCAACTTGAGCTCATTCACTGACTTACTTCCTTACATATTATTATATATTACAATACGTCAATAGTGCGATATAGATTTTTTTTAAGTTATATTTATTGAAAGTGTAAGGAGACTAAATCAGGACAGCGTCTAGTGCAAATACATAATTTTAACAAAAAGAAAACGTAATTTAACGATATTTATATATTTACTATCGAGAGCATCAACAATGTAATCGTAACAAATAAAATAAGCATTATTAAGAATAACACTGTTGAATATTGTCACTACCTTATAGGTGTTGACAATATTAAAAAGGGACCACACAGGAAGTACTTCCATTAAAAACAATTGTTTCACCCAGATAATTTTTCTGAGGTAGTACACAAAGAAACAGTCGATTTAAGAAATTCCAAATTTTTGGAGTCGGTTAATAATAATGATTTTTTGTTGTCCTGGTAGTAAAATTGGTTAAAAAAATTGAAAAATCTTCCGAATTTCCAGGTATCAGAAATTTAAAATGTACCACAGCATTTAAAAATACACAATTCCTTCTGAATACGTACATTCTTTCGCGCTGCAGTCGTAATAATTTTATTTTAAATGTGTTCACAGTGTTAAATAAACAGTTTCATTACAAATAAATGAGTCGACTATTATCAAAGCCGGCAATGTGACTTTTGGACAATTATTGGTAAATTAGAAAAACGAATTATTACTTTGTATTCCATTGGCAGTCACAAAACTCTTCTGAACGACATCTTAGATAAATAACAGGTTAAGTTAATACTTTATTTAATGCAGGTTTTGAACCGTATTCTTTGAAGGAGACGATTATATTCAAATCAATCTGTATTGACATATCAATAACATTTTTTTGTCCAAATGCACAGATTGCCACCTATGATAATAGACGACTCAAGTATTGTATCGAAACTTGAAATTAGCATACAACGTGATGAATGTGTGGATTCGTACGTACGTACACACATCGCCGTGTGCGTAAATAGCATTTAAATTATATATTTATAATTTTAGATTGTAAGACAAGGAAAATGTATTCGCAAGGTTAGCGGGCATTATTAACCATATACTACTGGTAAATAAATGTATTTAGTTATATATACCAATGAAACAATGAAAGTATATATTTATATTTGTCAAATACTACATTGGAACATTTAATCACAACGCGAATTATTGCATTGTTTATCGAGCAAACATAATGAAATGAATCCGTTCTAACAGCCTTAAGTGGGAATATAATCTTAGTAACTTTGGCCCATCTATTGTTAAGATTGACGTCCCGATTTTAATGTATCAATACATGTAGACATGTAGACAAGTTACTATTCTCCGTGCGGGCTTAATATGCTCTAGACCTAAGACCAGTCAAAAACGAAACTCACCTAACATTCTGTCGTGATGTAAATTTATTAACTAAGATAATATATGTTTTGTTGAACATTTTACGGATCGCGTGCAGTCTCGCTCGCAACGACAGTCGCACTGACTCACAAATGATATGAGAATGCGTTATCTATATTAGTAAGATATTATACAAACAAGGCGCTCGTTATATTGTGTTTATTAATTTAACTAGCGACCCGCCCCCGCTTCGCTTCGGAAACTGTAATTTATTATTGATTTCTCTACTATTTAATGGATGTTATTATACACATAAACCTTCCTCTTCAATCACTCTATCTATTAAACAAAACCGCATCAAAATCCGTTGTGTAGTTTTAAATATTTAAGCATACATAGGGATGTAGGGACAGAGAAAGCGACTTTGTTTTATACTATGTAGTGATACAACATTAAACCTTTATACAAACGTAAATTTGGTACCCGAAAAGTGAGCTAATGAAAGCGGTAAAAAAATGTCACACAATTTTAATGCTTTATTTTCGATTTTGTAATTAAATTTGGATAGCTCACAGCTCAGCTGGTGGTATGTGGTTACCGGAGCTTATCAATATTATAATGCTAATGCATTCTCTTACACTCTTCAAACGGTAACGCATAACGGCTTCGCGGCAGGAGGTGGAGGGTCGGTACTAGTGCTGGCTTGCTAGCCATACTACTCCTTTACAGAGCCGTACCAGCAATGGTGTCTCTAGCCAATGTAGCGCCCGTCTGCATATTGTGGCAGCTAATAAAAAATTAAATCTTACTTTTTATATCATTTGAACCAACAGAAAGGTGGATTTATTTCATATTTACATTTTTACTCAAGTTTTTTTTTAATTGCTTAGGTGGGTGGACGAGCTCACAGCCCACCTAGTGTTAAGTGGTTACTGGAGCCCATGGACATCTACAACGTAAATGTGCCACCCGCCTTGAGATATAAGTTCCAAGATCTCAGTATAGTTACAACGGCTGCTCCACCTTTCAAACCGAAACGCATTACTGCTTCACGGCAGAAATAGGCAGGGCGGTGGTACCTACCCGTGCGGACTCACAAGAGGTCCTACCATCAGTTACTTTGCAAAAATACTATTTAGCAGAGCGTTAGAGTTCAAATTGCGAACGTGCCTTTGAGAAAACACCCACTACTACACCAAAATAATCTATATTTACCTGTTTTAAGGTTTATTTCATGTTGAACCAAAAGCGACTATCGTAAGAGCCACACGCCCTTGCTTATCAGTCATAGATAATACACATAAATTAGTTATAGATAAGCAACTCAAGTACTCAACAAAAATGTTTACGGGCGTCGGCCACTAGATGGCTTCACTTCGATTAGTCTCTCATCGCTCTTGATGGCAGTAACATATTACCTATCCTATATTTTATTTTTAAGGAAGGATTTTGTAAATTTTCAGAAACCACAAATAAACAAAATTAAATTAATTTGTCTATAACAAATAAAGACTTGTATGATTAATTGTTTTTATTTTATGTGTTTAGTTATACATTATTTAAATGCCTTAACTTTAACAATATATAAGTTTAGGGCATCCGCTACAAGATGTCGCTAGTTTCCATACAAAAAATATTTATCTTAAAGTATCGCATTTTCAGGGCCCTGTTATCCCTACCCTTCAAACCGAAACGCATCACTGCTTCACGGCAGAAATGGGCAGGGTGTTGGTACCTACCCGTGCGGATTCACAAGAGGTCCAACCACCAGTACCTAATTACGCAAATTATAATTTTGTGGGTTTGATTTTTGTTACACGATGTCACTTCACTTCACCGTGGAAGTCAATCGTGAACATTTGCTAAGTATATTTTATTAGAAAAATTGGTACCCGCCTGCGGGGTTCGAATACCAGTGCATCGTTACATACGATTGCACTGGACGTCTTATCCTTTAGGCCACGACGACTTCAAAGTTTAAGTGTTAATGTAGACACATAGTATGGACACAGAGCGGCAAAGCTGAGGATATCTGAAGCGGGTTGTATCGAGGTCGCGGATCCCCCGCCGGAAGTGGCGCGTGGCGCACGCGACCCACCACCCCCGTTTTCTTGTGACGAAACATGCAAATTTCTTCGACCTGCCCGATATCATCAGGAGGGTCCGAACGCGTTGGATATGTGTTTTTCATCAGAAACAAGGTCGCCCCGTCCGATCTAGTTTGAGGTCATTAATATAAAACCAAAAATGTTTTTATAGGTTTCGTAGGACGGTTTTTGTTGACGAAACAAAATTACTTAATTATCACGGTAATTTTTATCACGTAACAGAAGTCAAAGTGGAGAGCCAATGTTGGTCTAGTGTTATTTGAATTGAATAAGTCTTGGCCTTTGGTCTTGGCTCTATATGGGTACGAATTATGTCAACGTAACTTATACTGTGTGCTGTAACTTAAAAAGAAAAAGCATTAAATCGATTGCTTTCCTTTGTAAAGAAGTTGTTATTCACGAATCCAAATGAGTGTGCTGTTTTTCGTTTAAATCCTTTAATAAAGTTGTTATTATCGTTATTTTTTGGTGACAAAACTCCATGTTTAAATTGTAGGAGGTTTTACGACAAAGGAAAAAATTCCACCGAGCGGGTTATATTGCTTATAAGAACTTGGAATTCGTAACTGTATACATGCAAACTTATCTTGAAAATGTCGTAAGTGAGATTCAGGTATCTATCAAATACCTTGTGTTGTATGATAACTACCGCTACAAAATCATCATCACGTCAGTTGCTGAACGTAGGTACTCCATAGATTGCTAGACAGAAATATTCCCAAATGGACGCCATGGTCCTGGGTCCTAGTAGAATACCTAATAGTAAGGATTAACTCTGCCGGTGACTAGAAAAGATTCTGGGGTGACTTAAAATTGGTGAGCCGCTATGTGAGTTATTTGGTGTTCAATGGTTACTATAGAATGAGCCCATCATTACCACATCTTGAATGCCACCATCCACTTTGAGGTAATAACCTGAAGTCTTAGTAGCTTTGAAATAATGAATCACACAGAATCAAGCACACATCAGAATGGCAATCAGAACTGCATCAATGGCAATGTCCTGCTGTACTGTGCTCACAGTAAAATGCGTAGATTTTGCTTAGATAGGTCAAAGAGCTCCCGGTATACCTGGTGTTAAGGGGTTACCGGAGCCCATAGACATCAGCTACATGAATGCCACCACTCACCTTGAGACTTGAGATCTAAGCCTTAATTTTACATTACAATGGCGACAACACCCATCACTGGTTTCCCAACTGTTCAAACCGAAATGCATTACTGGTGGTGGAACCTAACGTTCCGGGCTCACAAGACGCCCTACCACTGCTAATTACAAAAACTATAATTATGAGTATGGGTTTTAATAATAAATAAACAATCGGTTAGAAGTTTCATTACAAAAAAATACTATTGAAGCAGTGTTCCCGTAGGAAGAAGTGGACTGCGGCGCTGGTATCGAGAAATTAAGGTCTGTCACAGTTGATTTAAGTTTTTAAGAACATTTCCCGCATTTAATGTAAATATTTCACTCGCAATCAAGTTTTACATGCATGTTTACCGATTCATAAGAACGTCTTATACTTTCTTAAGTGTATATTCATGTTCTACAAAAATTATGCCTATTAGGTAATGTATATGAGTATATATACATAAGTTTGATAGATGATAGCCATTCAAATTAAACGTAATCATAAATCTGCTCGTTTCCGAGTCGCTCTTCCCCTAAACACAAAAAAATGGGTCAATGCATGGGACATTCTGAGACATCGCTGAAAAAAGTTTGTTTGTAAATCCGGCCGGGGCACCTTTCCACTTTATTTACCCGTATCATGCAAGAAATCGGCTGGAGCCACGCAGCCGTGCCGCAGTCATGCTCCGCCCGCCCTACGAGTAACACTCGCACGGAACCAATGTGCTCCCCCGTGACTCCGAGTGCGGTGATACCGTGTGCTACTAATGTGTGAGGATGTCGCAGGCCGCGGGCGGCAAAAAGGGCGGCAAAGGCCCGCCAAAGAAGAACACCGAAGAAGACAAGAACGCACCTGCGAAGCCTGCAGAAGAGAAAGACGAAACGGCCTCGAACAATGGAGAGAAGAAGGAAGTCAAAGAAGTCAATGGAGCGGAGGTGGTCAAGCCGCCCAGTGCCGGTGTCAACATTCGCGACGTGGCCGGGAAGATCTTGACCTTGGCCCAAAAAGGAGAATGGCCGGCCGTCGAGCAAACGCTCAAGGTCTTGGAGAAGCTGGTGGCTGCTGGGGGAGAAGATGCCATCAGTGTCCCTATGGCGGGGATACTTGATCCCGTAAGTGATTTAGTATTGTCTTGTGTTATCATTCACCCGAAGAACATTCAGCATCAACCGCGTTTGGGGAAATTCGTAAATGTCAATAATGATAATTTCATATTATAGCTTTTGATTATTTTAAATTTGTGATTTTAGTTTATACTGAAGCGGTGTGTGGGCGTTCCAAGGCCTTTTGTTTTCCACTGTACCCTTTCCACGCACAAATACCCATTAGCTCCCGAGACTTACAATTATAATTTTCTTGGAATCAGGCACGTTATAATAATACGAAGTTTATCAAGATATTTTTTGACTTGTCGAACTTGAAGACGTACTTATGTATACTTTTAGAGATAAATCTATAGTTTATTATTTTGAATTTTATATTTTTTCGTAAACACCAACAACTGGAGTTCAAATTGTAATAGTAATTAATTATGTCAACTACTCGACGATTTTTTTGCACGACATTATTCTAACATAAGTTAGATGTATAGACCCGAGTGAACGGACAATAATTATCTATGGTCAAATATTTTTGAATCAATCTGGATACGGTCATAATAACTATCGTATTAGATTTTTTGTATGAATAATGTTATCTGATATTCGAAACTATTTACTTTTAAATATTATGGTTAATTAACTAGTCCGAGATTTAAAATGTCGATACTTTATATAAGGTTGTCATAAAAACTGACTTTCTTTGTTCTCTTGAATAGATTGGTAAGAGAATTCCAAGATATTGTTTGTTTATGCATAGTGAATGATAGAGAACTCGTATCGCTTTTTATTAGACACCAAATTTATTCATTAAAGTTCATGAAAATATAAACATAAAACTAGAATGTGCGGTCTTATTAATTAGAGCAGTCTCTTCCAGGCGACTGATGGACATTAAGCATTACATACATTTGCAATTTTTTGGCCAAATAGGGTAATTAAAATGATTAGGTTAGTAATAAATTGTCATAAAGTTAATCGATGAAAATGAGGCTTCAATTTTGTTTTAAGGTGGCTAAGGTTGGAAGTCGTCCTGGCCTACAGGATAAGACGTCCGGTGTGTTCTTCTTCAAAGGAGAGTCCTTTTTTTGTTATTGCTTAGATGGGTGGAAGAGCTCACAGCCCTGGATTTATGTTGTTACTGGAGCCCATAGACATCTACAAGCAAATGCGCCACCCACCTTGAGATATAAGTTCTAAGGTCTCAAGTATAGTTACAACGGCTGCCCCACCCTTCAAACTGAAAAGTATTACTGCTTCACAGCAGAAATAGGCAGGGCAGTGGTACCTACCCGCGCGGATTCACAAGAGGTCCTACCACCAGTAAACGTACTTAAACGTACGTAAAAGTACTTAACGGTAGGTAGCGGCTTGACTCTACCCCTCGAATTCATGACATCTTTGAGCGACAGTAACCACTCATCATCAGGTGGGCCGTACGCTCGTCTGCCTACAAGGGCAATAGAAAAACCCTATGAAAATTTTTGTATGTTATGGACTTTATAAACCAAGACTTCTTAAATAACTCCATAAATAATTCTCAAATATTATAAACTAGCGACCCGCCCTCGCTTCTCTTCGGAAACTGTAATTTATTATTGATTTCTTCACTATTTAATGGATGTTATTATACATATAAACCTTCCTCTTCAATCACTCTATCTATTAAAAAAAACCACATCAAAATCCGTTGCGTAGTTTTAAAGATTTAAGCATACACAGGGACAGACAGATATAGGGACAGAGAAAGCGACTTTGTTTTATACTATGTAGTGATATCTTACGGGCCAAAGATACGTATAGGCGATCACCGCCTTAGGTAGCACTATCCTGCCTATTTCGGTCGCGAAGCAATCGTGCATGCTTCGAAGGCCACGAAAATTGCACCATTTTAATTTAGACTTAGCTATGATAAAATAGTTGGTTCAACACTAAATAATACGCTTATTTTTAACTTTGTTGTGTTGTGTTGTGTGTTGACTAAATATGTCCGGCCGCTAGTTCGTTCATATTGGTTATTAGCGATTTTGTAACTACGATTATGAATTATCGGACTAGGCTTTTAACGTTATCAATTTAATCTGATTACTAACGGAAATCACGATCGAGCATCGTGAAATATATCGAACTTCGAAAAAACAAATGAGAAACAATGGTACCTCTAGCTCTTCAGGTCATACACTAAGAATTAAAATCGTCTAATTAATCTGATGTCAATAATTAAGTAACATATTCATTGAATGTCAATACGGATTAACATCGCTTACAAAGAAAAAGAAAAACTGGGAAAAACCGGTAAAACACAGAAAGCATTTTTTTTAAATTCTCGTATGTGTTTTTTGAAAAAAAAACTTTTGAAACATAATAAATATTTATATTAATTTACAATCACACAAAAAAAAAATTTGTAAGAAGAGCGCTCGTTTGATCCGTTTTTCTTTACGCTGCTGAGACCTGGACATTAAGAGAAATTGAGAAAAAGAGGATAGATGCTTTCGAAATATGGTGCTGGAGAAGAATGCTGCAAATAGAGTGAGTGGAGTTTGGAACGAATCAATCTTTTCTTCAGGAACTCGGCATTAAGTAGCGTCTATTCTCCGTCATTTAGGGTCGCATTCTCACTATCTTCGGACATGTGTCGCGACGGGATGACAATACAGTTGAGCACCTTGTAAAACAGAGCAGAATAGAGGGAATAAGATCGCGCAGCTGATCACTGTTACGATGGACCGACCAAATAAAAGTATCTCTATACGGTCCTGTCAACGAGTGCACAAGGAGGGCCGCGGTACGCGAGGAATGGCGAAGTCTTGTGAAGAGCTTTACTGGTGGTAGGACCTCTTGTGAGTCCGCGCGGGTGGGTAACACCACCCTGCCTATTTCTGCCGTAAGCAGTAAAGCGTTTCAGTTTGAAGGATGGGGCAGCCGTTGTAACTATACTTGAGACCTTAGAACTTATCTCAAGGTGGGTGGCGCATTTACGTCGTAGATGTCTATGGGCTTCAGTAACTACTTAACACCAGGTGGGCTGTCAGCTCGTCCACCATCTAAGCAACAATAAAAAAAACCACCATGATCCGAACTGGTGACCACGACCACTCTGCCAAGAATGTAAAACGACTAAGAAAAAGAATATTACAAGGCTTTATTAGTTCTTATGGAATGTAAAAAATATTTATATATTTGACGTTTATTTGACGTTAACGCTAAAGTTTGCAAACACCAAACTTCACACAACACAAATTTCATGGTAAATTTAAGCTTGCTTTTATTATTTATTGCCTTTGTAGGCAGACGAGCATACGGCTCACTTAATGGTGAGTGGTTACCGTCGCTCATGGACTTCAGCAATGCCAGGGCCAGGCCGCTACTTACCGTTAACTACTCTCCAGAAGCCTCGTTTGAAGAAGGACATGTCATACCGCTCGGGAAACACCGTGGAGGGGAGCACATTCCAAAGCAAGATGGTACGTGGCAAAATAAATTCTGGAAACGCACTGTGGATGAACGTAGTTGCTCCAGGTAGTATGGATGAACTCTACTCCGATCATCTCAAACAATTCACTTTGGGACATGAGGTCATTGTCTCAATTGTATTAAAATAGTATAACGGTTGTCTCATTCAAACTGGTTTGCAATTGCGATTGCGTACGATTGCTTCGTAATAGGCAGGATGACGAAACCTATTTACGACTCTATATGTCATTTCCCCTCTGTGGAAGCCCTTCATGAACACAAGCTAGGTTCAACTGATTTTATGGTACTTGAGTTTTCCGCAATTATATTTTGTACCTATTTATAAAAATCTGACTTTTGTAAAAAAATCCTGAATTTTGACACACATAAATGTTACACATCTAGCGGATCCAAACTAGGATTTCATTTGTTTTTAAAACATAAATACAACTATAAGCAATCGAAACACTGAGTATCTTTAACCGTGGTCCGTCTACATTATGATAATCTGCTATTAACTCACTTGTCGTGGCGTGCAACCTCTTTAGCAGGACATAAGACCTACAACGACTAGACATAGACACAGACTAAGACAGACACTTGACAAGAATTCAAAAAATAAAGAGAGAAATGGAACGAGGGCGTACGTGACTAGCGGCTGGCAGTAGATTTTTTGACTTCCTAAAAGACGGACACGAACCAGATGACAAGGAACGAATTGACCGTTCTCATAAATGTATCTACACTTTAATATTATAAAGCCGAAGAGTTTGTTTGTTTGAACGCGCTAATCTCAGGAACTACTGGTCCGATTTGAAAATCGAATCTTTCAATTGGAATTGAATCTTTCAGTGTTAGATAGCCCATTTATCGAGATAGGCTATAGGCTATATAACATTACGCTAAGATCAATACAAGCGGAGCACCAATAAATAATGTTTCAAAATCGGGCTTATTTTTACCCTTTGAAAGCTTTTCTCGGCGTGCGCTGCAGTAACGTTTAAAGTTTCGCTAAAATAATGTATGACAGAATTGTTCCCCTTTAAAAGATCTGAAAAAGTTCGCGACAGCATATGTCTGTATGTTAAGGTTGACTCACTATAACGTTTTTTATGCTAACCAAATTTGTTCAAAAACAAAGCATTATTTGTGAACTATTCCACGCGGACGAAGTCGCGGGCAAAAGATAGTATAAAATAGAAGACAAAAGAGCGAACCGACCGTTCATTACTATTCGATTAAACAACGAGACAATTAACTATTAGATCGATTAGTAATAGAAAAACAACAGTTTTACCACGTTTTGTAGGTTAAATGTAATTTTAAAACAAACTTTGGCAGTTTCGTAACTTCGGCTTTGTTCATTATCGCTTCCTTAGCCTGAAACTGCGCTTCATCATGAAACCCGTGTGCTTAGTGCGAGTTTTTTAACGTTCTCGATAAGTTAAAAGTTAACTTTGTATGTAATTGGAACGTTCGCCTACGTATGCCGCTAGGGGCGCTGTTCCAACTGCATACAAATTTGAGTTAACTTTTACGCTATCGAGAACGTTAAAAAATTCGCTCTATGCACACCGATTACCGCGAATACACAAGTGAATGTCTAAGGTTAATTTGTTTAACTAGTTTAACGACTATTCTTTGTAATCGACTTGGGTTTTCAAGATTTGTTGGCGTAATTGAAACTATTAGTACGGTTTGCGGATCTTGTGACTTTTTATTGTCATTATATCTAGGGGTAAAATTCTAAATCGAAGCGAGAAGAAGAAAAAGCGTGATGTCTCCATAGCTCTCGTATCGATTACCCAAGCGACGCGACGTGCGTTTATTTAGTTCCGCCCAAAAAAATTTAACGTCCATGTAATTATTTTTTTTTCATTTTCTATACAGTTAGCTGTTGTAAGACATTGAACCGTAGTTTTGCGAAAAACAATTTCGGCGGTGCATGCACAATGTCCATTGACATGTCCGTATCAATTAATCTACAGTAGATCATAGTAGATCTTGAGGCACTCTTCTTCTGAGTCTTCTTATAGTCATTTGGTTGTCCATTAAATGCTTAGCAAGGTTATTCGGATGGGCTTCCAATCTTACACAATAGGCTGTAGCTCGATGGATTACTTCATTTTTGACTTTTCTTATGGCAAGATCATAATGGATTCTTTCATTTGTAACATACCATGGTGCGTTCACTATCATCTATGTAAATAAACAAATGTTTCACAATATCCAATTGCATTATAAATATCTGATAACACACACAGCAAAGCTAGGTCGGAGTTTAGCTAGTGAATACGTACGATGCTGGAGTCATGGTCCTGACGGCTGGCCGATCCTTCGGCTGGTCGTAGGACCGTCGAGGCGATTCGCCCGGTTCTTGTGAATTGGGTGAATCGTGACAGAGGACGCCTCACTTTCCGGCTCACGCAGGTGCTCACTGGGCATGGTTGCTTCGGTGAGTTCCTGCACCGGATCGGAGCCGAACCGACGGCAGAGTGCCACCATTGTGGTTGCGACTTGGACACGGCGGAGCACACGCTCGTCGCCTGCCCCGCATGGGAGGGGTGGCGCCGTGTCCTCGTCGCAAAAATAGGAAACGACTTGTCGTTGCCGAGTGTTGTGNTTTCCGGCTCACGCAGGTGCTCACTGGGCATGGTTGCTTCGGTGAGTTCCTGCACCGGATCGGAGCCGAACCGACGGCAGAGTGCCACCATTGTGGTTGCGACTTGGACACGGCGGAGCACACGCTCGTCGCCTGCCCCGCATGGGAGGGGTGGCGCCGTGTCCTCGTCGCAAAAATAGGAAACGACTTGTCGTTGCCGAGTGTTGTGACATCGATGCTCGGTGACGACGAGTCGTGGAAGGCGATGCTCGACTTCTGCGAGTGCACCATCTCGCAGAAGGAGGCGGCGGGGCGCGTGAGAGACACGCAAGCCCGCCGCCGTCGAACGGGGGCCAGGGAGACGGAACTCGCCCAAGCCCTGGCCCTCTAAGTGTTTCGGGTCCCCTTCATATGTCGGTCTGGGGACAGGCGAAGGGGGCCTAAGAAGACGACGTGCAAGCTGCTCTGCATGCGTTTTACGCAAGAGCATCCGGGTGATGGAAGGCCGGCTATCCTCGACCCACGCTGGTTCTGACCCAGCGGGGTATTCCGTAGGATAGACCATTCTAACCGACGCCATCTAGGCGGGCTCCGGATAGCCTGCCGACCGAGAGGGCTGGTGGTCGTGGCGCCGACGACCACTGGTCCAGCGTCCCGAGGGGGAGGGTGATGTGAGAGATGTGCTCCGCACTAAACGCTTCACTTTCCCCCCTTTGCCTTTTCATGGGTTCTGTCTCATGCGAGGTTCGGACGCGGGTTGTTGAGCGACAGGAGGTTTTAGTCAGTTCGACTCCGACATGCCCCGCCTTCCATCCCCAGGGGAGGGCGGAAGTCCGGCGATTTCCTCCTGAAGTGAATACGTAAGATAATACATTAGAAACTATCATCGTAACTTCTTCAATTACTTATCGAGGTTTGAAAAGCCACTTGGTTTAAGCGACATTTAACTTTGTAATTCAAGGTTCGTTTTATTTGGTATTAGCATCAACAGTTCGATGTTTTAATCGAACTTCAATTAAGATAACTCCATTCAAATGGCTGAAGAAGTTTTTTTGTTGTGTTATTTTTTCCGAATTTTAAAACCTTTAAATGATTCTCCTGTAAATTGGCACAAATATCGCTTAAACCGCCTCTCGATATTATCTCCGTTGTTTCGAATACTGCACGGCTTAATTTTTTATTTTTTATGGCAATAGTTGTATCTTTATGTTAGTTTCAAGTATACTGCACAGTTCTGCTGGTCACGGATCATAAGTATCAAGTGTATAATCTATGGTCACGTGCAACTGAGGTGTTAGATGGACTTTTTGGCGGGAACGCGAGGAGCGAAGTTGTGGGATTTGTTTTATTTTATCTATTTAGTATTTGTTCGGGTTTAAATGTGTAATAACGGTGGTTTATTAACTGTTTAGTATCTGTGAAAGTGCACAAATGTGTAAAATGAAACAGTCGCTGGACATAGCTTCTCAGGATCCTCCAAAAAGCCCACTGAAAAAATTTCAGTAAATGACCATAATTTTACTGAGATATTTCATCCCATGTCATCTCATCTCAATGCATTTCGTTTTCATTTCATTTCATGCCATTTTTCATATTAATCAACTTCATTTCATTTCATAATATCATTTTTCATATAAAAAAGTTTTAATTAAAATTAAAATAAGATTTGATCTAAAAGTCTTAGTTACTAGGTCTTAAAATCCCTTAAAAAAACTGAGGTGTTTAACGCCAACATTAGAATATTGTGCTGACTCTATTGTTCTATAAAAAAAATAGACTTTTACGTTTAATTTCATAGAGCGAATAGGTTGAATATTCGTAAATTAAAACCTTTAAATAATAAGGTAAATTATCAATTCCATTCAAGTTATATTTTTATTTATTGTTTAAGGTGATTGATCACACGGCTCACATTTATATTTTTTTATCGCATAGATGAGTGGATGAGCTCATAGCCCACCTGGTGGTAAGTGGTTACCGGAGCCCATAGACATCTGCAACGTAAATGCCACCACCCACCTTGAGATATGAGTTCTAAGGTTAACGGCTGCCGCACCCTTTAAACCGAAACACATTACTGCTTCACGACAGAAATAGGCAGAGTGGTAGTACTTACCCGTGCGGACTCACAAAAGGTCCTACCAGTAAAGGCTTTATAAAAGTTAGCATTATGCGGTGGCTTGGCTGCAGCTCTGGCATAGCTGAGCGACGGTAATAACTCACCATCAGGTGGTCCGTAAGCTTGTCTGCTTACAACGGCTATAAAAATTATTACAACAGAAAAAAAAAACAGAAAATACAGTACAAACATTGAAGTTTTTAAAAAATAATTCTGATAAAAAAAAAGTCGGAAAATATAACATGGCGGATAATTGCATCTGTATTAACAATAAAGAAATGGTTGCCAGATCTTAGTTTGTTTCCCGAAACAAAAGTTTCCTGTGTCATATTCTGGTCCATAAACTATCAGCGCCCATAACAACGGTTACCATGGCAACCGTTATTATATGTACACGTTGCTATTATGTATGCGATGATAAATGAACAATCCATTCTGAACAGGGTTTACGTAAAATGATTTCTTTATTGGCGCCTACACAGTAAAAGCAATAACTGTATCAGATTTAAAGTTCCTGACTTCTGACGAATAGTTCCGGAGATTTCTTGACGAATTAATAGCGTTTCGCTTTTATGCTATATAGATAAAAAAAACTCTCTCTGTAGTCCACTCCGTGTTTTAACACTTGGTCAAACACAGTTCCAATTAAGTGTAACAAAAAAAAAAAGACAAGCGTAACTAATTCACCGCCATTAAACATCTCTATTTCGCTTTATACTTCGTCTGACATACTTTCGTCGAGGGCCAACGGTAATACATAGCACTAATTGAGTATATTTAAGAACACGCTACTAGTGCCGTGAACGTTAAGTCCAAAAATAGACTTCATGCGTACCTAGCTTGAACTAGGTACCTAAACGATGGTTTCTGAATTGAGAACCTCTGTTTTTTTGTAAAAGGAATTGCGACTCTCAAACTGTTTGAACAATAGGTTATTAAAAATTCTATTGCTTTATCGTTTCTTTGAAATTCCTTGAAAACGAGATAAATCTACACAGACGTGCCATTTAGGGACCATATGGAGATGTTTAAAAGTAAGGGATGGTTTTAGGGGTGTAAACAAAGAAAAAAATAATTGATTCGGATCCATAGAGTGAACTCATTTGAGAACACAACGTCTTAAGTACATAATAATATGTAGTTTACTTTTTTTGACATTGTACGTAAAAAAGTATAGGGCCCACCTGGTGGTAAGTGGTTACCGTCGCTTATGGACATCAGCAATGCGAGGAGCCCAACCAAGCCGCACTCAAACAAACATATTTTTTACTCATTGCATTATTTTGATTTATTTTTATGATTGAGCATAAGTTATACAAACTATTAGGTATAGTGTAGTGCGAAAGAAGAACTAAGAAATAACTGATTTTAGCCACGTCTTTTTTCCAACCTTTGCTGATAGCCTTGAAAGGCTATTTCAGCGTTGCCCTAGCGTATAGCTGAGCTCTCGGGGCTCAAATCGGAGGTGTTGCTAGCATTGGCCTCAGCAAGAGCAGTGCTTTAAAGAATCTACCACCGGATCGGAAACGCGACCCACTGAGAAGACCCGGCGAGAAACTCAGCGGGCTGTGTCTATGGGTGCCACGTCTTATTAAATTATGTAAACTTTTTTTTATTGCTGAGATGGGTGGACGAGTTCACAGCCCACCTGGTGTTAAGTGGTTACTGGAGCCCATAGATATCCACATCGTAAATGCTCCACCTACCTTGAGATATAAGTTCTAAGGTCTCAAGTATAGTTACAACGGCTGCCCCACGCTTCAAACCGAAACGCATTATTGCTTCACGGCAGAAATAGGCGGGGTGGTGGTACCCACCCGCGCGGACTCACAAGAGGTCCTACCACCAGTAATGTACCAGTAAACTATCTCTTGAATTGTCCTTCAGTGACAAACATACAAAATATGATGTAAGGATCCATATACATGATCCATTACATTACATTATACATTGTGTCAAATAATAACAGTGCGTATTGAATTGTAACCTTTTTACTTCAACTAATATTGTTGTGAGTTTTGTTTTTATTTGTAATAATGAAGTCAAGGTCTCACTCACCAAACGAATGAAACTATTCGTCCCAACAAACTATGTTGTAATGAAATAACATACAATGGGTGTTTGAATTCTTGTAACTCGTTCGGAAATATCAGAAATTTCAGAACGACGTTCGTAAATTTTAGAATTAGATTAAATGATATTAAACAAAACAAAAAAAAAAAACATTTACTCTTAATACTTTATTATGTTGATTATTGTCGATTGATTGATAGTGCAAAGGTCTATTTAAATAATAAAAAAAAAAAACTGAAAATTGTTGTAGTAATTAGCTTTGTAAAAGGAACCTTTCGGTATTTTTGGGTAGGATCAAGAGTATGTCAAACATGCTAATATATCATCAAAGCTAACCAGAGAGAGCGTACATACTCAATTATCCTTTGAATATAGAAAAAATATAACCTGAGATATTGTTTAGTAAATTTTATTAAGTTTTATTGAAGAAAGGAATAATGTTATTTATTGACACTCTATCTATTGATTTAAAATGCCTTTTTAAATACATTTTTTAAAGAAGTACTTTAATTTATTGCTCACTCTATGAAGTCCATTAGGAAATAAACAACAATTTATTAATTAATTGCATCAACAAAGTGATCATCAATACAAAACATTGACAAGTTGACAATAAATACATGTCAGATGTCATCTCAATTATAGGTGCAATCGACAGTGCAATAGTTAACAACATCTTGAAATTAGTAATTGATTAGATTGAATAAATGTACATATATTGAAATAATGATAAAAATATTTCGTAATTTTGACTACACAAAAAATATATAAAAGGGTTTGATTCAAAGGAGGCGGCAGGCTGATCGCGTGAGGCTTTTTTACGTGTTTAAGAGAGGGAGCCAGGCTGTATGTTCGATAGCCTGGCAACCATCGCGTGCTGAATGCGAGACATCTTCACTTCACTGCCTCCGAGCCAACGGATCGATCGCTGTTACACCCATGTATGTTTTGTTTTGCCTTACATCGTTCGTGTGACAAATACGGGCGCCAGAAGGTACGAGCATACTAATTCTGTATGCTTAGTGCGAGTTTCTTAACGATCTCGATAGCATAGTTAGCCCAATTTTGTATGCAATTGGAACAGCGACCCTAGCGGTAAACGTACGCAAACGATTCCATTTCATACAAATATGAGGTTACTTTTACGCTATCGAGAACGTTAAAAAACTCGCACTAAGCACACAGGTCGGCTGTGAGCTTGTCCACCCAGGTAAACAATAAAAAAAAAGCATAGCGTAAGTAATGAGATAAACGAGATAACGTTTACAATCAGAATGAAGACGACGGCGTGCTGTTGTGCGCGCTCGTGTGGGGGGGCGACCGCGAGCACGAAGTGGCTCTTCTCGTGCTCGACGCACGAACGATGCTCGAGGTGGCTCGGGCACAGTTTCGCACCCCCTCCCCCGCGCCCAAGTGCTTGCACGGCTGGTTTCTCCCACAAACTACTAATATTTAGTCTTAAAATTGTCGCGTACATATCTGTGTTTTTCCCCCACCTATTCGCTGGTAGCCTAACCGATTATAAGTGGATTGGTAGGTGAGCTAGGCAGTAATGATAGGCAGCGGCTTGGCTCTGCCCCTGACATTGCTGACATCCACGAGCGACGGTAACCACTTACCATCAGGTGGGCCGTATGCCTACAAAGGCAACAACAAAAATTGTTTCTATAAAATATCTTTCTCTCCAACTCGAGGTAAACTGTTAAAGCAAATGACGATGTCAATTGTGTGTCGCGTCTGCGTTAGACAACGATTCGGTTGTATTTAAAATATCTTATAGCTTATAAAAGCGACCGTGAAAGGAACAAAATAAATTTCATTATTTACGTTGTGGCTTATTAAACATTTCTTAATACGAGTTTAGTTGAGTCATAAGCCAGATCAATTGATATAGTTTTGTGTCGCATGCATTAGATTTACATTGTTGGTTGGACGTATTGGCGCCCACTAGTACCAAAATCCGCTGTTTTAGGGAAATCATCATGTTTTCCAGTTTCAAATGAATCGGTACTGTTGAGAATCTACTCTTATGTCTCAATGGGCAGCGGGACTTACTTTGTGATTTGAGCTCGGGTCGTGATACTTTGTATTGCTTAAATACATTTTTTATTTTTTCTTCTTCTTTTTCTCCACCTTATCCCACTAGGTGGAGTCGGCACAGCTATTTTTTCTCTTCCATTCTCTTCTATCAGCCGTCATCTCAACACTCACTCCTCTCTCTCTCTCATATCGTCATTTACACACTCCATCCATGTCTTCTTTGGTCGACCTCTTCCCCCTCTACATTACACTACCATTTTCATAGATCTCCTAGTTACATGCATCTTCTCTCTACGCATCACATGTCCATACCACGCTTTTATTTTATCTTGTAAAAGCTTTATAATGAAATCACCGCGTGGTGTAGGAACGATTACTTCCTACCCTATTAACACCAATCACAACATGTGATACCATATGTAGCCAATCGTTGTGGATCATCTATGGTTAGCGCGTCATCTGTTTTGCCTTCTAATTTTCGCCATCTAAATGACATCACAAGAAGTTTCACCCAGCAGAGATGTAGAGCGTTTACGCGGCTACTTTGAAATACAAATGTCGGTTTATACAAGTAAGAAACTATACATTACGGACGAAAGCAGTCGAGTGAATTTCTTTCATGAAAGCAATATATTTTGGTCCCGTCCTACATAATTTCGGGTGTAAATCCGAATGGCTATTCTGTGTCAAGGGTAAGGGGCTGTGGTTTCGCGTGCCGGACTGGGGTACTGTTAATCGATGGGAGATTTCCGACCTTGCCTTAGCCACATCCTTGGCTATTGCTCACCTGTCTAATATACAGAAGGCCATTGCCCAATGCCATTCGATTTGTTGCCCATAAAACAGCCTTCCGTCTAAATGTTAAGGTCGGTTTTAGGATTGAGTTTTCGGCGCTTTATGCTCCAGCGGCAATTAGGTTGGACTAGATCTGTGTTTTAGGTGTTCAAATATGAGCCAATAAAACAATTAACTATTTATTGTGGGTACTTTGATAACATTAGTGTATCAGTATCGGTCGAAGTGTATCTGTTCTAGTGAATAAATAAATAAATGTAAATGTAAATAAATATTTACTAACAATCACGCCACGTTAACTGGTCCCGTGATAAGTTCGTAAAGAACTTGTGTTACAGGTACCAGATAACGGAAATAAATGTAAGATTTTTATTATACACATACATATATTTAATATACATCCATAACCCTGGAAAAGACATTTATATTTATCATACAAATATCTTCCCTTNCGTAAAGAACTTGTGTTACAGGTACCAGATAACGGAAATAAATGTAAGATTTTTATTATACACATACATATATTTAATATACATCCATAACCCTGGAAAAGACATTTATATTTATCATACAAATATCTTCCCTTGGCGGGATTCGAACCCGCGACCCCCTTGTGTAGTGACCATGTCACTTACCACTACACCAGACGGCCGTTAGTCTAGTGTTAGGCCGTCTAGTGATGTTACCAAAGTTAATATTATATTTGGCTTCACTCTGTTGCTTCTTCTACGACCTTGGGTCCTAATGGTAGAGCTTGCTGCGTACCACCATGAGTTGGCACCAAATGCTGTCTATGTCTTTCTGCCACTTATCGTTTTAACTTCTGTTTGTTAGTGAACACATCCTAGGTACTCTCTTTTGCAGAATATGCAGAGGAGTCAAGAGCCATTTTGATGGTAAACTGGAATCATCACTCATGGATACCAGCAATTCCATGCTCGCAGTACAGCCGGGGACTCCTTTTTTCCCCCTACCCATTCGCTGGTAGCCTAAGAAGCTATTTCAGCTACGCACAGACGGGTGGGTAAGCTCACGGGCTCCACCTGAGAGTATTTGCTAACACTAGCCTCTAGCAAGAGATGTGCTTCGCAGAATCTACAACTGGATCGGTATCGCGACCCACTGAGATGATCCGGTGAGAAACTCAGTGGGCTAAGAACTTCAAAACCCGTTTAAAGAAGGATAGATCATAATGTCTCGAGAACATTGTGAATATTGTTCTTGAACCCGATCATATATGGCACATATTGATTGATGAATTAACATTACATTTTTTTTTTTTTTTTTTTTTTTTTTTTATTGCTTAGGTGAGTGGACGAGCTCACAGCCCACCTGATGTTAAGTGGTTACTGGAGCCCATAGACATCTACAACGTAAATGCGCCACCCACCTTGAGATATAAGTTCTAAGGTCTCAATTATAGTTACAACGGCTGCCCCACCCTTCAAACCGAAACGCATTACTGCTTCACGGCAGAAATAGGCAGGGTGGTGGTACCTACCCGTGCGGACTCACAAGAGGTCCTACCACCAGTAATTACGCAAATTATAATTTTGCGGGTTTCATTTTTATTACACGATGTTATTCCTTCACCGTGGAAATCAATCGTGAACATTTGTTGAGTACGTATTTCATTAGAAAAATTGGTACCCGCCTGCGGGATTCGAACACCGGTGCATCGCTCAACACGAATGCACCGGACGTCTTATCTGTTAGGCCACGACGACTAACTTATAAATCACAGGAATGAGCCAGCGGTGAGTTGTAAAAACTAGATAGTTAGTTCATAATAAATAAATAGTTCGTCAGAGAAACTACTACATCAGAGAACCTACTGCCTTATGGAGTGGAATGGAGTCTTTGAGTACAAAGCACCGAGAGCACTGAAATATCTTTGATGAAAATGACTATAGGCATTTTATTCGTTATGTAACAGACATTTCTAATTAATAGCTTTAACAAGCCCTTACTGTTTAAAAATCTCTGAACTAAATAATCCTTTTGTAATTTCCCTAATGATTTCAATCTTCTACTTCCCAATTTAAGCTCGATTGAGAACAATGTAAGCCGAATCACTTATAACAATTTCAAATTATATTAACATTCTGTTTTTGAAGCCATTAATAACAAAATATTTAAAGATAACAACAACACTTCCTTTCAACTAATTGTAATGCAAGTAGGGAGTTATGTTTCAAGTATAATTCCTCGGTACCCCATAGAATGTGAACAAAAGTCCTTTTCTGTTAAACTTTATAAATTATTTATGAATCGAGTTATTATAAATGATACTTAAGTATGATTTGGCCTTAGTATGGTTAAGATGGTATGTAGATTAGTGGGTCCCAGAGCCCATGGGCGTCACAGCCCGAATACCAATACGAGATAGGCGTAGTTTTTATTAAATTATTTATAGGCATAAAAGTATTGCATCAGTATTACGAAAGTTTTTTAAAAAAATCTTAAAGATTAAACCTAATTAGAGTTGCAGAAGTGGTTTGTAATGTTTTCAAAACGATCCGCCCTAAAACTAGAATTGGCGGTGAATGAAATTGTTTACGAAGTGGTGAGAATAGGGTTGCCTAACAGCACTTAGCTACCGATGATCAAGATAGGAATTAAGTGCGGAGTAGAGGAATATAAGAAGAGTACGATTAGCACTCATGAAGGATCTGAAGAAAGGTAACAAGACTCGCACCTTAATAATTATAGAGACCCAAACCAAAAAACTCCAAACTCCAATGGTTAAATGGCGTAGAACACTACCTCAAAATTATCGGTGTCAAGAACTGGAAAGACAAAGCCCTGAACAGAGCAGTCTGGAGAGACATACTGGACCAAGCTAAGGCCCACTGGGCTGTAAGGCTTAAGATAAAATTAAACCCAAAAATGCGTTTTCTTGAAAACATTGAATAATGCTTTCAAACCGAAAAGAAATCGAGGAAGGGGACGGAGTCAAAGAGACTGATTGATAAATTTGTCCCTTTATGTCCCTTTGTGACGAATTTTGTGGATGTCTTAACACAGAGATTGAAGTCGGAAGCATAGTGAACTGTGTCCTTTAAGATATGCATTCTTCAAGATTTATTGCATAAAAATATAGGTATTATCCTATATTTAAAATATATAAAATAATAGGTATATAAAAATATAGGTATTATTCTGTATTTTTACCGGGGGTGAGCTCAGAAATTGCCTCAGTGAATAGGGAAGCAAATTTACAAAAACTAGTGGCGTCATGATCGTTACTGGTGGCAGGACCTTCTGTGAGTCAGCACGGGTAGGTACCATCACCCTGCCCATTTCTGCCGTAAAGCAGTAATGCGTTTCGGTTTGAGGGGTGGGGCAGCCGTTGTAACTATACTGAGACCTTAGAACTCATATCTCAAGGTGGGTGGCGGCATTTACCTTGTAGATGTCTATGGGCTCCAGTAAAATGACAATTTAACCTGTTTCACTTGTTCAAGTTTGAAATTTTTAACTTACGACAATAATGGAAATTCCGCGGCTTTGTCAAAATTCGTGATCGTGCGAAATTTAAAATACAATCAAAAGTAATCCATTTCTTCATTAAATTAAAGTTCATTTGGCTTTGACGATCCAAAGGAATTGATTGAATAATGTTTTGTTAAATAATAAGGTTGATTTAAAACTTTTACACAATACAATCGCGATTCAAGGACACAAACTCATTTGGTTATTGCTAATGATTTGTATAATGTTGCAAGTTATTAAATTTTGTCGTAGAATTGCCAGGTTACAATAAGGACTTTTAATTCGAGTATGCTTTAACCACAATTGAAAAGTACAAGGAAACAGCTAATACAAAAATGATTTAATTGTAAAAAAAGTTGAATATCAATTTTTTCAAATTTTTTTTTTCATTTTTTTTAAAATTTTGAATTGTCATCGGTCCTTAATAAGTATACCAAATTTCGAGTTAATCCGACGTTTTGAAGGGGGTCAAAATCATGTTCAAAGATTTCGTTATAAACATACATACGTCTGAAGCTAATAAAAAGCGTATTAAAAATACGATAGACATTGCTGTCAGAAACGGAAATATCTTCCAGAAAAACCACTAGTGACAAATCTTGAACAAACAAGTCAGAAAGTGAAAAAACTAAACAAACAAGTAACAAATTTTTCAATTACAAAATTAAATTTACTGGAGGTAGGACCTCTTGTGAGTCCGCGCGGGTGGGTACCACCACCCCGTCTATTTCCGCCGTGAAGCAGTAATGCGTTTCGGTTTGAAGGGTGGGGCAGCCGTTGTAACTATACTGAGACCTTAGAACTTATATCTCAAGGTGGGTGGCGCATTTACGTTGTAGATGTCTATGGGCTCCAGTAACCACTTAACACCAGGTAGGCTGTGAGCTCGCCCACCCATCTAAGCAATAAAAAAATCAAAAGAAATTTGTTCAGAGGCTATTTAGTTACATTTTATAGTCGTTATATCCTCTATAATGATTGATTTTACTAACAAAAATTAGATGGTAATTATAGGTGGTAACACTAATTTGCCTACTTCCGGGGAGAAACATTCCTGGGTACGGGTTAGAGAGAGCCAATGAATGGATCCGATATACAAAACAATTGAAACGATGACCTCATGCCTCAATCACAACCTCCTAAAAAATAATAGGACTTCTTAATAAGAGTACCTAAGTACTTACCTTCTTTTGATCTGCTTCTCTCGCAAAGCTTGACATGCGTTATCGCTCGAAATATTTCCTAATCAAATATTGGAATATTTGCAATTAAAAATTTGATTTCATTTTTCAAGATCAACATTTGAGAATTCTGCCTGAATGAGAAAATTAGGCTGCCTATTTATAATATACTAGATATTTACTAGATATATACTAATAATAGGTATTTGACGTTGTTTTATTTTTTTTAAATAAAATAATACTTATTGTAGCATAACTATAATAGTTAGACATATGTTGTCGGGATACTTTTTGTAAATAATAATGTGTTCTACAAAGTCGTAGTACATTATTTTATTCTATCATCAATAATTTTCGCAGGGCACACGATGTAAAAAATATTTTAAGCAATTTGTTTACATCTTGGGTTACATTATTGGAATTTTAGTAAGGATCCCTAATTTTTTTCAAAAAAGATTATGGCCTATGTCACTCGGGAATAGTGTAGCTTCCAAACCGTGAAAGAATTTTTCAAATCGGTTCAGTAGTTTCGGAGCCTATTCAATACAAACAAACAAATCTTTCCTCTTTATAATATAAGTTCAAAAAACCGCCTAAACTCTCCGTAACGAGGATGACAGTGACAAGATAATGTAGCGATCGTTGATGTCTTTCGCACGGTGCTAATCAATTCGTCACAACTTTACTTTTTACAGAACTGATAATACATAAAAAGATATAACACGCTGTATATAGTTATAGTTATTTGTTTCTTCTAAGACAGATAATATCATAAATAGATACATAGAAACATATTTAAATTTATAACAGTCTTTTAAAATAGGTAGGCAGCGTATTTTCTGTTCTATTTTTTTTTAATTGCCTGTGTAATACTATAATAAAATAATACTAAATATATACTAATATAATACTAAATAATAATAATACTAAAATAAATAATACTCTAAAATAACTTTTCGCAAACTACAAATAACTTCTTCATAGTGTTTCACCATCCCTTGTGGTGTATCATTCGAAAATATTCGAACATCAAAGCCATAGATATAATTAATCATCTGATATTCTTTAATAAAATGAAATATCTTAGTCTCACTTTCTCACTATTTAAGTACATTAACAATAAAGAACTGAATAACCTGTATACAGCGTGTTTTGTTACATATATCGTCTTTTCGCATTAAAAGTGTACAATTTCCTAAAATATTCGAAATCGAGTTAATATGCGGAAACATTTGGTATCACCAGTATTTTTCTCATAAATACTTGTCAAAAGAGCGTAGTTTATTTTTTTTAATTTTTTTAGTTTACTTATGTTTTGACTACTATTAACAAACTTAATACTTATTTTTATCTTACTTTAATAAACAGATAATGTAACTGGTAAAAAATAAATGTTGCAAAGATGATTAATGTTAAAAATATCACATGTGAAACATTTAAAACACTCTCCTGTAAAATTAGTTTTGAGATTATACAGTTTTAATGCGAGAAGACGATATGTTTACTGTTGTAAGCAGACGAGTATACGGCTCACCTGATGGCAAGTGGCTACCGTCGCTCATGGACGTAAGCAATGCCAGGGGCAGAGCCAAGCCACTGCCTACCAAACTGCCTTAGCCTTACTGACATTTATGAATGACGCTAACCACTCATCATCTGGTGGGCCATATATTCGTCTGTTTACAACAGTAAACATTTATGTGTTAAAAAAACACGCTGTATACAGTTTATTTAGTTCCTTGTTGTTAATGTACTTAAATAGTGAGAGAAGATATTTCATTTTATTAAGGAACATCAGACGATTAATTATATCTATAGCTTTGAGGTTCGGATATTTTCGAATGATACACCACAAGGGATGGTGAAATACTATGAAGAAATTCAAACCGAAACGCATTACTGCTTCACGGCAGAAATAAACAGAGACCTACTCGTGCGGACTCACAAGAGGTCCTACCACCAGTAATTACGCAAATTACAATTATATAACAAAAATGAAAATAAATCATATAAATCATTAATCTAAGTAATTTCCTGAAGACCTAATTCCGCTTGCCCGGACTTCCTGCACATCGCAATATCCGGATCGAATGCTTTTAGTCGATTAAGCCCATCGTTATACGCCGACCCGGATATAAAGCTGACTCATGACCGACTGAAGCTTTGCTGTGTACATTAGTGTAATACATTGAGAATTTCTAAACAAAATGTAACTTCAAAATTTAAATGAACATTTCATTGTTTCACGCTTCATTATTTTTTTTTTTTTTTTTTTTTTTTTTTTTATTTCTTAGATGAGTGGACGAGCTCACAGCCCACCTGATGTTAAGTGGTTACTGGAGCCCATAGACATTTACAACGTAAATGCGCCACCCACCTTGAGATATAAGTTCTAAGGTCTCAATTATAGTTACAACGGCTGCCCCACCCTTCAAACCGAAACGCATTACTGCTTCACGGCAGAAATAGGCAGGGTGGTGGTACCTACCCGTGCGGACTCACAAGAGGTCCTACCACCCGTAATTACGCAAATTATAATTTTGCGGATTTCATTTTTATTACACGATGTTATTCCTTCACCGTGGAAATCAATCGTGAACATTTGTTGAGTACGTATTTCATTAGAAAAATTGGTACCCGCCTGCGGGATTCGAACACCGATGCATCGCTCAACACGAATGCACCGGACGTCTTATCCGTTAGGCCACGACGACTTCAAAATTATTACGACTTATTATTATTAGTATTAATTTTTAATTATGAAATGTATTTTTTTACTCTATCTTATAAGCATGAGCACTAATTAAATCTATAATAATAATAATAACTAGTGGTCCCCTGGTAGTCGAAATTCGACTATAACTAATGGAAATTATAAGTTTGTACACTATTATGATTCTATTGTCAAGGACTATTATACTTCTTTAATCACAGATTTCGTCAAAACTACACTTTAGACAAATATTAATAAAGAGAAAACAATATTTAATCTATTCTCAATTTGACAGACTATAACTGACAGACTGCAAAGAAAAGTTTGACAATAAACAAACAGTATGCATGCGCTAATGTGTCAAATACATGGTAGTGTGTGTAATGTTTTCTTTATTGATTTAGTGTATCTTTTATGCATTATTTTAAGAAAATATTAGCATTGTGCACTTCTTCTCTATAATCTCTATAAGTGTGGGAAATTTCATACTTCTTCGTCCGCGCAATTTCCGTAAAAAGGGGTACAAAGTTTTTGCTTCACGTATTAATATATAGATATAATAATAACTCTAATGACCGTCTAATCACCGTATGTGCCTGTGTATAGGAAGTGCTCTAAGAAATTGTTTGAGATGATACCATCATCTCGTTTTTACGATCGCACCGCCCATCACCGGAGTATAATTCATTCATACTACTTTAAGCCACTGCTTTCATCCACAGTGCGTTTCCAGAAATGGAGAGTATTAAACGGTAAGCAGCGGCTTGGCTCTGCCCTGGCATTGCTGAAGTCTATGGGTGACGGTAATCACTCACCATCAGGTGAGCCGTATGCTCGTCTGCCTGCTCAGGCAATAAAAATAAAAACATTGCTCCTGTAATTCTATTGCTTTATTACTTTTATAAATGGGTCATCACAAGTACTTAAGGTCCATCATCATCATCAGTCCGTTGAGTATTCTTTTAAACGCATAAGTGGTGTACGATTTTGTGCAGTACAAACAACGGCGGACCTAGGAGGGGGTCATGGGGGTCATGACCCCCCCCTGAGCTGGTTCCAGGACTTAGGTGGACGAATAATTAAACATAATGATTTTATTTATATATTTTGTCACCATACTGATTTTATGTAACTCCATACCTTCAATATTTAATTTATTTAATATAATATAATAACTTTGTATGATGGCAAACGTTTGGAAACGAACGCATCGAAAATTTGAATTTTACCGCGCCACATTTGCGCGCGCTTGTCGACTATGTAACGTCTAGCTACACCTAAGAAGACCTAGAAGACGTAAAAGAAAAATTGAATTCGTTATTTAAATATATGTATTTTGTTGGATACCCTTGTCGTACCACCTCTTCACTTTTGCGGAGTTTTGCGTCATACCCCTCGACATACCTGTAGCTGTTATGACAAATCATTCACCACGGTTATGGAATATAAATAGGCTGCCTAATTTCCGCCTGGGATTCGAACACCGGTGCATCGCTCAACACGAATGCACCGGACGTCTTATCGCTTAAGCCACGACGACTTAAATTTACATTTATTAGAAAAATATTATGATATAACTAAAACTTGATTACATTTGATTAATTATGATTAGGTATGATTTTTTTTTTTATTGCTTAGGTGTGTGGACGAGCTCACAGCCCACCTGATGTTAAGTGGTTACTGGAGCCCATAGACATCTACAACGTAAATCCGCCACACACCTTGAGATATAAGTACTAAGGTCTCAGTATAGTCACAACGGCTGCCCCACCCTTCAAGCCGAAACGCATTACTGCTTCACCGCAGAAATAGGCAGGGCGGTGGTACCTACCCGTGCAGACTCACAAGAGGTCCTACCACCAGTAATTACGCAAATTATAATTTTGCGGGTTTCACTTTTATTACACGATGTTATTCCTTCACCGTGGAAGTCAATTGTGAACATTTATTAAGTACGTATTTCATTAGAAAAATTGGTACCCGCCTGCGGGATTCGAACACCGGTGCATCGCTACATACGAATGCACCGGACGTCTTATCCTTTAGGCCACGACGACTGCTCGTTATATTTCGTTGGTTATATATAATAGTTATCATTAACGCTATCAATAAATATTCACAATCCTGTTAAGAGGGAAACCAGTGCAACACAGTAACAACAAGCTACCACGAAGTGATTATTTGGCGCTGTTATTTTTAGGGTAACGCTATTTCATTGAATGAACGTTTTGTAAGTAGTCCACGTAACCCCGATTCATTTTAATATCTACGCCAACAGACCCAGTTTGGACTAAGTATATGCTACAATGAAACTAACTGTTACGCCAGTATGTATAATCATTTATTTGTATGGTAATAAACGTTAGTACAAAAGTGTATAAGTAAATGCCTAGTACTAGTAATTTATGAATGTTATATTAAACAGAAACAAATTAAATTATACAGCGTATTTTTTTTATTGTTTAGATGAGTGGACGAGCTCACAACCCACCTGGTGCTAAGTGGTTACTGGAGCCCATAGACATTTACAACGCAAATGCGCCACCACCTTGAGATATAAGTTCTAAGGTCTCAGGTATAGTTACAACGGCTGCCCCATCCTTCAAGCCGTAACGCATTACTGCTTCACGGCAAAAATAGGCGGGGTGGTGGTACCTACCCGTGCGGACTCACAAGAGGTCCTACCACCAGTAATAAAATAATAAACAAACAAAAATAAATAAATAAATATAACGTTTCGAAAAGAAAAACGATTTTTTTATTTATTTAAATAATCTACCTACTACGAACACACTGCTTAGTTTTAAGAGAAATAAAAGTATCGAATCAAATGAGATAGCAGTACTTTTCTCAACGCATCGCTTGAAAATTATATTGGGGTCAATATGACCTCGAAACGCAATGAACGCGTTAAGACGCAGTGAAGCCGTACAGTGTGCTTAGTGCGAGTTTTTTAACGTTCTCGATAGAGTTAAAGTCAACTTATATTTGTATGGAATGAGTTCGTTTGCCTACGTGTGCCGTTAGGGGCGCTGTTCCAACTGCATACAAAATTGGGTAAACTTTTACGCTATCGAGAACGTTAAAAAACTCGCACTAAGCACACAGACTATATATGGGTTTAAAAAAAAACAGGAAATAGTGAGGACTAACCTATACGACATTTACTTGAATACATTAACCTCTTTCTGCACCAGCTGAATATTATTAAGTAAACTTATTATGGCCGATGATTTTAACGACGCCCCACCGGAAGTTCGTTAGCTGTATGAAATTACATTCGTTCGAAATGATTCACGCTCCATCCGCTGCGTATTACTGAATTTCAGGACTAAGACAAAAATCGTCTATACTAATATTATAATGAGGAAAGATTTGTTTGTTTGTTTGTATTGAATATTCTGTCACTGTTTGGAAGCTACACTATTCCTGAGTAACATAGGCTATAATGTTTTTTGAAAAAAAATAGGGATATTTAATTTAGGGATTTAGGGAAATTACTAAAACTCCAATAATGTAACCCAAGGTATAAAAAAATTACCTAAAATATTCTTTACATCGCGTGCCCTGCGAAAACTATTGATGTAAGAATAAAATAATGTACTACGACTTTGTAGAACACATTATTATTTACAAAAAGTGTCGCGACAGCATATGTCTAACTATTATAGTTATGCCGCAATAAGTGTTATTTTATTTAAAATAAATAAAACAACGTCAAATATCGTTGAAATTTTTGTTAAAGACCCGAGCGGAGCCGGAGCGGGCCGCTAGTCACAAATAAATGAATACCAAAGAATAAAATGATTAATAATTTGTTTGCCTTTACAGGCGAGCAAGACTGTGACAAAGCAAATGTAGATGTACCTAGATTGAAGGATCGAAATAAAAAAACTTAAATGCATTTGCAAATTCGACCTTATGTCATTGTATTCGTGCTACAAAACGATAAAGGAATTTAAAATTTAGGACTACCTTTTATTTGAAGTCGGTTACAACATAAGCGCTTTTCCGCATAAAATTTCACCGTATCTTTGTCGAAATCAAGCCAAAATTTTAAACAGCACCCAAGCATATTATCTAGAACGAAACCTCCGCATGCACATTTAGGAATTACAAACATAAATAAGACCCTAATTACAGATGGCTTAGAATCGCTTCGAGCTCCCTCACTCAAATTAAGTGCCATGTTTTAAAGATTTAAGTCTATGAAGTGAAAACAACAATATGGCTTATTAGCATAAAAAAGTTGAGCGAACCTTAAAACATAGAGATATGCTGTCGTGGACTTTTTTTTAGAACTTATAAAGGGGAGGAATTCCCTCATACATTATTATAGCGAAACTTTAACCGTTTCCGCAACGCACGCAGCGGAAGCTCTCCAAAGGAAAGTAAGCCCGATTTGGAAACATTCTTTATTAGTGCTCCGCTCATATTGGTTTTAGCGTTATGTTATCGGACCAGTGGTTCCTGAAATTAGCGCGTTCAACCAAACAAACAAACAAACTCTTAAATTTTTTAATATTAATATTTTTAATATTAATATTACGTGTTAATAAGGCACATTATTTTCTTAGTTGTTAATTTATGCGACGTATTAATATAATCCATTACCAATTTGGTTCGTCGAACGAATTATATGTATCATCAGTTCCTTTCGGTCATTTGCTTGTTTAATAAGAAAATTTGATATATATGATATGGTTTTTTGCTTATAAATTTCAGTAAAGAAGTTAAAGTGTTATTTTGTTTTTCAGGCTACGGGTATGACGCCGCTCATGTACGCGGTCAAAGATAACCGGACATCGTTTGTGGAGCGCCTCATCGAACTGGGTTCTGACGTTGGAGCCAGAAACAATGTATGTATAGTGTTACACGCTGGGGCTCGGGATAAATAAATGTTCCACCAAAGTACAACTAAAAACTGTATTCAACACTTAGAACACTTAAAACACTTCACAAACACTTTAAAATTCTCAATTTGCTTCTTCCGCTTCGCTTCAGGTGATCCGTTCGCTGTTTCGAGTAGTTCCGATTACTAACTGACTGCGTGCTATCTCTGCAACGCTTTTATAGTCGATACCACATCCTTAGAATTATCGAGAATATTTCACACATCTCTAGTATTTTGCTTCCATTATCTGACAATAGATGGCGTTGTACTTCTCAAACGTTCTAGGTACTATTAGATCCTTCGATATTCGTTCAACTATTCGGCGATAGATGGCGTTACTCTTACAGGCGTAACAATAGTTATGTGTGTCTAGTTTTTAAGGGTTCCGCTCAAATGTCCGTAACTTCGAAACAGAAAAAAACGATCGCTTCAACAGCAAACTGAACTAGCAAATTAATTTCATCTTTTTTTTTGTCCGATTTATACTGGTTTCTATATATTAGAGCGAAGCCCACCTGCTGTTAAGTGGTTACTGGAGCCCATAGACATCCACAACGTAAATGCGCCACCTTGAGATATAAGTTCTAATGCCTCAGTATAGTTACAACGGCTGCCCTGCCCTTCAAACCGAAACGCATTACTGCTTCACGGCGGAAATAGGCAGGGTGGTGGTACTTACACTCACAAGAGGTCCTACCACCAGTTGTTATAATATTAATTAAAAAATAATTAACACTTTTATTACATACGCTTTGCTCTTTTTTTTAACCGTCTTCACCATCTTCCTTTTCTCTGTCATTCTGTCTGTCATTCTCTTTTCCTTTTCATTCCGTTTCCTCTCACTCACATCTTAACGCTCCGTTCTTTTCATACGTTCCGTTCTTACCAATCCTACATTTATATATTCCTCTATTCGTCTTTTATTATTCATAAAGGTTCACTATTAAAGCCGTGTAGGTACAAGAAACGTGCCAAAGAAACTGGAACGGACTGGTAATTTCTCACAAAACATGCGAACTACACGGCGTCGCACGACCTTGTGTTGTAATACTAGCTAAAATATAAAAAATCAATAAAGCTATGTTTTTGGAAATGATCGTGTTGTTTATGTCTTTCATTAGTTACAGACGTGTATCTCCGGACAACTTCTAGTTATTTTAGTCTTTACTCATTTAAATTTAAAACGAAAATCAATGATAATAAATATACAATATATTTGAGGCACTAAAAGGTAGTATTTCTAATTCAAATATAAAAAAAAACATGTTTGTTAGTGCATGAATTAGTTATTAAAATGCACAGTCAAAAACATGATAAACAAAGAAAATGAAAATGATAGGATTATGCATGAGAGGGTACTTTAAAAATAGAAGTTTTCATCCAATTTAAATTCCACAGGGAAAAAGCTTAAATGCAGTATAAGCTCTTTATTCGCTCTTCTTTCATTCGCGTTATCACTATTCGCAGATTAAAAAAATGCAAACCAAATTCTATATTCGCGGCTAAAGGTTTCTTTATTCGCGGATCCAATCTGTACATCGGTACATACATATTGATAAAAAGAATTTCAATAAATATTTAGGTACCCAACTGAATACTCTTTGTAAATGCGTCGCTAAATGGACTAATAAAAAATAAAATAGACCTTATTACAACTAAGCTTAAAGTATGTTTTTGTCACCCAGGAACGTATTCCCTATAATAGCATGTACACATGTAAATTACAATTCCATATTCACGGTTTTTGTGTGTGAGAATTCTTTGTGTTGGTTTTTTTTTCCAAAAAGCTGTAAACAAATGTATCTATTAATATCACTGTAAAATAAGTGATGTATTCTGAAAAATAAATACAAGCCAGAAACAAGTTTACTCGCAGCCTAAATCTATTTCAAACATACACACAGACTTCAACCGGGAATTGTATCCATACCCGTGAAGAAACCTCTACAATATACCTTTATCATATATTTTATATTAAATATATTTTTATTTATTTACTAGCTTACCCGGCAGACTTCGTAGTGCCTCAATCGATAAATAAAAGATCTAAACTTTTGTATAAAATAAACTTAAAAAAAACAAATGGAATTAGTCCGACGGGGGACACATCAAAGAAAAACAGAATTGTTATTTTTATTTAATTCCGAACGTTCTCATATTTATCTACATTTTAAACCTTCTCTGGACTTCCACAAATAATTCAAGACCAAAATTAGCCAAATCGGTCCAGCCGTTTTCGAGTTTTAGCGAGACTAACGAACAGCAATTCATTTTTATATACAATAGATTATTAACATAGAAGTAGACACACAATCATAATGTGCATCTGTGCTTGAACTAAGTGATAAAACCTGTATCTCAAGCAGCAGTGCTCCTCGTACAAAGAATACAACAACTTTACTTCAGATACACAAAAATAAAGAGTTAATAGACAAGAAATAAACTGAAATTCATGGTTTGCATAAAAGTGACATAATGTGAGCTTAAAAATATAAAAATTAACAAAAAATATTGAAATGAATATACCTCCTCGATATTTTCTAAAATTCCACAAAAATCTATAGTATAGTTAAGCCAGTATAAAACAAGGTTAACATAGATTACGTCACTAGATTTACCTAGAAACCATCGTAGATATTGCGATAAGTGCAGACTTTGATTTACGCCCATTACCTCTGACGGGTCATTGCGGTCAAGAAATAAATATAAAATGCATTTCATATACCTATGAACACTATGAATTAATTTTATATTAAATGTTATAGTCGTATATATTATGTAGTTTATATTTATTTTATAATGAATTCGTGGCCTAAAGGATAAGACGTCCGGTGCATTCGTATTTAGCGATGCGATTGTGCCGGTTTTCGAATCTCGCAGGCAGATACCAGTTTTTCTAATGAAATACATACTTTTTTTTACTTAACAATTCACGATTGACTTCCACGGTGAAGAAATAATATCATGTAGTATAAATCAAACCCGCAAAAATTATAATTCGTGAAATTACTGGTGGTAGGACTTCTTGCAAGTCCGCACGAGTATGTGCAACCACCCTGACTATTTCTATTGTGAAGCAGTAATGCGTTTCGATTTGAAAGCCGTTGCACTATAAAAATTGAAACTTTAGAACTTATATCTCAAGGTAGGTGGCGGCATTTACATTGTAGATGTCTATGAGGTCCGGTAACCATTTAACACCAAGTGGATCGTGAGCTCGTCAACCACCATCTCAGCAATAATAAAAGAAGTCAGGCCTACAACGGTAATAAAATTAACTCATGTTTGCTTTCAATGTTTATAAATTGATTGTATAAAACATGTTTATGAAGTAGTATAAGTCCCTTGTTCCTTGTCCAAATCTTCATTTAAATTTAAAGTATAAACAATGATATAGTAAAAAAAATGAGAATCTTTTTCTGTTTCAAGAAAAACATATCTTTACTTAGCTTCGATAGCGTAGTCGCTCCAGTGTGCGCTGTACTTTAGACCCACGTCGCTCAAGTACTTACATGGCCGCCGTAACCGATGCCGCGATACCAGTGCCCTGCGATTCACGACTCAAATGATTGCATTAAAAAATAATAGTTTAAAAAAACTAACACAATACGCCTTTATAGAAAATCCAACAAAAAAATTGAAAATAAATTTTAATTTGAATTAAAAATTGTGTAAGAAAAAAATATTTTATTTAAAAAAAGCGTGGTGTGCTTTTCAGGATATTATCGAAATAACCCTTCTACTTATATCTGTTCATAAAATATTTATATTATACTATTATTATACTACTGATACCATGCACCCCACGCTTTTTTTGTTTTGTTTTTTTAAACTATAATTTTTTTTATTTTTTAGTAGAATTTCTATTTTTTCAACTTTTTTTAATACCTATTTAATTGCCATTGGTCCTTAATAAGTACCTATACCAAATTTCGAGTTATTGCGACGTTTTGAAGGGGGTCAAAATCATGTTCAAAGATTCCGTTACATACTAACATACATACGACTGAAGCTAATAAAAGCGTATTAAAAATGATTGCATTAAATAATTGCACACAAAAAAAACATGCTTAGTTTCTTTTTTTGTACTTTCATTTTCACATGGACTTATTTAAATTTCACATTTAACAAGATGATTTTTGAACCCTTAAACTTAACATAAATCGATTCAAAATGAATCTAGGTTATGCAGCAGACATTTAAATCTAAGATTTCTTGTGGCTTATTCGACTTCATAACGTCTGTCTCTGATGCTATATGATCACGTAACACTTAAGCTAAAAACACTAATTTGGAAATCTCTTAGAGAATGTCTTAATGGTTAAGGTGTGATTAGAATTTTGGATACTACGATCTTAATAAATAAATTAATATTTCTTTGTCCTCTAAGTATTTCTAAATCATAAACCCGGTTATGATGAAATTTTAAGCGGTTATGAGCACTTCATTGAAGTTCTTAACATAGTACCGTCCCTACTTAATTGCTGGTAGCCTAAGAGACTATTCCAGATACTCACGGACCGGTGGATGAGACTGAAGGATCACTCTGAGAGAATATATGCTAGCACTGATCCTAGCAAAAGCAGTGCTTCGTTGAATTTCAATTTAGTGGTAGAACGGCGACCCACTAAAAAGATCCGACGAGAAACACAGTGGGTTGTGTGTATGGGGCTTCACACAACTATCAAGATAGTCATGAAAGGGGAATGGATTTCACTAGTCTATTTTATATCTCATATATATAAAAATGAATTGCTGTTCGTTAGTCTCGCTAAAACTCGAGAACAGCTGTACCGATTTGGCTAATTTTGGTCTTGAATTATTTGTGGAAATCCAGAGAAGGGTTAAAAGGTAGATAAATGAATGAATTAAATAAAAATAACAATTTTGTTTTTCCTTTGATGTGTCCCCCGTCGGATGGATTCCCTTTGTTTGTTTTAAGTTTATTTTATACAAAAGTTTAGGTCTTTTATTTATAAATTGAGGCCCGACGAAGACTGCCGGGTCAGCTAGTCTATGATAAAAAAAATTTAACTAAATTAACTCGAGCATCTGATATTGCAGTAATATTCACTCATAGTTAAATCATCAGACGTGAATCAGTACAAAGTTCATGGCATTTTCGCCGAAATTCACCGTTGTAATTTGAATGTATGTCACGCAAAAATATAATTATGGTCGACTTGAAAAATACAAAGAAAATCTAAGGGTCAGTTATGTGTCACATACGCTCTTTGTGTTATTGCTATTGTTGTTTAAGCTATATTCTTGAACTGTATGTTAATATTAGGTACTATATCAAATGATGTGATATTATGTATTGTTCAAGCCAGGACTATTAGGTATACTCTGTGTTAATCCATTGAACTGTCAATGTGATTATCGGAGATTGGCAAACTTTTTTTGTGACAAGTGTGATGTTAGGCATTAGGTACCTACTAAGTAGGTAAACTTTTCCAAGCCTCGATATTTTTCCTTTATTTATTATTGTTTTAATTTTAGTTGTTCAAATTTATGCTTGGAATAAGTACTTTATTTTTTTAATTATTTTTAAAGTCCTAGTTGAACTTAAGATGCTGAAGCAGGTAATGTAAACGCCACCAGCCATTTTGTACTCTAATAATATTAATAGAGTAATATTACAAAGACGGCTAAACGGATTCTGATGGATTTTTTATTGCTTTGATGGGTGGACCAGCTCACAGCCCACCTAATGTTAAGTGGTTACTGGAGCCCATAGACATCTATGACGTAAATACGCCACCCACCTTGAGATATAAGCTGTAAGGTCTTAGTATAGTTACAACGGCTGTCCCACCCTTCAAACCGAAACGCATTACTGCTTCACGGCAGTTATAGGCGGGAGGGTGGTACCTATCCGCGCGGACTCAAAAGAGGTCCTACCACCAGTAATTACGCAAATTATAGTTTTGCGGGTTTGATTTTTATTACACGATATTCTACCTTCACCGTGGAAGTCAATCGTGAGCATTTGTTGAGTACGTATTTCATTAGAAAAATTGATATCCACCTGCGGGATTTGAATACAGTTGGATCGTTCAACACGTATGCACCGGACGTCTTATCCTTTTAGGCCACGACGACTTCAGTGTGCTTAGTGCGAGTTTTTAACGTTCTCGATAGCGTAAACGTTAGCTGATATTTGTATGGAATGACATCGTTTGCGTACGTTTGCCGCCAGGAGCGCTGTTCCAATTGCATACCAATCTATCGCTATCAAGAAAGTTAAAAAACTCGCAATAAGCACACTGGCTTATACGATTGGCACGTGCGACTAATAAATCGCGTCATTGACACTAGTCAAATAAACAGCAGGGGCTAAGCTTCGCATTTTAATCGATCTTTTCAGCTCTAAATCATTTTCTATACTGCAAATGTAGCCGGTAAGTTACGATACTTGAAGTAAATTGTTTCAACCTTCACCCCCCCTTCCGCTAGTAGATAAATTGTCGAGTTATTTCCATCTTTGCAGTTTATATCAGCGTTGCGTGCACCGTATACTGTGAGCCGTCACTCACTTTGTATTCAAATCTGTTTACTATAAGATAACAACGAATGTATTATATACTGTTATTTATATATTAGTTAGTGCGAAATAAACGCTATGACCCGGTTAGTCGTATAATCTAACCTACTCTTTTATTTATTAAGCTTTATGTATTTGTATATAAGCGGAGTTAAAGCTTAAGGCATTCTCTACTGGTCAACCAAATTATTATTCCGAATCAATTGAGATTTGGATGTCTCGTGGTGCACAGCGAGTGTCGCTTCAATAAATAGGTTCCGTAAAACGGTGTAAATAGACACAATATTGAACTTTACTTCATTTATATCTGTATATGTCTTCAATAGTCGAAAGAACATTATATTGGGCTTACCTATGTCATGTCTCTTAGCTGTTTTTATAGTTTTCAGTCATCTAAATTGGCATTTATTACTTTTTTACAGCACAAAATGCAAAAATTTGTTTCGTTTCTATTGACCGCACATGGGTTCAATAGACAAGAGGTATGAGGTGAATAGAAAAAACGCTAGGGTTGGCAATTTCCAAAATTAAGTAAACACCTGCTTAAGTAGATAACGTAGTGTGAAAAATAGGTAGATAGTTATGTAGGTAATCGGAAAACGCATAAAAAATATTATTAAATCCAAGTTGAGTTGATCCAAGAGAGTTTAATCAACAACTTGACGATATGTTATTTTAACCGTAATAATAGTATAATTTTATATGTTTTATGTTATTTTAACCGTGCTTTTGTTTTCGCAGGACAACTACAATGTGCTCCACATCTCAGCCATGTACTCGAGGGAAGATATTGTCAAGCTACTACTCTCGAAAAGGGGAGTCGATCCTTTTGCCACCGGCGGGGTAAGGATATGGAAATTAACAAATATGCTAAAAATAAGAAGTCGAGTTGTATGACTTCTGTTGGGGTATCTTACGAACCAACATACGTCGGCGATCCAGCGCTGTTTTCATAGAATACCTTCCAATGTAGTTAAAACCCGCATTCTAAGCATTTATTTGACCTTGAATTTTTTTAAGTTACCTTATAGATATAGAAGAGGGATCGCAGCACATAAAGTGTAACTTTTACACTCTTCCAAACTCTTCTGTCATAATAATAATTAATAAAAAATGTGGTGTCGTGGGACACCAGGTAGGAACGAAGTTCCTTCGGTTAATGTAGAATCGACACAATTTGCAAAAAAAAATCGTGCTCAATTTTATGTTGGTTTTCTTGATTTTTCTCTTAAATTTTGCTGGTTAGTTTTTATTTAAGTACAGGAAAGTATTTAGGAAATTCAGTATTTTAGAAAATAATAAACTACGTAAAATAAAAATAAAATCGTAATTCAAATTATCAATTAAAATAACAAAATATGTCTCTTTATTTTTGTTTGACAACATAAAATTACATAGAAATAGAAATAATTACAAAATAGAGAGAGAAGGGATGAGAGAACGAAAAGAAAGAGGGAGAAAGAGAAAGGTATTATACACTACTCGCTTGTGTATACGACTGTCGCGCCTGCGCACGTCTCATTTAACGCTTTTATTCCACGCACTTTTTTCCACGGATTTTTTCTTACGGTTTTACTATCACATTTTTTTCAGTTCGGTCGCGCAGCAAAATCCCTATCCCCTCCAAGCCTGCCGTAAGGAACTTCGTTGCAAAAATTAATAATTAACACTTTTATTACGCCTTGCTCATTTTTAAACCGTCTTCGCCATCCTCCTATTTTCTGTCATTCTGTCTGTCAGTATCTTCTCCCTTTCTTTCTGTTTCCTCTCACTCACATCATACCGCTCCGTTCTACAATATTTTCATACGTTCCATTCTTACCAATCCTATTTATTAATTAGATTAACTCAAGAAACCTTCGATTTTGATACTCTGTAGTTCGATCTCATCGTGACGTCATCTTGACGTTTCGGTGGAAGAAAAATCTAAAAAAAATATACTGGAAACACAACTGCAACTACTAAAAGAATAATCAACCTTGTTTTATTAGTCTGTTTCGGCTAAATAGTAGAATTAACGAAGACAATAAGTACGTCTGGACATACTTTGAACTTGATAGTTGTTCCCTTACTTCTTCCTCCAACTCAAGGAAAATGTCGAGTGATGGAAAGAGGAGGTGATTTATTTATCAATCGAATTCGATAATTTATTAAAGCATTGTGTTAATTTATTACCTAGCTTTATCTGTTTGTAACGTGTAAATTTTTTTTTATTAACAATTTATTAATTATATGTTAAATTTATTAATTTTTACTTTTTATTGCTAAGACGAGCTCACGGCCCACCCGGTGATATGTGGTTACCAGTGGTGGCAGGTGGCAGGTAATTACTGGTGGTAGGACCTCTTGTGAGTCCGGACGGGTCGGTACCACCGCCTTGCCTATTTCTGCCGTGAAGCAGTAATGCGTTTCGGTTTGAAGGGTGGGGTAGCCGTTGTAACTATACTGAGACCTTAGAACTTATATCTCAAGGTGGGTGGCGTATTTACGTTGTAGATGTCTATGGGCTCCAGTAACCACTTAACATCAGGTGGGCTGTGAGCTCGTCCACTCATCTAAGCAATAAAAAATAAAAAGACACAAGCCACCTGGCGATGAGTGGTGATAGAGTCTTGTGAGCTCGCACAGGGGTAGGTACCATCACCCGCTTATTTCTGATGCGAAGCAGTAATGCGTTTCGGTTTGAAGAGTAGGGAAGCCGTTGTAACTATACTGAGACCTTAGAACTTATATCTCAAGGTGAGTGGCGGCATCTACGTTGTAGATGTCTATGGGCTCCGGTAACCACTTAACACCAGGTGGTTTGCTCGTCCACCCATCTAAGCGATAAAATAATAATAAAAACACACATATTTTTCATTATATCGAGTGTGACCATATTACAATGCCCTCAATGTACAGCAATTTTTTTTTTTTTTTTTTAGTATTTACTAACAGTCACGCCACGTTAACTGGTCCCGTGATAAGTTCGTAAAGAACTTGTGTTACAGGTACCAGATAACGGAAATAAATATAAGATTTTTATTATAAACATACACATATTTAATATACATCCATAACCCTGGAAAAGACTTTTATATTTATCGTACAAATATCTTCCCTTGGCGGGATTCGAACCCGCGACCCCCTTGTGTAGTGACCATGTCACTTACCACTACACCAGACGGCCGTTAATTAGAACTGAGGCGTGAGTACCACGCTTCGCATCGTGAGTTTACTTCTTTATTGCTTAGAGGGTTGGTTATAAGCCCACGCCGCACCTGCCAAGCGATTACCGTACGTACCACTTACGATTAATTCTCGTTAAGGAAATTACTTTATTTTCTTTTCGTTTTTGTCGAACGGTCTCTTCACACGCTTTATATTATGAAGGTAGTCGCATAAGTATTAAAAGAATAAAAAGTCACCCAAGAATGTCTTCAATTTCACCAAAAAGCTGCGTTATCTATTTGAAAACTATTCATTCAATTTCCAGCCTTAATTCAAATGTCTAGAATCGTCTTTCGAGATATTTGAATTCAGCGTGACTAATGACAATAATCGTTTTGAACGATATACTGTAGAAAGAATTTGGAAGAATACCGAAACAAAAAAAAAACTAATGAGGAATTTTGAAGTTGGTGCCATTAAAACTTTTCATTCCGCCAAACAGACAATAGAATCGTACAAAACTTTCAGATTCCTCCTCCATACCTGATTCTATAGAATGCTACAGATTTAGGAAAGCTAAGAAGAACAACTGCAAACTGATTTCTTCACGCTATCAAAGTTATTATGGACGTGACCCAATGCGTGTTTCTCATACAAGTCAACGGTGATCCGAGTCAAGGGCAATACATGGAATGAGCCTTTCGTCTAAAAATCGTTAAAGATATTCGCGAGTGTCCAACTCATTCGTTTTTATTGCATTCCGTTCGAAGTTACCACTAGTTTATAATCAGTACAACCACCTATCATCATTTCAAAAATGATACACCCTGTACCTATAGTATATTTACAGATACATTGCTCTGTCTCATAAAAAAAAAAGATGTGTGGTGTCATGGGACACGGGATAGGAACGAAGTTCCTTATTATAACAATATTAATTTTAAGTTCTATTCGAAGTATAAAGAAAATAAAACTGGAGGTTTCGCAACAACCCACGGTCACTCGGTAACGTGCGAACTTATTGTGGTACACTTCCTTCATGGTTGTTTGTATAAGAGTATCTGTATTGCGCAAACGAATGCTCTGAAATTGTGGTCAATGAATGATAAAAAAATATGTTATTTTTTGTACGTTATTACAAAGTTATGTCGTACACTGCATACATTACTAATTTGTACGTTATTACAAAGTTAAGTCGTACACTGTGTGCATTACTGATAAAAATCTTACGTTACGGACGTTTTTCCCGGTTAGGGTACGCCTCCGCGTCGTCCCATTAGGAACTTCGTTCCAAAAAAAAAAAGATTCTAAATTTCATTCTTGTCATTGTCAATCTTTATTAATTTAGAGTCGACAGCAGACAGCAGTCCACATAGTGGCGAGCAGACAAACAGGAACGGCCACGAGCATACTTAGAGCACTCCTGACTGCCGCTGGAAAAGATATACGCCTACGAGCTGATGGAGTAAGTACATATTATTACGTACGTATTACTGGTGGTAGGACCTCTTGTGAGTCCGCGCGGATAGGTACCACCACCCTGCCTATTTCTGCCGTGAAGTAGTAATGCGTTTCGGTTTGAAGGGTGGGGCAGCCGTTGTAATTATACTTGAGATCTTAGAACTTATATCTCAAGGTGGGTGGCGCATTTAAGTTGTAGATATCTATGGGCTCCAGTAACCACTTAACACCAGGTGGGCTGTCCACAAATCTAAGTAATAAAAAAAAAAACCATGGATGAAAGGTTATTTGGTCTAAGCGACATTTTGCTAAATACGCGACACTTACCTTTGTAATTAAAGGTCCGTTTTATTTGGTATTAGCATCACCAATTGTTCGACAATCGATGTTTTTAATTGAACTTCAATTAACTTTACCGCATTCAACTACCGGAAGAAGTTTTTTTTTGTTATAATATTTTTTCCAAATTTTATACTTTAAATGCCTCTCCTGTGAAGTTGCAAAAATGTCACTTAAACCAAATATCCTTTGACCACTCGATATACAAACGCCACATTTCTTACGATTCTGTAACGGCTGACGGATTGTTATAACTGTCAAACGTTTATCGCATATTACTCGTCTTTAATTAATTAATCATTTTGATGTCCATTGCAATACATTATATTATGTTCAACTTAAGATACTATTGTGACGTAGTTGTTCTTTGCGTCCGAAATGAGATCTCAGCATTCTTCCTAATTCTGCGCCCTCGCTTGCGTGCTATTGTCAGAAGTTTTAAGACAGACCGAACTCCGGGCTGTATCGATAAGAATTTAATTCGTTCGCCTACCTAATTGTTGATAGTCCAAGTGGTTAACTCAACTTCTCGCAGACTGGTAGGTGAGCTCACGGGACTCAATCTGGGAGGCTAACACTAACTCTACCAAGAGCAGTGCTTCGCTGAATCTTAGTCTTAAGTTTTAAGTGACTTTAATTAGTGTCTTAAAAACAGAATACCTGTAATAAAATTTCAATGTTTCGTTCAATGAACTCCAAGTCGACCTCAAGAGAAAGATCACAATCATAACATTGATACGTCGCTAGTAAAGCGAAAGGCACGCCGATGTCGCATTCAAAGCACCATCGCGTGAATCGATAAAGTTTAGACTTGCGACTGGCAAAAGAGTCGATCGGTAAACACTAGTAGGAGTAGTGGATGCAGCGTCGCACCATCGCGTGCAGCCGCCCGTCGCCTGGCACCGCCACCCACCCCTGATTAAGGAATTGCCCCCAAATACTCCCACAACGCGGCCCGTAAACAAATCCTCCCTATACTACCGAACCCGATGGGCCAAATTATGAAAACACCGTAACGTGGTCGCCCATCACGTGACGCGACACGCATTAATTTGACAAATATTAATTATTCCTTAAAAAAAAATCCAGCCAAAACTCGACAAGGGGAAGTCGGCGCTGGCGTTTTAAGGACGTTCCGATAGTGAAAACGAGCCACCCCACGCGAATGGAAAGTAGCTAATTATCCGTCGAGCTTTAGCCGCCGGGTAAACGTCACCGCGCAAAATTTACAATGCAAATTACTCGCTGAATATTAGTTATAGCGTCGACGATGAAATTCAAAATTACTAATTTTAATACAATGAGTCTCAGTCGCTCTTTCGTCACGAGAAGGAGCAGGTAGCTCCACGATGGCTTCCGACTTTACGTTCGCGTCGCTAGGATAGTAACCATGGAGGATCAAGTACGTATCCTCGTCGTCTACAATCCGTCTGACTTCAGAGTTGAAATGACGTGGAAGCGGAACGATCGATTCGTATATTCCACGGAACGCCTATAAGATTCCAATGCACATAAGTCGCATACTATTGTCTGTGTGTCACGATATGAGGGTTTCGTGCAGTGCCGGCTGCAAATAGCGAATTAGTTGCGACTTTGGTACGTGCGAAGGTAGTTCCGCGGTATGTCTGATAGCGGGAGAGACGTGCCGAGAAGCGCGAATATAAATTTTTCATCGGGAGTCCGTAGTCCGCCTGCTAACCAGCAAAAGGACCTCCAAAGGCTCGAACTAAGTTTTATAGAGCTGAATAAAGAAAGAGCCAAACAGAAGGAATGGAAAAAGCTAATACGCGACCTGGTGTTCCAGAGAGGCAAGGTCCCGCTGCTGCTCGCGGTGGAGGCCGGGAACCAGAGCATGGTCCGAGAGCTGCTAAGCGCACAAACGGCTGAACAACTGAAGGTATGTACGGGGCGCCTGCTATTATTCTATAGCAACATTTTTTAAGTTTAATTTAATGGGTGCGCCTTGTGTTTTATAAATACGAAGTTGCTTTACTGTGTCTGGGCTGAATAAAACTGCATTATCTTTGCTAGTGTCGCGGACCTAATGTAACGATATATTTGAGCTAAACTCGGCACATTTGCAAGGCACAATTAAATTGTAATTTAAAAGAAGTGGTTTTTGATGCAATAAATGAAGGTTATTACATTTTATTTAAATCAAGAGAGGCATGCATTATGTTTGTCCATCTGATGTGAAGCTGTTCTCGGAATCCAAAGACACTATTGATCTTGAATTTCCGCATAGCAGATCTTCGGCCATAGCCCCGTAACGCAGAACTGTTATCCTTATTAAATGAACCGATACATTAATATTAATAGATTTTGTTATGTACTTTCATTAACGCCATTTGGAAAAAGGAAAGCCCCCAGTTTCATATCGATCTATCTGAGTTAAAACTGCATTTTACATCTATGCTAAAGTCATAACGATATAAGAGTCTGTGTAAGCTTACCTGAATTAAAATAAAATTTATTTTATCAATGAGGCAATTGTTAGCGCCCTTCTTGAAATAAGTGAAGCATGTGTTATTAAAATAAAAGAAAACCCGCCCTCCACACTTGAACCCGTGATTCGTAGCTAAAATAGGTGAGATGATGCTACCAATCTATTACAGTGCTCAAAATAAAAATTAGGCGGAGACTTAGAGGAAGTTAAATAGAAAAAAAAAGAATACGATGTAAAAACACTAGAACTAAGGGAAAATAGGACATCAGTAGTAGTAGATAATTGTAACAAAAGGTTCAAGTCTTGAAACTTCAAGTCATGGATAATAGATCAAAACCATTCAAAATGGAACGAATGACCGCTTTGCAGAAGAAATAGATGGGATGGCAGTCCGTAACGAAGCTCGGGCCTCGGAGGGACCACATTTGCCTGAACTTCGTTTTAATAATTCTTCTTAGGAGAACATAATGTCAGTAAATTCGTACAATATCAGCCAATCTATACGCTTAACCGAATCTACCCAGTCGTCGACTCCTGCCTTATTGACTTCATGATCTGTTCCAATTTTGCACCAATCCATACACTTAACCGAATCTACCTAGGCGACGACGCCTGCCGGAGACACCGCTCTGCATCTAGCTGCCAGAAGGAGGGACGTAGACATGGCCAGAATCTTAGTGGACTACGGAGCAGTAGTCGACGCTACGAATGGCGCTGGACAAACACCTTTACATATAGCCGCAGCTGAAGGCGATGAGCCTTTAGTAAAGTACTTCTATGGAGTCAGGGCTAACGCTGCGATTGCAGATAATGAGGGTGAGATTTTGTCGTTTAAATTAGGTATTGTGTTGAAGACGGGTTGAAACCGATATCCAGATACAATGCAGTAATTACGATATGTTACTATATGTACGATATGTTGAGTGGACTTCCTTCTTGAAATACTCGAGTTCGATTATCAGTGCGAGGTTAATAAAGCTTGTCACGCAATGAGCAATCATTCGTATTGTAGGCACCATTACAATTCTGAAATGATTTTGATTCCCTTGATTTTTGTACCGTTCCTAAGGGCCCTAATATGACACCTTCGTTATTTTGGAATCGCTACATTCATCCACAATCACCTTTCGAGTTAATAGATCTCCTTCTTCAAACGAAGAGTCTTAATCAGTAGTGGCAGTAGCGGTTAGGCAGACCGATTCATAATTTTGTAGTTTCAATTGCATTGCTACAACAGCTACGGAGAAGAGAACTGAAAGACGGTGGTACCCATTTATGCCGGATCGGTAAAAACTGAGGCCTTAGAACGCATGCCTCAAATTTGGTGGCGGCATTTACGTTGTTGATGTCTATGAGCTCCGATAACCACTTACTACCATGTGTGCCGTGAGCTCATCCAGTCATTAAACACACAAAAAAGTCAGCAGTTGATTAAAGACAAGGTAAAACCTGCGATGATACTCCACAGATCGAACTCCAATGCATTTAGCAGCGGAGAATGGTCACGCCGCCATCATTGAACTACTGGCAGACAAGTTTAAGGCTTCGATCTTCGAGAGGACCAAGGACGGCAGCACTTTGATGCACATTGCGTCACTCAATGGCCACGCGGATTGCGCCATGATGCTTTTCAAGAAAGGTGTCTACCTACACATGCCCAACAAGGTAAAGCTATTCATTACAGGTAGCTTTTTTATTGCCCTTGTGGGCAGACGCACACGACCCACCTGATGGTGAGTGGTTAGTGTCGCCCATGGACTTCAGTAATGCCAGGGGCAGAGCCAAGCCCCTGCCTACAAAAAGATCGTATTGTCAGTCCATGAGGGTAAGGACCACCTACCGAAGGCCCCAAATAAATATCGGGACGCAGCCATTTGAAGGTTGGAACGTCCATTACACATAATTGAGACAACATAATTGAGACATGATTGTCAGGGTAGATGATGCTGTTCTCCTCGTGCTGTCTACAGACGCTCGGTAATCATTTAACGACCATGAGCTCATTCACCAATTTATCCACATTTTTTAAAACACCTAGAACAACACTTAAAATTTCTCAGTGACATTTTCTTTCTCCCTAATGTTCATTCAACGCGTGATTCATATTAGCTAAAAACGCGTTATTTCATACGACTTGAAACTAAAACTACGAAGTATTTCATATATCAACGATGAAGTATGCATCTAAGGCACCTTTCATGTCATAACGGCTATCTGAAAAGACACTATTGAAAGGTAAGCAGCGGCTTGGCTCTGTCGCTGGCATTGCTGAAGTCCATGGGCGACGGTAACCACTCACCATCAGGTGGGCCGTATGCTCATCTGCCTAAAAAGGCTATAAAAAAAAATTGTAACATTCTAAGCGCACTGTTAAATAAGATTTTCGGTGGGCAGCGGCTTGGCTCGGTAGGCAGCGGCTTGGCTCGGTAGGCAACGGCTTGGATCTGCCCCTGTTCATCCATATTATCTGGAACCGCTGCGTTCATCGACAGTGCGTTCCCGGAGGTCTTTTTTGCCACGCACCATCCGGCTATGGAATGAGCTCCCCTCCACGGTGTTTCCCGAGCGCTATGACATGTCCGTCAAAAGAGGCTTGTGGAGAGTATTAAGCGATAGGCAGCGGCTTGGCTCTGCCCCTGGCATTGCTGAAGTCCATGGGCGACGGTAACCACTCACCATCAGGTGGGCCGTGCGCTCGTCTGCCTACAAGGGCAATAAAAAAAACCAATTATTAAACAAAAAAACTATTATTATTTTCCTTTAGAAATTAGTGCAGTAGGGCTCTTCTCCGCATAAGCACTGGAAATAAGGTTTAGGCACGAAACTAATTTTTTTTATAGCATTGCGTGTTCCGGTCTATTGGCGGTGCATAGCTTCGCTTTTCCTACGTTCGTCCTTGTCGAATTATTTATCCTGTGTAATATAATACTTTTATTTATATTTATTTTATAATACTTGTGTAATATAATTTACTGGTGGTAGGACCTTTTGTGAGTCCGCACGGGTAGGTACCACCGCCCCGCCTATTTCTGCCGTGAAGCAGTAATGCGTTTCGGCTTGAAGGATGGGGAAGCCTTTGTAACTATACTGAGATCTTAGAACTTATATCTCAAGGTGTGTGTCGCATTTACGTTGTAGATGTCTATGGGCTCCACTAACCACTTAACACAAGGTGGACTGTGAGCTCGTCCATCCACCTAAGCAATAAAAAAATAATAAAAAAAACAGATTTTTTCCTAGTAAATTTTCCGTGGAAGTCAATCGTGAACATTTGTTGAGTAAGTATTTCATTAGAAAAATTGGTACCCACCTGCGGGATTCGAACACCGGTGCATCGCTACATACGAATGCACCGGACGTCTTATCCTTTAGGCCACGACGACTTCAAAAAGGTAAGGTAACCGACGGGTTTTTACAGTCATTTACCTTAAGAGGTCAGGTCGTACTTTCAACTGTATTGTGAAACGATTGTCCCGCTTTTCAAATCGGATTGAATGTTCGCTTCGTGGCTGGGTGCTGTATTGACCCGTTTTTATTTAAAAAAAATTAAATATTCAATTAAATAACTATTCACTAACTCAATTTACGATTCAGCTAACGAAAAGCACAGAAGAATAATTTTACCGATGTATTACCATCTTAAACGACTCTTATAAAGATAAAATAAAAAACAGCAATTGAATTAATACATATCAATGAGTTACACAAAGTAAAATAAAATCGAGAGAAACAACATTTTTAATATACTTAGTAGCACTATGAGAAAGATAGCAATACTAATAGTCTTAGCTGCTACAGTTTACAAGTATTTTGAAAAACAAACATTTGATGAAGTTTTGTTTGTGAAAATAGAAAATGGTTTGATCAAAGGTCTAAAATCAGACGATGGAAGTTATTCTATGTTCCTGGGAATACCCTACGCTCTAGTCAATGAAAGTAATCCGTTCGGGGTAAGTCTCAATTAAATTTACATTATTAATGTTTTATTTGCTAACAGATGCTCAATTGATCATTGAACATGCTGACATGAACTATGTCAATAAGGTATATAGGTGTTTTTACGTTAAGTGACTTTCAGAAACACTGAAAATTGTTCAGTACGTGCGTCATCACGAAATTAGAATCATGAATTTAAACGATGATTTCTGTTAAAATTTAACCATTTCTTTAAGGATTCTTTGCCAACACTACCATTTACCGAAATATACGAAGCGTTCGACGATTCTACTGCCTGTCCACAAAAAGAAGAATTCAATAATACTATCGTTGGAGAGATGCAATGTTTGCGATTAAATATTTACGTGCCGAAATCTTTGAACAACGACTTGCCTGTGCTGATTTATTTTTACGGAGGAACATTTGAAATCGGTTTTGCAGGACGCTACCTATATGGACCAAAATATTTGGTCAGACACGAAATAATCCTTGTGACAGTAAATTATCGGCTCGGCCCTTACGGGTTTCTATGCACTGATTCTTCGAATGCGATAGATAATCAAGGTTTAAAAGATCAAAAAAAGGCAATAGTCTGGGTTAGAGAAAATATAGGAGTTTTTGGCGGCGATAAAGATAGAATAACAGTTTCGGGGCATAGCTACGGCGCTTCGGGCGTTGATTTGCTGCTCCATTCGCTGCATATAAATGAAAAACTATTTGACAAGGTTATAATACAAAGCGGGACCTCATATTTTCCTGAAATAATGGCGAAACCTAATAATAGTGTGCCCTTTGAACTAGCAAAAAGACTAGGATTTAAAACAGCACAATTGGATTTAGCTATAGATTTCTTATCGAAGGAAAATTATAAGGACGTTATTAATGCTGCTGTCGAATTGAATGTAAAATTTTATTGCTGCAATGAAAATTATTTTAGCGGAGCCCAAAATTTTTTAACTGATTATCCGATAAATTTAAATACTCCGATAGTTGAAGGCATGTCTATTTTAATTGGAAACACTAACAATGAACGAGCGCACAACTATTATGGGAAGAAGAACCTAAACTTTGACATATTTCAGGATCATTTACAAATAGCTTTCAATTTTGATGACGAACATTTATTGAATACAAAAGAAATTGTGAAGAAACAATACATCGGAAATGAAAAAAATATTGATGAGGTAGAGAATACCATTGTACAATTCTCCTCGGATTTTTATTACTACCATCCAACAAAAAGAAATGTTATGAAATATATTGACAATGGTGCAAAAAAAGTATACAATTACTTATTTTCGTATGACGGGAATAGGAATTTTTTGAAAAAAACCTTTAATTTAAATGGTAGTGGAGCGTTTCATGCAGACGAAATTGGATATCTATTTGACATATCATTTATGGATAAGACCCTTACCATTGAAGACATGTTAATTGTTGATAGAATTACCACACTTTGGGCAAACTTTGTTAAATCAGGGTATGTTTTCTTTTTAAATTACAGGTATATTTGGTGGCTTTTATTCGAGTTAATCATAATATTGCACAAATAATAGCAAGCTTCTCTTCTCTAACAAACCTCTTTTAAGTTATCCTTCACCTTTTGTTGTTCTCCTCAATACTGAGAGTCGTAACTCCCCCGTTGCGTCAATCTCCGGTGTACAATTGTTCTACATCTGCTATGATCCTGGGCCTCGTGGAGTTTGGTCTATCTAGCAAGTCACTATCAGCTGCTCAAGATTGCGATCCTCCCTGACCCTCCGAGAAATGTCTCCAAAGAATTCCAATGCTCTACGAATGCATATTTTATTTTGGATGCTTGGGTTTGAGTTATAAAATTTATAAATGTAGCACTTTTAATTTTTTCCATGGGAGAAAACTTGTTAAGACAGTTATAAAATACATGAAACATGTAAAAACTAAAGGGATGTACCTGACGTAAATGTATTGGAGACATGGAACTCAAATAAATTTATAATCTTCGGTCTCATTCCACAATATTAACGTCCGAAAATACACATTTTTCAGAAACCCTACACCTGTCCCAACAGAACTACTGCCAATTATATGGAAACCAATATCGAAAGACTCCTTTTACACTTTAAATATAGATACAGCAATGGAGTTGAAATCTGGATTTTTCGAAGATAGAATGATTTTTTGGGATACATTCTTTGAAAAATACAAATACTTCGTAAAAGGATTTCGGTCGAAAAATGATTCAGCTTGAAATTGTACATTCATCATATTCATTTACTTAAAATAATAGTGTGCGGGTAATAATAATGTATTAGGTATATGAAATAAAACGCATTTTGTTTTTTTGTTTGTTTCAATAACGTTTTATTGCAGTTGAAATCGTTTTTGAAGCACCTATTACGTTATACTGTGGTGAATTTTTCATCAGAAAACCAATTTAGAGTTGGCATATAATAGAGCCCTCAGATGTTGGGTAATTTTTATTTGAGTATTCTACTTCTCTTCTGTATTGAGAGGTAAAATGTGTTATAATTAATGTCCCCTGCCTTGAAACATCTAAGTTACAATTGCAGTAGTGGAAAAACCTTTCAAACAAGACAAAGTGATTATTTTGTGATAAAAGCAGTCAAGATTGTTGTATCATAGTACATATGCGGGCTCACAATTTATAGCACTCATCACGTACTACTGTTCCTTCACGGTAAAGTAGTTATACGCTTCGGTTTAATGGAAAATATAGGTTAATCTACTCCAGTACAAACGACAAAATATTTTGATAAGTTTGTGAACTCAAGAAATCTCGACCTCACTCGAAAGTGCCATACCGTTATTTATAAGTATTTGGATTAACGAAGTTATGACCCTCCTGATTTTAAGAGACTATAGAAATCTCATTTATATTGTGTAAGGTAAGGTGTGTACGATAAGAGATCATCTTATCCGTCAACTCAAAATGCAGGATGGCTTCATGGGACCTTTTTTTGGACGGGTGCCAAACCTCTTACAATGTTCCCCCAGTGGCCGAAGATGTTAAAGATCCACCTGCCCGAGACAGAGCCCAAACAAGGTGGGGGATATTCCAAGGTCAATACTACATCAAACGCGCATCTCTCTCCAAAAACGCCCTGCCGACAGTGTCGTGAAGACAATAGTTGACCACTCTACATCGGCCTTCTCTATACGAGACTCCAAGGCAGGAGGTACCTAACCGTGCGGACTCTGAAGTAAATGTAATATGACGATCGTAGCATGTTTATTCGATACTTAAAGAACACTGCTGCGAACCTTAGTCCCTTTAGCCCTAAACACGTCATTACAGATCTTCTCGATCCACTAACGGTGCTTTTAGGTACCTCAAGCACGGCCAGCGTCCTCGCCGAACCCGTCGCTGGCGACGAAGTGCTCGACGAGTAAATTAACCCATAGACACAGCCCACTGAGTTTCTCGCCGGATCTTCTCAGTGGGTCGCGTTTCCGATCCGGTGGTAGATTCTGCGATTTGTCAGGGCCAGTGTTAGCAACACTCCCGGTTTGAGCCCCTTGAGCTGACTTACACGTCAAGGAAAAGCTGAAATGACCTCTCAAGGATATGTATGAGCATAGGTATAAAAAAAAACGCCTTTTACAAAAACATCAGCTATTGCTAGGGTAGACATCACAGAGCCATATAAGAAAGGCTATCGTAAGAATGTCGTTAGCACGATTCAAGCTGTTACCCGATATCTTCAATGTGACCATCGCTACCGCAATGCAATTTGTAAAGCTTAGGGTATTGAGCTGCAGTGAAACGTTTGATGAAGCAAAATGAATATTACTTTAAACCGTAATTGGTAAATCATCTTTTACGTGTTTGCAACTGAGTATCCACCCAACAGACAATAATTTTTTTTCACTATCTAATCGTTGGTAGCTCAAGGGGCTATTCCAACTTCGCGCGGACCGGTAGGTGAGCTCACGGGCTCAACCTGAGAGAACTGCTAACACTAGCTCTAGCAAGAGCAGTGCTTCGCTGATTCTAATACCGGATCGGAATGGCGACCCCCTAAGAAGATCCGGCAAGAAACTTAGTGAGTAAAACAGGCAAAACGCTTTGACTTTTACAATGTTTAATAATAATCATTTGTGGGTATACGACAAAGGGAATATTTTCCACTGGCCGAGTGAAATTGCTTGGTAGACCGACGGCCCGAATGTTATAGTTGGTTACTTGTATACATGCAAGCTCATCTTGAATATGTCGTTGACGCGATTCTGGCATTAGTCAAAGATCTTCTGCTCTATGATCGTCGAGGTTATTAACCTTGAATGTGCAGTTCCACTAAATATTTATTTATTTATTCTTCTTCTGAGTCGGTCCCTTCATTGAAGGTCGTGACTAATTCGAAATGTGGACCACTCGATGCACAGTGCTTCCCCACGTCTTCCTGTCTTCGGCGGTCTTTATAGCCTCGGTTATTGGCAGGCCGGTGAGCGTTTTTACCAGATCAGCGGGTAGGTGAGCGTCCGCGTGATCTTCTCCCGTCAACCTGACCAACTACCATCAGCTTCTCTAAGTTATCGGGGCCACTACGCGCGATGTGGCCGAACAATTTAATAATATATAATAATAAACAATAATTTATTTATTAACATAGCGCTAAAGCCTTTTATGTTTATTCATTATAAGATCCTCCGCACTATTGCGATGCACTCGATTTGTCTTGGCAACCGTCACGACTATGAAGTATTGAAAGTCAGTAATGTAATACGAATAAAATAAACATGAGGTTGAATCGTTCAATGCCGTAACCGAGGTCTTTCATTTTTAATTCATTTATACAGCATGTATGTTACGAAAGACAAAGCTAAGTTGTATTGACGGTAAATTTTGGCAGAGTTACAAGAAAATAATCCAGTTTTTTTTATTGACCTTGAAGACAGAAGTATTGCAGAAGGCAACGGGAAACCACTGCACTAATTTCCCACGAGAGTCATGAGCAGGTCGTATCCGACTGACGCATGACCACGACCACTCTGTCAAGAGTGTACGAATAGGAAGAAGAAGAAGAAGACAGTCGGACACACGGCCCACCTGATGATGATTTTATACCATTTCGATGTTTTCATCCGAATATTGGCCCGCCATTATCTCGCATCTCTGTAGCTACCTTGTATTTTTTTATTGCTTACATGGGTGGACAAGCTCACAGCCCACCTGTTGTTAAGTGGTTACTGGAGCCCATAGACATCTACAACACAAATGCGATGCCCACCTTGAGATATAAATTCTAAGGTTTCAATTATAGCTACAACAGCTGCCCCGCCCTTCAAACCGAAACGCATTACTGCTTCACGGCAGAAATAGGCAAGGCGGTTGTACCTACCCGTGCGGACTCACAAGATGTCCTACCACCAATAATACCCTGTATATGATGTACTTTTTCTAATTGCAGGATGGAGCGCGGAGTATCCACACAGCGGCTCGTTATGGCCATGTCGGGATCATCAATACGTTGTTGCAGAAAGGGGAAAGTGTTGACGTCACGACCAATGTAAGCTAGTTGTTGTTTCTTAACTAAACCACTCTTCCGTATGACATCAGTGTGCTTAGTGCGAGTTTTTTAACGTTCTCGATAGCGTAAAGGTACGCACCTGGGTATTACAAGGGCATCTTGAAATATGCAGGTCAAACCTTTTCAAGAATTATCTTAATTAGCATTTATTTAATAGATCTTTACCTATGATGTTGCCGTTTTGCAATACTGGCCACTTAAAACGTAATTTATGTATGGCTGGAAAATAAATTCTAAATTCAAATGAATTTTATTAAAAAAATATAGAATTCCATTTTCATTATTCATTAATTTAAGTAAGTATTGATTAGTGTTTTGTTTTCAATACATTTTTTTCTTTTTTATCAATATTGACGCAATAAAAATATGAATAATTATTCGTTCGTCTAAGTAGAAAAGCCGCACAAACGACTCACAACATTAATGAGGAGGACGAAGCGAATACAACATTGGTTTGAACGCTTCTGTAATAGAAATTGTGACCCTTGGAGGTGCTCGGGTAGCTGTTAGCAAATCCTACCCCTCCTGGCTGAGCCCTTGCTCGCCCACCTGTCCTTGTGAAACTGGAAAGGCCTCCGGGCCACAAGTAATCCCTCGATCATAAAAAAAAGAAATTGTGATCTAAAAAATAAACCCCGTAGTCGCCCGAAAACTAAAGACATCAACGACGAATTAAAGGCAGCTGACGAAGCTGACGAAATACAGTCTACCGCTGAGCTATCAGCAACTTTCAACGTTAGCATCAAAACAACATTGGTCCATTTGCGTTAAATTGGCAAGATAAAAAAAACTTGATCAGTGAATGTCACCTGCGACGAAAAATGGTTTCTTTTTGATAGTTATAAGCGATCATCATGCTTTTTATACCACGGTTCAGCATCTAGGCAATGTTTCAAATGATTACCCATAAAAAAATCTTAGCTTCTTACCAAACGGCACTTACGCATTACTGCGGATGTGTGTGATACTGTGAGGAGCTGGACACAATTATGGAGAAGCTCGCTAATCTCCGTCCAGTCTTAGTTAATCGCTTGTCGCTGCTACTCCTACACGACATGCTCGATCTCATACGACACAACAGACGGTCTCTAAGTTACAAGGAAATATTGCGTCGTCCACCATACTCACCAAACAATGAGCCGGCAGACAAATTTTTTTAACAGCTTCTTGAAGGGTAATTAATACATTCAATACCCGAGAAGCAGTACAACAAATTACAATTCAATCAATCATCATTCATTTCTGTATCGGTTCAAGAAGGCAACACAAGTTTCAACAGGCATTTCTTTCTGCAGATCAGGCAAATCATGAGGCACCCATTTTTCATAAAAAAATTTTGTTGATTTGACGCAAATGAGTCAATATTGTTGGTAAGGTAACGTTAAGCCATGACACTAATTCCTGGGTAGTTTGACTGGGATCGGCTTACGCTATCTCTTTCAATTCATTGTTATTCACATGTGTGGACGGTCTTCGACGTGGTTCGTTCTACAAATCAAAATTTCCATCACGAAAGCGGTTAAACCAAAATCACATTCATTAGCAGTCCCCTCTCCAAACGTAACATTGATATTGCGAGCTGTTTCCGCAGCGTTAGTTCCGCCTCAGAACTCGTATTCAAAAATCACTCGAATTTTCGAAGTCCATCTTTCTTTTCTAAGCTGTATAAAAAAAAACGCTGAAAGTCGATAATCGAATGTTGCACATTTTTTAAAAGAATAACCTCATAGGTAGGTACCCTTTGAAAAAAGTTTCACTCAAAAATCTCAAACCATGAAGGTTCTATGTCAATTCGAAGTACCTATTACAATAAAACGGCAATTTCATAATTTAACCCCTATTATAAGAACAAAAAAACTATCAGATTCTTATTATAAAAATATAATAGCTATTAATTATGATATTACTCTTAACAAAACTGTAAATATAATATTGAATATTTCAATACATTAAACCGTTTTATAATAGTAATATTAGCTAACAAGCATACAATCATAGTTTCAACAAACTCCAACTACCTATTCAATTTTAAAATTTAAAAAAAGACGTAATAAAACACACTATTCAAAGTGCGGGTTAGTTTCGATGCGCAACTGTTTGCGCGGTGTTTCCCGAGTGCTATGACATGTCCTTCTTCAAACGAGGCTTGTGGAGAGTATTAAGCGGTAGGCAGCGGCTTGGCTCTGCCCCTGGCATTGCTGAAGTCCATGGGCGACGGTAACCACTCACCATCAGGTGGGCCGTATGCTCGTCTGCCTAGAAAGGCAATAAAAAAAAAAAAAAAACTTAAGTGTTCAATAGTACTGTCGACTATTGTCAGGTACGAATATATTACTATAATTACGAAGAGCTATCTTGAGTTATTCTTCTCAGATAGCGCTAAAACAATTAATAAAACGTCTACAATTAAAATAAGCGCTACCATAGTGAAATTAATTACTCTAAACTAACTAGTATTTTTACCACTATGCTAATTATTCCCGTATACTATCATTGCTATCCATGCCGAATTTTTTTACATAATTCAATAGACAATTTTGTGGCAATCAAATAGTATAGTTACATTTACAATATAATTACATTCAAATAGTATAGATACATTTTGATGTAGATATAAGTGCCTGTGAATATGTCCATTTTTTTGTTTGCGCTTACGTTTGATTCTATTGCATATATAATATACTATTTTTCTGCTATAAATGAAATAATTTGGAGTAAAGTTCGAAAAAGAGTCTTATGTTTTATTACATTTCCTACCTTTTTCAACTAAGCGATTGTGCGATAGCCCTATGCATTAAAACTGCTATCTTTTCCTTGTTTACCAGGACAACTACACAGCTCTCCATATTGCAGTTGAGTCGTGTAAGCCGGCAGTGGTAGAAACTCTTTTAGGGTACGGCGCAGACGTTCATATTCGAGGTGGAAAACAAAGAGAAACTCCTCTCCACATAGCTGCTAGGATACCTGATGGTAAAATCATCTCACAAGCATATATGTACTTTGCACACAACCCTGCTTATTTTCCGCATAAGAGCATTCTGTTTACAAGGGTGGGACCGTCGTTATACTAATTTGAGACATCGACCTCATGTCGCTTGTGACGCCGTTCATGTTGTCTATGTCACGTCTATGGGCTCCAGTAACCATTAAATTCACTACGTTGTATTATCGCTACATTTGATGCTATTTTTACAGAAGCTTAATTATTTATGTAGTTACGTACAGAATTGTGTAAATAAATTATAGTAATTGTAACAAAAAAAAAAAAAACCTAGCTTGGAATGTTGAATGCGGGGCAATATTTGTTGGTGTTGTGTGTTGTTTTTTCTGTTAATTGGTGAATATATTGGCTATGTTGCTCAAGTTTAAGTAATGTCTGTTGTAAAGTTAATAAAGGTGTAACATTCCTATTGTACTGGAATAATACTGAAAACCGGAAAGCAATTTATAAATATAACCCAGGTCTTAGTTTGGGCACACTAACAAAAGGCGGTCGTCAATAATTACGGATTTTATAAAATGCGCGGAATTCATCTAGTTTTTTTATTGTTCTTTTATTGTTTAGATGGTTAGACGAGCTTACGGCCCACCTGGTGTTAAGTTGTTACCGGAGCCCATAGACATCTACAACGTAAACGCCGCCACCCACCTCGAAACATGAGTTCTTAGGTCTCAGTTTTAACAGTACAGCGGCTGCCGTAGCCTCGAAACCGAAACGCATTACTACTTCACGGTAGAAATAGACAGGGCGGTGGTACCTACCCGTGCGAACTCAAAAGATGTCCTACCACCAGTAACATGAAACATTCACCTCTCTCTTATACCTTTTAACGAGCAATTCTTGTACGATTTTCATAAAATTTGCAACGATTTTCATAAAATTTAGTATACAGGGGATTTCGAGGGCGATAAATCGATCTAGCTACGATTTATTTTCAGAAAATGTTGTTTTATTCGTGTTTTCAATAATCAACCCTTCCCGACATATATTGGCGAATAATAATACTATTTTTGTTAATTGAGGGCAACTAAACGCTTTAAAGACACAACAAGATGGCGTTATAAAAAAAAACCGGTGATCATCTAGTTAGAGAGTGAAATAAGCACGAGTTACTAAATTATTTTAATGATTACAGGAGACAAATGCGCGCTGATGTTGCTAAAGTCCGGGGCAGGCCCAAACAAGGCGACAGAAGATGGCATGACGCCTGTACATGTCGCCGCCAAATTTGGAAATCTGGCAACGCTGGTCTTACTACTGGAAGACGGTGGAGACCCTTTGCGGAAAACTAAAGTTTGTATTTATGACGTTGTAGTAATATTGTGTATTTTACACTTAGATGAAATGTTTCCAGAAGAAATTGAAATTTACGAGAAATCTTCATGTTATGTGTACTTTAAAAAACAAAATATCGGTTTCAGACAGGAGAAACGCCTTTACAAATGGCCTGTCGAAGCTGCATGCCAGATATTGTGCGACACTTAATAGAATTCGTAAAAGACCACAAAGGAGAAAGCGTGTCTACGGCATTTATAGACGCAGTAGACGAGGATGGAGCCAGCGCATTGCATTACGCTTGTAAAGTTACCAAAGAAGAAGTTAAAATACCTACAGCAGATAGACAGGTTGTCAAATGCTTAATAGAAAACGGCGCAGATGTGTCTCTGCAAACAAGGCATAACCACGAAACGGCTTTTCATTATTGCGCTATTGCTGGTAATAATGACGTCATGACTGAAATGATCGCGCATATCTCAACTGCGGACGTCAGCAGAGCGCTCAACAGACAAAATTCAATAGGATGGACGCCTCTTCTAATAGCCTGTCACAGAGGACATATGCAACTCGTAAATACATTATTAACAAACCACGCTAGAGTTGACGTATTCGACGTCGAAGGCAGATCCGCCTTGCATTTGGCAGCTGAGCACGGATACCTACAAGTATGTGACGCACTACTAACAAATAAAGCTTTCATAAATTCAAAAGCACGAAACGGCAGAACGGCTCTTCATTTGGCAGCAATGAACGGATACGCACATCTAGTCAAGTTTCTTATTAGAGACCACAACGCTATGATAGACGTTCTAACCTTGAAAAAGCAAACTCCACTACATTTGGCAGCTGCTAGTGGTCAGATAGAAGTATGTAAGCTTCTATTAGAACTTGGTGCGAATATTGATGCGACCGATGAGCTCGGACAAAAACCGATACACGCAGCTGCACAAAATAACTATTCAGAAGTCGTTCAATTGTTTTTACAACAGCACCCCAACTTGGTAATGGCAACAACTAAAGATGGAAACACGTGCGCTCATATTGCAGCCATACAAGGCTCTGTTAAAGTGATCGAGGAATTAATGAAGTTCGATAGGACTGGAGTTATTTCAGCTCGAAATAAACTGAATGATTCAACGCCTTTGCAACTAGCAGCGGAAGGTGGTCATGCAGATGTTGTAAGGGTTCTTGTGAGAGCCGGAGCATCGTGTACTGATGAGAACAGAGCCGGCCTCACTGCTGTACACTTGGCAGCAGAGCATGGACACACTAATGTATTGGATGTTATGAGATCAACGAATACTTTAAGGATATCTAGCAAAAAGTTGGGATTGACTCCATTACATATTGCAGCATATTATGGACAAGCTGGTAAATTCAACCAATATTTTTATTACGAAAATTTAATAAAATAAATTATACAATGATTGTGTGATGGCGTATCTATACTTTCAGAAACTGTAAGAGAACTTCTATCTCACGTACCCGGTACTGTGAAATCTGAGGCTCCTACGGGAGTCTCATTGGTCCCAGTATTAGGAGCTGAATCTGGTTTGACACCTCTCCATTTGGCTGCATATAACGGTAACGAGAACGTGGTCCGGTTACTCCTCAACTCTGCCGGTGTCCAAGCGGATGCAGCTAGTAACGAAAATGTAAGTAAAAGTATACCTTACTACCGTACTACCAGAAAAATCGAATACATAGTAGTACATTCCCATTATTGCACGAAAATTACCATTTATAACTTTCTTTTTCATAAGCATTCTTTTTCATTGGCATTTATTATTTTACAGGGCTATAATCCATTACATCTAGCATGTTTCGGAGGCCATATGTCCATAGTAGGACTTCTACTAAGTAGATCAGCAGAACTACTACACAGTACTGACAGGCACGGAAAAACTGGTTTACACATTGCATCAACACACGGACATTATCAAATGGTTGAGGTCTTGTTGGGTCAAGGAGCAGAAATAAACGCTACCGATAAAAACGGATGGACGCCATTGCACTGTGCAGCAAAAGCTGGTCACTTGAACGTCGTGAAACTACTTTGTGAATCCGGAGCATCTCCAAAAAGTGAGACCAATCTAAATTGCGCCCCTATATGGTTCGCCGCTTCGGAAAACCACAACGACGTTCTTGAATATTTACTCCACAAAGAACACGATACTCAGTCACTGATGGACGACAAGAGGTTTGTCTACAACCTCATGGTTTGCTCTAAGAACCACAATAACATTCCTATAGAGGAATTCGTTTTGGTATCACCGGCGCCGGTCGACACGGCTGCCAAGTTATCGAATATTTACATCAATTTATCGACTAAGGTAAGCGATGATTAAGTAATTTATTTTAATGACATTAGATTTGTATTCACTACGCGTCGTATTGTTTAACAGGAAAAGGAGCGTGCCAAAGACCTTATAGCGGCAGGGAAACAATGTGAGGCGATGGCGACCGAACTGCTGGCTCTAGCGGCGGGGGCCGACTCTGCCGGACATATACTCACTGCCACGGATAACCGAAACATTGAATTCTTGGATGTTCTAATAGAAAACGAACAAAAAGAAGTAATTGCCCACACAGTTGTCCAGAGATATCTTCAGGTAAAAAATAGGTAACTTCTCTACTACACCAAAGTTTCGTAATGCAAACATACCGCGAATTATATTTTTGCTCGTTCTTTTACAGGAACTCTGGAGAGGGAGTCTCAAATGGACCGGCATCAAAATTATGTTCCTTTTTTTCGCATTTATAGTCTGTCCACCAGTTTGGATGGTGTTCTCTCTTCCCTTAGGTCATAGATATCATAAGATTCCAATAATTAAGTTCATGTCGTATTTAACAGCGCACATATATTTGATGGTATTATTAGCATTGGTAGCAATCACACCTATTTATAATTCGATATTTAGGGATAGTTTAATACCGCGATGGTATGAGTGGATGCTACTCATATCGTTGAGTGGTCTTTTATTATTAGAATTAACGAATCCTAGTGATAAGTCAGGGTTAGGGTGGATTAAAATAGCAGTTTTGTTACTAGGTATGATCGGGGTGGCGACGCACGTGGTGGGCTGGATATTCATCCAACCTAAATATTGGCCAACTTTAATGTATTGTAGGAATCAGTGCTTTGCTCTATCTTTTCTATTAGCTTGTGTCCAAATTTTGGACTTCTTATCCTTCCATCATCTGTTCGGTCCATGGGCGATAATTATAGGAGATCTCATGAAAGATTTGGGAAGATTTTTAGCAGTTTTAGCGATTTTTGTATTTGGATTCTCGATGCATATAGTAGCATTGAATCAACCATTCAGAAATATTAATAAAAGCGAAGACAATAAGTATGCAAGCCAAGCCAGAAGAAAACTTTTCTCAGACGGTGAGTCTGTTCGTTTACTTTGTTCAAACATCATAATACTCACCACCATAACATTCACATTAAAAACAAAAATTAAATAAAAACCTTTGACAAATTACTTTCTTCTTCTCATAAAATAGAAAATCAGCGAAATAAACGACAAGCATTTGTTCCGCAATGGATCAAACCACTGTCCGGGGAATCATACAGAAGAAAGCAAGGCCCTGCTGGGCGTAAGTTCTCATAGGGAGCAAGATATTGATTTGTGTGCAACCCGTCATCACCATCAGCTACGATGATTTATGTCTCGATGTGCTTGTTATTTTTATTTTCAAAGTCCAATGCATCCGCTTGCAGCCTTGAATGTTTCCAAATCGACAATGTCATGATCGTTTTATTATTAAATATTTATAGTTTATGTGGTTGTAACACGTGGACAGAATAGGTCCAGTACTGTACAGAAATACACCTCATTGTGCCGAAACTGAGGGCTTTTCACGTGTCCTCAATTTCGGTTCATCTGAGACATTACGGTTAGATTTAATGTGTACACAATGCATCGTCATAGCTTTACAAAAAACCGTCGTTTACAGATGTGAACATAGAATGTGCATTCACGATAATAGTTTTAGTGGAATGAGTGGCCGACCTCTCACCGCATTTGATGGAGCAAGTTTGATTTGTGCATGCCGGCTGCTTGTGCCGCGTTTGTTACACCGTTGTCCCGAGGTACTATTTTATGTTTCGGATGTTTTTGGCTGTTTGTCGTCGTTGTGGTGTGAACCTCGCCTCGCCTCTTGTGTCGCTCTTCACGGCTGCTGTAGAAAACAAAGGGTTTATTGACCAGTCTGGTATATTGGATTTAATATTGATTGGAAACACATCAATCATTTTATTGACATCTGGATCAATGTGCCCTATGAACACCTGAGTGTGAAATTAGTCGTTGTGTTAGACTTTTAGATAAAAGGAAGATTAAAATGGTTAAAATAATGCATTTAGATTACAAATCTAGTAAACTTACGTAATAAAAATAAGTGAAAATGCGTCATTTTAGCCCAAATGATTAGTTGTTATTTGGTCCATTTGAATGTTGTCTTCTAGCGACGTTGACACCGATCGAGGCGTTCGAGAAATTGTTCTTCGCCCTTTTCGGCCAGATCACGTTGTCGGACCTCAACTACATATCGAACTTGCGGCCCAGTTGGACCTCCAACCTGTTCAAGTTCGTGTTCGGTGCCTACTTGCTGATGTCGGTCGTCGTCCTTATAACGCTCCTCATTGCGATGATGTCGGACACTTATCAACGCATACAGGTAACTAAGTGTCCCTAGAACTCATATTTTGTTCACAGTCACAATGAATCCGCTGTTTTCGTTCGAGCTACTCTTCTTTGCGGTTTTCGGGCAGACAACTACAGAACAAACAAAGGTTCATAGTAAGGATAGTAACATCCAGCCCGCTTGGACGAATTACTTATTCAAGATAGTCTTCGGGATCTATATGCTGGTGTCAGTAGTGGTTCTCATCAACCTACTGATCGCTATGATGTCAGACACCTACCAGCGGATACAGGTAACGCGACGTATTTTGACCAGAGCGTGTTCTTCTCAAACTTTTTCACTAGTGAATTTATTTGGGCTTATAATTAATGGCTAAGCCAAATAGATGGCTGACTGATGTCGTATTTTTTAAAATCAAAATATTTAGTAAGAAAATCGAGTAAGAAAATCGTAAATACTAAAGCAGCTGACAAAGTTCAAAGCTATGAAGGATATCTCTTTTGCACATTGAAGACAATGTGCAAAATATTTGTAGTGAGCTCTCTACCTAGGATGAAAAGCAAATGCTTACAATTTAGCGGTAGGTGCAATTTTTAAACTGAATACGTATTTAGGAAGTATTTCATGTAGGAATAAAAGAAATTGAACGTAACCACGGTGTACTATACATATTTCTACTGCGAAGTAGACACATTGCTTGGCTCCAAAGGGGGGATTTGCTAGTTATTTCACGGGTTTCCCAATACAATTGAGACTTTAACTAAAAAAATTGCTATGATGGGTGGACAAGCTTACCACCTGGCCAACTGATCCACCTGGTGTTAAGTGGTCACTGGAGCCCATAGACATCAACAACGTAAATGCCACCACCCATCTTGAGACATGAATTCTAAGTCTCAGTTTTCAGTACAAGGACTGGCCCAACCCTTCAAACCGATACGCATTACTGCTTCATGGTAGAAATAGGGCTCACAAGAAAACCTGCCACCAGTTATGTTAGCCCACTGAGTTTCTGGCCAGATCTTCTCAGTGACTCGCATTTCCGATCCGGTGATAGATTCTGCGAAGCACGGCTCTAACTAGGGTTCGTGTTAGCAACGTCATCAGGTTTGAGCCCCGTGAGCTCACCTACTAATTCGGCGAATCTAAAATAACTCCTCGAGGTTACTAGAACAGGTAGAGAAAAAAAACACCAGTGTATGTAAGTAGGCTTCGGTAATCACTTTGTGAGAGGTCTTAGTCGTAAGATCTTCATTAGTGCAATAAAAACAATCGAGGTTAGGAAACTTATTGAGATAATATTTCCATTGCAGCTATTAAACTAAAATAGGTTATCGCTAATAATTAATTCAAGTTTGCACACAAAACATCGGTATCACTAAGTGTTTGGTACATTTAGAAAAGTGTATACATATATGCAAATTTTATTTTAATACAAGAACGAACAGAATTTCAGAAATTTGTTATGCAACGATCCGCTTATATTCGATACTAATGGCATTGTTATTAACCTGTTTCGAAGTAAAAACACACTTTTTACATGATTCAATGAATATTCACTCGTTTAAAACAATAATGCGTTTTATTTTGCCGTATACGGGTAAGCTGTTACCGAAGATACAGGTTAAAACATGTCATGATCAGCCCGCTGAGTTTCTCGCTGGATGCTCTCAGTGGGTCGCGTTTCTGACCCGGTGGTAGATTCTGCGAAGCACTGCTCTTGCTAGGGCCAGCGTTAGCAACACCTCCGGTTTTAGCCCCGAGAGCTCACCTACACGCTAGAGTAACCCTGATATAGCTTCTCAAGGCTATCAGGTTAGGTAGAAAAAAAAGAAGTCATGATTGTTGGTAGGCAGCGGTAAGAAGGTAGGCAGTGGCTTGGCTCTGCCCCTGGCATTGTTGAAGTCCATGGGCAACGGTAACCATTCACCATCAGGTGGGCCGTATACTTGTCTGCCTACAAGGGCAATAAAAAAAAAAGATTTCTTTGCTGCTCTCAAAGACAAATAAGCTTACGGTCTATTATCATCCGAAGTGATTACTTAAGGCTGTAGTCAAACTGAACTGCCATTAAATAACCAGGTATTCACGAATCGACCGAAGAGGGACATGTCATTGAGAAATCTCTATTTCATTTTAATTACTAATTATTATTATTTTATTTCCATATTCACATATTCCGACAGTATTACATATCTAAAATCTAATGCGTAATCGGGCGACGGAATTTATGAACATGGTGTAAATTTTTCTAAAAAATTTCAGGCGCAATCCGACATCGAATGGAAGTATGGCTTGTCAAAGTTGATAAGAAATATGCACAGAACGAATACGGCTCCGTCGCCCCTCAACTTGGTCACGACGTGGCTTATGTGGTTGATTGCCAGATGTCGAGTAAGTGCCTAAAGTTACAAAATGTTACGGTAATATGAAAACATTTTAAAAAAAATTCCGTCTTTTTCAACAAAAACAATGAACATTATTGAGACTTAGCAAGGCGAAATGAGAATAGATGGAGTGATTCTTCAAACGAGGCTTGTGGAGAGTATCAAGCGGTAGGCTCTGCCCTTGGCATTGTTGACGTCCATGAGCGACGGTAATCACTTACCATCAAGTGGGCCGAATGCTCGTCGAGCAATAAAAAAAAAAGTAGGACAGAGAGGGAACGGTGGCCAAGATTAGGTCTTAGAGGAAGTCCTATATCCACGGACCGATGACATAGTCTAGATCGCGGGGCAGAGGTAGATGAGAGTAGCGAACGATTGAACATTATGGCATACCTCAAAACTACTCATAAAATATAGAGAGAATAAACAAAAGCAAGGGAGAGGATAGTTCACCTAATGCTCCACGAAGATGACGTAATAGGTACTATTTTCTATCACCCGTCTCTATTGCGCTCTGCGGGAAAAATAAACTTTTACAGATACTCGTACATTAAGGCGAATTAAAACCAAGCAAAATAAGCGAAATAAAATAAACAGAATTCAAAGCAATTTACAATTCGAAAATCATACCTACTTCTGTTTAATAGAGGTTATTTTTTTAATTATGCTAAGAAGCAAGTTCTTATTATATTATTTTTATTATATTTATATTTATGATCACTGTGAGCAGTAAAAATAAGGAACAATTATTTAAGCAAAATTTATCTGGCTCAGGAACGGCTTACCAAAAAGAAGCGGCCAAGCTTAGTACACATGATTGGCTTGCAGAGGCAAGATCAGTTGAGTGCGAGATCGAAAGCAGGTGCTAAGTGGCTATCCAAAGTCAAGAGAGGACAAGTTGTGCCGAAAGGTAACTCTTGTATTTTATTTATTTCCAAGTAAAGTCATTTTACAAAACATAATTATCACAATTTTTCGCCATTATCCTGAGATTATTTAGAGACAATGGATGTAAATAAAAAATGTAAAGCCCAAATTGATATCTAAGTTTTTCTATTTTGTTTGAATTGCATTCTATTGGAAATTGGCAAAATAAATATGCATTCCCGTTTCGCTTTTTCAAATTCAACTACAACCTATTAATCCAATTTTTTGTATCTTTAACAAATCGTAAAACGCTAGAATTCATGCTGAAATTAATCTAAGCACAGAGAAAACCTATAAAAATTCAATGTTAATCACATTTTTCAGACTCGACGAGACTATCAGTAGTCCACTTAAGTCCTCTAGGTTCGCAGCTCAGTTTCAACAACGCAACGAGGATAGAAAACGTAGTAGACTGGGAGATTATAGCGAAGAAGTATAGAGCTCTGATGAGGGATGAGCCTGAGGAGTCCACAGCAAAGGAAAGCGAAACGGACTCATCTGATGAAGTATCAGAAATTATCCCCAATAACATAGCCGCAGCTCCGCCTTGAAATTACGGAAAACAGTTTTAGGGGTTTTAAAAGAAATCAAATAACTCTAAAGGTTATTTGTGAGTTTTAATTGAGAAGTTCTACATGAAAATTTTGTACCAAAGAATTTTGATTTCAATACCTTGTCACTTTAGTGTTTTTGCAAAGAATTTAGTGTTTGTAAATTTTGTATTTTGTTTCCAGTTCTTAATAAAATTGTAAGATTTTTTAAGTATTTTTATAGGCATATCTGTACACTCGAATTATCTGTCTTTACGAGTAACTGCCAGGTCTGCCTTACTAGGTAATAAATATAACTGAAAAAATACGACGAATTCTAATAGAACGAATTTTGTTGATTGAATTAATTATGGAGGACAGACATTTTTAATACATTTTTAATTCAGTTTTAACTTTTATGTTCGATCTCAAACATAGTACATATAATTTTTTCGCGATTCTTCATTCTTACCCATTAAATGATGGCAACATTGTGACGTCACTTTTCTATTATTACAAAGCAACTTGTATGAACGCTCCTACACTTTTAGCTCTATGGTCGGTCCTTCAGAAAGATTCCATAACTTATTAAACACATATAGTCTAAATTCAATTCGATGACATGTTTTCAGAAACCACACACTTAGAAAATTTAATTTTATTCAAAAAATATCACTTGGCATCCACTTGATTTTATTTTTATTGCATTCATAGGTAGTAGAGCGGTTGGCCCAACTGTTGTTAATTGGTTACCGGAGCCCATAGATATACTTAGTGAGTGTCATCACTCATCTTTGACAGGAGCTCGAAGTCCCAATATGTGGTATATTTAAAAAAAAAATTAATTTTATTTACTAAATAATACACAATTTAAAAATTAGAGATTGAAAAAAAATGTCTTCTTCTCAGTCGTACACTCCTGGCGAGTGCTTGTGGTTAAGTATTGTCTTTTTTTTTTCCTGCCTATGCTGATAGCCTTGAGAGGCTATTTCAGCTTCTTGATGTGTATGTGAGTTCACGGGGTTCAAACTGGAGTGTTGCTAACACTGACCCTAGCAAGAGCAGTGCTTCGCAGAATCGACCACCGGATCGGAAACGCGACCCACTGAGATCCGGCGAGAAACTCAGTGGGCTGTGTATATGGGTTAATTTACTCGTCGAGCCCTTCGTCGCAAGCGACGCGTTTGGCCAGGACGGTGACCGGTGTTTGAGGTACCTAAAATCACCGTTAATGGATCGCGAGGATCCGTAATGGCGTGTTTACGGCTGTCTTTATTTCTTGGTTTCGGCTTTTATAAGGCTTCTCCATTCTCTCTATTTGTGGCGGTGCGTGTTCATTCAATAAGGGAACACTTTGTAGATAGCTTAATAAAGTCTATCCATCTTGTGGGTGATCGGCCGCGAGAGCGTTGACCGTCTACTCTTCCTTGAAACATTAATCGTTCCAATGAGCTTTCGTTACGGATGATTTATTCAAACATATTAAAGATTCGCAATTGCACAACCGATAAAAGCCTTTGTTTGATTTGGAGCTCTTTTAGGATGGAAACATTGGTACGGTGAGCAGTCCATTTTATCCTCAGCAAGCGTCTCCAGCACCACATCTAAAGTGCATCAATCTTTTTACGACACTTTTGATGGATCGACCATGTCGAAAAAAATTGTCTATAATTTAAATTATTTTAAAATTTTTGTAATTTCTGTGGTTATTTTACTATCTGTTGTGTTTTTTTTATTTATTTTAGCATCATGTCTTATAAATAATTTATAGTTTCTTGATAATGCGCTTTACTAAAAATTAACCTATTCCCTTTTTAATTTTTTATGATAAAATTAATTTAAAGAAAAAACTTGTGTCACATTTTACGTTAAAAAACAGTTCCGAATGACAAATTCATATATCCCAGATATTTTTTCTAGATTTTTCATAGTCAATTACGCAACTTATTTCAACAACATCAATCTTGGTTGACAACCTGTATTCTTTGTATATGTTCAGACTATTTTTTAATACCATAAATATATATCATAGTTAATAAAAAAACGTATGTGTATTTTATGATAATGCAAATATATGCTATCCTCAATGTTAGCATTTTTAGTTTGTCTAGTCATTATACTGTAGTCATAAGCAGTGCATAACGAATTAAAAAAAAAAAAATCAGTGAAAGTTTATTTTTACAATGTAATCATAATCTACATTTACGATTTAGTGTTAAGTAAACATTACATAGCTGTAACTAATAATATTTTTATAACTAGCATATTGTGTTTTTGTGTACTTAAAACATTGTTTAAAATAAAATGATGATTTTTTTTTACGTTTTCTTTAATTTTCTAATTAATTTTGAAAAGTGACGATGCCAACTTAAATGATAAATCACCAAAATTGATAAAACGTGACTTAAAACAATGTTTTTTTTATTCTATTTAGCTGAATTAAGTACTGCCTAGCCATTTGTAAAACCTATAGACATTGCTATTGACGTTTGACAATAGTGTTTCAGTTTTCTACAAGAGAAAGGTAACGAAAACTCAACGCACTACAGACATCCGGTCACCGTTCTCGTCGAACCCGTCGCTTGAGACGAAGGACTCGCCGAGTAAATTGACCCATATACATAGCCAACTGAGTTTCTCGCCGGTCTTCTCAGTGGGTCGCGTTTCCAATCCAGTGGTAGATTCTGCGAAGCACTGCTCTTGCTAGGGACAGTGTTAGCAACACTCCCGGTTTGAGCCCCGTGAGCTCACCCACACATTAGGGTGAAGCTCAAATAGCCTCCCAAGGTTATAAGCATAGGTAGAAAAAAAAAGAAACTACCTACGCACACGCACACACACTCTCTTTTAATAATGAACTGGAGGTTTGGCGTATTGTGGGCCGGCACGCGTGGATCTCTTTAAAAGAGACCGCGTAGTATCTCGTCACGAATTAGGCGCGGTAACTCCATCAAATCTTTGGTCAACCCATACCGTGGGTCTCGAAGGCCAAGTACTAAGACGTCTCCCTCGACAAAGGATGACATTCATTCTCTACATTAAGTCAGTACGCGATAGAGCCCGGTCCCTACTCGGTCGACTCTACTCCATGATCTGCAAACGAAGAAAATTGTCCTTAGTAACAAGGCTATGACCTATGCCAGTGTAGTGTTCGCGTAATGTTCGCTCACGCGGCCAGCAAGCAAATAAACTCTTTCCAAGCCATCAAATCCCGTTTCTACAGGTTAGCAGTCGGAGCACCGTGACACGTGAAAGTGTCAACCTTTATGACGATCTAAATTAGGACCGATACTTAATTATCTTACGGTAGCGTCAGAAGACATTTCGATAAGGCGGCACGACACGGTGACCTTCTTATCGTGGCCGCCCTTAATTACATATCCGACCTAGACGACGAGACAACCAAAGCTGTCATCGCTCGAAAAACGTCTTATCGAATCTCCGCATCCACCATTCGGTGCTTTAAGATTTTCAACCACCGATCACCGTCCTCGTCGATTACGACGAAGAGATCAACGAGCGAACTAACCCATAAACACAGCCCACGGAGGTTCTTGCCGGATCGTCTTAATGGGTCGCGATTCCGATCCGTTGGTACATTCTGCGAAGCACTGCTCTTGTTAGGGCTAGTGTTAACAATTTCTCTCAGGTTGAGTCCGTGAACTCACCTATCCGTCCGCGCGGAGCTGTAATAGTCCCTTAGGCTACCAGCTAATAGGCATCGGGTCGGTACCACTCCACTGTCTATTCCCGCTGTGATACGGTAATGCGTTTCGGTTTGAAAAATCATCCATTACACTAACAAACTGAGGCTTAAAGCTTATATCTCAGGATAGGTAGCGGAATTTGCATTGTTGATATCTGTGGACTCCGGCAATTATTTAACATCAGCTCTAAGCTCATCCACCAGTCTTAGCAATAATAAAACAAAACCATCAAATTTTAATCTATTTATATTATTATCTTTATCTATATATATAAAAATGAATTGCTGTTCGTTAGTCTCGCTAAAACTCGAGAACGGGTGGACCGATTTAGCTAATTTTGGTCTTAAATTATTTGTGGAAGTCCAGAGAAGGTTTAAAAGGTAGAAAAATATGAAAATGCTCGGAATTAAATAAAAATAAAGATTTTGTTTTTCCTTTGATGTGTCCCCCGTCGGACGGATTCCTTTGGTTTGTTTTTAGTTTATTTTATACAAAAGTTTAGGTCTTTTATTTATCGATTGAGGCACTACGAAGTCTGCTAGTATAAAATAAGCTAGTATAAAATAAAATGTACCTAATCAATGTCTCTAAAAGACAATTACTCCGACGGTGAATCAACCGCGACCCCGTGGTACATACAATAGCTAACAACAACGTTATTCCTCAATTTATGCTTCGGCAGGTTTTTGAAATCTACGTGCAACCTATCACTGAATAGTTTCCGAAAAAGAAAGACAAAATCAACTTATATTTATTTCGGTTTTCGCGAATCGTAGACATAGGTAATTAAATGGTCGCATCGCTCAACACGAATGCACCGGGCGTCTTATCTCTTAGGCCACGACGACTTCATAATACGATGCAACTTTGTTCGAATGCCAGGCTGGTACCAATTTTTCTAATGAATTACGTACTCAACAAATATTCACGATTGACTTCCACGGTGAAGGAATATCATCGTGTAATAAAAGTGAAACCCGCAAAATTATAATTTGCGTTGTTACTGGTGGTAGGACCTCTTGTGAGTCCGCGCGGGTAGGTACCACCGCCCTGCTTATTTCTGCCGTGAAGCGGTAATGCGTTTTGGTTTGAAGGGTGGGGCAGCCGTTGTAACTATACTGAGATCTTAGAACTTATATCTCAAGGTGGGTGGCGCATTTACGTTGTAGATGTCCATGGGCTCCAGTAACCACTTAACACCAGGTGGGCTGTGAGCTCGTCCAGCCATCTAAACAATAAAAAAAAGTCGACCTTTCGATGAAAACTGTAAAGTATTTGAAACGTCGGTAATAAAAAGTAAAATTACTTTTAATTAGGTAGTAATGCTTAGTGCTGTCTCTTGTATTGGCTGAATAAAGGAATAAAGGGATTTTTCGGTAGGCAGCGGCTTGGCTTGTTGAAGTCCATGGACGACGGTAACCACTCACCATTAGGTGGGCCGTATGAACGACTGCCTACAAAGGCAATAAAAAAAGGGTGCGTGTACATAAGTACGCGCGTAAGAAGTTATAGTTTATTTTTATTAAATTTATTTCTTCTTTTTTTAATGTTAAATAATTAATAATAAATATTTAACGTTAATAATTTAATAATATTTAGTATGAATTATATTAAATAATAATTTTGTCATTTATATTACTAAAAAATGAATGCTAATAACACTTTTTTTTACGAGTGTACATGCGCGAAACTTCACCTGCGGCTTTATTCAGACTCGCCAAGTTACGTCGGTCGTATTGTAATGAGCGATTTAGTGGACAACTTCATTCTGTTAATTAGGTGTCACGGTGCGCGCGCATCGTAAAATTTCACTCTCATCAATTTTTCATAACGCGCCTTAAGAAGTATAACTTCAAAAATTTACCGTTAACCCCACTAGTACCGTCCGCCGAACTATTTACTATTAAATACCAAATGTAGACATTATTTTTAGTGTAAGATACTTTTACATTATTAAAAAGTTGCTAGCAGTAAAAATAAGCACATTTTTTTTTTTTCCTACCTAAGCTGATAGCCCTAGCGGCTATTTCAGCGTAGCCTTAACTTTAGTAGGTGAGCTCACGGGGCTCAAACCTGACGATGTTGCTAACACGAACCCTAGCAAGAGTCGTGCTTCGCAGAATCTACCACCGGATCGGAAACGCGACCCACTGAGAAGATCCGGCGAGAAACTCAGTGGGCTGTGTCTGAGAGTTAATTTACTCGTCGAGCCCTTCGTCGCAAGCGACGGGTTCGACGAGAACGGTGACCGGTGCTTGAAGTACCTAAAAGCACCGTTAGTGGATCGGGAGGATCCGAGATGACGTGTTTTGGGCGACGTCGACTGCTTTCCATTCTGTCCGCAGGATCGGGAATGTAGTTACCGGCGGCCACGATGAGAGGGTTCTCGTGTCGTGCCGCTTTATCGAAGTGGCGCATGGACGCCGACTGCAGATACTTACTGATGGACTCTAAGTCCAGGTCGTCATGGAGGTCGACGTTCCTGACGAACCACGGGGCTCCGACGGCTATCCTGCAAAAACGGGATTGAATGACTTGGAATGATTTTAAGTGTATGCGGGCCGCGTGAGCGAACACTACACTTGCATAGGTCATGACGGGGCGTATGCAAGTTTTGTAGAGTGTCACCTTATTTCTAAGGGACATTTTACTTCGCCTACATATCATCGGGTAGAGACGTCCTAGAATGAAGGCGGCACGGTCGCGTACCGTCTTGATGTGGGGGCGGAATGTCATCCTACTGTCGAGGGTGACGCCTAAATATTTGACCTTCGGGGCCCACGGTATGGGCTGGTCGAACATCGTGATTGGGCGAACGGCGGGGGCGGGGGTGTTGACGCGCCTAGTCGGGAGAGGGATGCTCAGCGTGGTGTTCGGAGGGCGACCCCTTTTGAAGAGCACCGCTGTGCTTTTCGTGGGGTTAATGTCGATGCGCCACTTCCGGAACCACTGTCCCATGGTGGTAGCTGCGGTCTGAAGTCGTCGATGAAGCAACGCCTTCTTCCTACACGAGTAGTAGATGGCGGTGTCATCGGCGAAGAGCGCCAGATGGGTCTCCGGAGACCGGGGTATATCGTTGATATACAAACTGAATAGTAACGGGGAGAGGGCGGAGCCTTGCGGGACTCCGGCTGTGACGTGACGGGGCCGGGAACGCGTTCCCTCGACTCGATATCGGAACGAACGGTTCGACAAGTAGTCTCGTATGATGAGCACGAGTCTGTCTGGCACTCCCATGTTATACAGTTTGTATATCAAACCGTTGTGCCAGACTTTGTCGAACGCCTTCGCTATATCGAAGAAGAGGGCTCCTGTCGGAATGGGTTTCCGCCTGTTCAGCCCTAGTAAGATGTGCTCCGTGAGGCGGTGCACTTGATGGACGCACGAGTGTCTGGCGCGGAATCCAAACTGCTCGTCTATCAGAATTTTGTTCGCGGATACGAAGTCCCAGAGGCGTTTACGAAGGAGTCGTTCGTATAGTTTGCCTATCGCCGGGAGGAGACTGATGGGGCGGTAACTCGCGGTTTCGTTCTTCGGTTTGCCCGGCTTGTGTATGCCGATAACGTCCGCTTCTTTCCACGCCGCGGGAAAGATGCAGTTCGTCATAGCAGCATTTAATATGGTGAATAAGCACAGTAGTTCCATGATCACTACTAGGATACTATTATTATACTAAATGGATTGATTATCAAATTTATCGCTACTTATTTATTTTATAAAGTATACTTTTGAACTTCTAGCTTTAATAAACTATATTTCGTCTTTCATACCTACATATATATGAAAGAGTTTAATTAAAATTCTAGTCATCTACTTGTCTTGCCAGTCCCATACCATGGATTGTAGATTGCAACGTTTTATAGAGGAAGGTTAGTGAAAATCAGTAGTTATAGTGCGAGGTTAATTTAGTTGCATTCCCAAACCACTGATTGAAAAGTCGCACAGCCTGTTATCACATTAGGCCCATGACACATTATCGAAAAATGGACGTATAACAATTCGTAACACTACTAAAGAGTTACAATGAAATTATCCATGTAATTCAAATACAATAGGTATGGTAATCATTGTTTTCAATTTAGACTGATAACTATTCAATAACGCCGAATGCTTGCGGGTGCTTCATGGTTGGACCTATTTTAATATCTGAACAGTTGACATCCAAAATTGTCCTTGTATCAATTTGATAACCCACTATCAACTTTTTTTTTCATCTAAAAAGGCCAAGTTTTGTTTCGTTGCTGACTATATTAAGTGAAGTTCACACGTGCGAAGAGGCAGGGAATAAATCATTTAGTTTGTTTACGGTAGCTGCACGCACGTCTTTTTGTGCGGCTGCTTTTAACGCGAATAAATAAATAAACTTTGTTGTTTTAAAAGTGAATGATGTTAGTATTAAAATTGAATTTGATTAATTTCTTAGTGGTTTTAAGTAAGTATTAACATTCTTTGTGTCTAATTTCTGTTATTTGATCTGTTCTTTAAGTGTTTATTGAAAATACGATATAATTATTTAAAACTAATTTTACGGTTTCCGTCGTCCGTGAGCACGAAAACAGTAAAGTATTTGAAACGTCGAAAAAAATAATATAACGGCATTAAAAAACACGGGATTAAACCGTAAAAGTAATATTAATTATCTCTACTATTCACATAATATAGATGAAAATACGAGTGCTTTAATAAAAATAAAAATTGTAATTACTACGTGGATTCGGTAATTTTTCATATTTTTTATAAATTTAAATATATTTAAAATTCCGCTCTAAACTATTCATAAAATTGCCATTTAAAAAATAAATATAATATTCTGTAGGTATGTAAATCGCTAAGTAAAAATTTATTGTAATAAAATTTATAAATGTTTTCATTGACAACAACTTTCGATTCGAAACATCAAAATATTTTGTAAATTTTAAGATTTGTTCAATTTATATCTTCCAAGAAATACCTAATTCGCAGAATTTAGTTTTTTTTTTTTTTTTTTTTTTTTTTTTTTTTTTTTTTTTTTTTTTTTTTTTTTTTTTTTTTTTTTTTTNTTTTTTTTTTTTTTTTTTTTTTTTTTTTTTTTTTTTTTTTTTTTTTTTTTTTTTTTTTTTTTTTTTTTTTTTTTTTTTTTTTTTTTTTTTTTTTTTTTTTTTTTTTTTTTTTTTTTTTTTTTTTTTTTTTTTTTTTTTTTTTTTTTTTTTTTTTTTTTTTTTTTTTTTTTCTTTTTTTTTTCAAATCTATATTTCAGTAAAGAAACCATACGATTATTAATTTTTTTTTTTCAATATTGATTCTGATTCCACGCTTCAGATATTGGGACATAACAACGTCTAAATGAACAATAATTTTTCAGATTTAACTAAATTGATAGAAGCAGCATGGCTAAGATGTTACAAAGGGTAAGTTTCCTTTTATCTGCTCTAGAGAAGACATTGACAGAATCAATACTATTTTATCTGTGTTTACGAACTACGAAGAAATTGTTTGAGGACTTTTTGGCGGGAACGCGAGGAGTAAAGTTGTGTGATTTGTTTTATTTTGTCTATTTAGTGTTTCTTCGGGTTTAAATGTGTAATAACGGTGGTTTATTATCTGTTTAATGTCTGTGAAAGTGAACAAATGTGGGAAAATGTAACAAAGCCGCTGAACGTAACCTTTCGGGATCCTCCAAAGAGTCCACTGAAAAAGTTTCAGTAAATGACCACCATTTTACTAAGATCGTATATTTCATCCCATATCATCTCATATCATTTCATTTTATTTCATCCCAGTTGGTTAATGTCTCAAATTAATCATCTTCATTTCATTTCACTCCATATTATCATTTTTCATAAAAATAAGAATATAAAATAAAATAAGACTTGACCTAAAGGTTTTAGTTACTAGGTCATAAAATCCCATAAAAAAAAAGAAATAGTTTTGTTTGTTTACGATGATTTGCACGGCCGTTTTGGCTGCGAGCGAAGCGATCAAGCATTATGATTCGCTCGGAGAACGGCAATAAAAAGAAAGCATGGAAAGCAATTAGTTTATCTATCAGAAATTTAATACAAATTTTCGTAATTCGATATTTGAATTTTTATACACTTTTTCGAATTTATTAATAACGTTTTTTTTTTCTTTCTTTTGGTCTATACATACATATATTATATAGGTACTACATACATAAATTTAAATTAAATTACAATTCATAGAAGACACAATGAAACAATAAACGTTCGACACGCCTTACGACCACTGCGGGTAATGTACGTAATTGTTATATAGTCATTGCTTGTTTTTTGCATACGAACTGCTAGTAACCTCGAGGGGTTATACTACCTTTACCGAACATGTAAGCGAGCTCACGGGGCTCAGTCTGGACCACTTTACTAACATCTACCCTAACAAGTGCAGTGCTTCGGAGAATCTACCACCGAATCGGAATCGCGACCCACTGAGAAGATCCGGCGAAAATTCAGTGGGCTTAAGGTTACTACACTACTACTGCTAACTCATCGTGCCCTAAAGGATAAGACCTCCGTTACATTCTTAAGTAACGATGCAACTCTGTTCGAATCCCGCCGGCAGGCACGAATTTTTCTAATGAAATACGTACTTAGTAAATGTTCACAATTGACTTACACGGTGAAGGAACAATATCGTGCAATAAAAATCAAACCCGCAAAATTATAATTTGCGTAATTACTGGTGGTAGGACGTCTTAACAGTCCGCACGGGTAGGTACCACCACGCTGCCGTGAAGCCGTAATGCGTTTCGGTTTGAAGGGCGGGACAGCCGTTGTACTGTTAAAAGTGAGAGTTGAGACCTTACAACTCATTTTGCAGTATTTACATTGTAGATGTCTATGGGCTCCAGTAACCAGTTAACATCAGGTGGGCCGTGAGCTGGTGCACGCTTCTAAGCAATAAAAAATAAACATAATTGTATTCCTATGAGTGAATCTCCGAGTATGTACCTAATTGGTGGGTTTTTTATTTTACCTACAAATGCGGGTAGGTACCACCATTCTGGCTATTTCTGTCTCGAATCAGTCATGCGTTCCACTTTGAAGTGTGAACAACTATGTAAAACAATTAGGACTTCTACGTCATGTTTGAAACCCAGCAACGGTGGTCGAACTATGATGTCTATGGACTCCAGTGAGCACCTAGAACTGTCTCAGCCATGAGCTCGTTCATCCAATATAAAAGGCGGCCTACAACTTATACTCGTGCCATACCTCGCAGCATGCTACAACCTCATGATACAGCTTCGGACGTTTTTGATTGACGGATAGACAGATGACAACAACTATGTCACAGGGTCAAGCTATGGTGTCACAATAGCAGCTAATCTGAACGTATGTTCCAATAATAACAGTCAAAGCACTCTGAACGAGATATATAAAAAAAAATTTTTTGGGTTAAAACCACAAATCGCCGAAAGAAAATTTACGAAACCAAAATACATATCTCATCAAATTTCACACATACGATAGGTAGATACAAGGTCGTGCAAAGTAGACCAATGGGACGTATTGTATAATCGGTCATAATCACAGTCGGGCAACGGTCACTTTCCCCGAGAGGTGCGCGGCGAACGCAACGAATCGACGGCAACTGTTGGCGACGTTGCGATGAGATGTTGGGTGCAAGGCTTCACTACATAGTATAAAACAAAGTCGATTTGTCTGTCCCTATATCTGTCTGTCCCTATGTATGCATCTTTAAAACTACGCAATAGATTTTGATGCGGTTTTTTTTAATAGATAGAGTGATTGAAGAAGAAGGTTTATATGTATAATAACATCCATTAAATAGTGGAAAAAAAAAAAAAAAAAAAAAAAAAAAAAAAACAATAATAAATTACAGTTTCCGAAGCGAAGCGAGGGCGGGTCGCTAGTATTCAAATAAAAGTGGACTGTACTTATAGTTGGTTTATTAAATCGGATTAAAGTTTGTACAGTTTTACGGAATCGACAATGATTGTGTCGTTTCTTCGTTGATGCACATTGTTTTATTTTGCAAGTCCACGCGTCTCTCCCGCTTCCGCCGCGGTGAGGAAAATAGGGTTGCTATGTTTCGAACAGCAACTGTGGCGCGACACTAAATACCGAGCAACTTCTTGAACGATGAACATTAGATTAGGCATTTTATTTAAAGAAGTTGCTTATTTTTCTTCTTTTTTTTTCTTCTTCAAAATGTGTGTGTCGTAAATGTTCTAGAATAAACGGGTTCGACCATTTTTGTTCTTCTCTTGCATGAAAACGATACCACAAAAGCATACTTTGATTGTGGCTATTTTGAAAATAGTGTAAATAAAATTTAAGCTGTAGTTAATTTACTTAAGGAGTTCACTGCATTTTTAAGGGGATTTATTTAAAGAGATTTAAATTCTTTTCAAAATATTTAATTTATCATTTAAAAAAAAAAAAAAGGTTTGCCCACGGTTTGCTTTCATATCGGAGTTTTTATCTCTTTTTGTTGAAAATTTTACATGTAATTTAACATTTAATTCATTGAATCGCGTCTTTTATTAAGTAGATGACGGTAGGCAGCTTATAAGAGAAAAATATATTGTGAACACTTCATTCACCTTTCAGGGTGAAAAGAGCAGATCAACGAAATTGAGTAATCCAGTGTGCGCATGCTTTACAAGCGTAGAAACGAGTTTAATTTATTACTTGTCATGGTCGTATTATTATTTTACCAATGAAGGAAACTGCGGGTACCTTGATTTAATAAGATTTTAGTGGTGATAGGCACTTCTACAACACGATGAGATTTTTGACTAAAACTATTTAGAAAATTATATTAAGCACTATGAACACAACATATAATACTATGGGAATAACCGAAATTTTACTCCTTATTATTTTATGTTTAATAGTAAAAAAAAAACATACAGACATAGCTGTAGCAGGTTGAGTAGCCATTCAAATCACTCTACTTTTTGTACTGGCTTCTAGTCTCATATACTCGTTGCACGGTTTTGCATAACACTAGACTTTGTAGGAACGTATTTACCGTTTTATAGAAGGGTTACGTGTATTAAATATAAGGTATTATAACTTTATAACAAGATCGGACGAGTAGGTATCACCATTCAGCTTAATTATGCCGCCAAATAGTCGTTGTACAATAAAATCGAGCCTTTAACCATGTCTCAAGTGGTATTCATTCGCGTTGCCTATAGATTGCACACCAGCTTCTTGTCGCGATCGTATTCCTCCACATGTGCAATTTAAAAATCGATTATATAATAAATTTTATGACATAATGTCGTAATTTCTGAAATTGCATTAAGTCTTTTAAACATTTCGTAATTATGAATACGATCGGTAAGAGGACTTGTTTTATTTATTTAATAGCTACTATGGGCAAGATATGGGATGTCGGATGGATGTGATCATCATCATCATCATCATCATCATCATCATTTCAGCCTATCGCCGTCCACTGCTGAACATAGGCCTCTCCAATAGATTTCCAGTGCGACCGGTCCATTGCCACCTGCATCCAACGAGACCCAGCGCTTTTTACTAGGTCGTCGGTCCATCTAGTAGGTGGCCGTCCCACACTGCGCTTGCCAGTACGTGGTCGCCACTCCAGAATCTTTCTGCCCCATCGACCGTCCTCTCTTCGTGCTATGTGGCCGGCCCATTGCCACTTCAGTTCACTAATTCTACGGGCTATGTCAGCAACCTTCGTTCTTCTACGGATCTCCTCATTTCGGATTCGATCACGTAGAGAAATGCCGAGCATAGCCCTCTCCATAGCTCGCTGCGCGACTTTGAGCCTTCTAAAAAGATCCCTAGTGAAGCACCACGTCTCCGAGCCGTAAGTCATCACTGGTAACACACATTGGTTGTACGCCTTTGTCTTAAGGCACTGAGGTATTTTGGACGAGAAGACGTTGTGCAGTTTACCGAACGCTGCCCAGCCGAGTTGGATCCGTCTACTGACCTCTCTCTCAAAGTTGGACCTACCTAATCGGACTGCCTGTCCTAGGTATATATATTCGTCAACAACTTCAAGAGTAGAGCTCCCAACAGTAACTATGGTGGGTGCAACATGGACATTGTACATGATTTTTGTTTTGTCCATGTTCATTTTAAGACCCACTTGTTGAGAAACCCTACTGAGGTCACCGAGCATACGCCCTAAATCTTCCAGCGACTCTGCCATGACCACGACTAATAAACTCAGGATCACGAGTTCAAAACTTACATTTTAAAGTAAATTACATGATCAATGTTCGTGAGTGGTCAGGATTATTTAGAATTTAAAAGAACAGTCCCGAAGCATTAGAATTTTGTATTTTGAATTCCTCTGTAGCGTTCACAACGTTCACTGTAAAACTTTTTTTCCTACCTGTGCTGATAGCCATGAGAGGCTATTTCAGCTTCTCTTTGACGTGTAGGTGAGCTCACGGGGCTGAAACCGGGAGTGTTGCTAACACTGGCCCTAGCAAGAGCAGTGCTTCGCAGAATCTACCACCGGATCGGAAACGCGACCCACTGAGAAGATCCGGCGAGAAACTCAGTGGGCTGTGTCTATGGGTTAATTTACTCGTCGAGCCCTTCGTCACAAGTGACGGGTTTGGCGAGTACGGTAACCGATGCTCGAGGTATCTAAAAGCATCCCTAATGGATCGGGAGGAACCGTAATGACGTGTTTAGGGCGTTAAAAATTTGAAACCGAATATAGGCTATTAAAAATAAGTGACATAGATAATAAGCTCGGGAATTGGTACAGTATTATAAATTACGGCTACCCACAGAAACATTTAAAGTGGTCAACACACTCGAAGCGAGTTCAATGATCATTCAAATACACAAACACTAGCGACTGAAAGGTATGTAAGAACGCTTTGTTCGAGTTAAAATTAATCATCAATCGTAAAGATTTAATTCGACTAACGAAACTCCAGAAGGCGGTGCCGTGACGCAAGATATTGCCGAATGGCTTACTGAACAACAACTGCGCTCGCTTAATAAGAGCACTCAGTCCAAGTTCACATGTTGACCTCAATACTAATGTGTGTGTTCGTCTTGTGTTCTTTGGCGCTTCCCGCTACACTATGCTATAAAACTAAGACTTAGATCTAACCAGTCTTAAGCTGGTCGGTGGTATTTAAGTCTGGTAACCATTTAATACTAGGAGATTCGTGAGCTACAACCATTTAAGCAAAAAAACCATCATTAGGTAGATTTCTTTCGATTAGAGATGGCTGTTGGAAATGGGGAAATCAAATATGTACTGCACAACGCATCTGTAACAAATACCCGTGATACGGACATGTGATAAGGTTTAGGATTACATTATGCTACCCAAATTAAACTCCTCCAGTTTGCCTGGTCTTCGGCATTCTTCTGGGTGAGGTTATTCTCCTCCATATCCACACATAGTAAGTAGCTATACATAATTCTAGTTATGCTATGTGCTGCACAACGCATCTGTAACAGATACCTCTGATACGGACATGTGATTAGGTTTAGGATTACATTATGCTACCCAAATTAAACTCCTCCACTTTGCCCGGTCTTGGGAATCCTTCTGGATGAGGTTATTCTCCTCCATATCCACACATAGTAAGTAGCATATATACTTCATGCTAGTTACTATGTTTTGTTTTTTTTTTTTAACCCAAATGGTTCCTGGGCAAGTCCAGAGGTTACGATACAAAGCCACACTCTCATTAGTACTGTAATATCCTGCGCTTTATATTGGATTACATAAATACAATGTCAAAAATAGACAGAAGCTTGCCCGTTAACTTATACAACTTGAAACAGGATTTCTTATGCAGAAGGAAGAGCTTATTGAGGGGTAGGTACATACAACTGTAATAACGGTAGCTAGAAGTAGCAGGTGTCTTATACTATGTTGCCTGATTGTGAGTTCAATTCCCTTTATATATCGTACAATGCGGGTTATATTTTTAACAGACTTCAAAAAAGGAGGATGTTCTCAATTCGACTGTATGTTTTTTTTATGTTTGTTACCTCATAACTTTTGACTGGGTGAATTGATTTTGATGATTCTTATTTTATAAGAAAGCTGACGCTTCCCGTGTGGTCCCATTTCAATTTAGTCCAGTTTGCATTTAGTACGTGCGCGACAAATAAATGAATAACTCAATAACTCAACATCACGCCTACCGATTTCGATGATTATTGTTTTAGGGTATATTAATTTGTTTTGGAATGTCTTTTTTTTTTGTATTTAAAGTCGGTTTTTGTTAAAGCACATCTATTTACAATTATTATCATAATGTTTAAATTAAAACTTCAAACGACATTGTAAGATTTTGTAACTCGTACATTGCTAACGATAAACGATTTACCTTGGAATTCTAAATACAATAACTATTATACATTCTATATTATTGTTTCGCACACAAATAGCTTCCTTTAAGTTTGTTATTGAATAAAAAAACAAAAATTACAATACTATAATTCTCTAATTCCCTATACAATATATTATAAATACATGTAATATTGGGAAGGTAATGCCAATAGTGACCACGCTTGACAGTAGGTACTATGTCTTTTCCTCAGGGCAGAGAATGCTGTTACCCATGTCTTGGTGTGTTGTTATTTAGGGACACAGCTTATTACGGAAGGTTATACCGCCATCTATCGGTCCCCGTTAACTAGCAAGGTGCACCACGGGCAAGTGAGGTTGACTATTGAGTAGTTCTCCATCCATCCAACTCCATCGCCACCGCTTACACCCCTTGAGAGAGGCCTCCACCAATGGACAGATACAGGCTAATGATGATGTAATATTGTTTATATGAATTTCGAAAACAGTAGCCGAAAAAAAGATAGGCCGTAAAAATATTCGGCTCAAAGGATCAAACATAATATGAAAACAAAAACAAAAATTTAGTATTCGGTAACGAATATTATGGTCTTACGGAATATTATGAAATACTGTTGTATAATTTAATCATTCTTTCTTGAACGATACTTTTCGAAAGATGCAGAAATTGGGTGAAATTTAGTTTGGATTAACGGTCACATTTCAAACTAAAAGTTCAAATAAACGCGATCGAAAACAATGAAATAACAATAAACTCGTTTAACAGCTGTTACAAGTCCCTCCAACCCAGAAAACCGGTATGATATGACTATGATGCTTAGCTGTAATAAATAATAGTTTAAAAAAACTACAAAACACGCTTTATATAAAATTCAAGTAAAAAATAGAAAACAAATTTTAATAAATTTAAATTGAAAATAGTGTAAAAAATATATATTTTATTGTAAAAAAAGCGTGGGGTGCTTTTTAAGATATTATTGAAATAATAATTCTTCTACTCATATCTGTCAGAAAAGTTTTTTTAAACTATTATTTATTTTTCATTTTTTAGTTGAATTTCAATTTTTTCAATTTTTTTTTAATATTTAATTGTCATCGGTCCTCGATAAATCTACAAAGTTTGAATGAAATCTGGCCGTTGAAAGCGGGTCAAAATCGCGTCTAAAGGAGTCAGTTACAAACATACATACAAGTGAAGCTAATATATTATTATAGCGTGTAAAAATAGGCAGGGTGATTAATACGTGCGTGCGGATCCACATTACGCTCTACTCGTATGAGTTTAACTTCATACCTATCGCTCTATTATTCACAATCTTTTATTCGCTCCGTACACGTGTATCTTGGTTTGTATATAATGGAATATTTGAATGTCATTATCACCGACCTCAAGATGCCCGATTTACTGGAAAATGTGGACACGCATCAAGGAACGTATACAATACAATTATTTTATAAATTCGTTCTAATATCCTGACTAGTACTATCACAGGATTAAACAAAGATAAAATTAACTATCAGTTTGGTTTTCCGTATAAGCGTGTTTTTTAAGGATTTAAACTGGATGTAATAAATCAAATTAAATTGAATTCAATTTTTTTTTATTGCTTAGATTGGTGGACGAGCTCACAGCCCACCTGGTGCTAAGTGGTTACTGGAGCCCATAGACATCTACAACGTAAATGCGCCATCCACCTTGAGATATAAGTTTCAAGGTCTCAGTAGTTACAACGGCTGCATTCAACCTTCAAACCGAAACGCATTACTGCTTCACGGCAGAAATAGGCAGGGTGGTGGTACCTACCCGTGCGGACTCACAAGATGTCCTACCACCAGTAATTAGGCAAATTATATTTTTTTGTTTTTTTTTTTGTTTTTTTAATATGCTATCAAATTGGTGCTTGCAGATCTTTAGATGACTTCATTGTGGCTCCGCTAACTGAATCTCTGTCACCGTCCTTCATATCTTGTATTGACCCTGACTTACCCACGATCGCCTACACCTTTGGATTTCGGGGTAGGGTCAAAGGACCAGCTACCACGGCGGTATTGTCGGCTTACTTAGCCACTAAGAAGAGAAATGTCTTATTGTTGGACTGGGAAGAGGAGGCTCAGAGCGGACTATTGGGATTGCCTTTGAGCTATGCTTTATATGCTGTGCCTAAAGCAATACAGGTAATTAATTACAAATGAAAAGACACCTTTATCCAGGGCCGGATTTAAACTGAATGCCGCTGCGGAAAAAATCCGCCCCGATACTGGAATTTTACCTAAACTTATATATAGTTTATATATTTTATTTTTCAAAATTAAAATAACTTATTTATTGCAGAAAATTCTATAGATTATAATTCACAAATAAGGTATGAATTGAATTTCTTGAATTATTAATTAAAAAGAAAATTATTAATTATTAGAATTAATAAAATATATAGAGCTGCTATCTTGATAAGACTAAAAAAAAAATTTTTACTTTAAAAATTTTGCCACCCTAAAAAATTTGCCGCACTAAAAAATTTGCCGCCCTAGGTACTTGCCCCGACTGCCCCTGGTGTAAATCATTGCCTTTATCATCAAATTAGAACCATAGGAAGAAAAAAGTAAAAAAAATCACACTTTCCTGACTCATTAAATTATACCATTTTTCAATTTCAGATAGGAAAGCAGATGGGCGACGCCCTAGTGAGGCTGTCTGGTGCTGGGATCAACATGACGAGCATTCACTTGGTAGGACACTCTCTTGGGGCTCACATGATGGGTTACGCTGGAAAACAAGCTAGAGAAAAGGGTTATACAGTTGCAAGGTACAAAATGATTTACGTCAGATCTTTTGTGCAAATATAAATATTAATTATTATTAATTAATATTAGCCAATCCATTAAGTACATGTATTTTCTACATGGATACCCAGTTTCAAGTCAATCGGATGCATGGTTCAGTAGTTATAACGGAACATCCGTAAAAACTACTGTAAATGTATATATTAGTATAGATTATTGCCAAGAACCATGTGGAATAACAATTTAAAAATTTATTTTCATGTTCTTCTTGAATATTTCATTTGATATTAATGATTCGACTTACCTCTTTGTGACCTTCTTGAACCAGCTTTAAATATTCACAATATGATTATATATCCACAAGGTTTAACAATTGCATATAATAAATCAGTATAAGTTCGTATCAAAATCTCCAATTATTATAGAGTAGTCCAAACAATGATGGAAATCTATTTTTTGTATTTAAATTAGGATAACTGGTTTGGACCCCGCACGAGCCCTCTTCGAAGGAACGCTAGCGCTTTACTCAGGGCTGGACCGGACCTGTGCTAGATTCGTGGATACGATTCACAGCGACCCCGGTGGCTACGGAACCAGCTCTTCCATTGCTACAGTTGACATATGGCCAAATTACGAAGGCAAGAAATCAACCCAGCCTGGATGTGATGAGGGAGAATTTGAAATGTTTAGCAGAGAAGGTAAGATTTTGTTCAAGATTTTTTAATAGCCTTACGAATAATGACCGTTCTGTGTGCTTAGTATGAGTTTTTTAACGTTCTCGATAGCGTAAAAGTTAACTCAAATTTGTATGGAATTGGAACGTTTGCTTACGTTTGCCGCTAGGGGCGCTGTTCTAACTGCATACAAATTTGAGTTATCTTCTCAGTGAGTCACGTTTTCGATCCGGTGGTAGATTCTGCGAAGCACTGCTCTTGCTAGGGCCAGTGTTAGCAATACTTAGCAACACTTTCGGTTTGAGCCCCGTGAGCTCACCTACATTTTAGGGCGAAGCTGAAATAGCCTCTCAAGGCTATCAGCATAGGTAGGTAGAAAAAAAAACTAAGCACACAGGACCCAACAATGTCAGGGGTACGTTTTATTGGTACTATAGGCGACTAAGAATAAGAAACCTTTTTTTTCTTCGGGCAAGGAGCCGAACCTCCTACGATATTCTCGCGTCCAAGGAGTTCAAGCGGTTTTGTGGAAGTAAAATTGGTACCCGCCTGCGGGATTCGAACACCGGTGCATCGCTAGATAGTTAGATACGAATCTACTGGACGTCTTATCCTTTAGCCACGACGACAAAACGGACGGGGCGGCCGTTGTAACTATACTGAGAACTTAGAACTCGTATCTCAAGGTGGGTGGCGGCATTTACGTTGTAGATGTATATGGGCTCCAATAACCACTTGACACCAGCTGGGCTGTGAGCTAGTTCATTCATCTAAGCAATAAATAATAAAAAAATCGGCCATGACGGCCACGACGACTACAGTCCTTAATTACAAGACGGCCAGCGTATTTGTATTAAGCGATGCGACTATTCCGGTGTTCAAATCTCCTAACCAAAATGCCCTCGGCCATCGGCTGCATACAAATGCAACAATAATACCTTGACAGTGAAGACTGGATCGTGGACATTCTCATTTTGATACCTATAAGCCCCAATAGCCACTTAGCACTAGAATTAATGACTGTTATCTGGTCTGCCTATCGAGATCTATAAAAATGAATAAAATTTTAACGTAAATAAATGTGTTAGTTAGTTAGCTCCGATATGGAAAATGTTCGTGACCTTACCATAATTCCATTGTAAGCACATTTATTCTTATCTATTTATACTCAGACCTAGTTACTACGCAATGCACACATTTAGAAGGTTTAATTATGCCTTGACTAATTGTCAAGTGTATATTTTTATCTAAGAAGGACATATGGGGTTTTTCTATTTGTCTAAGGTTACTTAATATCTGTGAAGCCTTCTTTACAATTACATTAACGTATCATCAAATACTAGTGGTGTAATTAATAAAAATGTTTTAATTTTTGGTGTTATCGATCGAGTAAATTTTATACCAAATCAGATGATCACCTGTAGATGACGGATTCCTGTATCATAACGCAATTAAAGATACTCTTCTAAGGAGGACAGTTTAAGCAATACCCTCTCCTTAATTAACTTCAACTTAAGAGGCATCTGCCTCTAATGATCCCCTTTTTTTCGGATAAGGGGGCCGAACCTCATACGGGGCGTCCGCTCCTAGGGGGCACGCGGGAGAGCAGACCGTCTCTGATGATGATGATGATGATCTACATATATGTTCCACCACCACCATGACTCTCACTCCTGAGCCATGTCAAATTATTTTCTTCGTTCTGGTCCGATATTTTTTCAGATGACGGTACACATATAGTACGGTACCATCGATACGAAGATTCTGACAATGCACCTAAAGGTACATTAAATACGACGAAGCATAATACTATGCACGTACTGAAAAACATATTCAATCGCAAACGACGTAAGTCATTTATACAGGATAATCTGAGGCTTTTATGGGAGCTAGTATGAAATGAGGCAACACAGCAACGCTTTTGATATGGATTTGAAATTTTTGAAACTATAAGTTGTATTTAAGTGAGCTGGACACAGCTTCTTGGGATCTCTGTTGCTACATGGAAATAGCTCGCTGACTACTTAAGCAGTCGCTGAAACGCCAGAAGCTTACAAAGATATTTCTTCATTTCTGGAAGGCCACGGAATGCGGTGCTAGCCTAGCGCACTTCTCTTTCCTAAGCACCGAGTCATAACGTATTTAGATACTAGCGACCCGCCCTCGCTTCGCTTCGGAAACTGTAATTTATTATTGATTTCTCCACTATGTAATGGATGTTATTATACATATAAACCTTCCTCTTCAATCACTCTATCTATTAAAAAAAACCGCATCAAAAGCCGTTGCGTAGTTTTAAAGATTTAAGCATACATAGAGACAGACAGATATAGGAACAGATATGGGATATAGGAACAGAGAAAGCGACTTTGTGTTATACTATGTAGTGATTATAATTTTTTTAGAAATTAATCAATAATTTCGGTGAAATATGGTTATTGGACACAATCTGCAGCTTATTGGCTAGTTTTATTACTGATCCTATTTTGGAAGGAGATTATGCTTAAAGCTGGCTTGCAAAGTGCGAGCTCAAAATGTCATCACGAACAAGCAATTTATTCAAGTGAAAAGTACTTTTAAATAAATAAACACATAGAGACTGGTACAGTTAAAGGTAATTTTACGAATTAATCTCGCATGACTGTGTGACAGATGTCCACGACAACCAGGCCCGGATTTAGGGCAGGGCAACTGGGGCGAAGCCCGGGGCCTCCACAAACGGAGGACCCCTACAATAGAGACTTTGGAAACAAATCTTTCAAATTCCGACAAATAAATACTAGTAAACATATTTTCCTTCTCCATCGAAATTCTGATTTTCGCTGTTTTACTTAACGTTAACGTTAGCACTAAAATTTTATTTCAGATAATTCTTATATCCGATTATTTTTATGTATTTTTTTAAATACTAAGTGGATTCTCTACGTGGTTTCACAATAAACTATTTATTGGAAAACTCAACTGAAAAAAATCGTTCATTTTATTTGGAAAATAATTAAAGGCCAGGGGGCCACCGCTCCTTTTTTGCCCCGAGGCCTCCAGACCTCTAAATCCGGCCTTGACGACAACTGTAATGTATTCGAAGCGTTGGAAATAATATAATGACAATAAAAAACGCGAGATTAAAACGTAAAAATAATTTTAAATATTTCTACGACTCACGAAAACCGCTTAAAATACTGTACAGAATGTAATTCGCACATTATCATTATACAGACTCTCAGGCACACTTTGAAACTGATTGCTTATGAATCCGTAAGGGCTTGTCAAGAGTACAGTGACGCATGTACCAGCTTTATAACAAGATATGCTAGTCTAACTATACCCGGTCAGTAATTCACGATAACAAACAAAGCTATTGTCTTAATGACATTAAATCCACAGATCTATGCAGCCACGACCGTTCGTGGAGGTTCTACGTTGAAACGATTGGTTTACCTACTTCGTTCCCCGCAGCTTCGGCCCCGGATTACGAAACGTGGGCGAATGGTGGCGCGGATACCAACCGGACCACATACCTAGGAGAACTTACTAACACTCGGTAAGGCAGTTTATGAACTTGTGGCGATAAAATTTTTCGGTAGGCAGCGCCTTGGCTCGGTAGGCAGCGGCTTGACTCTGCCCCTGGCATTGCTAAGCTCCATGGGCGACGGTAACTAGTCACCATCAGGTGGGCCGTATGCTCGTCTGCCTACAAAGGCCATAAACAAAACCAACTTTTTTGTCCACTCTAGTAAGCTTGAAATGTCATACTAATATAGATTCACCGGACGAGTAGATGAGCTCACGGAGCCCTTATTGTTGTCACTGTCACTTGTCATTTTCTACTTTGATATGTGTAGTGACATTAGCCCACTGAATTTCTCACCGGATCTTCTCAGTGGGTCGCGTTTCCGATCCGGTGGTAGATTCTGCGAAGCACTGCTTTTGCTAGGGGCAGTGTTAGCAACACTCCCGGTTTGAGCCCCGTGAGCTCACCTACACGTCAAGAAGCTGAAATAGCTTCTCAAGGCTATCAGCATAGGTAGGAAAAAAAATGGTCAAATAGAAAACATTGCGTTGGACAGATCTCAAAAGATTTTTTTTAAGATCTCTACCTATCCTGCATGTTTCGGTTGCAAAGCATTATGCTTATTGGTTTGAAGAATTCGGTACTTGTAACAATAAAATGGAGACTTCAATCTCGTGTCTCAAGATGCATGATTACTTTCACTTCGTGATCGTCTTTGGAACTCCAGTACTTATCAGGAGAGTTGTAAGCCCGTCTGTCCATCTAAAATAATAATTAAAAAACCGGTGTTCTGAAGTGAAATCTACTAAAGTATTATATTATATCTGAGTCTGTCGCAGACTAAATCTTAAAGGCACATTTAGTAGATAGAGCCTTTTCATTTTACCAAATTTAAAAACCACTAGACCAAATAAACTTTCGTTTGAAAGAATAATTGCGCAGTTTGGATAATGGCACGAATCCTTGTACGTTTACCGCGTACAACTCGAATCTTTTCTGTAGTCTATAAATTACAATATCGTATGTGTTCATGAATGACCTCAATATGGCCATACTAGAATTTTTTTATATATATTATTTTCAGGGCTCAAGGCAACTTTTACCTCGTCACAAATCCAGTATCTCCGTACGGCAAGAGACAAGAAGGACTGCAACCTATCGCACAACAAGCGAGGGTAAAAAGAAGTTCTGTCGTCACTTAACTACTTTAGATGATATTATTACGAAAACATTCTTGTATTAACTAGAATAGTGTACTAAGACTGTATTATTAATAGACATTGATGAAGAGCGTTGATTGGAATTTAATTTTGTGCATTTTAAAAGCACATAAATCAAGGAAACTGTTGATTCAATTGTATTTTAATTTAACCTAAAAATAGAAACATACTTTCCAAACCAATGTTTATTTTGTAGTAACTTAGAATGCTTTAACACAATTTTGTTTGTTTTTTTTTTCTGTTATTAATTAGTTTTTCGTATATAGAATACAAAAGTAGGTTAACGGTAAGTGAATTTCGAGTATTTGTGCAAAAATACCATGTTTAAATGTATGTGTGTTGTGATGATAAAAAATTCTGTTATGTTTTAAGTTAGGAATAAAATGAAGCTCTTTCTTTACTAAATCTTTATATCGTTTAATTACTAAAAATAACTTTTCACTTCTATAGATAATGAACATATTGTCGTATTATTTTTAAATTGTCTCTGAAGAAAAGGTTATTTTGATCTGTACTTATAATACATATCGACGCTTGAAAGGCAAACATGACTAAGCGACAATGCGTGAACTTTACAGTAGACTAATTTAAAGTTGTAATACCTGAAAATAAAATTTATTTTAACGAATCCAGCTGTAGTAGAATCTAGCTAGTAGCTGTAGGATTGAAATGATTTTAATAGACCTAGAAATATATTTTTACTGCGCATCGAATATGGTTATTGCCTATCATTTATGTACAAAGCAGTTATTGTCGCTTAGTCACGTTTGCCTTTCAAGCGTCGATATAATAATAAGTCTTTGAACCTATCAAGTTGCCGTTTTACAATACTGGCCATTCGAAACGGAATTTAAGTGTGACCAGCAATAAATTCTAAAATCAAATGAATTTAATTAAAAAAAAATGGAATTCAAATCCTGTCGTTCGTTTATTGATTATCAGTGTTTTGTTTTCAACACATTTGTATATTTTTCATGAATATGGACACGATAATAAATATGAGTACATATATAAAAATGGTTTTAACTTTTTATACCAGTGATCGGAGACCCGCGCCTGTTTTACTTCTCGGCTACGGTACTTCCGCGAAATATTTAGTTCGGACACGAAATATTACTTATTATCTTGCCTCGTAAGAGACGAGTAAGCATTTTCGAAACACAACACCATAAAAATATATGTTTCAAAAAATGACTTTGCCCTTGTAGGCAGACGAGCATACGGCCCACCTGATGGTGAGTGGTTACCGTCGCCCGTGGACTTCAGCAATGCCAGGGGCAGAGCCAAGCCGCTGCCTACCGCTTAATACTCTCCACAAGCCTCGCTTGAAGGAGGGTTATAGAAATAATAAAAAATACGGATGCGAATATGCTTCTATAATTTTTTTCACAATGTTTCAACAATTTCTATAGCTTGAAATTTTACGGAAATTTTAATTTGGTTCTAATATTTCATATATAATAATATTATCTTGAAAAATAACTTCTTGTCCCCATCAAGGTCACCAATGAACTGTGATATTATTTTTTGCACACTAACTAATCGAGCGGTTAATGGCAACATTAATCATATTTAAAAAAAAAGTTTAAGTAACTTATTAAACCACCATACCATAGATAAAATAAATTTATTGTATTTATTTATTAAATAATACTAATGGAAAAACAAAGCACGTACACAATGTATCGTATATGTGTATAATTGACGTTCGTAAACTGTGTGAACTCCACGATGAAGAAAAAACATCGTGTAATAAAAACCAAATTTTCGTAGCAACTATACGATTGAGGCATAGACCTCAACTCTAGGTGAGTGACGACATTCACATTGTGACGTCTATGAGACTTCATTTAACACCATAAGGGCCCTTAACTCTTTCATTTATTTATTGGATTTCTCAAATTTTTACTACTGCTTTTATTTATTCATTGCATTGATGATTGAATGTAAATTCCGCCACCTACCATGACAGATGAGTTCTAAGGTCTCAGTATAGTTACAACGGCTGCGCCACCCTTCAAACCGAAACGCATTACTGCTTCACGGCAGAAATAGGCCGGGTGGTGGTACCTACCCGCGCGGACTCACAAGACGTTCTACCAGCAGTTTTTGAATTAAAACAATTAATATTTACGTTTTACAAAAAAAAGCAATTTTAAAACATAACATTAGGTCGTTTACAGATAATAATTAGATATTGACTTACAATATAAACACATATTATAAAAAATATATTACTCATAGGACATTTTAATAGGTAACATTTGAATATCAGTAATCTTGATATTCATGCAGCGCGAAACAACACTGAACCACCCTTCATTACTGCTAAAATGATGACTCTGCTACAAACTGCGTGTGCAGAAATCACTACAGAGGACTGGAGAAAAGTCGTAGAGAAAACAAAGAAAATAATTTTACAAGATTTTGAACGAAAGAATTGACAATATTATTGAAAATGTATTAATAATATCTCAGAGTGCTGACAGCAGTGATGAAGATAAGAATACTAATAACAGTTCTGATAGTTCAACTGAATAAATGCAATATTTTTGTTAAATTCTGTACATACTTGTCTTATTTTGCTCTTTAAATTTACGAAAGAAAAAAAAAAGGGATTCGCGTGATGATTTTTAAAATTCACATATGTTTCAAGTACGTATCGATTCATTCACTTTAATCGATGTTTTTAAGCAGGTCACCCCACTATGAAGATAAAACTGACAGAGGACTTTTTGGCGGGCACGCGAGGAGTGAAGTTGTGATTTGTTTTATTCTGTCTATTTAGTGTTTCTTCAGGTTTAAATGTGTATTAACGGTGGTTTATTAATTGTTTAATATCTGTGAAAGTGCACAAATGTGGGAAAATGAAATAAAGCTGCTGGACGTAGCTTCTCGAGTTCGTCCAAATAGTCCACTGTAAAAATCTCAGTAAATGACCACCATTTTACTGAGATTATATTTCATCCCATATCATCTTATTTCATTTAATTTCATTTCAGTTGATTAATATCTCAAATTAATCATCTTCATTTCATTTCATTTCACTCCAAATTATCATTTTTCATAAAAATAAGAACATAAATTAAAATAAGACATGACTTAAAGGTCTTAGTTACCAGATCATAAAATCCCTCAAAAAAAAAACTGACAGACGTCAAATGTTACCTATTAAAATGACTCAATATTAATACTATAATACAACTCACACATAACGTCTACATACTGTAACATACACTTCGGACACGCGGTCTACGAATCGCGCTGAACGTAGACGGGTATAACAAATCTACCTTCGATATACATATATACAGTTGAACGTTAATTCACAAGTCACCTCGGTCCTCGAGCAGACAGTTCAGATCACATATACGCGAGTACCGATGCTAAGTCGGCGACGTTGAATAGAATCGCTTCATCGTCGCGTCGATGTCGACGATCGCGTTGCGCACGTCGTGCGTCGCCGCACTGATCGTGTCGAACGTGTTCGCTAAACGCTCTATCGCTCGAGCCTGTAACAAGTACGAACGTGTTAATAATAATACTGGTGGTAGGACCTCTTGTGAGTCCGCGCGGGTAGGTACCACCGTCCTGCCTATTTCTGCCGTGAAGCAGTAATGCGTTTCGGTTTGTAGGGTGAGGCATCCGTTGTAACTATACTTGAGACCTTAGAACTTATATCTCAAGGTGGATGGCGCATTTAAGTTGTAGATGTCCATGGGCTCCAGTAACCACTTAACACCAGGTGGGCTGTGAGCTCGTCCACCCATCTAAGCAAAAAAAAGAAGATACATACCGTAAAATGGGGGGAATCGGAACACTTTTTAAGTTCGACATTGATTTTTATCGTTTTTTTTGCAATTATAGTAATAAAACGGAGATCATAATGGTTCCGGTAGTTTAAATTTTCATTTATAATGCATTAAGATATAGTTTATTAAAGAATAATCATAAAAAGTTACAAAACCTCCCTTGTCCCTATTCACCTAGGCGTCGGGATGAATCGGGTTACGTATGGGGACAATAAAGTTTTTCGATAGGGCTGACACTATTTAGTTGTTAGGTAGATACCTAACTTTAGGTAATTAACTTTTTAACATATTTAATGAGTTACAAAACTGATGACTAAATTAAACTATTTAATATTCTGAGACACTAAATAAAAGTAATTTTCAGTTCAACAAAGTTAGAACTCTAACAACCCGACAAAAGTATTGTGACATCCAGATTTGTCCCTATTCTACCGCTAGTCCCTATTCCCCCCAATCTACTGTACGTCTTAATTTAATACAATTGATATTCAGAGACCAAGCATAGATAACACTTGAAGGGTTCCAAACAGAAAGCGCGTTTATTTGACGTGAAAGTCGTGTTTTGCAATCAATGTTTAATTGACACTAGAATCTAAATAATAACAGCTTTATTTTTGCAGCAGTTTTACACAAATAAAGTGATTTTTTTTAAATCGCCTTTTTTGGCGGTAATTATAATAATGTCATAGACTATCTTTCTACCAACAGTCGTGCGTTCCGGATCACGCATCAATAATAAGGTGCGTTCTTAAACGCCACGCACCTTATAGTTATAGTAAGTTCACATTTAAGGAGCCAGCAATGCAACTGATCGTGTAAATTAGACGCAATAAAAAAAAAAGTTATTTGAATATTGGTAAGCTAAAAAAATTGACTTTTTCGTATTGAAAATAAAACTACCCTATAGTTCAGGTTTACTTTGCCCCTGTCCTGGTGAAACTGGAAAGGCCTCCGGGCCACCAGTAAACTTTCATTCATAAAAAAAAGAAGGTTTACCTGTATGTGTGACGCTTCCGCAAGCCGTTCCATGGCCTGAGCGTTCACGTGAGACGCGTGAGCCAACTGAGTCATCGCAGCCGCTTGATCGCTCATTACTTTAACCTGTTTATTAGAAAACAGCTGTTTAGAAACATTATAAGTAACGGTTAGCGTGGTATGGACATGTTTCCTACCTATTCTAGTAATCTAGAATAACCCATTCTAGATTCGTCGAATTAGTAGGTGAGCTCACGGGGCTCAAGCCTGATGACGTTGCTAGCACGAACCCTAGCAAGAGCCGTGCCTAGCAGAATCTACCACCGGATCGGAATCGCGAGAGAAGACCCACCGAGAAACTCAGTGGGCTGTGTCTGTAAGTTAATTTACTCGTCGAGCCCTTCGTCGTAAGCGACGAGTTTGACGAAAACGATGATCGGTGCTTGGGGTGGGAGGAGATGCATGTGACTAGGAGATGTATGAAAATGGTAGTGCAAGGTAGAGGGGAAGAGGTCGACCGAAGAAGACGTGGGTGGAGTGTGTGAATGACGATATGCGAGAGAGAGAGGAGTGAGTGTTGAGATGGCGGCTGATAGAAGGGAATGGAAGAGAAAAATTTGCTGTGCCGACCCTACCTAATGGGATAAGGAGAGGACAAAGAAGAAAGTATTATAAGTAACTATACAGACTGTAGGCCCAGTGAGGACCTGACAGTACCCTGGTATTAGTAGCGGTATTACTGATATCCAAGATCAACGGTGACCACTCACCATCAAGCAGGCAGTACAAATGTCCACTGTTAACGTCACTAAATTTGATGAGGTCAAAACAGACTATGTAATGTATTGTATGTACCAGTTTCTCCATTACCGCCATTTGCCTCTCCTCAGCATCGGCGACGGGTTCCTCGAACGCCAGCACCGGATCGGATTCAACGTGGTTCTGATCCATGCTGTCCTCATTAAAAAAGTTATCTTCAGTATAATGAGATTCTTGTTTCACAGCACCTCGATTTGTTCCTGTGGATTTTCATTGCAGATTATGCTTTGAATAGGATAAATAAGAATTGTTCACACTTGAAATTATACATTGATCATTACTGAGCTAGTACTTGTTTGGAGGGTATGCATTTGAAAAGAGTGCATATGATATAACACATATAATTATGTATATCTTGTAATCTTGATTTCAAATATTCTTATTGTTAGCTATGAACACAATGAAAAACATAAATTTTGCAAAGTTATCATGAACTTAATTATGATTATTTTTAATTTCTACTAGCTTTTTTTATTTTTATTTTGATATTTTATTATTTGCGACGTTTCGGATAATTACAGTTACTGTGGTCTCACAGACAATGGTCATTCTGACTGACGAAGATTAAATCATATAAGTAGTTTTAAATGTCTATGAGTAGCAAAAACCAAAAAATATTATCAACCCTATTGTAATCAATAGAAAATTTAGTATTATAAATGTGAGATCAAATCTTTCAAATAGTTTTATAATACAATTACAATTACAATTTATCAAACAATATTTCATTTAATAAAACTTACTTGAATTATCATTTGCTAAGAAAACATCCCATATTTTCTTCTCAATGTTAGAACATAGGCTATTTGGATCCCCACCACATCCTTGTACTTTTGATCTTACTGTAGATTTTTTGTCAGCCCAGTACTGTAAAACAGAGTTTGATAGGTTCTTAATTATGGGAATATTCCCAAATAATGAAAACGCTTTCGAACAAGTATTCATGAAGCCATAATTCTTCAATAGAAGCAATAAAGTTTTATTTTTACTGGTCATAATTCAATTTATTTAAATTTTCATTGGTCAAGTAGTTGTTAACACTTTTTATTTTTATTATGACAAGCTGAGATGGATGAATGAATTATGTTGCATGTCCAGATTTTATTTCTAGTCAAAGTCCAGTCCAGCCCGTGACTTTGTCAAAGATGTATAAAAATAAAGGTTTTGTAAATTTTTGTTTGTGTATCTGATGTCCAAAACATTAGGACAAGAATCTAGTTGAGGATGTAAATGTGACACTTTTCATAATTATCCCAACGATTAGTGTATACTGTGCTGGGTGCTACTGAAGAATTTAAACTAAAATTGTCAAAAGAAAAAGTATCAGACCTCATTTCAAATGTTGTATAATTTTTATTCGTATGCATTTATATATTTCAAGGAATTTTATGATAACAAACCTTGATCCAAGACTTCATAGGCCTCGTAGGTCCAGAAATATTATTGACAACGCGAGTTAACTTTAACCACAGTTTCTTGCTCTCGTCTCTGCCTTCCAGTCCACGGAGCTGTCCAAGCCCTAGTGCAGGGTGCTTCTCCATGAAGTCTACGATGGCTGTTACCTGCTCCAGGCTGGGACGAGACTGAAGATTAATTAATGTAAAAACTTCAATAAATTACAAAAAAAAAAACAAATGAAATTAAGTATTCCTGCTTTCTTTGCAAAAAATATCGTTACCTATGTAACAAAATGAAACTACTGCGAATAACAAATAATCTATTTATTTTTCTTTTGAATATTTATATTTATTTACACATATTAATGTAATATGAAGTTGAATATTTTTTCTTATAATCAAACCCATTAAATTCCTAAAAGCTCATACAATTGAAAATTCATAATTTTGAAGTGTTTTTAATTTAATAACATAAAGTAGTTTCAAACTGTATATCGCATAACAAATTAGTTTTTTTATTTAAAGAGCAAAACAGACAAACAATTAAATTTTATCACCGATTATCTTCAACTCGATCACAACTAAGAATTAATACAGCCATTTAACGACGAACGAATGAAATTCGAGTTTCTTAACCGGAGTAATAGGTTCAAAACACATAAATTGTTTAAGAGTGACACCCACCGCAATAGTACGATCCGTCATAGCGAATGCTTTTCATATATACAATTGATTTAATGTACTTTATGTGATGAAAAGTCCTAGTATTAATAATAACACAAATTATCCATTACAAATATAGTTCGCATTTACAAAATTCTAACAGGCATTTTGTTGTGAGTAGCGCAAAACATCGATAGAAAATTTGACGACAACCATTGGTTGGGGCCTATGTTGCCAGCCTAACGAAATCCATGATTATAGTTACTCAGTATCAATGCAATTCATCCAATCAACACCGTCACAACTTTTACTTTTGCAGTTAACACAGTGGAATACAAGGACACCGAGGAGTGGTGGAGTAGAGACATTCATAGCACCGAGTCCTGCATCGGAGAAGCTGCTTCGCCTCGTAGTTCAAATAAGATCAAAGTTGTCGCTGCCGGCCGTAATGGCTACAATGCTCTACAGCGACGACTGCTGGCAGGTGATGCTCGCCCACTGCTTAAAGTCCACCATCCCGCAGCACGGAACGGTGGAGCGAGAGAGAAAGTACGTCTCACTCCTTGTTTTCTGTAGGAGGTGACCTCCCTCAGTGATGGTTCGGGCCGAATAAAGATGTTGAACTACCATGGCTGCTAATAGAAATCTAACTTGCTGTAGATTTAATTATAAAAAGTCACCACCTGTTTCAATCCAACGGGTTAGTACTAGTCCAGCGAGAATTTATACGCCACCAATGGCACTATCTGGATGATGACGGACCGCCACCGCACCGTCTAAGGTGGCTGACGTAGAATCGGTTCGCCAATAGAAATCGGTTTGTCTGGTTTCAATATTGTCGGTGGTCACCCGTCCGCTTTTTGTCATGCGTGTTCAGGTGAATAGTACAGAAGTCGTTTAGTGAGTGACTCCGGCAGACGCCGAGCTTCAAAACAATATCTTAAATTAGCTAGCCATAAGTACTGCACTGATTTTTTATAATCATGGTAAACCATCTAGGCAACACAGACAGTCATCTAGTCTTAGGTTTCCTACTTCAGTGAGTCTAGCATACAAAAGGGAAACCAAAACACTTCTTTCCAATCCAATAATATCACAAAATCACAATCTTGTTTTATTTAAAATGTGCTGTTTCCGTAATATAACACTAGCAGAAATGGCTAACAACATCTACAAAGCGGGAACGCGAGTGAAGTTGTATGAATTATTTTATTTTGTTATTTTGGTGTTTCTTTTGGCTTTGTAATAACGGTGCTTGATTCATTATTTAGAATATTCAAAAGATTAGGTTGTATGGTATGATACTTTCGTCTTTCCAGTTGAAAAAATGGAACTACAACATAATTCTTTTTTATTTTATATTGCCTTTGTAGGCAGACGAGCATACAGCCCACCTGATGGTAAGTGACCACCGTCACTCATGGACGTCAGCAATGCCAGGGGCAGAGCCAAGCCAACAATGTCAAGATTTTTTTATTTTTTCAAGGGATTTTATGACCTGGTAACTAAGACCTTTAAGTCACGTCTTATTTTTATTTATATTCTTATTTTTATGAAAAATGATAATGTGGAGTGAAATGAAATGAAAGATGATTAATTTGAGACATTAATCAACTTGGATGAAATAGAATGAAATGAGATGAGATGATATGGGATGAAATATAATCTCAGTAAAATGGTGGTCATTTACTAAGATTTTTTCAGTGGACTTTTTGGAGGATCCCCACAAGTAACGTCCAGCGGCTTTGCTTCATTTTTCCACATTTGTGCACTTTCCCAGATATTAAACAGTTAATAAACCACCGTTGTTACACATTTAAGCCTGCGGAAACACTAAATAGACAAAATTAAACAAATCACACAACTTCACTCCTCGCGTTCCCGCCAAAAAGTCCAATGTCAAGAGTATAGACAATACCATAGATAATACACATATACCGTAGTCATAGATTATACACTTAGTAAATGTCAAAGTCAAGAGTAGCCGATTTGTTGTAAAGAGAATTTTTAGTTTTTAGGATGGAATAATAATTTAAAGTCTTAACTGTTTTAATGAACAGCATTATTGTTTATATTAACTGTAATTTAAGAATTGTATTAATATGGTGTTTATAAAATAGTACCGCTAAATTTTGAGTCAAATTTTATTTATAATTATAATTTTCTTGTACTGTTTATTTATTTTTCAAGAGTAAGATGGCAAATTCAGTGAACATATCGATAGAGGCACCTATAGAGAACCAAATACAGGAGATTACTTATGATGGGCAAGAGATTTATCAAGCGTAAGTTTACAAATTTGATCAGTTAAAATTTTATATGGATACACACCACGTAAATATGCAACTAAACTAAAATAATTACAAATTGAATTACAAACCGGTACCAAAATTTAGTTAAAAACGTTAATCCTAAAAATCTTCTGTTTTGAAATAAATAAATAAATGTGACATATTGATATTAGATTGTGGATATTCTTTTAATGATTTTTTAGTATTTTTTATTTCAATTAAATAAACATCATATGCATAGGCTGCCCATTTCACTAGTTTTATATGGGAAGGGATTTAAGTTAAAAGTATTATGTTAAAAGAGAATGGATAGGCTATGCACACATATTTTCTTCTGAAAAATGTACTTCAGTGAGTTTCGAAACTAGATCTCAATGTGGCTCATTTTTAAATAAAGTATTTGGATTAAAAAATTGGCCTATTTCACAATGCCCTAATAAAGAAATCATACAGGTTTTTACTTGTAGTTAAAATATGATGTTGGAAATAGTAATCTAAAATTACAGTCCTACAATTTTCTGAATAACGAAGTCTGGATTAATACCCGTCATATGCACAAGATTAATTGGTACAAGTAAAGACTTTGTTAATAAAATAAATGTATAAGTAAATTTTTATATATTTTCTATTGCATATAATTATATCAGCTATAACAATAATACATTTGTTTTAAAATCACAAATAGACTGCTTAATTTCATTTTTTGGTGTCATTAATCTGTATTCATCATCATGAATAGATACATAGATATATAGATTCATACTTTAATTCTCTTTGTAGACCTTTATCGATGTCAGAAAATCTGGCAAGACTAGCACAGAAGATAGATTTTTCAAAAACAGAAGATGAGTTCTGTAACATCAAGAAAGAAGGTGAAAGCAGTTCTGATACTAAATCAGATGAAGATAACAAAGACCAGAGCTACCAGTCCAGCTTATGGCCCTGGGACTCTGTTAGGAATAAGTTACGGAGTGCCTTGACTGAAGTTAGCGTTTTGGCGGATGTACTGAATATTGCTAAGGAGAAGAGGTATATGGTATGTGTGCTTTTATTGGTGTGTGTTCAGTGGATCGTGATTCTGATCTGGCAGACTCAGCGATCCACTGCTCTCGGTAGGGCAGATGTTAGTAAAGTTTCCCAGGAAAAGACCCCAAATGTGAGTGAGAGTGAGCTACATGTTTGGTAGAGCTAGTTTAACCTCTAAAGGTTACTAGGAGCAGGTAAGGAAAAAGAACACTGTGTCCATGGTAGGAGTGGGTAATATCGGTTTTGCCGCGTATCGAATCGTATCTATATCGGATATTGAATCTATATATTTTCTGAATCTATATATTGATGGATGCTAGTAGATTTTCTCGATTCATGATATTTGAGATTTGAAACGATACGCTGATATAATATCGTAGTAGATATAGATTTAAGTCAACGTTATACGGTTGGTTTTCTGATATCAATTTATAATATGATCTTAAAGTAATAAAAAGAACATGAAAATAAAAATATCAAAAAAACTTTCCTTCATGCTTTTACCAGGCTTAGGACTGGCTACATTATTTTCAGTTTTTAGTATTTTGTGTCTTAATTTAAAATTACAAAATATACCAAAAGAGTGTAGATTTCAAAAGTTTAATACAAACACAAGAAATAAACTCAATTATTTGGATTCAACTAAAAATAGAAAAATGTGTACTTTAAAAATCAAACACAAAAAACTTTTAAGTATTTATAAACACTTGTCCAAAAATTCTAGTTCAAGGTCAAAGCGCGTGAAATTAAATTCAACGATGCAAATAGGCTATACTGCATTCAAGTTAGGGTCGAAAGTTGAAACTTCTTTCCTTAATTGTATCCTGCTGATACGCTAAGAATAATCTACAGACATATGGACTTAAATATAAGGTTTACAATTGTATGGATAATGCCTGTTTCTGTTTCATTCATCACATGATATCCCTATCGTGCGCTCACTCACTCTGGCCGATTCGATACGAACCAAACGAATATTGCTGATATTAACGAATCGGTACGATATGCCGATGCGCATCACATCGAGCAATATCGTGTATCGGCTGATATCGAAATATAGATTTCGATTCACGAATCGGTCCGATATGACGATGCGCATCACATCGAGCAATATCGTGTATCGGCTGATATCGATATATAGATTTCGTGCGGGGCGATATCGGATTCAACGATATTGCTGCGATATATAGATATTGAATCTATATACGATTTATATCACCCACTCCTAGTCCATGGTATGAAATAATATTTAATTTAATAATACTGTTATTACAGACTATAGTTAGGGACTGTCAGGTGCTAGTGCTGATGACCTCTGACACAATAGAAGTGCCAGCTCCACTTAAAATAAACTGACTGGATCACAAAATATAAAACAACCAATACTACTAGTATTTGTCCTCGGTTTAGTAAATAAATTCTGTTCACTTTAGGCTAGCTAGGCTGTATGTCGGTTTCAGCTTCAAGGATGGCATGTTTATATGCAGTAATTACCAGTTCGTCATAGTTGTTAGAAGTTCATTACGTTTATTTCTGTGACTAATCTCTCTACATCAACAATATTTCTATAAAAAACGGTCTTTGAACCACAGCAGGAAACCTCCAAAAACGTATTTTATAAACAATATCATAATGTCCAGGTGCTTGACCCAGTCCAACCTGAAAAAGTTGAAAGTCGACCCATGGTTCAAGTCTACGGACGGAAGAAGGCACTGAGCGCCGCCGCCGCCGTCCTCCAAGCCGGCATGGAACGTCTCCGAGCCAGCGAGACCATGAGGATGGCGCGGAACATGCCAGATTTCCACATAGACTTGCTTAGGTTACGTCAAAATTGGAGGCTGAAGAAAGTTTCTAATACAATCATAGGTGATTTGAGCTACAGAACTGCTGGTTCTAAGTTTAGTCAGACGGGTGTGTTTGAGGTAAGATTTTATAGTTTTTGTTCAAAATGTATTTGTAAATTTATAATATTGAAGATCTGAACAAAACGTATTTATTGCAAACTTGCATGGAAATTCTACTACAAAACTCAATGTTTTCCTTAAATATATTTCAATAAATGTATATCGTCTGGTGAAAGGCTATTTGGTTTAAGCGTCATTTTGGCTTTTTGCAACATTACAGGAGAGCCATTATGGTTTAAAATTTGGAAAAAATATCATGTCAAAAAAAATTCTTTCGTTATTTAAATGTGGTAATTGAAATTCAATGAAAAACATCGAATTATTGATATCGATACTAAATAAAGCGGAACCACTTCGATAAAGCGGCACGACACGAGAACCCTCTCATCGTGGCCGCCGGTAACTACATTCCCGATCCTGCGGACCGAATGGAAAGCAGTCGACGTCGTCCAAAACACGTCATTTCGGATCCTCCCGATCCACTAACGGTGCTTTTAGGTACCTCAAGCACCGATCTAGTCGAACCCGTCGCTTGCGACGAAGGGCTCGACGAGTAAATTAACCCACAAACACAGCCCATTGAGTTTCTTGCCGGTTCTTCTCAGTGGGTCGCGTTTCCGATCCGGTGGTAGATTCTGCGAAGCAGGGCTTTTGCTAGGGTTCGTGTTAGCGACGTCGTCAGGTTTGAGCCCCGTGAGCTCACCTACTAGTTAAAGTTACTTTGAAATGGCCTCTCAAGGCTCCCAGCTTAGGTAGAAAAAAAAAGAAAAAAAAAAGCGGACCTTTAATTACGAATATAAATGTCGCGTATTGAGCGAAATGTCGTTTAGACCAAATAGCCTTTCACTTATCCGATATGTACATACTTAAAAAATATTTGGATGTAACAAAATACATTACATTTATCTTTTTTAACGAAACTTCGATCTTGTGTTTCATGATGGGTGCCAGTTTTCATATTTTGAAATATTGTGACGCCCTCACGAACATTTTGCCACTGAGAGATAAATTTAAGTTCGAAGAATTACAACAAGTAATTGTGGTGTTAAAAATCACTAAACTCTATTCCAATTACGAAGTCCCCTTTGACACTTCTTAGAACGTAACTCTTCACGTTTCGCATAATTTGAAATAATAATCATTTTTTGTTCATGGTCGTAAAAATGGTAAAAATCATTTAAAATATACACAATCAATCTAAATCATTATACAATTAATTCACACACACAATAACATAATAATAACATCTGTCTCATAGGACTTCGTAATTGGAATAGAGTAGGTATATGGTTTTTTTTTTATTGCTTTGATGGGTGGACGAGCTCACAGCCCACCTGGTGTTAAGTGGTGGTTACTGGAGCCCATAGACATTAAATGCGCCACCCCCCTTGAGATATAAGTTCTAAGGTCTCAGTATAGTTACAACGGCTGCCCCACCCTTCAAGACGAAACGCATTACTGCGTCACAGCAGAAATAGGCGGGGTGATGGCACCTACCCGTGCGGACTCATAATAGGTCCTACCACCAGTGAAATAGGCGGGGATAGGAGTGAAATGGTTGCCTACTTATAAAATGATTATGAACAGGTAACAAAAGCGCCCGAGGAGCAGATAGCTCAGGCGATGAGTATGAACACAGGAGGTCCCCCGCCCTCCGCCCTGCGCGTCACCGTCCCGCCAGAACTGCAGGGCGTCGCCTTCATATCCGTCCTTTGCCAGAAAGGTAGCCACAATAATATCACACTACATATTGCATATTATATGCAAAAAGACGTCCCGAAGTATGTTATTAAGATATTTCACTTGCCGAACACTCCATTTAGAGCAGGGGTGGGCAAATATTATGATAGGCGGGCCATTGCAGATGAAAATTTGACCTCGGGCCAAACAGTTTTTTTTCTAATTTTAAGTATAGTTTTTGCTAAGGATGTGATTTTTGATAATGAATTTTAAAACCAACATTTTTGAATCTAAATATTTATTTATCAACACATTTGAATAAAAAAATTGAAAAGAAAATTTATGTTAGACAAAAACTAATATTTGTGTTTTTAATAATAATATATACAATGCTTCACGCCATTTGCCCAGGCCTGACTTAGAGCTACAAAAATTAGCAATAAATCAAATACTAATCATCAGTATAGACGTCTGGATGTGTTCATAGATCATCCATCCTCTATGTTCTACTGATTACCGGCTCAAACACATCACAATTTGAATAACGCCATCCACTTGAGACATGAAGTCTAAGACAAAGAAGACACTTGAAACAGGAACACATGACTGATATACTGTAGAATGAGACAGCCTAGATCTAGTCATCCGTGTCAAGCTTCCAATATACGCTATATTGTTTAAAATTCTGTTTTTTATATTACAGTTGACATATCGTCGTTGTGAAACCAAAATCTGCTATGTGCACTTTTTGAGATTTTTACTTTTTGACCTTTTCGTATAGTTCACAGCCCTGTCTACCGTATAAAAAAATCTGTTATGTATCTATAGCTTTAATACTTATCTATAGTTTTCATTTGATATAGTTTTTAAAAATTCACCTTCGTATAAAATTTTATACGAAAATGTTTTTGCTTGTTAATTCAAAATAGAGTTTTTGTAAATAGCAGATTTTGGTTTGACAGCGACAAGATGTCAAATTGAGAATATACTATAATTGTTAATATATGAACTATTTTATATGATAAAATAGTTATGTTGTAAAATAGTCTGTACTTGGTGCTTAATTAGCTGATAATCCTCGTTTTCACAGAACAAGAAGAAGTAGTGACTGCAACGTTGAGTGCTTCTGCATTGAGCTGCACCGCAGGCGAGGGCGAGCTGCACTGGCAGCAGCGGCTGGAAGCGGCGCAGAACGTGCTGTTCTGCAAGGAGCTGTTTGCCAGACTGGCAGCCGAGGCCGTGCAGCTGGACGCCTCCATACCGCATATGGTTGTTGGGAATCAGATCATGGCCACCGTGAGTATAACGTGCATTCCAGAAGGATAATAAAATTTTGATTTCAGAATTGTTCGATGAACGGATTATAAATGAGATTTGTAATATTATTTTTTTTACTGGTGGTAGGACCTCTTGTAAGTCCGGACGGGTAGGTACCACCGCCCTGCCTATTTCTGCCGTGAAGCAGTAATGCGTTTCGGTTTGAAGGGTGGGGGAGCCGTTGTAACTATACTTGAGACCTTAGAACTTATATCTCAAGGTGGGTGGCGCATTTACGTTGTAGATGTCTATTGGCTTCAGGAACCACTTAACATCAGGTGGGCTGTGAGCTCGTCCACTCGTCTAAGCAATAAAAAAAAAAAAAATAGTAATATTGCAAGCATAAAGTGTAATACAATTGAATACTAGGTAATCATTTATGCTTTTGATTACTATGGTATTATAGTTGGGCAGTTAAGTGGAGCTCTTAGACATCATAGTGTGGTATGAAGTCCGAGTATCAATTGTGTTTGCCCTCGGTTAATTTATTTGAAGCAAAAATATAAATCATGTATAACAAAAAATATATATATAATTTCAGTTGTATTTTTTCATGACATTTGCCTAAACCATATACTGAGGCACAGAGATACGGTCTGTCAGCATTATCAGGATCAAATGGGACAACTGTATGTGATTTCAGGTGCTGCCCGGCATCCAGTTGCTGATAGGACTCTGTCACAACAACGGACAGACCAACGCTAACGCGAATGTTGAGGGTGTTAAGGTATTTATTTATGTTTAATTAATTAATTAGCATCAAAATAATCATGCTAAAATTGTTAATTTGTTAACTTACAAGAACTTGACCCGTGTATCCTAAAATCCTATGTTAATATTTTCAGAACTGTGCCAGACTCATTTACATTTATTATTAAATATTTAATTTTACACGCATAAACAAATGATATACATATATAAATTATTTAAATATATATATATATTTCCATAAAAAAAAAAATCTTCCTGACACGTTTGTACTAACTATAATATATTTCAAATATTGAAAGTTGATGTCCTTGATTTCTCATTATTAATTTCAGTTTATGTGCCATTGAATGTTCTTATTTAGAGTCAAAGTAAATATATAAATTCAATACAAAACGAAAAGTTGATTGTAAATTGATTAATATTACTAAAGAGATGTGGAGAGACAATCATAGGAATATAAATATGGTATATATAATACATATATTTTATATATTAGTAGAAAATCTTGATTATAGAAAAAGTAAGGTTGATTATATACTTAATACGTATATTTTACGTTGATTGGAGATTAAAAATACATCAGATACATTTGTAGGCAGCGGCTTGACTCTGCCCCTGGCATTGCTGAATTCCATTGGTGACGATTACCACTCACCATCAGGTGGGCCGTATGCTCGTCTGCCTACAAGGGCAATAAAAAAAAGAGATATTGAATTATTAAAATTATGAAATAAACTAAATGTAGATAGAGGTTTGAGTACGAATTGTTCCGCTCGACAGACGGAGGGGTCCTCGTCGTCCGGCAAGTCAGACCACGACCACGTGCTGGAGCACTCGCTGCACCAGCTGCTGCGCGCCGTGCACCACGCCAACACGCACCACCCCTTCCCGCACCCCGCCACCGGACCCCTGGGGCCCTCCAAGCGACGCTGCCTCGCCGGTACGCGCGCCTCCTGCCTCAACGTATTTTTTTTTATCGCTTAGATGGGTGGACGAGCCAACAGCCCACCTGGTGTTAAGCGGCTACTGAAGCCCATATACATCTACAACGTAAATGCGCCACACACCTTGAGATATAAGTTCTAAAATCTCAAGTATAGTTGAATATGCAATTTCGAAAAGGGCACATCTCTGAAAATGTAAAATGTTTAGGAAATTCTAAGCAATAAAAAAAAACTGATTATTTTCTAAAGCAGTTTAAAATTTAAAATATTAACATTTGAGATATATTTTAGTGTTAATTAGCAATTGAAAATTACTGGAATTATTATAAAATGGCTGTAGGTAAGCCTCAAAACTATATGTACATGAAAAAACGTATTTGACAAAATATGCGACATGTGCCCTTTTCAAAATTGCATATGCAGTTACAATCAAACCGAAACACACTACTGCTTCACGACAGAAATAGGCAGCCACCCGCGCGGACTCACAAGAGGCTCTATTGCCAGTAAGACGTGACGCCATTACCATCTTGAAACATTGCAAACCTAATGGAGCGTGAGCACGCACTATACTAATAAAACAAACAATTATAGTCCGTCCGCCGAAAGAATGTAATCGATCTAACACTAATTTTACCCGAAAACTGCAACACTTATCCCAAGTTTGCACAATGATTTGTTTATCAGTGACAATTATTCGTTAGTAGGGTAAATAAATAATAGTTACGTTTTAATCGCAATCTCACGCCGACCTATACACGACGACTTGGACCTCGAATCGATCAGAAAATACGTGAAGTCCGCGTCGGAACGTTGCTTCGATAAGGCTATGCGTCATGATAATCATCTTATCGTTGCCGCCGCTGACTACTCCCCAAATCCTGATTACGCAGGAGCCAGTCACCGTCGTCACTCTAGCCACGTCCTTACGGACCCATCAGATCCAATAACCCTTGCATTAGACGCCTTCCGCTCTAACACCAGGAGTAGAGACCCCGATAACCGTACTCGTCGAGCTCGGCAAAGAGTTCGACGTGCAACCTAACCTAAACATCAGCCGTTGAGTTTCTCGCCGGATCTTCTCAGCGGATCGCGATTCCGATCCGGTAGTAGATTCATTCGCGAAGCAGCTACTCTTGAGTTGTTAGGTCTCCCTTGGAGGCGCTCGGTTAGCTGTTAGCAAATCCCGACCCTTCTGACTGAGCCCTTGCCCGCCCACCTGTCCTTGTGAAACTGGAAAGGCCTGCGGGCCACTAGTAAACCCTCGATCATAAAAAAAAACTCGCGCCGTCCCAAAGTGACATCGCTCATCCGCGCGCTCTCTCAGCGGCCGGACTATATTTGTACTGATGGCGTAGTTCCCGCGCGCAGGTCCCATGGCGGCGGACCGCTACGAGCTCCTGGACATGAGCAAGGAGCAGTCCCTGCTGGAGCAGATCATACAGCAGGCCCAGCACTTCTTCATGAGGAGGAGAAGCGAATACGTGCTCGATACTATCGCTAAAGAGGTACTACATAATAATATATTTCTATATATCGAAAGGCGAAAGGATATTTGATTTAAGTAACTTTTTTGAAACTTACAGAATAGCCATTTAACACGTTGACTGCTGTGTAGGTCACCGATGCCCTACGTGGCGCACTGAAGCAATTATTTCGATTTCTGTTATTAAGGGCCTGGGTTGCCTAGCTTAGCCTTCTTTTGTTTGGTAATGTATGTTTCAGTATTTTAGGTCTCTTAGGAATAGATTCATTCTCATTATCTTCGGATTCGTCTTTCCCAGAGTGTACTAGATACTCCGGCGCCTTAGTGACAAGATCAAAGAGAGAAATCGACATAATTACTTTAGTGAGCTGTGTAGGGCACTGGTGACCTACGTAAAGTACAAAATTTTTGAAAAGATATCATAACGCCTTCAATTATTTGAATGGAGTAAACTTAATTGGAGTTCAATTAAAAACATCGTACCATCGATGCTAATACCAAATAAAACGCACCTTTAATTACAAAGATAAATGTCGCTTAAACCAAATTAATTAATTACCTTTCAGCCCTCGATAGATTTTTTAATGTTTTCAAATTTTCAAAATTGTTTTTAATTTAAAAGACGAATAAATTGTTTTAAATTTAATATTAGTAGATTAATCGTGTAGAATAATAAACGAGTCCTCATTGTATCATGAAGTTATCTGTGCTCATAGACAATATAATTATTGATAGAATACTTTAAAAAAAAAGCTTTTGTAAGTCAAAATGGTAATAAATTAAACAAAAGAGAAAATGTGATACGGAAAATGAATATCTATAATTTGAGGTTTATGATCGAATTTTGATCATCCAAAGGACGCATAGTCTATATCAGCGGTCGGGGAACCGGGGTATTTATTTAGGCAATTTTGCCTCAAATGGGGTAAAATGAAATTTTGGGGACTAAAAATGAAACTTTTGTGAGTAAAAAGTATATATTGAAGTGAAACTTCTTTAGAATCGTAAAATTTTTAGTTATTGTTTTCTTTTCGAAATTATCATGGGGGCTATAATATGAAAGATGCTAAAAAGAATCGATTTCGTTTTTTTTTGTTCTTCGCCATGGGGTAATATCAACTTACAGAAAAATATTTTGGGGTAATAATTAAAAAAGTTTCCCGACCGCTGGTCTATATTGTATATGTCTATAAATGTTTGATTTCGATGTGTCCCAGGTGAAGGATCCGTTGATAGTGTCGCACTGGAACGCGCTCAACAGTCCCACGCAGTCCTGCGTCAAGATAAACATCATGGCACACGGGTAAGTCACCTCCATCCCCCTCCCATACCCCCCATATCGGTCCCCTAACACCTAACTCATATAACAGACATGCATCCCTTAAAAATGATATGGAAATCTCTGAATTACTTTGCAAGGCTTTTTTTCTTAAATAGTCGGACGAGTTCACAGCCTATCTGGTGTTAAACGGTTACCGGAGCCCATAGACATCTACAACGTAAATGCCGCCACCCACTTCGAGAGATGAGTTGTAATGTCTCAGTTTTTACAGTACAACGGCTGCCCCACTCTTCAAACCGAAACGCATTACTGCTTCACGGCAGAAATAGGCAGGAAGGTGGTACCTACCCGCGCAGACTCACAAGACGTCCTGTCACCAGTAACTAACTTGTTACTGCCAATATTTTAGCCGGTATTTTTTATAGTCTCCAAAAAGTTTGTATCTAGTTAAGTTGGTTGTGGGACAGGTACGACGCGGTGTGTAGGACGTCGCTGGTGGTCCACGTCGGGGAGAAGACCTTGAAATGCATCTGCAGGGACGGGAAGGTGCGGCATCTGTCTTACGAGCTGCAGGAGCTCAGAGACCTCATCTACTGTCAGGTACTATTCATTATGTCCTTAACATTACCGCATTCATTTAGATCAGGGGTTCCCAAACTTATTTTGTCTACTGCCCACTTTGAAAATAAATTATTCTTTAGCGACCCAATTTTTTACCTGCTTAAAAACCACTATAGCGAGAGCTCAGTTGGTGTCTAAGTCTTCCTAGATGAAATTACAAATCGCCTTCAAAGCCTCTACACAACGCCCCATTTTTTTATAAGTTCTAAGGTCTCAGTATAGTTACAACGGCTGCCCCGCCCTTCAGACCGAAACGCATTACTGCTTCACGGCAGCAATAGGGAGGGCGGTGGTACCTACCCGTGCGGACTCACAAGAGGTCCTACCACCAGTAATTACGCAAATTATAATTTTGCGGGTTTGATTTTTATTACACGATGTTATTCCTTCACCGCGGAAGTCAATCTTGAACATTTGTTGAGTACGTATTTCATTAGAAAAATTGGCACCTGCCTGCGGGATTCGAACACCAGTGCATCGCTCGACAAGAAATGCACCGGACGTCTTATCCTTTAGGCCACGACGATGACAAGTTGATATTATTGGCTATATTGATGTTTGTTTTGGTGTAGATATACCAGCACCAGATGACGGCGGTGCAGGCGGTGGGGCGCTGCATGGGCTGGCAACTCCTCGCCAGCAGCGCGCACCTGGGCTCGGGGCCCGTGGAGCCACTCGGGAACGCCTCCTCCTGTCTACTCGCCTCGCCCAATGGTAACCAGAATATAACTAGTACTAGTGGCCCCGCAGTGGCAGTGGCCCGGCAAATCAAACAAAGGCTTTCGTCGATTGTGCAATTGCGAATCCTTAATATGTTTGGACATATCATTCGTAATGAAAGATCATTGGAACGTTTAGTGGTTCAAGGAAGAGTAGACGGTCAACGCTCTCGCGGCCGATCACCCACAAGGTGGACAGACTTGGTTAAGTTTTCTACGAAGTGTTCCCTTACTGAGTGTACACGTACCGCCACAAATAGAGAGAGATGGAGAAGCCTCTCAAAAGCCGCAACCAAATATTAAGACTTACGTAACCACGACCACTCCGCCAGGAGTGAACGACTGAGAAGAAGTGGCCCCGCAGTAGTCGAAAACCGGTCATCATTCGGAGTAGTAAATTAACCCTCAGACACAGCCCACTTAGTTTCTCGCCGGATCTCCTCAGTGGGTCGCGTTTCCGATCCGGTGGTAGATTCTGTGAAGCACGGCTCTTGCTAGGGTTCGTGTTAGTATCGTCTCAGGTTTGAGCCCCGTGAGCTCACCTACTAGTTATTAAGGTTACGCTAAAATAGCCTCTCAACGCAATCGAACTTAGGTAGGAAAAAAAGCGAATAGACTTTCATCGTTTTATATACCCGGCATTGCCAGAGTCGACACGTCTATCATTATAAAAAGTATCCTGTGAATAACTCACTTCAGATTTCAAACTGTCTGTCTGTGTGCGAAATTTTATTCAAATTCATTAAACCATACAAACTTCCAAATTTATACATTTATTTTACAATATTAGTTGAGATTAAATATCTAAAGTGATAAAGCATATGAAATAATGACATGAAATTATTAAAATTACAATAGAAAAAATGTATGGCTGTAGTTGGACACACGAAGTTCGTGTTTCAATTGATCTCATATTATTATAGTATGAGCTCATAGACATCACGACGTATATGGCACTATCTTGAGGCAAGATTGGATTTACCATGTTATTTAATAGCTTTACGTCAATTTCTAAATATAAATTTACGCAAATTAATAAGAACTTGAGTTAGATTAGGTTGTTCCTTCTTCGTGTACGTCTTACAATGTTCGCTACATTTCAGATCCATAGATATTTGTTGAAAAAATATATGATCAGTCGATCGTAGGATTTCACAGGCACAAAGTATCCGAAATTTGGCACAATTTGCATTACACATAGTGCACTTTAAATGGTGATAGGTAGTCTTGTGAGTTCGCACGGGTTGGGACCACCATCCTGCCAATTTCTTGCGCGAAGCAGCTTGCCTCCAAACCGGAACGCTTTCCGGAGCAGCCATTGTACTACTGATCCTTAGGTTTGAAATTTAAAATGTATGTCTCAAGGAGGGTGGCGGCATTTACGCTGTTGACTATGGCTTCGGTAGTCACTTAACACCACTGGGGCCGTGCGCTCGTCCACACGTCTAAGCATTAAACAAAAATATGCAAACGTTAGAAAATTCAAAATAATCGGTCATCGGTTACTCAACCTTGCAGCATCTCAAATACTAAATATCACTGTAATAAATAACGCTTTGGTTTGGTTAAACAATACTTATACATACTTATTTGCGAGAATAAAATAATTCTAAAGGCAATATATTCTTCATATTCCCCCCAAAAGCCATTCATATGCTACTTTCATCTGTAGCAGTGGTCCTGTTTTCAGAAAATTACTGGGTTGTGTAAAGATATTAGTATTCTATAAACGTTTTTTTTTTTTTTCATTATAAATACATTATAATGTATATTATTTTTATCACGCTAAATTTATATTTTTATTTACTATTATATTTAAAATTAAACATTTCAATTTTAAAAATGATTCATTCCGGTATTATTAATTAATACTTTGGAAGTTAATTTGGTAAATGTAACTAAACACGCTATAGGCACTAAGATAAATAACCTAAAAATGTAATTAATTATACCTACACTAAACATAAAAGAAGAAACCCTGCGCTTAGTTCACTTCACTGAAATATTATTTAAAATTAAGAGTTGACAAAACTGCTTTATTAACAAGCATAGTTAGGTTATGTAGCCGGGTAGACTATGTGCTTAAATAACACGTGTGTTTCAAGGCCAATGTAACTATTATATTGATCGGCTTCGTAGAGGCACCCCAAATTTGGGTCCGGGTAATGTTTTTTTAATTATCGTCGAACTAATTATATTTTATTATAACTTCAAATTTCAGCTTTGTTCTATTACAGAAAGTTAAGATTTTTAACAAATGTATGTATTCGTAGTATAAAATTCTACGTTTTAACAAACAATGCATTTTGCTTTTTTTTTTAGGAGACAGAATGATAGCAATAAGATGCGAGCCTTCTGTGGGAATTCAAGTGTTTATTGCTCAATCACCAAGAAAAGACTTTTTCTCGAGTGAACTAGTGCAAGACAAGAAGTGGGAGAATCTTGGAGGTGCCTTTAAAGAAATAAAATTAGACAAAATGGAGGGAAAGAACTTTTTAAACAAAATGGAGTTGCTTATGGCCTGTTTGAGCAGTCCTTCGTAAATTCAAAATTCAAATTCGTTATTGTGAATAAAGTTGTTGTCAATAAGAAATTATGAAAATATTTAAAAATCTTTTATTTAATGTAAAGATAAGTTAGATTAAGTAATTGGTTAGAGTATTATTATGGAAACAGAATAAATATTGAATCTAAATAACTTTAATGTAAAACCAATTTAAAATTTTGTAAAATCTTCCCTTTAAACTTTTGTACTGTGGTAATAAGCAATGATTCTGTTTCATTGGACCTTAAATAAAACATGAGAGAAATAAGTCATAATTTTTATTTATGAAGAAACTTATCCATTAGAGTACTAGGTAGAATGTTAATTAATTTCTGAAGATTGTTCTTGAAATATATTCCGATGATTTTGAAGCGAGATCACCGAGTCCAAGGAACTGAAATTTTAAAAATATCTTTAGATGAAATATAACAGAGTGCTGTTAAAATACTGTAAGATGTTTACTTGTTTTAATGTCTGAACAGACTTCAATTTGGTCTCAGGGCAATGGAATTTTATTAGTTGCAGCTTATTTCAATAAAATTACACAGAAAACAAGATAACTTTTGTACCAGTCAAGCAAACTTTATAAAATTGAGAGTCAATTTAAATGATGTTATAGGTTATAGTTGATATTACACTTGCTAGTTTGTAGCAAAGTAAAATCAAATTGATCATGTCATATTTCTTCTTGTTACATTATGAGTTTCTCCAGAAAAAAATTTAAAATTATTAACATATAAAAAATATGACTGTCTTCGTGCTGAGGAACAATGATTAAAGTCAAACAATAACTTGTAATGGAGAATATGATAAGAGGTCATTTACTTTAAAGAGCACTAAATACTTTTTTTTATCTTGTGTGATTAAGGTCCTTGCAGTTAATGGTTATTATGGTTCAAATTAAATCATTTTTATAATATAAGAAATATCAAAGCTAGAGCTACCACAAGAGTAATTATTCTTTAAAAAATATACATGTACGTTTATGACACTTGCCTTTAAAGTTTTTTTGATTCTACATAATCCATACAGCACGTTTGTCTAATCAGCAAGACTAAGCGTGTAATCAATCATCACCATAATTATAACAAGAAATTTTAAATATATTTACCTCCACTTCCTTGAGCCATCGAAATGCCTAGCAATAAACCCCCAGTATTCATTGAATTTTAACACTTGGAAGGCTTCAGATTACGATAACACTAAACCTATTTAACCTAGCAACTAAATTAATAACGGGACAGCGGCGACCTAGATCTGTAGTTGCCGCTACCGCCGCCACCACCACCGCCGCCGCTGGAGCCATATCCGTCTCCGTTACGATTGTACGGCCGGCCGCCGCCGCCACCGTATGAGTTGTTAAACCTGCCTCCTCCCTGACCTCCGAATGAACGACCACCCCTGAAGTTACCGCCGCCCCGACCTCTGAACCCACCTCTGCGGGGCCCGTCCCGCTTTCTAGAGATCTCTACTTTCAAAGTGGCGCCTAACATCTCAGTACCATTCATCGCGCTACACGCATCTTCCGCCTCCTGCAAGTTCTCAAATTCTATGAAAGCGAAACCTGGGGGATTTAGTGCTACCCAAACTGAGTTTAGTTTTCCATATTTATCGAACTCGCGTTCGAGATCTTCCTTCTTGATTCCCTCGACGAGACCGCCGACGTACACGCGAGTACCACCCGAACTCATGGTTTAGTCTAAAAAAAGAATCGAATGTTTAAATATGAAAATAATGAATTAACTTTAAATGAAACGTGGTAACTGCGACGTATTAATTGATAAAGAGGTATAAATACATAAATACAATGAAGAAAACAAAATGTCGCCACCGCCTATGCCACGCCACGCCAACAGACATTAAATTAACGTGAAATAAACTATATTTTTTATTCAACTTACATTATTTATGAAGATACAACTAAAATTTATTTATGTGAATAAAAATTAACGATTTTGACTTATTTTAAACACATTTATGAATAAAAATTAAAGAGACGATTACTGAACCGATGGAGACTATTTTCGAGTGAACGAGTTGAACACAGAGTACCGGAGTGTAATGAACGAATGGTCTCGCAGAACAGTGTTGCCAAGCCCATTAGAACGCTACTACTTATGACTAACAAAAACTACACCACTTTTACACAGCCTATTATTTTGTTGGTTTATAAATAAGTCTTAAAAGCTATTCATAATAATAGAATTAAGTTCTACTGAATTATATATTAATCAATAATTGTTATTCTAAATTTTTTTTCAGAAAAAGTATTTTGTCGTCAATGAACGAATGAAATAAGATTCCACAGAATAGGTTGATGTATAGGTATTATATTACATATATCACGATATACATACGTAGATATATTCCGCTATGGAGGGGAGGAGGCTTTGCTCGAATGAGTGACGCGGGAGGGAAGGGAAGGGAGGAGGAACTCGAACGAAACCGGCCAAACGGCTTTATCCAACGGTCGTGCGGCAGCGCGCATTTTCGTTTCTTTTCTTCCTCACCGGCCCCACCTTTGCCCGAAATAAAATGTTTTCATCCAAAACAAAAAGCATTTTCCTTAATTTGTTATTTAATTGATTATAAAATGGACTGTATGTATTGTTTATGACGATAAAACACTACTAGGAAACTTGCGAGAGATTACGGGCAGGTGAAATACTTTCGTATTTCAATAATGAATAGTTTTGTGTTCAGTTAGTGAAAATGAAGTGTTCCAAAGAAACGAGTGTTCAGAAAAAGCACAGTCAATTTAGCGACACTAAATATAAATGGAGGACTGTGATAGTGATATTATGTTGCTTTATTGAATGTAAAGGACAAGAGTTGAGTGCGACAGATCCTTACCTCGTAAACAAATCAACTGGTTTAACGGAACTGCCGGGCGGTGTGTTAGCCGGGGGACGCACTGTTTGGAAACCAGATAACAGTCCATATCTACTTCGGGATGATCTACTGCTGGAGAGAGACGCAGAGCTGGTTATAGAACCGGGAGTAGAAGTAAGATTTGCTCCTATGATTGGAATTACAGTACGAGGGAAATTGATCGCTGTGGTAAGTATCAATAATTGTTTTATATTGTAACGTCGTGCACGGTAATGTAATAATCAGTAAAATCAGAAAAATATGTAAAATCACGTCTATTTGTAACAACATTCCATTCGTTTATAGCAGATCTTAAATGAATTTAATGTTATTCGAGTTTTTTTTTATCAAGATGCCCTAAAAACAAAGTTACAGCGAACTATAAATTAGTTCAGCAAACATCGATCATGCTTTCCCCTTATATCAAGTATTTGATAAACTCCACGCGTTTGATAATGGCACGTACCTTCTGTGATAAGGACTAACTATTTCACCTGTATTGATTTATTCACCTGTTTGCGCGTTCATTACAAATAGTTTACTTTACGAGGTGAATAAAAATAAAATTGGACGAATAATGGGATAGGATTCATAATTAGAGACGTGATTGAAAAGAAGTTGGGAAAGTCCAACACTGCGCATTCGTATCTTATGAATTTCTCTCTGGTGAATCATGATTATTCCAATGAACGTGTATTAATGAAGGCAGCTGCCGTTTTAATGGTGCCGCCTGTACCTGACCCATCACGACCTCGGTATCAAGGCGACATCCTTTCGCTAATTCAATCAGTTTGGTCAAATCACTACATCCCACCCACACGCGTCTAGACTACGGATTTCCTCAGACTAGACTTATTATAGTCTAATTTTTGACTAAATGTTCTAACCAATGATGTTATAGTAAAAAGAGGTAGATAAGTTACTTGAGTTTGTAAAGTGGCGCCGTAAAACTGAGCTAATTAGCGCACTCAAGCTTAGTCTCGTGAAAGCATTGGTAACGTTGACTGTGTTTTTTGTTCCGCGAAATTTCTTTAAAATGACGTCCTGTGTTATGCGACACTGTAGAAACTATACAAGTAAGCCTCCCAAAAGTCTAGGGATGACATGTCATGCGTAAGTATTAATTTTAAATTGATTTGCTTTTATATTGTTTAAGAAATCCAAAATATTAGCTTAAATTTATTAAAAAAGGCTCGAGTGCGACGGCATATACTCCGGTCACCAAGTGTAAGAGAGATGTCTGTCAAGATTAAAAAGAGTAATGTAACAGAAAGGACATTTACATGATATTGCCTACACATTAGCTCACAACAACCGAGAAATGAATTAACTTTGATTTTATTTTTAAAGGTTTCCGGCAAATGAATTAAGGTGTAACCAATGGATAAATATTGTACGTAGACAAAGACATGAAGAGGATTGGCGGCCAAATAATAATGAACTAAATGAAAATAAAAAAATAAAATTATTTGTCCTTTGCTGTTTTATTTCTTAAAAGAATAGTCAGGAGTTCATTTTAAATATATCAATTCTGCTTACTAAACCGTAGGCATCAAACAATTTTATGTTCGTTCTGTGACATTTTAATTGTTAATCTATGAAGTAAGTCGTGACATCGCAACGACACTGCGTAATATAATTATATCCGTCTTGTTTACGGTCTTGCTAGTTAGCATGCTATCTTTTTCACACATTACAACCTTGTCAAGTTAACTCTGCTCACGCGGCTATATGATATTATCATCAACTACTTGTCGATTTAATTCGTCCGCATAATATCGTATAGCTTAGTGTGTTTATAAATATATATAGGTACATACGCCGCGGACAAGCTTGACTTCGTATTAGTACTAATATAACGTATCTACCTCTTTTTACTATAACATCATTGGTTCTAACCATGAATACACAATATGATTCGCCTTATATTATGCAAAGAGGTTACTATCGAGTATCAATAGAGCTAGGAGTATATTCAAGTTTTGGTGTAAGGTTTAAATTAAGTCCTTTAAGATGTGATTGGCAGGTTTGTATATCATAAATGAAAAGTTGTGCTACATCATGTGGATTTCTTAATCGAAAATAAGATAAGTAAGGTCAGGCTGAAAGTTAGCTTTTTCTTAAACGGGCACGGGTGTCAAAGTATTGCCTATAATTCTTGATCAAATCGTAAAATTGAGGTCAAAAATTTTGTTTTTATTGTGTTTCTTTTATGTTTACGTCAATGTAACTTCAAAACCGTTGTAATTGGAAATCTATTTAAATCTCACTAGAATTTGGATTCCTTTCGATTCTAATTCGAAAACATTGAAATTAGTAATTGTGTATCAGATAATTACTACATTACGTGTGACTGATAGTATAATACGCAAGCCCCATTTACCTTGTTGCAATTCAACTAGTGAACTTATTACCTGATTATATTCTAACCCTGAAACGTTTGGCTCAGTCGTATTAATTCAAACTGTCAGCTATAATACTTATCAGATTATTGTCGCGACAGTAAAAAATATTTAGATGTGCACAATTGACTACACTTTAGTTGTGTGTACCTATATCACCCATTAACATTTTCCCGCAAACAGCCGACCCACTCATGAAATAAATGAATGAAAATTTATCTCAAAAATGTATGTTGAATAATTGTTGAGTCTTCTATTAAAAAGGTGCAAGTGTTACCTTGATGCAGCGAGTTAATACTTTAATACTCATTCAAGTCGTCGTGGCCTAAAGGATAAGACGTCCGATGCATTCGTATCTAGCGATACAACGGTGTTCGAATCCCGCAGGCAGGTGCCAATTTTTCTTGTGAAATACGTACTTAACAAATGTTCACAATTGACTTCCACGGTGAAAGAATAACATATGAGTCAACTATTATCAAAGGCGGCAATCTGACTTTTGGACAATGATTGGTAAATCAGAAAAACGAATTATTGACTTTGTATTCCATTAGCAGTCACAAAACTCTTCGGAACGACATCTTAGATAAATAACAGGTTAACTATTAACCTTTATTTAATGCAGGTTTTGAACCGTATTCTTTGAAGGAGACGATTATATTCAAATAAATCTGTATTGACATATCAATAAAATTTTTTTGTCCAAATGTACAGATTGCCGCCTTTGATAATAGACGACTCATATACCATAAATCAAACCCGCAAAATTATAATTTGCGTAATTACTGGTGGTAGGACCTCTTATGAGTCCGCACGGGTAGCTATCACCACCCTGCCTATTTCTGCCGTGAAGCAGTAATGCGTTTCGGTTTGAAGGGTGGGGCAGCCGTTGTAACTATACTGAGACCTTAGAATTTATATTTCAAGGTGGGTGACGCATTTACGTTGTAGATGTCTATGGGCTCTACTAACCACACCAGGTGGGCTGTGAGCTCGTTCACCCATCTAAGCAATAAAAAAATAATAAAAAAATCCAGTAATAACTAGAGTACTGATTATAATAATAATTATTAGAACTACTGTTACAGTTTAATATCGCATTTAAAAGTGTTTTTGTTTTTAAGTGTCATTATATTATTGTTGATGCTTCGAATACTTGTCTTTACAGTTTTCGTGATCCAGGGCCAGTCATCCGTAAAAGTAGTTTTATTATTGAGTCAGTCAGCGCAAAAGTGGCCTAAGCTTACTATACTTAGTACAGAGATAATTAGGTTTTAATTTTTTTTACACTGCTTCATAGGCAAAAAGAATACGCGCGAAAATATTTACGAAGCCATCTTTTTTTTTTTTGTTGCCCTTGTAGGCAGACGCGCATACGGCCCACCTGATGGTGAGTGGTTACCGTCGCCCATGGACTTCAGCAATGCCAGGGGCAGAGCCAAGCCGCTGCTTACCGCTTAAAACTGTAACATCTGTAAACCATGGGTGAAACTAAGGATACGCTGGTTTAGTATCAACGTTTATTAATTATGTTTTTAATAAATTGCAATATATAAGCACGAATATGAAAATTTATGGGTTAGGCCACTTTTGCGCTGACGGCCTTAAATATGACTATACGAATCGCTAACGAATAAAAAAACACTATACTTAAGAGTTCAAAATTAACGGTTATTTCGATGCGGTTAATAGTTGTGGTTGACTGGGCTAGCGTGGCAGTGTGTATACAAACTATTTAAAGTAAAAACAGCCTTGGTCGATTTGTTGATCGGAACATCTGTCTTGGTTTCTTGTTTTTACCGTAAAATTCCATTGCACTTTTTGGTATAATATATTATAAAGTTTTTGTGTTTTTATTTATTTTGTGTACAATAAAGCATACTCTTTCTCTCCCTCGCTTTCTCGTTAAAATTAAATGATAACCTTTAATTCAAGCACTTTATAGTTGAATTTTTAATTAACCTTATCAGTGAAATCTTTTATACGCATCACCAACACATCGGTTACGACCGTCTTGCTCATTTCGTCCTCTCGTCTGTGATCAAATATAACTTTCATCGTTATCTAGCATGCATTGAATTGTTTCATGCAAACCAATATCTATACTAATTATAAACGGATCCTCAGGGTGGCGGCGACAATTGAGACAATTTACATCCACACGAAATAATATATTCTCTTTAGTACACATTACGGTGGGTAGAATACGAATGCAGCAGAGATATGCTAACCGTCGGTATTTATACAATCGTCTTGACCTATTTTAATACAAACTGAGTAGGTAATATTAAACATTGATCATCTTAATTNAACACGTCGCTTCTTAACAAGCTTCAAGAGCCTTTTCTTCTCATCCTCTCTCTTTCTGAATTCGGACTCTATTATATTTTAATATATTTAGATGATTATTACTGTGACTACCTACTGATTTCTCCGCAGTAGTTCACAAAAAAGGTTCTAGTCTTCTTTATAACCACCAACCTTCGCTAGATGGCACTTGAATATAAATCACTTTCGTTGAAGGAAATTGGAAGGCAATTTCGATCACCTAACTTCATAATTATTCAAATACAAACGCGCTATTGTTATTTATATTTTTGTCTCTTTTTGTTTTTTGTTTCTTTTTGCTGAAACAGGTAAGTGAGCTCACGGCAAACCTGACGAGAAGTGGTCACCGGAGCCCATAGACATCAACAATATAAAAGCCGCGTTTCACCTTGAGACGAGTTCTAAGTCTAGTGGAGTGCCTTCAAACCGGCAAGGTTTTGTCCGTGTGCCGTCAAAAGATGCCCTACCACCGACAGAAATATATTTACTGGGTGTTTTATATGTAGTTTAGCCAGAGGCGGTTTATCCGTAAGGCAAACTAGGCACGTGCCTAGGGACGTGTAGTTACCTGACTTTTCATCGTAAACGCGCGAAACTCATTGTCTGGTTTACGTCGTGCGTATTACTCAAGTTATGCTTGTGTCGTTTGGCGCCGGCGCTGACATCTGCACGCCATTACAGTTTTATCGCTTCCCGTGTAGTAAACAAAGGAAGCAGGTATACACTAAGCTAAGACATACATAGATACAGTTAAAGTAGAAATTCTAATAATTAAATCTAATGTTTCCATCGTCCATAACCACGAAAACTCTATGGTATTTGAAACGTTGAAGACAATTGTATAACGGCAATAACAAAACGCTACATTAAGTCGTAAAATTCATTTTATTTAACTGAAGCTCTGGATAAGTGAAAAAAGTTCAAGCTGTCAGTAAATTCATTAATTCAAATATTTTCATTCGTAACACGTCGCTTCTTAACAAGCTTCAAGAGCCTTTTCTTCTCATCCTCTCTCTTTCTGAATTCGGACTCTATTATATTTTAATATATTTAGATGATTATTACTGTGACTACCTACTGATTTCTCCGCAGTAGTTCACAAAAAAGGTTCTAGTCTTCTTTATAACCACCAACCTTCGCTAGATGGCACTTGAATATAAATCACTTTCGTTGAAGGAAATTGGAAGGCAATTTCGATCACCTAACTTCATAATTATTCAAATACAAACGCGCTATTGTTATTTATATTTTTGTCTCTTTTTGTTTTTTGTTTCTTTTTGCTGAAACAGGTAAGTGAGCTCACGGCAAACCTGACGAGAAGTGGTCACCGGAGCCCATAGACATCAACAATATAAAATAAAAGCCGCGTTTCACCTTGAGACGAGTTCTAAGTCTAGTGGAGTGCCTTCAAACCGGCAAGGTTTTGTCCGTGTGCCGTCAAAAGATGCCCTACCACCGACAGAAATATATTTACTGGGTGTTTTATATGTAGTTTAGCCAGAGGCGGTTTATCCGTAAGGCAAACTAGGCACGTGCCTAGGGACGTGTAGTTACCTGACTTTTCATCGTAAACGCGCGAAACTCATTGTCTGGTTTACGTCGTGCGTATTACTCAAGTTATGCTTGTGTCGTTTGGCGCC